>CM061747.1:127249073-127992158 GCA_030979885.1 Lolium multiflorum | reverse complement strand
CCCGCAGCCCGTCTAATCGGCCACGACGGCCGCTTCTGGACGCAGTCGCGCCCACCGAACATGACGTGAGTATCCGAAGGCAGACGACCTGTCGACTTGCC
The DNA here is from genome assembly GCA_030979885.1 of Lolium multiflorum. Classification (NCBI taxonomy): domain Eukaryota; kingdom Viridiplantae; phylum Streptophyta; class Magnoliopsida; order Poales; family Poaceae; genus Lolium; species Lolium multiflorum. The sequence goes on along the minus strand of CM061747.1, from coordinate 127,992,057 downwards.
GCCAACCGGGTCGTTACAAGAACATAAGAATTAAGTTGCCGACCGGTCACCCGGTCGACAGATCGGGCGAGTCCACAGACGGCCGCTTTCGAATGGCCACTAACCGGCGCTAACCGGAAGAGCTCGGACGACGAAAGAAGCTCCGGCCACCAGCCCGGTCCGACCGCCTCTGCACCGGGCAGTCCGGTCCCCGGTCCGTTGACCGGGTTTATCGAGGAAAAGCTGAGGTGGCAAGTGGCCAACGGCCATATTTCGAAGAACACTATAAATAGCCCTTCTCCTACCTCTAGACAGTTAGGCAATACACTACAAGCTGTTCTTGAGCTCCTTCTCTCATACTCCATTGTTAGAAACACCAAAAGCCTCAGATCTCCCTCCTCCTCCACCCGAACTCAAATCCCTCCGGGAAACGATAGAGGAGGACCCGATCTACCGTTCTACCAAGCCAAATCTCATTCCCCCTTGTATTCATCAAGAAGTTGCCTAGGGTTCCTTGGAAACCCTAGGCAGGCAAGAGTGGTCGCATCCGGGCTGTGGATCCGCTCCGGACAAGATTGTGAAGGTTTGGAGGCCACCTCAAAGTCTACCACAAGTGAGAGCTATTCCTTCGTGGGATAGGCCCGGAGAATATGAGCCTTCGTGGCGCTGGGAATCCTTCGGGGTCCTCCACCTCCAAACTGACGTACCTTGTTGCAAAGCAAGTGAACACGGGAATACATCCGTTCCGCGTGCTATCGGTTATCTCTAAATCGAACTCCTTACTTGTGATTTAATCGCCCGTGAGAGCCTTCGTGCTCGAGTTAGGTTTATCCTCATATAGGTTGCTTGCACTAGTTTGCATTAGTCTCACCTTTATATTCGGCAAAGCCTAATATTGCAAAGAAAGAATTAAATCTGTAGAAACTTCATTCACCCCCTCTAGGTTTACCATTCTATACTTTCAATTGGTATCAAAGCCTCGGACTCTTTATAAGGGCTTCACCGCCTCTTAAGAGTGAGATGGATAAACTATTCGAGGGTCTAGATGATGACTCAAACCTTTCGGATAAAGAAATGAAATCTAGATTTTGCATATGATGCCGAGAAGAAGAAAAAGGAGGATGAACTACAAAGCCAAATGGCGGAAAAATCTCTGTCATGCTTAAGAACCTAACATGCTAATGGAGCTCCTAGTGGGACTTCGGGCTCTAAGGAAACTTACAATGAAGTTAACCATGATTATCCCAGAAACACTTCACCCATGCCTCATATAAACCATAGTGGGAAATGTTTCCCATTTTGATGGAACTCACTTTCCACATTGGAAATCTTCTATGGAATCTCATATTCGCAACTGCAGTGTGGAGTGGGAGATCATCCTTGATGAATACCGGGAGCCACAAGATCCCATTCGATTGACCTCCACCGAATTCTACAGCCGTCAACTCAATGACTCCGCACGTGACAAGATTAGGAGCGGCATAAACCGCAAGCTCCTTGATCAAGTCAACGACGTTGACTCCGCTAAAGAGTTGTGGGATCGAATCGTAGTACTCCAAGAGGGAACCGATTTGATCCAATCATCTCTTTATGAGACCGCCAAGCAAGAAGCTCACCGGTTCATGATTCGAGAAGGAGAATCCTTGGCCGATGCCTATGCAAGGCTTGGTGCTCTTAGAGTAAGGATCAAGGGACTTGGTGCTGAGAAGTATGATGACGGCTTTGAGATGAATGAAGGATTCATAAAGTCCAAGGTCATTGCTATGATTGTTGTTAAGCAAGAAGATACCAACCTTGCACTCAACTTGCAAATCATGACCAAGAGTGCCGATCTCAACTCCGATGATCTAGTCTCCTATGTGGCCGCCAATGAAAACATGGTCAAGGCAGGAAAAAGGTTCATGGCAATGAACCGTGTTGATGAAGCCTCACACAACCATGAAGCGTGTCACACAACCTTGCTCTCAAGGCTAGAGCTGACCATGGAGGAGAAGAAGAATATTAAATTGAAGAAGATGAGGAGATGACCTCAACTAGTGACATCGCTACCGACTTTGCCTTCTTTGCCAAGAAGTACAAGGGAAAGCTGCCAATGCTCCTCAATGACAAGAAGAAGAAGAGAACTTGCTACAATTGTGATGAAGAGAGTCACTTTGCAAATGAGTGCCCTTATGAGAAAAGGGTAGACAAGCCAAAATTCATCAAAGGGGTCAAGCCAAGATTGAAGCCAAACCCAATCAACGACCGATACAAGAGGAACAAGGGAAGATTTGTTGGGGCCGAGCACTTGTCCGATGAAGAAGAGGAAGATGAGGAGAAGGAGGCCGGAGGGGCCGGTTTGGCTTTCTCTAAGCCGGGGTCACTCTTCACATATGACTACTCCAAGGATTACTCCACGGAGAATGATGTTGGTTCTTCCTTCATGGCAAGAATAACATAAGATGATGACTCCGACGACTCTTCCCCATCTACAACCGTTGGCTCTTGTCTTATGGCAAGAGAAACCAAGGGAATGGAACCCCCACCCTCTTTGTCTAGTGTTCTTGATGATGAAGCTGAAAATCAAAAGGAATTAACCGTGCTTAAGGAACTTACAATGTTAGATGCACCCTTCTTGGTGAAGATCTTGTACAAATTTGATTTCTTGATGGACTCTCTCAAAGAAAAGGATGAGTCCATTGAGGAATTAGAATATCATTTGAATGATAAGGAAAGGAGATTCAATCTCCTAAGACAAGAGCTAAACCGAAAGGTGCATATCACAAGGTCTTAAGCAAATAAATTGAAACTTATGAACTAGATAAAGTTAAGGATCTTGAAACTATTGAAAGGGCTCAATCATTGACCCAAGAGCTTAATGCTTCAAAGGAGGAGCTTGAAGTTGCTCATGCTTCTCTCACTAGGGATCTTGACCACCTTGAAAGAGCTAACAAGCTTGTCAAGGATGAGCTCAAGAAACTTGGAGAGAACCACGACCTACTCCAAGAAACCTACTCAAAGGCTCTCGAATCAATGAATGATCCTATTATTGATAAAGATGTTGCTAGTTCCTCCACCATCCACCTCTTTTACTAGTGAGCATGCTAAGCTTGTTGCGGAACATGTTCGTTTACAAGAGGAACTATCTTTGCATGTTGAGACCAATACATATCTTGAATCTGGTAACCAAATATGGTCTCAACTATTATCCTAATGAATCGGCTTGTGAGCAAGCAACTACTCTGAGGAAAATGTTAGGTTGAAGAAAGAACTTGCCAAGTTCACCACAAACAAGAGTAAGATGGGATTGGATGACCTCTTGAGTAAGCAAAGGTCAAACAATCAAAAGTATGGACTAGTATGTTCCCAAGCCCTACAAGAAGAACAACTGAGCAAGAAAGAGAAGCCCGCTCAAGAAAAGAACAAGAAGGTCACTAATGATGGCAAAGCCCCAAAGGGCAAAGCCACTAGTGGTGATCGCACGGGGCCAAACAATCACTATGCTTTATTCATGATTATTATGGTGATGTTTATGTGCTAACTATGTTGGTCCTCAGATTATTAGTGCTTAGAGGGTACTGATTTAAAGTCAAAGAGATCTTGTTGTTATGACTAGGGAAATTCATTAATCAATGGGTTCCTAAATCCTCTACTTGATTTTGTAGGGGTATTCTTCCGATGGTCCAAAATGGGTGTTTGATAGTGGATTCACCAATCATATGACCGGAGGAGAGGTGTGGTTGACCAATTCATTGAAGATATTAACAAGAAGTCAAGCATTACCTTTGGTGACAACTCAAAGGGAAAGGTGCTTGGGTATGGCAAGGTGGCAATCCTCAGGACTTGTGCCTTGAGACGGCCATGCTTGTTGAACACCTTGGTTATAACTTGCTTCTATATATCATCTTGCCGATGCCGGTTACAATTCATATTTCTACTAAGTATTATGTGCAAGTCTTTAGGAGTGATAATCTCAAATTGGACCTTGTTGGATATGTGGAGAACAACCTTTACGTGGTTGACCTCGAAAGAGAGCCCCTCTCCCTCCACATGTCTAATGGTGGCCAAGCAGACGAAGGTTGGTTGTGGCATCGCCGCCTTGGCTGTTAACATGAGGAATCTTAAACAACTCCCAAAGGGTGAGCACATTGTTGGACTAACTGCATTTCTTTTGAGAAAGATCGTGTATGCAATGGCATATGTAGCCGGAAAACAACTCAAGAAGAAATATCCTATCAAGAGTATCGTCACCACATCTAGGCCTTTGGAGCTCCTTCATTTGGATCTCTTTGGGCCATCACATTATGATACTCTTGGTAGGTAGGGACTTGTCATTGTTGATGATTACTCAAGATACTCTTGGGTCTTTCTCCTTAAGTCTAAGGATGAGACCCATAGAGAGTTCATCACCTTCGCCAAGAAAGCTCAACGTACATATGAATCCGAGATCAAGGCGATTAGGGACCGACAATGGCACCGAGTTCAAGAACTACACTATGCAAGAGTTTGCTGATGACGAGGGCATCAAGCATGAGTTTTCGGCGCCATACACCCCACAACAAAATGGTGTTGTTCAAAGGAAGAACCGGATTATCATTGAGATGGCAAGAACCATGTTGAGTGAATTCAACTCACCCCACAACTTTTGGGGAGAAGCTATCTCAACGGCTGTCCTCACTCCAACCGGTTCTTCCTCCGCCCCCTCCACAACAAAAACTCCATATGAGCTTCTCACAGGTAACAAGCCTAAGGTCATGTATATTCTTTGGATGCAAATGTCTTGTTAAGAACAATAAAGGGAAGCTTGGTAAATTTGAAACTAGAACTATAGAGGGCATTTTTGTTGGATATGCGGAGAACTCCCACGCCTATAGATACTACAACCGGTCCACCGGGACTATTGAAGTATCTTGTGACGTGGTGTTCTTGGAGGATAATGGCTCCCAAGTGGAGCAAGTTGTTCCATGTGTTGCAGGTAATGATGATGATCCATCTAGTGCCATCAAGCATATGGGCATTGGACACATCCGACCCATGGAAGTTCATAGTGATGATCAAAGTGATGGAATAGAAGTATCAAGCTCACCTCAAGTTGAGCCTAGCTCAACTCAAGTTGAACCATCAAGTGCAACCCAAGATGTATCCTCCACTCAAGATGAGCCACATCCCGAAGAACAAGAAGAAAGCCCTCAACCCACTGAGCAAGACCATGATGATGATCAAGAAACATCCTCAACTCATGTTCAAGCTCAAGTTGTCCCTCATGATCAAGTATTAGCAAGAGATGAATTCATTGATCATGAAGGAACCATTCGGAAGATCAAGGCGGCTACAAGGGCAAGTGACATGAAAGTAGATCTTGTCCTTGGTAGCATCTCAAAAGGAGTGGTAACTCGTAGACACCATGCATTACTTATGACTTATTGTCAACATCATGCTTTTGTGTCTAGTTTTGAGCCACTCAAGGTACATGAAGCCTTGGTTGATCCGGATTGGGTCATTGCCATGCAAGAAGAATTGGAGTGTTTCACTCTCAATGAAGTATGGTCTCTAGTTGAGAGACCCAAGGATCATCGCATCAATGTTATTGGGACCAAATGGGTATTCAAGAACAAGCAAGATGAGGATGGCATTGTCATTAGAAATAAAGCAAGGTTAGTGGCACAAGGGTTTGCCCAAATAGAAGGTATGGATTTTGAGGATACCTTTGCGCCGGTAGCCCGTCTTGAAGCTATTCGTCTTTTGCTTGCATTTGCATCTTTCCACAATTTCAAACTATACCAAATGGATGTGAAAAGTGCATTTTTGAATGGTCCTCTAAAAGAAACCGCATATGTAGCTCAACCCCCTGGTTTCGAAGACCCATGCCGACCCAACCATGTGTATTTACTCCATAAGGCACTCTACGGTCTCAAGCAAGCTCCACGTGCTTGGTATGAGTTCCTTAGGGATTTTCTACTACAAGATGGGTTTTGCATGGGTACGGTCGATTCCACCCTTTTCACCAAGGGGTTAAAGGGGTGGCTTGTTTATATGTCAAATATATGTTGATGATATTATATTTGGTGGAACTAACCCCAATCATAACAAAGCTTTTGAGCTATTGATGACTAGGAAATTTGAGATGTCCATGATGGGGGAGTTGAAGTTTTTCCTAGGCTTCCAAGTGAGGCAACTTGCAAAAGGCACCTTCATCTCTCAAGAAAAGTATGTGAAGGACATGCTCAAGAAATTCAACATGACCAATGCAAGCCCAATGAAGACACCCATGCCCGTAAAGGGGCAACTTGGCTCATGTGACGGTGAGAAGGATGTGGATATAAAGGTATACCGTTCCATGATAGGATCCTTGCTCTACCTTTGTGCCTCTAGGCCGGATATCATGCTAAGTGTAGGGATGTGTGCTCGTTTTCAATCCGCTCCTAAGGAGAGCCATTTGATGGCGGTCAAACGGATTCTAAGATACCTTGTTCTCACTCCTACTCTCGGGCTATGGTATCCAAAAGGGTCAACCTTTGAACTCATTGGCTACTCGGACTCCGATTGGGCCGGTTGACCGGAAGCCTACCTTCGGGCTTGCCAATTTATTGGCCGGTCATTGGTGAGTTGGTCATCCAAGAAACAAACTCCACCGCTTTATCCACCGCCGAAGCCGAATACATATCCGCGGCATCTTGTTGCACTCAATTGTTATGGATGAAGCAAACCTTGAAAGACTATGGTGTGTCTCTTGGTACGTGCCTCTTCTATGTGACAATGAAAGTGCAATAAAGATCGCCAATAACCCGGTTCAACATTGTCGCACCAAACATATTGACATTCGCCATCACTTCCTACGTGACCATGTTGCCAATAAGGATATTGATCTCACTCATGTGGGAACAACCTACCAATTGGCGGATATTTTCACTAAGCCTTTGGATGAAGCCCGGTTTGTAAACTTGAGAGGAGAACTTGGTATTCTTGATCCTAAAAACTTGGATTGATTAACTTCTTCACTATATTCTTGCATTTATCTAACTATCTAGCTTAGAGGCACAACACATATGGGGATAGTCATCCTACCATGTCTTGGTATGATGCATACCTATGTGTGCAACATAAATAGACCCAATGTCATTATATGGACCCAAGCATGTCTCTTCGAGGTCTCATGACATTTGCGCTTTCACATAGGGGGAGTAATCCCCCGTCCCTCATTGAGCCTTCATTACAACTTGATTTGACTATATAAGGCCAAATGATCTTATTACAAAAATCATTTCAAAATGACTTATGATTCTTGATATATATCTCGACTCATACCCATTGTTGCTATTTACATCTTGTTTGGATTTTCTCTCCAACGGGTATGCCTAGAGAATCTTGTGTTTCCAACCCCATGTCTATGCTCATATCATCATCATCTATCTATCTATATGTACATGTCATCATCTGAGCATTCGCACACATTTACACAAATCATAGGGGCAAAACGAGGCGAAAAAGAGATAAACTGGGTGGCCGGTCTCTGGTCCGGTTGGACCGGCCTCTGCGCCGGACCAGCCGGCGCCAGGTCCGGTTCGACCGGGTTTCCGACCGGGCGCACGGCCTGTTATGAGTGGAGGAGGATACCCCTTGGGGTCTTCTTCCTCATTACCCCCAAACCTCCACACCTCCATGGCCGCCGCCCCCATCACCTCCCACATGCTCTAGGGTCTTCCCACCACAAGCACTCCCTCAAACTCCACCAAACCATAGATCGGGCCCCTTGGAGCAACTCCACCAAAGGATTTGGTCCCTCTCAAGCTATTTTGGGAAATCTTGGAGTTCTTGGGTTTAAAGACCTACCTCGTGTTCTTCTTGATCTCTTGATCAAGGAGGACCATGTCTTCGGGTAATGTGATCTATCTTCCTCCCTATCCTCTAGTCCCCCTCCCACATTGCAAATTTTGGACAAATTTTGGGAAACTTTAGGGTTAGGGTTAGGGTTTGTAAGTCCTCATGCCTTTAGAGTGTCTCACAACACAATGCACTTACTCCACTCTATTGCTATAGTCTATATTCAAGTTTATGAGTTTTTGCATGAATTTGTGGTAGAAAATCTGGGCAAAACTTCACAAATCGACAGATCCGGTCACCAGCCCGGTCGACCGGCCGCTCAACCGGCCGGCCCGGCGTGGCGGTTGTCGACCGGCTCGTCCGGTCTGCTGTCCGGTTGGACCGGCCTATGCGCCGGTTGCCTTTTCGCACAATCTCATCAATACACTTGGATATATGCTATGCTTTTTGATTCCCTCTTATTGATGACATGTACACTTACCCCACTGCTATTCTTGCTCTACTTTCTCATTCACATGTAGTTGGAGTGGTGAGGGCCGTGGCAATGTTGCCAAGAGAGGAAGGACTGCTGATCCTCCCCGCCGTTCTAGTAGTCGCGTACCCCCTCAAACTCATCAGGGGACTGACATTGGCAGCTCAGCTGGGGGTAGAACCAAGTCTGTTAGTGGCAAGAGAAAGGATAAGCATGCTGCCCAAGAGGATGATGAAATAGTGCCAACTTTCAATGTTGGGAATGTAAACCGTCTTGAGTGGCAGGAATTGAGAACGGTGAATCCGTATCGCTTTGAGCAACGGACTTACACTCAAGGGGACAAGTTCTTCTGGACCAAGACTCAAGCAGTCCTATGGGATGGTTACTATGATTCTCATGAGTTTATGAAGAATGGTGATATTGTATCACCCAAGGCCATCAACCCTGTCGAGCTTGCCTTGCATGAGGCCACAAAGTACCGTTTTGTGGTTGAAACCTTGAAGGGTATGGGACTATATGACCTCGTGTGCCTCAAGCCCGATGATCAACAAGAGGATCCTACCTTTTGTCCCCTCCTTGTCCGTCAGTTCCACTGCACCATTTTCTTCCATGATGATGAGGACCGCACCATCACCTGGATGACTGGCAAGAAAAAGTACTCATGCACCTACTCTCAGTTCCGTGCAGCTATGGGTTGTGGTGGTGACAGTGCTCCAGGATACAAGATTCATTCACGGTCCAAGCTTACTAAGGGTGACATCTCTTTCTGCTATCCTGCGAACCCTATACCTGGACCTCCCACTATCTCTGGGATGTACTACTCATACCTTGTCCTTGCCAAGATGTTCCGTGAGAACCTCATCAGCAAGTCTGGCGACACTAGTGAAGTCAGGAACTATCATCTCAATCTGATGTACTATTGTCATCCTGACAGGTTAAGGAAGATTGATGGTTGCGATCTTATTCACTGTGAACTGAAGCGTGCAGTTATGGACCGCATGACTCCCAACTATGCTCAGTATGTTCAGCGGCTCATCAACTACATTGTTCCCGCTCCTCTCAACACTCTTGGTGAAAAAGTCATCATGGACCCCTTCAAGATTCCCACTCAGGAGGCCACTCGTCCGGATGTTCCCTCCATGATGCCCATCACTAAGCGCCGTTCCAAGGAACGCCATGATCATGATGCTAGCTCCAGCTACTCTCGGCGCCCCAAGCATGGTGCCGCTCGCTTCTTCTCTAGCATGTGGCAAATGTGCAAGAACACTAATGATGTTGCACATCGTAGTCTTGCTTTGAACCAGAGACCAGGAGGCGACAGAACCAGTTTATGGCTACTAGGAATGTCCCTGTTCCTCCTCCTGGACCCGAGTTTGCGCCTGTGGTTGCACCTCGCTGGGAGATGCCTCCCCTCACCGATGAGATGATCCAGAACTTTGACTTCTCCATGTATGCTCATGGTGGCCTTCCTCCTAGGACTGCTCGTACTCCTACTCCTCCTGCTGATGATGGTGATGGTGATGGTGATGAGGATGAAGGTGATTCGGCTGCCAGTGATGATGATGAGGGCTCCTACTCCACCGGGCATGAGTTCTATTAATGGGTGCGATAGCATCTCTATTTTTTTCTTCGCCTTTTTGGTGTTCCGATGCCAAAGGGAGAAGAGAGTAGAGTCTAGGAACCACGGGGTTCAAGCCATGGGAGTTGCTTTATTTGGATTTTATATGGCTTGTGCTTATTTGCTTTGAGTTTTTCAAGAACCATTTGCTACTTCCAATAATTCGTGTATGGATGTGTATGGACGACTGTTATGTGTGCTACTCTATGTTAGGATGATTATGTGTGCTATGCTTATATATCTTGATATACACATCTCCATACCATGCTTGTTTCCTAAAGATATTGGGGGAGCTTCTGTGTTCAACAAATGGTGCACTTTGCATTCAAACGCAAATTCTCCAAGTGCACACATTATGGGGGAGTTGTCGTAATATCTTATATGGAATCAAGGTTTAGAGCTTATCATAATATCTATTTGTGACTCTAGCTTTGTCATCGTATACCAAAAAGGGGGAGATTGTAAGGGTATTTTACCCTTATCCATTATTTTGGTAACAATGACACCGTGCTAGAGTATTTGGCCTAATATGTTTATAAGGATAATCTCAGGTTTTAGGCAATGAGGCATAAATGGTGTATCAAAGGAACAAGAAGGCTAAAGGAGACCCCCACTTCAACAACAATCGAAAAGGGGTCTACAGAGAACTGTCTGTAGCCCGGTCCAACCGGCCAGCCACCGCCAGTCCGGCACACTACTGTCCACCGGTCGCTAAACTGAGCATCCGGGCGACGACCTTGGCCGACCGGTCATCAACCGGGCTCCACACAAGAACACAAGAATCCGGTGCTGATCGTCACCGTCTGACAGATCGGCGAGTCCGGCGCATGGTCCGCCGAATGGCCGCCAACCGGCCAACTGGAAGAGCCCGTGGACTACGAAAGAAGCCCGGTCACCAGCCGGCCCGACCGGCCTCTGCACCGGTAGTCCGGTCCCTGGTCCGGTGACCGGGTTTGTCGAGGAAAAGCTGAGGTGGCAAGTGGCCAACGGACATATTTCGAAGAACACTATAAATAGCCCTTCTCCTACCTCTAGACAGTTAGGCAATACACTACAAGCTGTTCTTGAGCTCCTTCTCTCATACTCCATTGTTAGAAACACCAAAGCCTCGATCTCCTCCTCCTCCACCCAAACCCAAATCCCTCCTGGGAAACGATAGAGGAGGACCCGATCTACCGTTCTACCAAGCCAAATCTCATTCCCCCTTGTATTCATCAAGAAGCTTGCTTCCTAGGGTTCCTTGGAAACCCTAGGTGGGCAAGAGGAGTCCGGAAGCATCCGGGCTGTGGATCGCTCCTAGCAAGATTGTGAAGGTTTGGAGGCTACCTCAAAGTCTACCACAAGTGAGAGAGAGCTATTCCTTCGTGGGATAGGCTCCGGAGAATAGGGTGAGCCTTCGTGGCACGGGGAATCCTTCGTGGACCTCCACTCCTCCAAACGTGACGTACCTTGTTGCAAAGAAACACGGGAATACATCCTCGTCTCCACGTGCTATCGGTTATCTCTAACCGAACTCCTTACTTGTGATTTAAACCGTGAGAGCCTTCGTGCTCGAGTTAGTTGTATCCTCATATAGGTTGCTTCACCTAGTTTGCATTAGGCTCACCTTTATATTCCACAAAGCCTAATATTGCAAAGAAAGAGTTAAAATCTGTAGAAACCTATTCACCCCCCCTCTAGGTTTACCATCTCTATACTTTCATCTAGAAAATATAAGCACATGAAATCATGACCAGAACATCACCTCTCAATTAAGAAACCAATTTAGTATCAACTTATAAATTGATATTTTTAAGTAACTACAAAATGAAACAAATACTATCACTTGGTAATCAAAGTACTTTTTAAAAATTAAATCAAACATTTCAAAATTTAAATCAAATAATATCTATGGGGAATATTTTCTTCTCATACCTAATAATGCTAATAAGTGTATATAATTATTCAAACAAAGTATTTTAAATTAAACCCAAAGTATTTATAAATACTTGAGACAATTAAGTAGGAGTTAACTATTCTACAACCCTGCAAAACAAAGAACAATTCAAATCTGAATTCAAATGGAATTCAAAAACAGAAAATATAAACAGAAAAATAAAAAGAGAAAAAGAGAGGGGGGGAAGGCTTACCTTACCTAGTCGAGCAGCCCGTGGACAGCCCAGCTTTGGCCCAGCACCGCAGCCCAGCCTTGACCCAGCACCGCAGCCCAACACCAACCCACCTGGCCACTTACCTCTTCGCCGCTGGCACAAGGCAAAGAGAGGGGCGTCGTCATCTTCTTCTTCCCTGCAGACGACACGACGCCGGCGAGCCTCTGTCACCTCCTCGCTGCAGATAAGGACGCTTCGGACGTCACTGAAGATTCTAGAACCCCAGACTATCCTCCTCGCGTCCGAGCCTATCCAGGAGCATCAAGATTCACGCTCAGAATCTCTGACCTCGCTGAGCATCCCGTCCGTCTCCGACGTCGGGTCGACGTTGCCGACCACCGTGGGCTCTATAAATATGCTCGGAACTCCGCCAGAGAACCCTAATGCCTCGCCGCAAACTCCCTGTCTCTCTCAACCTCCCAATCTCTCGCCATCATCTGTGCGTCCTCGCCGGAGTCGAGCACGAAGTCGACGTTGTAGGCCATCCCAGGATCTGGGAGGTAGCTGAGCGGCACCGCCGTGTCTCGGTTAGCCTCCTGGCAGAAGGAATCGAAGGGGGAAGCTCCAGACGCCGACAATCGTCCGTTCCCTTTTACGGTGGTTCGCCGGAAAATGTTCGATTGTCGTCTTCTCCGACCATCTCCGGCATCGGCAAGTTGTTCCTCAACCTTACGGTGAGCTTGCGCATCTCAAGGGCCATCTAGTTCGTTTTATCATCAACCGTAGCCCGATTTGGTAGTTGGCCGCCGTGCGCCGCCGCAGATGATGCTCGCCGGAGCAACTCCGGTGACCATTTGGCGGAGGCTTCACCACCGTTCGGTTCAGCGTTAAGTGCTGCGTCGATTGGACTTAGTCATGCGTCCGCGGGAACCCCCTAGCACCACCGTCGTTGGGAGTCAACTCGCCGGAGTTGAGCCCCCAGGCTAGTCAAACATTTTGACTCGGTCGTGCCCTCGTGGCACGTGCTGGCACTTGACACACCAGTCAGTGACTATGGGTAGTCCTGTACGGGTAAGTTTAGTGTTTTGGATTTAATTTAAAAACCAGAAAATCGCTGAAACTTTGCAAAATCATATAAAATTCATTTTAGCTCAGAAAAATATAAATAATATATCAAAATGCTGAAAAAATAAACTCTATTGAAATAAAATATAAAATAAAAATGTGTGTCAAAATAAAAATTCACTTATTTTTATCTTTATTAATTATGTCTTTCCAATTGTTTTAAAAACAATTTGAATTCAATAAATAGTTAAGCTTCAAAAATTAAATTTTAACTATTAAGTAACTAAGTAAAATATTAAGATTAATTTTATTTATCATATTTGCATTAACTTAATTATTAGTGGTAATTCATAAACCCTACTTTGAAAATTGCTAATTTTCTATTTTCTTAAATAATAATAAATCAAGAAAATATTAAAAGCCAATATTAATTTGGTAGCTTAAATATTGTGAACTCAAACATTTTTAATTAGCAATTTATTATTTTTATAACCTAACAATAATTAGGAAACCCTGATTTCTAGATTAAACCCTAATTAGTGTTTCTCTTAATTATTAAATCACTTAAAAAAATGCTATTAACTTATTAATTTTGTTGCAAAGTAATTAGTTACCACACCATTATTTCCAATTATCATTTTAAGAGTTGTACCATAATTTAGAAACCCTAATTTTAATATAAGTAAGACCTTGATTTCATTATTTTATGTGTTCCTCCTAAATAGTTGCAATCCTAAAACCCTAGGGGTTTAGCCCATATGATTATATAAGCTTCATATATACCTATAGAACCCTAGTTAGAAACAAATGCATGCATGATCATGATCTACTAAAATAAAACAACATCACTTTACATGTGATCATCATTTCATGTCTTTATTTTTGGTTAACACCTATATGATCCAATTAGTGCCACCGAGGTATAAACCCTAGCTTGTTACCACACATATTAGCATCATTAATCATCAGTCTTAGTATCACACCATTGAAATCAACCTTAACCATCATTACCTAGTAGAACCATGGAGATCAATCCTAATACCAATTTTGTGTAGCAATTCACAACACATGCTCCTATCCCACTAAACCCTATTTAGGAAATTGTAAGTCACCAAGCTTAGGAACTCATTATTAATTACTTCGTGAAGCAAATGTGAAACCATAATAAGCCCTAACTCATAGCATCACCTTAAACCATCTTTTGATATGATGTCTAGGAGAAACCATAGTAATAAACCTGCTAATACTTGTTACATATAGACCCATCCAAGTTAAGAATCAACTAGTCGCTAATAGTGAACTAAATGAATCCAATAGTAAACCCTAGAAGCTCATAGCTCCTATTTATAGTAGTTCTTGTTCTTATTTAGCCTATTCTTCAAAAGTTATTCTTTTGAAGTACAGATGTCAATCAAACCATAGAAGCCCTAGTTCTTGTTTGAAATACTTATTATTTCTTAATTAACATGTTCTTAAAAAATTATTCTTTTGAAGTATAATATAAGTAATAATCAACCATGTCCTGTAGCACTTAAAACTGACAACTACTCTTTACTTATAATATCACCACCATTCCTTTATGTGTATAATTGTTATGATGAATTATATCACTTGCTTATGCTATTCATATCAGCAAACCCTAATAAGAACCTTGTTTGAGAACCATCCTAAAAGTGCAACACACCCTAAAGAAATCTTTACAACTCATCCATCCTAAATCATCGAGGTTAGGTTACGCTCGAGACGATTGCATCTCATACTATGCATTATATCATCTTTGCCAGTTCTTTAAACATTGTCCTTACCGGACAATGATGGTATTTCAGAATTTGGAGTTCTCACGTGCTTTTGCCTGCATAATGTTGCAGTCAAGAAAGGCAAGTTCATCATTGCTCATGTCATTTGATTATTTTTATCAAACTATATGCAAAGTACTATACTTATCACTCCTGCATTGAAAAGCAAAATATTATTTTACAATTATAAATATGACTATGTGGTGGGCAATGGAACCATGGTATGTGTTTATGGTGGAGGTTCCATTTCAAGGGTACTATTCATCTAGGACTAAGTACCAATGTCGTCCAGTGATTCTAGCGCCGTACATATCGCGTTAACCATCAGATCTATAATGGCCTGGGAAGTCAGTAGATCTTTCCCTCTCGCATATCAACGGACTAGTGACAAGGGTTGCCTGTATCGGTCTATCTTTGGTAAAGGTAGGGACACGTGGTCCGTCACGGTCTACCATTAGATACAGGAGAGGCAGACTTATTAAGGATCTATGAAGGATTGTAAGGGTTGTCCGGATCGGTCTATCTATGGTGTATAGGACAGGGCACATGAGTTGTTCGAAACGGTCTACCTTAATGGTATAGGTGAGAACAAAGGCCTGGGTCGGTCTACCATAGATAAAGGAGAGGACGACTTACAAAAGGGTGGATCTCAAACACTGAGAAGGCAGTGTGGACTTGGATCTTACACCTAGCCTCACACCAAGGAAGTGTGGACGGGAGAGACGTCACCTGGTTGGCAACAAGGATAAGTTCTCTTATGGAAAAAGTAACGCACCTCTGTAGAGGGTATCAAATTGTGGCAGTCACTCCCTGTTCCGGAAGGGAACTACGAACGCGGCAGGAAAGGAACTCCATGAAGTTCTGGTCAACTGTGAAGACCGGCGGGCATAGTTTTCAGAATAAAATAAACCTATGACTTTGTGGTCTCGTCTGTAGCTAGTGCATGATACACCTATTTCCTAATATGAACTTGTTGAGTACGCCACTATCCCACTCTTAAATTCCCGCTAGCTATGGAGGCACCAAGGAGAAACTACCATGGAATTCAAAGACAAAGGAGTCAACTGCAACAAGATGAAGAATCAAATCAAGGAAGTCAATGGAGTCCTGCATCAGCTAGAAGTGGAAACTTAGACTAGTAATAGAAGGGAACATTTTCCTAATCCTAGCACCTAAGTAGCTAGAGTTCTGTAGCAAGCCTTGTAGCTCTTAAGCTAGGGTTAGCAATAGGTTAGACTACGAGTTGTTCTTCTGGAGCTTTATTTGAAATTTTACCTCATTGTAAAGTAGGAGGCTGTGTTGATCCTCTGTAAACAGTTTATGTATCCTTCTATAGACATACCTTGGACTCGCATATGTTTCTATTGTACCACTCTGAGGGATGTAATATGAGTGGAACGGTGTTTCACTTGTGTTATGTCAACGACTTGTGTACTACACCATGCAGTGGTACGCTGGGTCACCACATCTGGTATCAGAGCAAATGCTTTGACCCTAGGATTAAAACCTTTAAAGGAGACCTATAGGTTTGGTAGTATCTATAGGAAGTTGTATTAGCTAAGTCAACTATGCTTAACCAACTATTCTTATGACTTGAGATGGGTATTCACTTGAGAATAATCTTGACACACTTGAGTCATTCTTTCTTATCTATCTTTCTTAAGTAAAGTTAGTTAGTTATGTTGTTTCATTCCCAAATAACTAGAACACCATTGGAGCTTAAGATAATTGGGTGGTAGTAGACGACAGTTGGTATACAATACATGGTAGTCCAAAGAGAGGATACAACCACAAGGAAGATATCCTATTGGAAGTAGTATACCAATGCAAGTTATGGGTAAGTAGGAGTCATTTTAAAATGTCAAATGACTGGTATAAAATGAGGAAGATAAGTTATATGAGGTAGTATATACCTATGATGAGTCAATCATGGGAGGTAAGGAAGAGTGATAGGACTTATATAAGTCTACTTTTACATGGGAGAGTTGGTAATCATATATGATTCACTTGAGAGTCATGATGTGATGGAGTAGAACATCATAAGTACGATCACAGAAGTATGATAAGGAGTAGTATTTAAGGAATAGTTCGAAAAATTAGGCCTTAAAATCATGTTAACTATGTCAAGTATGCTAGAACCATAGTTCTTAGTTTAAAGAAGGCTTAATTAGAGCATAGTTTATAGAGAAATCCTGAGATCATAGGTGGTATATTCTAACAATCCTGTGTTTAGAGTAGCCATGTTATAGCCTCGAGAGATCATGTGAGGTTAGTTTTCAATTAAATGGAAGGTAAGTTAGCACTTTCCAAGGAAATTAGGTCAACCACAACTATTCTGGACCAATTTTCTCAAGTTTATTTGATTGCAAGTGAGCAATCTAGGTAAATACTGAGACAAATAGTAGAAATCCCTATATATGTGCTAAGTATCACAACCAAAACCTATCTTATGTGGTGTTATATACTACATATCTAAGCCTGATGTTTAGGGATGTCTTACCCAACTATTATATTCAGGCATATAAGGATGTGTATTATAAACACAAAGCTAGATTTTCTTGGATTTTATTGGATTTTTATTGATTGACTAGATCCATACATGAAGTTTGACTTTGATATGCAAATGCATGTTGCAATATCAAGCTCTTACTTGATGTTATAGGTCTAGAGGGTAAAGGTATTCGTGTGAGGAAGTGATGAATTCTGAAGATTTTGAAGAAAAAATGAAGGTTCACTAGAAGAAGGAAGTAAAGTTGTGGGAAGCCACCACAATAATCTGAAGGAAGGACCAATCAAAACTCATTATTATCCTCAATTGAGGATTACTTCAACATGGAAGTACCATGAAAGTGAGAAAAATAGTGAATATGGAGTAGTAGAAGTGGAGTCATATTCATTATTGAAGAAGGAAATGCAAGTGAAGTCACTTAAGATACTATTTTTTATAGTGTCAACAAGTGGTTCTTTTGCAACATAAACCCTGGAAGAAGGAAAATAGACAAGTGAAGTCGCAGTCGATGTAATAAGACCGTAGCTGATATAGGATAAACATGAAGAGAAAGCATTGAAAGTGAGGTAGATCTTAATTAAAACCATACAAGTATCCGCATCTGGTAGGTAGATGTTGACTAGAACCATAAATAGTCCATAGCTGGTATCAACTAAGCCACATTTGGTGCTAGTTAGTCTGTAGCTGGTATCAGATAGTTCGCACTTTAGTCATTCTTTCACTTTAAAGGAAAGAGGGATTCCGCAGCTGGTATTCCATAGCTGGTAACCATTTAGTCGGAGGATTCACATGGGATACCCACAACTATGTGGATACACCGCAAATAATTCTTCGTGAGACTCTAGAAAAGTACAAACTAAAAGTCAGACCAAGACCAATCTTCTAACCTTGGAGTTTAATGATTAGAAGAAAAGGAGTTTAAAGATCATTAGTAAACTCCAAGGGGGAAAGGAAGGCTGAATGAGAAGTATCAAGATATAATATTTGGAGAATGATAGACGGAGTAGAAGGTCTGAACTGAGAGGAAGTCCGATCTTATTTTTATAAGGTTGTTGGGAAGTATCCATATAAAAATACTCCCAGAAGGATGTCAGACCAGAAGCTGAGGTTCATATCTCGAAGAAGTAAGGGTTAGAACCTAACTTGAGCGGGTAATTGATAGTTACTTCCAATTATCATTTTAAGAGTTGTACCATAATTTAGAAACCGTAATTTTAATATAAGTAAGACCTTGATTTCATTATTTTATGTGTTCCTCCTAAATAGTTGCAATCCTAAAACCCTAGGGGTTTAGCCCATATGATTATATAAGCTTCATATATACCTATAGAACCCTAGTTAGAAACAAATGCATGCATGATCATGATCTACTAAAATAAAACAACATCACTTTACATGTGATCATCATTTCATGTCTTTATTTTTGGTTAACACCTATATGATCCAATTAGTGCCACCGAGGTATAAACCCTAGCTTGTTACCACACATATTAGCATCATTAATCATCAGTCTTAGTATCACACCATTGAAATCAACCTTAACCATCATTACCTAGTAGAACCATGGAGATCAATCCTAATACCAATTTTGTGTAGCAATTCACAACACATGCTCCTATCCCACTAAACCCTATTTAGGAAATTGTAAGTCACCTAGCTTAGGAACTCATTATTAATTACTTCGTGAAGCAAATGTGAAACCATAGTAAGCCCTAACTCATAGCATCACCTTAAACCATCTTTTGATATGATGTCTAGGAGAAACCATAGTAATAAACCTGCTAATACTTGTTACATATAGACCCATCCAAGTTAAGAATCAACTAGTCGCTCATAGTGAACTAAATGAATCCAATAGTAAACCCTAGAAGCTCATAGCTCCTATTTATAGTAGTTCTTGTTCTTATTTAGCCTGTTCTTCAAAAGTTATTATTTTGAAGTACATATGTCAATCAAACCATAGAAGCCCTAGTTCTTGTTTGAAATACTTATTATTTCTTAATTAACATGTTCTTAAAAAATTATTCTTTTGAAGTATAATATAAGTAATAATCAACCATGTCCTGTAGCACTTAAAACTGACAACTACTCTTTACTTATTATATCACCACCATTCCTTTATGTGTATGATTGTTATGATGAATTATATCACTTGCTGATGTTATTCATATAACCAAACCCTAATAAGAACCTTGTTTGAGAACCATCCTAAAAGTGCAACACACCCTAAAGAAATCTTTACAACTCATCCATCCTAAATCATCGAGGTTAGGTTACGCTCGGGACGATTGCATCTCATACTATGCATTGTATCATCTTTGCCAGTTCTTTAAACATTGTCCTTACCGGACAATGATGGTATTTCAAATTTGGAGTTCTCACGTGCTTTTGCCTGCATAATGTTACAGTCAAGAAGGCAAGTTCATCGCTTGCTCATGTCATTTGATTATTTTTATCAAACTATACGCAAAGTACTATACTTATCACTCCTGCATTAAAAAGCAAAATATTATTTTACAATTATGAATATGACTATGTGGCGGGCAATGGAACCATGATATGTGTTTATGTTGGAGGTTCCATTGCAAGGGTACTATTCATCTAGGACTAAGTACCAATGCCGTCGAGTGATTCTAGCGCCGTACATATCGTGTTAACCATGAGATCTATAATGGCTCTGGGGAAGTCAGCTGTATCTTTTCCCTCTCGCATATCAATGGACTAGTGATAAGGGTTGCCTGTATCGGTCTATCTTTGGTAAAGGTGGGGACACCTGGTCCGTCACGGTCTACCATTAGATACAGGAGAGGGCAAACTTATTAAGGGTCTATGAAGGATTGTAAGGGTTGTCCGGATCGGCTATCTATGGTGTATAGGACAGACACATGAGTTGTTCGGAACGGTCTACCTTAATGGTATAGGTGAGAACAAAGGCCTAAGTCGGTCTACCTATAGATAAAGGAGAGGACAGACTTACAAAAGGGTGGATCTGCGGGGTCGCGGAGAAGGCAGTGTGGACTTGGATCTTACACCTGGCCTCACACCAAGGAAGTGTGGACGGGACATACGTCACCTAGTTGGCAACAAGGATAAGTTCTCCTATGGAAAAAGTAACGCACCTCTGTAGAGGGTATCAAATTGTGCCAGTCACTCCATGTTCCGGGAAGGGAACTACGAACGCGGCAGGAAAGGAACTCCATGAAGTTCTGGTCAATCGTGAAGACGAAGGGCATAGTTTTCAGAATAAAATAAACCTTTTGAAGAAATGTTTATGAAAACTTGCATTCGCCTATGACTTTCTGGTCTGTGGATGTAGCTAGTACATGATACACCTATTTCCTAATATGAACTTGTGGAGTACGCTCGTACTCATCCCACTCTTAAATCCCCTGCTTAGCTATGGAGGCACCAAAGGAGAAACTACCATGGAACTCGAAGACAAAGGAGTCAACTGCAACAAGATGAAGAATCAAATCAAGGAAGTCAATGGAGTCAGCTTCTGCATCAGCTGAAGTGGAAACTTAGACTAGTAATAGAAGGGAACATTTCCCTAATCCTAGCACCTAAGTAGCTAGAGTTCTGTAGCAAGCCTTGTAGCTCTCAAGCTAGGGTTAGCAATAGGTTAGACTACGAGTCGTTCTTCTGGAGCTTTATTTGAAATTTTACCTCACTGTAAAGTAGGAGACTGTGTTGATCCTCTGTAAACAGTTTATGTATCCTTCTATAGACATACCTTGGACTCGCATATATTTCTGTTGTACCACTCTGAGGGATGTAATATGAGCGGAATGGTGTTTCACTTGTGTTATGTCAACGACTTGTGTACTACACCATGCAGTGGTACACTAGGTCACCACAATACTAACCCCTCGTGTGATGAACCTGTGATGCATCACGAAGTATAGTTGCTTTGCTCGTGATGATCCCCCAGTAGGGTAAGTACTTGCTGCGTATTACCAGCACCTTTTGATGAACTGAATCCAGCTGAATGTGTTGTTATTCAGATAGCAGTACTGGGTAACCTCACCACTCCAAGGGATTGTTCGGTTCGGGAACGAAGTGAAATGGAATGCCATGGTTCCATTCCACTAGAATGGGTTTGTTCCATTCCACTAGAATGGGTTGGTTCCATTCTTGTGTTCGGTTGGAACAAAAAAGTGTAATGGAACGGTTCTGTTTTGTGTTCGGTTGAGGCAAAAAAAAAACTGGAATGGAATGACTAGTATGTGGTTCATCTCACCTCTTTGCTATGCTAGGTGAGATTACCTCGTTTGTGAGTTGTTCTTGTTTGCAACAACATATAATCAAAATTTTGGCAGCATTTCGTTTGTATTTCCAACAATTAGCAATGCACATATATAATCACAATAGAACAATATATAGCATCAAAGATAGAACAAATTTTAATCATACAAGTATACTAATAGTCACAGAACATGAAAATCATTCTAAATTGTCTAGAAATTTGCATAGAATCGTATCCGCTGCCCGCCTGCCGCGCCGTTGCCTGCCCACTGCCGCCTGCCTGCCCGCCGCCACCGCCGCTGCCTGGCCACCAGCTCGCCCGACGCCGCTGCCTACCCGCCGCCTGCCGCGCCGCCGCCTGCGCGCCCACCCGCCCCACGCCGCTGCCTACCCGCCTGCCTGGCCACCCGCCCGCCGCTGCCTGCGCGGCCACCGTCACCTCTTGCCTGACTTCGGCCGCCGCTTAGGTCGCCCGTCGCCGGCCTCGCATCACCTCCCGTGCGCCGCCAGAAACAGATAGAGGAGAGAGACGAGGGTATGAGGAGGTTGGCTCGGGTGGGGTTTTTACGTGAGCAGTAAGAGAGATGGGGTGAGGAGAAGAGGTGGAACCAGTGCGTTCCACCGATTCGGTGGAACCAGCGTATTCCGCATCTACCGCGAATATTCTCTTCTGAGGAACCGGTGCGTTCCATTCCAGTAGTCCAACCGAACACAAGAATGAGCCTCGGGTGTAGAACCATTCCATTACATTCTAGTTGGTTCCTCCAACCGAACACACCCTAAGGGAAGGAGTTACCACAACATACTCATATCTGCAACCAAACAGGGTGTGGGCTATACGAGCAGGGCAGAAAGTCGTCTGTGCAGGCACCCAAACAATGGGAGCTGACTTCCCTCTTCGGTGCAGAAAAGGCTACCCAAGCTACCAAACGACACGTGTTTTATGGATGATGACCCGTTTGCAACGTGTAGGGACTCTCTTCTCACTGCGTCAATGGTGCACGAATTAGACCAGACTACCAAACGCGCCCCAAGGCATGAATGGTCGGTTCATTGGCCCGGGTCGGCCCTCGTGCATGGCACCACTATTTTTCTGCTTTCCATAGCATATCCAGGCCAAGGTAGAGATAGCCCACACCATGAACAGAGCGGGGTATGGAAATATCTCTAGGCGCAAGGAAGTCTAGGGATACAGCGCATGCCATAAAACGGTAAACGACAATGTCCTAAGGGCATCTCCAACCGCGCGACCCATCCCGCGTCCGGATGGGTCGATTCGGACAAAATCCCGGCCAGTGTGGGGACGCACCGCAAAAGCGGACGGCCGCGGCGTCCGAAACGACGCAAACCCGGCCCAAATCTTGGCCGGGTTTGCGTGGCCGCGGATGGCACGCGGCGTCCTCGCGTGCCCCGCTGGTCCGTGGCCCACTGCCTGCCCCAAACTATTAAATGTGGATCGGGAAGGGGACTGTCCCTATCCAGTCCCCACTTTTCACTCCCGCGCGCCAGCTTGAAGCTTCCGCGCCGCCATGGCCCCGAAGCGCGAGTTCTCACCATCCGCCAACGACCACGAGGCCGGCAGCAGCCGGCCCGCGCCGGCGGCGTTCGCCATGGGCCGCCGGCGACGCCCATACGCGACCGATCTACGTCACCGTAGCGGTGGCGCGATGTTCGGGACGTCGCGCCCCATGCCGTGGGGGACGTGCACCTTCCACGGCCACCGAGCCCAGATCGGGTTCCGCCGCCATCCCAGCTCCGGCCGCGCCCGCACGCCAAGATCCGGAGGCGCTCGCGCTCACCGCCGCGGACCTCCGCAGACCCCGCGTACGGCGACGCAAGTCCCAACTGGGACTTGTGGTTCGAGGTGAGCACGATGCGCGCCGGCGCACGTGTTTCACATCCGCGACGGCGCGGCCCTGCGCAGCCGCGCACACCGCAGGGCGGGCTGGCCGCGCCCGGCGGCTCTCACATCAACGAGCCCGCGCCCCGCCCCGCCCGCCCAGCCGCAGCCCTAGGGAGGAGAGGACGACCAGCAGTGGTGGCGGCGCTCGGCGTCCCGCGAGCAGCGACTCGACGAGCTGGCTGGCGCCGCACGCCGAGACGCTGCGCGCTCCGCGGGAGGAGGCGGCCAGAAGGCCTGTGAGGACGCCCAGGAGGCGTGGCCTTCTCGAGCCGGCGCGCCGTCAGGAGGAGGCAACGCGTCAGGCGGCGCTGGGAGGAGGAGGAGCGCGGCCGCGCAGGAGGAGCGCCGCCACGCCGGCATAGGCGGAGCTGCAGGCCGCAGCGACGAGCAGCTCCGGCAGGAGTCCGCGTGGCGGCACGGTCGCGGCCGGCGAGCCCGCCGAACCCGCACTCCGCCCGGAAAGGGCGCAGGGGAGCCCCGGGCCGGAGTCCCCGGTCCCTCCCTCCCTCGAGCCGAATACGCGCCGCCGCGGGGGCGTCGTCATCGACGCGACGATGACGACTACTGTAGTATCGCCGCGGCCACCGTGCTCGCAAACCATGTCTAGGGTTTCTTTTTTTTAGTTTAAAGCCATATAGGGCTTTCTTTTGTGTAAAAATTGCCTAAAATAGGGCTAAGTTTAATTAACCACTAGTTTAATGTTATTTTTGGCTGTTTTCCTTTTTTAATTTCATTTTTGTTTTTTTAATTACATATGTGGTGCCCGCGTTGAGCGCACGGTGCGCCCAAACGGACACGCGGACGCTGACCGTCCGTCTGTTTCGCCATCCAAACGCCCAAAAAACGGTAAACGCGTCCGTGTCGCTAAGGGCCAACCACGAGGTCAAATTAAGTGACGAACACTTGGTCAGCGACGTCGCATGCATGAGTCCTTGTTCACCGGTCGACTCGAGTCCACGTTTCGCGGCGGTCTCACTAGCCAACGACATGTCGGCGTCTGTTGTACATGCTCGTGGATCGTGATAGTTACTGGCCGACCCGGAGGAATGGAACCTGGGTACGCGCGCACCCATTTACGAAAAGTTCAAAAAAATGCTATTTAAAAGTTTTTAAAAAATGTGAAGTAAATTCATGATCATTTATGTTGAATAATTCATTTGTGAGGTACTATACCATTTTGTGACATAAAAATGTCCAAATGAGTCAGGAATTTGTACTATTCACAGGAATAGGAACTTGCATTTTGTCATTTTTGATAGGTCACACACAAAAGATTTTTCCGTGAAAACACACATGAGTAAGTATCAACATAATATCTACATGCAAAAATTTACTTCACATTTTTTGGAAACTTTTAAATAGCATTTTTTTAAACTGTTCGTAAATGGGTGCGCGCACCCAGGTTCCATTCACCATTTTCGCTGGCAGCTACCGCTAGTTTTCTGGTAAGAGACCCGTTCTTGGTCAGCTAACGCGTACAGTATGATCGAATTGAAGGGCCGCCTCCGATCCTCCGTACGATCGATCCATGGTTTAGCCTAGGGGTGGGCATTCGGTCATGACCGAAAATTCGGTTTTTGTATTTCGGTCTATTTCAAATTCGGTCAGAAAAAAATAAAGACCGAAATATACTTGTTACTTTTACTACCCGACAAATTCGGGTACCCAATAATTCGGGTTCGGGTTCGGTCATGACCGAACAGTGTGGCCGACGTTGTCAATGCAAAACCTAGACATTATTTAGTAAAAGGTTGGCAACATTTTAGATGTATTTTGGATGTTTTTTCATTGCATATATTATTATCAATTGGCACGAATAAATGTTCAACAATCTAAACAAAAATGTAACAACGCTAGAGAAGTTTATGAACATTCAACAATATCACATCTCACGCATATCACAAAATCTAAGGATTGGGACAGTCTTACGTAAAATTCGGTCAGTTCGGTCTATTCGGTTCCTCAGAACAAAATGACCGAATTGACTAAACTTAATTCGGTCTATAAAATTTTCTACCCAATATTTTATCGGTCATTTCGGTCTCGGTCTTTTCGGGTTCGGTCTCAGTCTTTTCGGTTTCGGTCTTCGGTCATCGGTTTTTTTGCCCACCGTGAGTTTAGCCGCCGGCAGTAACGAACTAGCCGGCTTGAGCGTTGAGCAGAACCGTTTCCCACTTGGAAACACCGGTGGAAATGCAAAATCAAGTTGCTGCAAGTTGGAAAACCCACTGGATAAATCATAAATGGCGTTCTTAACTTTTCGCGCGGACTAATGGCAAGGCTCGCACCGGTGATCCACAAATAGAGGCAGTGTGGCCGAATCTATCGGTTTGGCCCCATTTTCAGGCTAAATTTGAGCTAGTTTGCGGGTGACAGCAGTTGTGCATCCTCGCGTGTCCTCCCTTGGTTATTCGGCATCAACGGCCGAGGGAGAGGAGCCGAGACGCACGCAGTCACCAACCTCTTGTTCCTTCTTAAATGGCGATCCATCGTTCTCCCAAGGCTCCATCCACTTCCTGTTGTTATATTTGTGATATAAATCCAATAAAAAGGCTAACAACGAAGCGAAATAATGTTGATGAGGCCTGATGCCTGAATGATGTGTGTGTGTTTCGGTTGATAAGATAACCTACGTGTTTGTAAACACTCTCTGATATATTGAAGTTTTGCTTGCTAATCCCGTGGTTTTTAACTCTCTTTGTTATAGAGGGTTTTCCACATTAAAATCCGGTGTCCCCTATCGTGTTTTCTTATTCATTTTTTATTATTTGCTTGTCGCGTTTATAACATCGGTGTCCAAGTCTACATGCCCGAAGGTTTTGCAAAAACCTTAGTGAAAAACCTCGGCTTCGTCGCACTGGCGAAAGGCCACCGATGGCCGCCCGCCGCAACAACCACAATGTGGGTCCTCCTCCGGCGTCAGCACCCAGGCCAATCTGACCACCTCACACACAATGGTCCGATCGTCACCCATCTCCGCACTAGTCGACGACTGGGTGATTGCGTGACGGCCCGACTCCCCACGCCAGAGTGAATGTTGCACCGTCGCGCGTCCATTTATAGGAGGCGCTTCGCAAGACTCCTCACACCGCCTCAAGTGCTCGCCTCCCTCGCACACCGAGAACCCTAGCGTGGTAGACCCACCTCCATGAGCTCGATTGCGGTCAATGGCGAAGGCAGCAACTCCAAGGACGGATTCGGTACAGTGAAGTAGCATTGTTGCCATTGCCGCCAAGTAGATACATGCCCGGATTTCAGCGGCAGCCGAAATCTCGCACTCTGACAGCCGAAATCTCCGCCTTCATGCATGATTGATGGAGAGATTCACAAGGCACACCAAACTCGGGAGATTCACAGCACAGTGGCGTTTGGATTCCCGGCGATCGCGACGGAACCATCGGCCGCTGAAGTTCTCCCTCGTCGCCGTTGCTTATGCACGTCAGTGTGATGGTTCAGATACAGCGCCGTTAGCTAAGCTGTTGGGTCAAAAGGTTGGCTGCGGCGGTAAGCAAGCAGGTCAGGTCCGCGCAGTTATGGCGCGCGTCAATCAGGTGTGAACCGATGACACGGTTGTCTTTGCTTGTTCAACGTAAACACGTCCTCCCCTCGATTCGCGCGTGTAAACAAACAAACACGATGGCCGACGGAGGCCGAACTTATCCTTGTGGACAGCAACGTTGCCATTTGCAATATCTTTCTTAGCAATGTTACGCGCAGAACGGCAGCAGGCAGCAGCGCAAAATGCTTCCTTGTCGTGAAACCAGGGAGTGCACGCAGGCCGTGTTGCTTCGAGCTACGGAGCTTTCGCCAAGTGTGAAAAGTAGGCTGGGACAGCGCTCTGGCCGCTTCTTATAATAACAGTCGCACGTTGCACTGATAGGGTTTAGGCCTTTCCCAACGAATGTTTGTAGCGCATTTTTCTAGTATCTATTTTGCTTACGTGCTACTGTATTACATAAACAAACGTGGAGCTTATCTTTTCGACCACAACGTTTGCCATTTGCAATATCTTTTTCGTGGTACGCGCAGAACGGCGGCAGGCAGCCTGCAGCGCAATTGTATGCTTCCTTGTCCAGAAACAAGGAGCAGGCCGCGTATAATACTAGTAACAGTCAATAATCCTTCCACTGTCGCACGTTGAACTGGTTTAGCTAGGGTTTAGGCGTCCCCTGCCTGCACGTTGAACAAGGAGCGGCTGCGTGCTGCCATTTGGCGTGGTGTTGCCCTTGATTTGCTGTCCTACGAACGGATCAAACTAGTAGTAACTCTGAAGAACCCCAGCCCCGAGGGATCCAAAGGCCGTTCTCCCCTTGCAGGCCACGCGCTTGGACATAGAGAGTCCACTGGGCCGGCTTTCCCTGCCGGGCGCGCACTCCACTGCCGGTCGTCTGCTAATTTGGAGGCGTTGTTGTTGCAATAGTGTCAGACGAGGTGCGATTCAGTGCACACCCAAAGCTCTGCGGAAAAGGGCTCTGCCAACGTACGGCGTCACGCCGCCGCCCTGCGCTGCCGTTGCCGCTGCCGCTGCTGCGAGCACTGCCGCTCAGCCTCAGGGTGCCTAGCAGCTAGGGGTCGTTAAAACCTCTTCCATTCCGAATCAGGGCCCTGCCCATCCTCACGCTTTTCCATTATTTATTATTATATATGCTCGAAAAGGGATTGATGTACCTATTGCTTTTTACTCCTGCCTTCCATTATTTTGAAATGCCCTTCATACGTTTTGAAATGTTAAAAAGTTTCAAAAAAAAATTCACGTATAGTCTTTCCGTGAAAAATCGAATTGTCGTTTCGGCTGTATAAAAAAAATTGCTGATAAAAATAAACCTTTTCATGAGACATGTTTTTATTTCTAGTTTACATCCACCATGAAAAAATATTGGCTTTTCGCAAAACTGTACCAACACCCAAAGATTGTTGAGACGTACATGTGAAATTTGTAGTGTGAATATTTGACGATTAAAAATGTGTTCTTTTAGGTGGTGGGAACATATGCAACCAAGAGCCAAACTTAATTTCCACTTGAAAAGATGTTCAAAACATCTTCTCTCCTCTCCCAAAACATGTAAGATTCTAGGAGATTGGGGAAGAAAAGGTAGGACCCACTTGTAAGTGTAATAAAAAAAATGGGACACAAATGGATCCCGAGCTCCGGGACATCGTTATTCGAAAGAAAGAAAAACAAAATGACATCTTAGTAGAAAAACTTTTGTGCAGAAAAAATACAAAATTCGTCGTATTTTAGGCTGGGAAAAAATGGCAAATTTGTGGATCGCACCAGAATATAACTATTTTTGAACCAGGATTTTATACGTTGTTAGAGTTCAACACTATCCGCGCCTAGAATTTTTATTTCTGATCTTTTGAAACTTAGAACTATCAATTTCGAAAGAAAAAACGCCACCGTGGAGCTCTTAGAGCATCTCTAGTCGCGTCCCCAAACCGTCCCCCAAAGGGATTTGCGCGGCTGACCAAAAGTTGCCAGCCGCGGCCTCCAAAGCCCTTGTCCGCGCGAGCCCGTCCCCGTCCTATTGTGGACGCTCCGGGACGCCGACACACAACGAAAAGCGAGGCGGGAGTGCCGGGACCCGTCAGCGACACAATTATTTTAATCCCAACCGCCGCCTACCTCGCGACGGAAGTTATTGGCGCGCAGCGGGCAGTTCCCCGCAGAGGCGAGCGACGCGTCCCGTCGCGCCTAGCTCTGCGTGCCGGCGTTAATGAGCGCCACCGCTCATCCGCCTCCGGCCTATAAAAAGGGGCGCCTCTCGTCGTCCCTCTCACACACAAACCCTAGCGCCTCTCCCAAACCCTAGCCGCCACCATCTCTCAACAAGACTCGCCACTATGTCCGTAGAGGCGGAGGCCGACCTCGCGGCCGCGCCGTGGTCGTGGTCGTGGTCGTGGCCGCGGCATGGTTGAACGATCGCCGCTGCTCTCCGCGCTCGTCGCCTTCATCGTCGGAGATGGACGTGGAGCCGACGTCCTGCTCGAGTTCGTCCACGTCCTCAAGGGCGACACGCGCGACATCCAGAGGCTGCCGGACTCCTTCGCCGAGTACGTCGGAGGCGTACGCCCGCGCAAGATGCATCTGGCGGAGCATTCGTGCGGCTATCGCTGTGGATCGTCGACGCGATCTACGACGCGCGCGACAAAATGTACCTCAACATCGGCCGGGAGAAGTTCGCGCGCCACCACAGCCTCCAAGCCGGCTTCATCCTCGTGTTCTCCTACTTCGGCAACAGGGACATGAGCATCAAGGTCTTTGACGAGAGGCGCTGCCGCCGGGACTACCACGACGACAAAGACCGACTTTGAGGACGACCGAGTGTTGTTTCGTCGCACAATACGTGCACGAGAGGTTTCTACCTGTTCGCCATCGGTAGAACCAACAAGGGCACCATCCTCCCGCTGGATTTTCCGCTTAGGTGACTGGGGTGTGCCCCGGAGTGTTGTTTCAGCAGCGAACACAGGAAACCTTCGATGCACGGCCTAGTTAGATTTAGTTTTTTTGCAATATTTTATATTTGTGTCCACCATGGTTCAAATTATGTATTAGTTTGTGGAAAACCATGTTCCAAACTATGTCTTCGTGTAAACCACATTTCCAATTATGTATTAGTTTGTGGAAATTGAAATAAAAATGCCAAGAAAAATTATTTTAAATGTTTGGGGGCGCGTTTGGGGACGCGCTGGGGAGCGATGTCCCCCAAACGCGGCACGAACAAACACGTCCCCCAAACGCTCAATCCGGCGCGGTTTGGAGGACGATTTGAGGGACGCGGCCGGAGATGCTATTAGTCTCCGTTTGTGGTTTCCGGGGAATGCCTATTTTATTTTGGTGAGACGCCGAGACTGTGACTCAACTGAACAAGCTGAACTGAATAGACTACTCACAAGTTGACGAAGTGCTTAAACATAGTAGCATCTCCCCGTTTCTCTTCCTTTAACATAAGAAGCTAGCACCGTGTTGAGTAACATATTGTATAGGTATAGGTTCCCGTGTTTTCTCAGGGTTGTACCTGTAATTGTACATGTGTCCGCCTATATATACATGAGCAGCCGGCCCTATTGGTGCCTGCACTCCAATATCTCTTCTACATGGTAAGAGACCCTTCGGGTCCGCCGCCTCCTCCCCTCCTCCCTGCCGGCCCTCTCCTCCTCCAACCCTAGCCGCCGCCCCTTCTCCTCCTAGGGCGCCGCCGGCCCCTCCCCACCCAACCCTAGCCGCCGCCTCTCCTCACCCTCGGGCGCCGCCGGCCATCTCCTCCGCTTCCGCCACCCCGCCCTAGCCCTAGCCGCCTACCACCACTTCGCTTCCGCCATGGATCGCTCGACTCCTCCTCGCCAACTCTTCAAGCTCCCGCAGAAGAACCCCTTCGCGGCCCCTCCGTCGCCGTCTATCCGCGACATCCCCATCGCCGAGCGCGTGCCAGGTGAAGCCCTCCACCACCGCTGCCAACTTCTTCCCGTGGCAGACGTACTTCGGGCTCCTCTTCCGCGAGTATGATCTCCTCGATCACGTCGACGGCACCATCGACCTCTCGCCATGCCGCACGACCCGAGTGGCTCGCCATCGACGCCACCATCATCCGCTGGTTTTACCACACCGTCTCCAACGACATCTTCCGCACCGTCGTCCGCGACGGCGACTCCGCCCACACGGTCTCGTTAAGATCACCGGCCCTTCACCGACAACAAAATCCAATCACCTTCCTCCAGCAAGAGTTCTTCGGCACCCATCAGAACGACATGTCCCCGATGACTACGCCCTCAAGCTGAAGAGCCTCTCCGACGAGCTCCGCGACTTGGAGTTTCCGATCGATGACAAGATCATGCTCTCCACCCTATCGGCGGGTCTCGGCGAGGATCTCAGCAATGCCGCCTCCAACCTCACGCTCCTCGCCACGCCCACCTTCGAGCAGGCCGTGGCCTACCGCGCCTCGAGGAGCGCCGCCTCTCTCGGGCTCGGGCGGCTCACACCGCCTTCGCCGCTGGCTTCTCCCGTGGCGCGCCCGCGCCCCGCGCTCTCGCCGCTCGGGTCCGCCGCCGGGCTTCCTCGCAGCCGGTCACTAGGCCGGCCCGACCGGCCCTCGGACCGGCACGCACGGCCGCCGCCGCTGCACCGGGCCCGGACTCGGCCATGCCGGCGCCCCAGCCGGTCGACCGCCCTGACCGGCAGGCCCCTTCCGGCGGTGGGCCGCTGGGCGTCGTGCCGCCGTGGCGGGGCGGCGGCAATGGCGGTAACGCTGGTGCCCCGTTCCGCGCCAACCTCAACGGGCAGGCCGCATTCACAATCCCCCGGGTGTCCATGCTAACCCCCATGCCTACTCCAGCGCCTACCACGGCATCGCGGGTCAAGGGGTGCTCCGCTCACGGTTCTTCCGGCGGGCCCCAACCCACCCGGGCGCGACTCCGTGGGATCCCGCGCTCCTGACCGCCCTCTCCGCTGGCGCGTATGGTGGCGGTGGCGACTGGTTCATGGACACCGGCGCTCTGCGCATATGGCGGCGCACCCCGGTAACCTCTCCTTTTCTACACCCGCTTCCACTTCCTCCCGCATAATCGTTGGCAACGATCATGCTCTTCCCATCACTCACACCGGTTCTGTCTCTTTTCCTTCCACCTCCACTCCTCTCTCTCTTCATAACGTCCTTGTTTCTCCCGACTTGATTAAAAACCTTGTTTCTGTTAAGTCTTTCTGTCGTGATAACCCCGTGACCGTGGAATTTGACGTTTTGGTTTCTCTGTCAGGATGGTCGTACTGATGCTCCTCCACCGATGTGACAGCCCCGGCGATCTCTACCGTTGGCGGCCCCCACCACCACCGGCCGTCCACTCGCCCTCCGGTGTCGACCTTTGGCATGCCCGCCTTGGCCATCCTAGCTACGCCGCTCTCCGCGTCAAATAATGCAAGGCTTTTCCTTTACTTGTAATAAAACGGATACTCACTCTTGTGAAGCATGTCGTCTAGGCAAACATGTTCGCCTTCCGTTTAGTTCCTCCTCCACAGTCGCGTCTTTTCCTTTTCAACTTATTCATAGTGATGTTTGGACCTCGCCAGTTGCGAGTAACTCTGGTTATAATTACTATCTTGTGATTCTTGATGATTACTCGCATTTTGTATGGACTTTTCCTCTTCGCCGTAAATCCGATGTTGCCACCACCCTCACCGCCTTCTTCGCCTTCATCTTCACTCAGTTCGGTCGCCCCATCCACGCCCTCCAAACCGACAACAGCAAGGAGTTCGACAACATCACCATTCGCTCCCTCCTCGCCACCCACGGCGCCGTCTTTCGCCTCACGTGTCCATACACCTCTTCACAGAACGGTCGTGCCGAACGGATGCTTCGTACCCTCAACAACTGCGTCCGCACCCTTCTGTTCCACGCCTCCATGCCCCCACGATTCTGGCCGGATGCCCTCGCCACGGCGACTCTCCTCGTCAACATCCGCCCGTGTCGTGTGCGTTGGTCCTACACGCCACATCAGCTCCTCTATGGTGTGCCGCCCGCCTACGATGACCTTCGCATCTTCGGCTGCCGGTGTTATCCTAACACCGCCGCCACCGCCGCGCATAAGCTTGCGCCGCTCTCTCTCCCCTGTGTGTCTCGGCTACCCCGCCAACACCAAGGGCTACCGCTGTTACGACCCGGTCTCCCATCGTGTCATCACTTCCCGCACGTGTACTTTGACGAGTTGGTTCCGTTTCAGCAGGACTTCGGCGACACCTCCGACGACGCCCCGGCGCCCGCTGGTTCCCGCGCCGCGCGCCCGCGATCGACCACGACGGCCCCTTCTCGCGCTGCCCCGTTCGTCTCCGCGCCTCTCCGGCTGCGCCGCCCTTGCCGCCGCCGCGCGCTCGGCGCTCTGCCGCTTCGGCGCTTCGCTGCCGCGGCGCCATGGCGCTCCCGTTCTCCGCCGCCGCGACGCCCGTGGCGTCCCCGGGCGCCTGCCGTCGCGGGCGTCCCTCGACCGGCGCCGTCGCCTGCCCGCCGGCGCCTCGCCGTCCGCCTCGCCACCCGTCGTTGCGGCCCCCGCGCCCATGCTCACCCGCGCACGTGCGGGCGTGCGACGGCCACATACACGCCACCCCGCCGACCGCACGTCTCGCGGCGTCTCCATCTCGCTTCTCGCGCCGGCAGCGCCTATTGCCGCACGACGGCGGCGCTTCTTCACTAGCAGCCCCGGCCCGCACCCGGTCCGACCGGTTTCCCGGCCGGGTCACTCGTCTTCCGCCTCGCAGACCGCTCTCCCGCCCGACCCGGCCTGCCGCCAGCCCGGTTGGCGGCCGGTTGGCGACCGTCAACCGACCAGGAACCGGCCCACCCGGGTCCGCGCCCGGTCCGACCGGCCCGCCACCACCCCGCGACCGCTCCTTCGCCAAGTGCCCACCTCGGCTCGCGCTGCTCACGCGACCCGCATTGGCGTGCCGCCATGCAGGAGGAATACGACGCGCTGCGCCGTAACGGACCTGGGAGCTTGTTCCCCGGGCCCTCGCGCAACGTCATCACCGGCAAATGGGTCTTCGCAGCACAAGCTCGGCTCCGACGGTACTCTCGAGCGCTACAAGGCGCGCTGGGTTGTGCGCGGCTTTCGGCAGCCGCGCTGGCGTCGACTTCACGGATACGCTTGCCCCGCTGTCAAACCGGGCACGATCCGTACAGCTGCACCTCGCCGCGTCTCGTGCCTGGCCATGCATCGATGGACGTCTCCAACGCCTTCCTTCATGGCCATCTGCAGGAACAGGTGTACCGTCCGCAGCCCATCGGCGGCTTCGTCGACTCCGAGCGCCCCGATGACGTGTGCTTGCTCTCTCGGTCCTCGTATGGACTGAAGCAGGCGCCCGTACCAGCGCATCGCCGGCTTCCTACATCAGCTTGGTTTCCGCTCCACACGTTCGGATGCGTCGCTGTTCGTCTACCGGACCGGCCACGACATGGCCTATCTACTGCTGTACGTCGACGACATCATCCTGACGGCCTTCACTGCTGGACTTCTTCGACAGCTCACCGTCTTCGCGCTGAGTTTGCGTTGAAGGACCTTGGCCCGCTCCACTACTTCCTCGGCATCGAGGTTGTCCGGCGTGCGGATGGGTTCTTCCTTCATCAGCGGAAGTATGCTCACGAGCTTCGAGCGTGCCGGATGCTCAACCGCAACCCCGCACCTACTCCCCGTCGACACGAAGGCCCCTCTCGCTGATGGGTCGTTGGCGTCCGACGCGCCATTCTACCGCTCCATCGTCGGTGCCCTTCAGTACTTGACGTTGACGCGCCCGGAGCTCCAAGACGCTGTGCAGCAGGTGTGCTTACACATGCACACTCCTCGAGACGCTCATTGGGCCGCGTGAAGCGGATTCTCCGCTACGTTCCGTGGCACCATGGGCTACGGCTTGTCGTTGCACGCTCGCCTCGACGTCGACCGACCTCGTCGCCATCGATGCGGATCGGCGGATGCCCGACACGCGCGCTCCACCAGCGGTACTTGCGCTCTCGCCTCCCGCGTCTCTTGGTCCTCCAAGAGGCAGCCCACCGTATCTCGCTCCAGTGCCGAGGCCGAGTACCGCGATGTGGCCAACGCTGTGGCGAGTGCACGTGGCTTCGCCAGCTGTCCGAGCTCTCTTGTCCCGTTGACAAGGCTACGGTGGTCTTCTGCGACACAACGTGTCGGCCGCTATCTCTCCGCCAACCCCGCTTCATCATCGGCGCACCAAGCACATTGAGTTGGACATTCACTTCGTTCGTGAGCAAGTTGCCCTCGGTCGTGTTCGAGTTCTTCACGTACCGACCTCTCAGCAGCTTGCCGATATCATGACGAAGGGATTGCCGTCACGACCTTTCCGGAGTTTCGCTCCAGTCTATGTGTCGGTGCCGACCCTTCGACTCATGGGGTGTTGAGTAACATATTGTATAGGTATAGGTCCCCGTGTTTTCTCGCAAAGAACCATCAGTACATGTGTCCGCCTATATATACATGAGCAGCCGGCCCTATTGGTGCTGTGCAATCTCCAATATCTCTTCTACACACCGCACATCACATCTGAAGTGAACCGAGAGGAACTAGAAAACGACGATCGCTGCGCGTGAAATTAATAATTGATTAAGCTGATGGAACCTGAGGATCGATTACATCATCCATGAACTGCAACCGAAATAAGGAAAATGGGGGAGAAGATGCCATCGGTGATAATTGGAAGCAAGATGCGACGCTAACTGAATAACTTATGGAAAAATGAAAGAGGGAACGAGATGATGACGCAATGCGTGGGGGATGTTTGGGCATCTAATTGTTTTTGTATTATCAGAGAATATATTCAAAAATTAATTCCTCTCGCGCGCAGATCCGATCTAAACGTACTAATTTCTAGCTTAGAGGTTACTGCTGTCATTGCTCTGATAGTTGTTATGGTAAACTGCCATTGACGTGCATGCTTCGCATCGCTTCAGAAAGTGACGCCGCATCGCACCTAAACGGATGCTTGGTTAAAAAGTAGCTAAAAAAGCAATTCAAGTCACAAGCAGTTGTGGATTAACACGCCGCCAATACGGTCAGGAAAGTTGGGCATCTACTTGCAGATGTGTGCGGCCCACGTTTGATTGATGATAAGGAGTAGATGGGGTTAAGGATTTTGTTTGCGGAAATTCCCTCAATCGATCTATTAATAATTATCAATAGTAGTATTTTTTACATAAAAGTAATGAAAATTATAAATATGTTTTTGGACCACCCAGGGAGACTACAAATATTAGCACAAGCCGAAGACACGCCGTCGTCTTCGACCGTCAATCAACGGAATCGGACGAGAAGGTTGTCGTGGTAGAGGTTGTCGTAGTAGACATACGTGAAATTATCTTGCTAAGGCACCAAAAGACCAACCCACTACAACAACAATCATGGTCAATGGTGAAAATCGTAGATTGGAAGTGACTAATGAGAAACAACATCAATGACATGAAAATCGATCGGATCTTGGACACATGACTCCATGCGCCCCACTGACTGCGCTACGCACACTACTAGAGAAATGATAGGATGAGGATGACCTTCTAACTCCAAGATGTCGCCCCAGCCTCACCATCCTAAAAAAAATATGTAAAACAAGAAACGAGAACCCTTCCGCTGGAGAGATACCAGGATCCGTTGTACCTCCAAGGCCTAAGAGGCAATCAGAGCCGGGCAGACCGGTGCCAGCGCATGGAGACGGAAACCCTAGCCGCCTATGACCGTATTTGTTTTCTGGAGAGGATGAAGGACCTATGATCGTGCTACTATGTAATTTATAGTTTTCTGAGGAATATGTATATGAATTTACCCACGCACCTCAAATCAGTTTTTTTTTTTTTTTTTTTTGCTAAACAGAGTACT
The DNA here is from genome assembly GCA_030979885.1 of Lolium multiflorum. Taxonomy (NCBI): domain Eukaryota; kingdom Viridiplantae; phylum Streptophyta; class Magnoliopsida; order Poales; family Poaceae; genus Lolium; species Lolium multiflorum. Next base: position 127,955,218 of record CM061747.1, on the reverse strand, counting down.
ATATGATACATGGTCAGATTTGTAGGCTGGGTACACTGGTACGTACACCGTGATGTGTGACAGATAGTACTTGCCAATTTATTTCCCACAGCAGGACAATCTTTCACTTGAATGTTCATTGGTAAACAAACTCAGATCCTACATATTTAAGTTTAGATTATACATGATTAATTATCACCAGAACTAACCATTCAGTTTCACCTCACCTGTTATTCTTCCTCGGGCAGCTGAAGATATGTGGAACTCGGATAACCAGCTACCGGCCTCATCAACGCCTACCAAGTCTAACAATTGTTCTTTCAGTAGTTCGTTGTAATTAGATAGGGTTAGTACTGGTTTAAATAATCTGGTGATCAACGAGCGACGGTGGCTTTTTACACCCCTCAAAGCATCATCAATCATTATCTTCATCCGGCAGATCATGGGTGATGCAGGTGGGATCGTGTGCCACCTAGACGGGAAAGATTCCTCTTTCTCCCACCCTTCATTTCAGCATATTTCCTGCCTACGGTAATGCTACACGCACAAGAATGCGTTACCAGCATAAATATAGACTACTCTTTTTGTATGTAAATAGATATGGCATCTTAGGCATTTGCGCGCTTTCCTACGTAAAATTTTCCCGGTTACTTTTGCTATGATTGTGTGTTGTAGTAAAAAATACTAAGGGGGTATAAATTCAATGACAACTATTTTGACATGACCAATCCAAAGTTGAAGTAGGAGAAATTTGGTGGCACCGGGTCGAAATTTGGTGGCACCGGGTCTGCAAAGTCATCGCTTACTACTGGAGAGACACATGCATGTTCATCCTTTTCAGAAGAAAAACAAATATAGCACTAAAAACATGTGTTGAGTGTGTTTTTTCTGATCGGAAACTTGGAAGAGAGGGCCTTGGTAGAGAGACTTCGTGATACCGTAAAATATGGTTGCGAGACCAAGCTTGATACTCAGGCCGGGATGGAGGGCGAAAAGGTTGTCTTGTCTACATGCGCATATCCGCCTCCTCTCACGCAAAGGATAAGGAACTAAAGTGAATCAGTTTCAACCTTTCGTGCACAAAGATGGTGTTTTCTTGTTGGAGTGGAGAGCTACGGTTACAAAGAGGAATGTGTTTACACTTTCTATGACGAGCAAACACCTATAGTATCGGTTATGATTGACACATTTTGCATCCTCCAAGTATTCTATATTATGTTTCGAAACATAAGGAAATAATATTTCTTTTTCTAAATCAAGACGATGGTTAGAATCGGTAAACTAGGAAAACCAAATTCCATTAGGAATATAGCGCACAATGAACAAAGCAGTGTCGAAGGAAACAAATGAAGAGAACGAGCCAATAAAAAATTGTTCCTTCAAACTAGCCTACAAGGTGAGAAGTAGCAATGTCTACTGCCGGAGGAGAGTAACCGGGATGCTCCAATAGTGAAGATGAACCACACATCTTGTGTGAAATATCGACAAGTATGTAGCCAATGTCAACAAGAGACTCGTCGCTCATAAGACAATGCCAGTGCCAACAATGTTACCACACTTCAGGTGCAAACCTCTAGCACCGTCCTCTAGGATTGTTTCTTACTATGGATTACACCATGTATGGACCCACCATAAAGGTATCTTTAGGCTGATGGTTAGACCAAGCAAGATCCATTCCATGACTGAACCTAGTTGGTTAGTTAACTATCATGCTTCCACGTTGATGAATGACGAGAAAGTATAATTTCAACTTAACTTGGTGATGAGAAAATAGATATTCAACTTAACTTGATGGAGTGCAAATATTAGCTACACATCTTGTTTGATTATAAAGTTTTGTGCAGAAAACATGTATAGTTACGCCTAAATTTTTCGTTGTGTAATAATTGTTCATATCGTGGTGTAGGTACGTGTGTTCTACGTTACCTATGTGCATAGACAAATGGGTGACAGAAAGAGTGACCTAACACATCTAGTTTCTGCCACACACACATGAAGCTCACATTTATAGAGTTGGATGGCAAGCATGAACGTCGTCCCAAGCAAAGAGATAGTAGATGATCGAAGCAACTACGTGTGCAAGTCGTTCATGCTCTTGACTCTACAGTACCATCCATCTTGTACCGTCACGCTTTATAGGTTGAAATTGTAGATCCAAGGATATTGAAGTTTGCTCAAAAGGTTTTATATGTGACGCATGAGCGTCTGCATCAATATCTACTACATCATGCATTGCATATCTTCGAGACATATGAGTGACTCAGCGCCGACGACTCTATACTCAAAGCTTTGTTATCTAGCGTGCCAACGTTAAAATTGGGTGGCCGCTCAATTCTCAATATATATGTATCTATATTTATGCATCCAGCTGGATAGATAGAGTGACACACTATATAACTTTTATTTATGCATCTAGAAAGATATGCACCAGCATATATAAGAGGTACACATTTACTTTTGTTTCCACTAATCAACCCGAGACATTTAATAATTCATAGACTCACGATTTATGTCAGATACGCAAAATCTTCGATAGCCGTGTAATAACTATATATACTTATTTCTCGCCCTAATGCATGATCAAAATCTTTTCAGTACTACCTCAGATTCGCCATTACTGTTCTATTGCATACATGGTCAAGCTTTCGGTCCACAGGTATTAGTATCCGTGTCGTTTAGCTATTCATTTTGATACGCTCGGTCAAAAGAGACAATGAAATATATACGGGCACCCAAGTTTTTATTCATAGGTGTGTTCGCATACATATTTATTCATTTAGATACGCTCAATCGAAAGAGACACCAAAATATATACGGTTACCTATGTTTTATTAGTTCGTAGATATGCTGGTATTTACGCGCGTGACTCCAATCTTGACCGCAAAAAGTTTCGAAGAAACTACTCCTAATAATATGTTAATATGGTTTTATATAGTTAATATGGTTTTATATTATATGGGAGGGTGGAGTATTTGGCCAAGCATATTTTCCTCCTGTTCTGGTACAAGTAGTGTGTGACCATATCAATGCTGGAATTCAACTCCGATCCTCCCAATTTGTAAAATGCACATCCATGTGAACGGAAATGCCATCCAGCCCTTACATTAGCTTAAGCAGGGAATGATAATTGAGGTGGTTAACTTAATTAATCCTCCAGATTATTTTTGCCTAACCATTAAACAAAGGTCCACATGGCCATTTATTACCTGGAAAGGGAGGGATTAACCCACAACATGCCAATGCATGGCCATTTCTATACTCTACAGTCTACTCCACGCACAAACGATTCTCCACTCGGAACGCATGACACATGGGTCCGACCAGGTTCCGGGCCCGCTACTCAGTGGCGTTTGTATGCAAGGCACCGCGTTCGGTTTTCCCGGACGAGGGGGTCCGCGTTAACCTCGCCGAGCACGTTCTGCGCCTCTTTCGCTCTCCGGGCGGGCCCACTGTACAGCTGTTACAATGTGGCCTTGTCTGCTCCTTCCCTCACTTTGCATTTCTCTCTCCCATTTTCCCCTAACTAACTTTGTTCTCTCCTGCATTCTCGTTTTTCTTTTGTTGTCTTTGGGGGGTTGAATTTCTGTAGTATTTCTGAAAATTTCCACTGCTAGGGAGAAAAACAAAATGAAATCTTGCTGTGGTTAATTGTTTGCCTGCCCCTTCGAGTCCCCAATGGTCCTTGCTCACTGTTGGCTAGCTGCAACCAGTTGCTTCTGTAGCCCTCTAAACTGCCTCATGGAAATGTTGTGACGGTGTGTTAGCATAGGTGAAAGTATGAAGTTACTACAACCAAACAAAGTAAATTTGGTTGATGGATGGATGACAACATATGACTCTAGGTATTCTATGGGGGAGGAAAATAAGTAAGATGATCACAGAATCCAACATATTCCTCCATGGGGATTGCTGAGGCAGGGCAGGAGGAGTTTTGTAGAGGGGTATTTGTGCTCCACTCCCTTTCACCACAAGCCTCTCTCTCTCTCACCCCAACAGTTGAACATGGTCACATGTTCCTCTCTCCACCGTTGCCCTGCACTCCTCTCCCTCTCCCCCGTCCTTTCGCTTGGTTTTTAACTGCTAGTAGGAGCATTAGGCAGGTAAAGCCACACCCTGACAGCGCGGCATCTCCTTTGTTTTATCTCCCTCATCTCATCTCTCTCTGGTTCTACTCAACGTTTCTCAACTTTCACTTCCTTCACAGCTACCATCATATTCTCTCTCTCTCTCTCCCTACAGAGTATTATTTATTGCAGGCTTACTGATGGTATCTTAATTCTTTTTTCCCTCTCACCCCTGCAGAGTATTTTTCCTCCTTGCCAGGCTTCTTGTACTAGTGCTCTTCTTCTCCATCTTCATCCCTAGCAGTACTACCTCATCTCCCTTTCCCTCTTTTTTTCCCCTCTCTCCTCCTACACCTTTGCCTTTGCTTCTCTCTCTCTTTGCCTGTCTTCTTTCTGCTTGTCCTGGCCTCCCATCTTTTTCACCTCCCTCCTCTCCTGTACTGATCATTCCAGCACCTCCATTCCCTATGCCCCTGCCCTCTGCTAACACTCGACGTGCACCGGCCGTCTGTACTAGCTAGCATGCAGCAGCATCAGGGAGGAGGAGGAGGTGGAGGGCCGCCGCAGCAGTTCGGCTTGCATCCGCCGGTGGAGATGCCGCCATTCTCACCGCCTGGGACCGCAGGGCAGCAGCGGATCTCGATGCCCGAGGGGCCCTCGCCCATCAGCAGCCGCCCGCCCGCGCCAGCGCCGGCGCCGGCGCCGGTGCAGCAGCACCAGCACCAGCAAAGCAGCGAGCTTGGCGCCGTGGGCTTCGACGAGGAGGCGCTCGCGGCGGCGGCGGCCGGCGAGGAAGGCGCCAGCGGCGGCGCCGGAGGCAACCGCTGGCCGCGGCAGGAGACGCTGGCGCTGCTCAAGATCCGCTCCGACATGGACGCCGCCTTCCGGGACGCCACCCTCAAGGGCCCGCTCTGGGAAGAGGTCTCCAGGTAATAAATCACAACCCACCCGCAAATTGCCAATTACGTCCCCGGACGCCGGAATTCTCGTCGGCGGAATGCCGCCGCGCGCATGAAATCTCGGCGCCGCGCGGTGGCGTGGCGTGATTTTTCTTCGTCATCAGGAGACGCGCGCCGGGCTGTTCAATCACCGGGCTAAAAAACACTTCTTTTTTTTTTGCCTTAACTATCCTTCACGGGCGCAGTGACTTTTTCCCATTTTAAAATCATATCGCTCTCCTCGCCCCACCTTTCCCCGAATTGTTTTTGTCCCAGCCATCGCTTCGCTCCACATGAGACTAGCAGTAGTTGCGCCCCAGTAAGCGTCAGATCCATCCGGGCATCAATCCCGGCAAAGCTGTCTCTGAATTTCTGCAAGCAAAAGTTGGAATTTTTTTGGTTCCCAATTGCTTTGATTTTCTTTTTCTGGCCCTATTCTTCTTGGGATTTGCCATATATACTTGCTGCATGTACGCATCTGCCCTTTCTTTTATCTTTTCCATCCTCGGTGCCCAAATCGAGTAAAATTCTACTACTCCTACATGCATGCAGCTTTTGTGTTGTGTGAGGGTTGCATGATGTGCGCAATTGTGGGTGTAGCGTAGAGCTCCATTGACGAGGTTTTGTTGCTGCTGATGATGCTGATCACGATGATGATTGGTGTTTGGTGGTGGTTGGCAGGAAGCTGGCCGAGGAGGGGTACAGGCGCAACGCCAAGAAGTGCAAGGAGAAGTTCGAGAACGTGCACAAGTACTACAAGCGCACCAAGGACAGCCGCGCCGGCCGCAACGACGGCAAGACCTACCGCTTCTTCCAGCAGCTCGAGGCGCTGCACGGCACGCCTGGTGCTGCGGCGTCTCCGGCCGCGCCGCCAGCGACGGCCGTCGGGGTGCCTGGGGTGGTGGGACCCTCGGCCGTCCGGCCCCTAGCCGAACCCCCGCCGCCGCCTGTTGGTGGCACGGCAGCTGGCTTGGCCGCTCCGATGCTTCCGGGCAACCTCAGCTTCTCCACGTCCAACACGGAGGACTACTCGGACGAGGGGGATTCCGACGACGAGGGCACCGACGACATGGCCGAGCTTGGCAAGAGGAAGAGGACGCCGGACGGTGGCGCCGCCGCTGGTGCCGGGAGCGGGAAGATGATGAGGTTCTTCGAGGGCCTGATGAAGCAGGTCATGGAGCGGCAGGAGGTGATGCAGCAGCGGTTCCTGGATGCCATCGAGAAGCGGGAGCAGGACCGCATGATCCGCGAGGAGGCGTGGCGCCGGCAGGAGATGGCCCGCCTCGCGCGCGAGCAGGAGATACTCGCGCAGGAGCGCGCCATGGCCGCCACCCGCGACGCCGCCGTGCTCTCCTTCATACAGAAGATCACCGGGCAGACCATCCCCATGCCGTCCATCGCCGCGCCCGCCATCACCTTCATGCCGCCCCCGCCGCCGTCGTCGCAGAATCATGTCACGCCCATCGCCTTCTCCGTCGCACCGCCGCCGCCGTCACAACAACCACCCGCGAGTACGCACTCGCAGCGGCAACCCTCGCCTCGGCCGCAGAAGCTACCGACAATGCCGCCCACGGCGCCGCAGCCGCAGAAGTCGCCGGCGCCCGTGACGCCTCAGCCGCCGAAGCAGCAAGCGCTCGTGGTACACCAAAGCAGCACGGACATCGTCATGACGCCTGCAGAGACGCCGCCCGACGGGTCGGGGTACGACGGGTCCGGAGGTGGCAGCGGTGCGGCGTCGTCGTCACGGTGGCCCAAGGCTGAGGTGCACGCGCTGATCCAGCTGCGGAGCAACCTGGACATGCGGTACCAGGAGGCCGGGCCGAAGGGGCCGCTCTGGGAGGAGATCTCCGCCGGCATGCGTGGGATGGGCTACAACCGGAGCTCCAAGCGGTGCAAGGAGAAGTGGGAGAACATCAACAAGTACTTCAAGAAGGTGAAGGAGAGCAACAAGAAGCGTCCCGAGGACTCCAAGACGTGCCCCTACTTCCACCAACTCGAGGCGCTCTACCGCAACAAGGCAGCGCTCGGCTCCCCTTCCGGCGCCGGCGGAGCGCCAGCTCTGCCGCCTCCTGCGGTGGAGCACACCAATGCAGCTCCGAAGGAACGCATCGAGTCGTTCACTGTCGCGGCGCCGATCTCGCAGACGGCTCCGCAGCCGCACACCACCCAGCTGCCACCCGTGGCCAAGAACGGCGTTTCCAACAACGACGGCAACGGGCACGGCGTTGGCGGCGTCTCCGTTGGAACGCAGATGCAGGCGAGCAACGGAGGCAGCGTAGCGGGCAACAGGTTCGTCTTCAGCGAAGCCGGCGGCCGCGCGGCGACGAAGAAGGTAATTAAGCTACTCTTGTGCATTCTCGTGTGGCCGTAGCCAATTGGCATGTACATGTGGTACCCTGCTGTTCGCTTCTTCCGTGATCCAATGCTGATTGCATAACACTGCGCATTTAAAGGCAGAAGACATTATGAAGGAGACGACGACGACGACGCCGCAGCTGCAGCTGCAGCCGCAGCCGCAGGTGGCGCAGCAGGCGACGATCAATAGCTACAGCCGTACGGCCGGCGGCGGCGCGGCGGACAGCGACAACATGGACGAGGACGACGAGGATGAGGAAGACTACGACGATGATGAGGAGGATGAGGACGACCTCGACGGCAACAAAATGCAGTACGAGATGTTCCAAAGGCAGCAAGAGCATCAGCATCACCAGCACCAGCACCACAATGTTGTCCGGCCGAACGCCGGCGCCACCAGCGGCGGCGGTAACCCACCAGGCGCCACCGCTCCCAGCGCAGCAGCGGCAACGACGACGGCCGGATCTTTCTTGGGCATGGTCCAGTAGATCCATCCATCACCGGTGACTCTCTGCCGCCCATACCTCCCTTCAATCAATGGCTTTCTTCATCTTCTTCCTTTTTTCCCTTGTACCATTTGTATCTAGCCACCTACCTATCGCCTCCCCCATACATTTCCATATCTCCAATTCTCCATACACCTCGAAACCTAAAACCTCAAGAGTCTCCTCCTTCAAGCTCCAGCGCCTCTCCGCCCCTCATGCGCGCATGCACGTAGCGAACGGCATGTCCATGTCAGAATTATTCGCCATGCATGCATGCACATATATGCCTGGGCATCGTCGTCATCGACGTTGCTACTCCGATACATACATCCTCCAGCCATTCCATATACAGCTCGAAGCTGCATCCATTTCTTGATTCGTTACTGTGTCAATTACAGTGCATGGTCGCGTGGCGGCCTAGATGTTTACAGTAGTAAAAAAATGGTGGTCCGGTTATTTATTGATTTGTCGTGGTAATTAATAAGAACCCTTCCCTGCCGGAGGGGGGTTCACTGAGAGGTATAATTGGTGTGGTGAAAAAGAAGCGGTAATAAGGTCGATCGTGGTTAAAATGAAGAGGAGTACACATACAAATGGTGTGTGTTGGTGCATGTACTTTAGTGCATGCGAGTACTGCTCTACAGCGTGGTACTGTAGTACTGTTGCAATGGAGCGGTGAAAAATGAAAAGCAACGGCGGTGTACTCACCGGCCATGAGGAAGAAGGTGCTGGAGCATGCGGATTTTTTGTTTTACCTTTTTGATGTTTCATAAGTTTTCAATATCTTTTTTGAAACTACCAAAATTGTCCATTATGTATTACCGAGGTATTTTCTTTACTCAAAAAATGTTTTACTGAACTATTACTGTGTATACTTGCGATATATTATATGTTATTTTCGTTTTACTCCTGTACCGGCATTCTTCTAAGTATATATGAGCTCAATACATGAATCTATAGTGTTTTTTATTTGATGTCTCAAAGGTAGATGCAGGATTAAATTACATGCCCACCTCTGATTAAAGTATTGCAAGATTTTGGCTTTAGATACCACAGGGATCTTCCCTCCAAATTTCCATGCCAACAACCTTTGTACATATTCCTTACATGCATGCCTACCTACCTATAAAATGAATAGCAAGAGGGAACTCATACAAAAAAATTACCAGTAGTAAATTCTTAGGACAACTAAGGCACATTCGTATGCGCACAACAAGCAAGTTAATTATGATTCCGATTAAAGAAGTAAAAAAGAGCTAGCACGACGGTCACAACTTCACTCATATGTGCATATTAGTCACACAAGTTAAAACATCCAGGTCCCTGGTCTAGAACTTGGCAATAAGCACCTGACAATGTGGACAAAGGAACAATTTAAAGCCATAAAACTTCACAATGAATTAACTAGGACTAATTAAGCAGGGTAACCAAATTATAACATGCCGAAGATTAAAAAACTAAATTGTAGTATGTATCTAGTAAATAACAAGTATATTTAAAAGTTTATTATATTTAAATATACTTGTTATTTTAATAAGCTTGTTTAAAAATAAACTAATGATCAATTTATAGTCATAGAACAACACATGTATAAAAACACTAGCTCATTGGCATGACGACCAGTAGCAGAATACCTAGGAGCTCTCGTGGCCACTCCTCCCGCGTGATAGTGAAGGCCCGGGTGTGTGAGAGAGCAATATGATTCTCTTCCACGCTGCTCGGCGCGTGCGGATCTGGTGGCCTACAACATCCGCGGATGCTCGGGAGCTCGGGGTGGCTCAGATTTCCATCGCTGGAGCGTGGTAAAACACCTAGTAAACTGGTAGCGCGATGTCGATGTGCCTCTCCTCGCCACTCGGTGCATGAGAATGAGGTGGCGTGGATTCTTAGGAGCTTGATGCGGCATTGATCTTTCCATCACATGATTCTCCTAATGATATGACCTCACTATAATCGAAAACTCATTTCCATGGTTAGAAAACCATAACAATCAATAATCAACGAGCTAGCCAAGTAGAAGCTTGCTTGGGACATAGCGTTGTCTATAAAACCACACATGTATTATGTTTACGGTTAATACAATTCCAGGAAAATTGATGCGCGTAAATGTACACGTCCGTTGGGAACCCCAAGAGGAAGGTATGATGCGCACAGGCAAGTTTTCCTCTTAAAGAAACCAAGGTTTAATCGAACCAGGAGGAGCCAAGAAGCACGTTGAAGGTTGATGGTGGCGAAATGTGATGCGGCGCAACAACAGGGATTCCGGCGCCAACGTGGAATCTGCACAACAAAACCAAAGTACTTTGCCCCAACGAAATGTGAGGTTGTCAATCTCACCGGTGCTGTAACAAAGGATTAAGCGTATCGAGTGGAAGATGATTGTTTGCAAGAAAACAGAAAACACAATTGCAGATTGTATGCTATGTAAAGAATAGGACCGGGGTCCACAGTTCACTAGAGGTGTCTCTCCCATAAGATAAAAGCATGTTGGGTGAACAAATTACAATGGGCAATTGACAAATAGAGAAGGGCATAACAATGCATATACATGATATGATAAATATAGTGAGATTTAATTGGGCATTACGACAAAGTACATAGACCGCCATCCAACCGCATCTATGCCTAAAAAGTCCACCTTCAGTTATCATCCGAACCCCATTCGTATTAAGTTGCTAAGCAACAGACAATTGCATTAAGTATGGTGCGTAATGTAATCGACAACTACATCCTTAGACATAGAATCAATGTTTTATCCCTAGTGGCAACAACATCACAACCTTAGAAATTTCTGTCACCCCTGTGTCAATGAAGGCATGAACCCACTATCGAGCATAAATACTCCCTCTTGGAGTTAAGAGTACAAACTTGGCCAGAGCCTCTACTAATAACGGAGAGCATGCAAGATCATAAACAACACATAAACAATAGATTGATAATCACCATAACATAGTATTCTCTATCCATCGGATCCCGACAAACACAACATATAGTATTACGATAGATGATCTTGATCATGTTAGGCAGCTCACAAGATCCAACAATGAAGCACAACAAGGAGAAGACGACCATCTAGCTACTGCTATGGACCCATGGTCCAGGGGTGAACTACTCACTCATCACTCCGAGGCGATCATGGCGATGAAGAGTCCTCCGGGAGATGAATCCTTTCTCCGGCAGGGTGCCGGAGGCGATCTCCGAATCCCCCGAGATGGGATTCGTGGCGGCGTCTCCGGAAGGTTGTCCGTATCGTGGCTCTCGGGGGTTTTCGACGGAGGCTTTAAGTAGGCGGAAGGCAGGTCAAGAGGCGGCGCGAGGCCCACACCGGCGCGCCAGGGCCCGGGCCGCGCCGCCTATGGTGTGGCCACCTCGTGGCCCCACTTCTTTTCCTCTTCGGTCTTTTGGAAGCTCCGTGCAAAAATAGGACCCCGGGGCGAAGGTTTCGTCCAATTCCGAGAATATTTCCTTACTAGGATTTCAAACCAAAAACAGCAAAAACAACAACCGGCTCTTCGGCATCTTGTTAATAGGTTAGTTCAGAAAATGCGTATATATGACATATAATGTAAAACATGTAGGTATCATCAATAAAGTAGCATGGAACATAAGAAATTATCGATACGTTGGAGACGTATCAGCATCCCCAAGATTAGTTCTGCTCGTCCCGAGCAGGTAAAACGATAACAAAGATAATTTCTGAAGTGACATGCTATCATAATCTTGATCATACTATTTGTAAACATATGTAATGCAGCGATCAAAACAAAAGTAATGACATGAGTAAACAAGTGAATCATATGACAAAGACTTTTCATGAATAGTACTTCAAGACAAGCATCAATAAGTCTTGCATAAGAGTTAACTCATAAAGCAATAAATCAAAGTAAAGGTGTTGAAGCAACACAAAGGAAGATTAAGTTTCAGCGGTTGCTTTCAACTTATAACATGTATATCTCATGGATATTGTCAACATAAAGTAATATAACAAGTGCAATATGCAAGTATGTAGGAATCAATGCACAGTTCACACAAGTGTTTGCTTCTTAAGGTGGATCTGACTCAACAATAAAAGTAAAAGAATGGTCCTTCAAAGAGGAAAGCATCGGTTTTGTATTTGTGCTAGAGCTTTTATTTTGAAAACATGAAATAATTTTGTCAACGTAGTAATAAAGCATATGAGTTATGTAAATTATATCTTACAAGTTGCAAGCCTCATGCATAGTATACTAATAGTGTCCGCACCTCGTCCTACTTAGCTTGGACTACCGGATCTTTGCATGCCATGTTTCAACCAAGTGTCACAAAGGGGTACCTCCATGCCGCCTATACAAAGGTCTAAGGAGAATGCTCGCATTTTGGATTTCTCGCTTTTGATTATTCTCAACTTAGACATCCATACCGGGACAACATGGACAACAGATAATGGACTCCTCTTAAATGCATAAGCATGTAGCAATGATTATTATTCTCATATGAGATTGAGGATATATGTCCAAAATCTGAAACTTCCACCATGATTCATGGCTTTAGTTAGCGGCCCAATGTTCTTCTCTAACAATTTTGCATGCTCCAACCACTAAAATGATAGATCCTTCAGACAAGACGGACATGCATAGCAACTCACATGATATTCAACAATAGTTGATGGCGTTCCCCAAGCATGGTTATCGCACAACAAGCAACTTAATAAAAGATAAAGTGCATAAGTACATATTCAATACTACGATAGTTTTTAAGGCTATTTTGTCCCATGAGCTATATATTGCAAAGGTGAATGATGGAATTTTAAAGGTAGCACTCAAGCAATTTACTTTGGAATGGCGGAGAAATACCATGTAGTAGGTAGGTATGGTGGACACAAATGGCATAGTAGTTGGCTCAAGGATTTTGGATGCATGAGAAGTATTCCCTCTCGATACAAGGTTTAGGCTAGCAAGGTTATTTGAAGCAAACTCAAGGATGAACCGGTGCAGCAAAACTCACATAAAAGACATATTGTAAACATTATAAGACTCTACACCGTCTTCCTTGTTGTTCAAAACTCAATACTAGATATTATCTAGACCTTAGAGAGACCAAATATGCAAATCAAATTTTAGCAAGCTCTATGTATATCTTCACTAATGGGTGCAAAGCATATGATGCAAGAGCTTAAACATGAGCACAACAATTGCCAAGTATCACATTATCCAAGACATTTTAGAATTACTACATGTAGCATTTTCCAATTCCAACCATATAACAATTTAACGAAGAAGAAACTTCGCCTTGAACATTATGAGTAAAGCCTAAGGACATATTTGTCCATATGCAACAGCGGAGCGTGTCTCTCTCCCACAAAGTGAATGCTAGGATCCATTTTATTCAAACAAGAACAAAAACAAAAACAAACCGACGCTCCAAGTAAAGAACACAAGATTTGATTGAATAAAAATATAGTTTCAGGGGAGGAACCTGATGATGTTGTCGATGAAGAAGGGGATGCCTTGGGCATCCCCAAGCTTAGACGCTTGAGTCTTCTTAAAATATATAGGGGTGAACCACGGGGGCATCCCCAAGCTTAGAGCTTTCACTCCTCTTGATCATAGTATATCATACTCCTCTCTTGACCCTTGAAAACTTCCTTCACACCAAACTTCAAGCAAACTCATTAGAGGGTTAGTGCACAATTAATAATTCACACATTCAGAGGTGACACAAACATTATTTTCATTTCTGGACATTGCATAAAGCTACGGACATTAATGGATCAAAGAAATGAATCCAACATAGCAAAAGAGGCAATGCGAAATAAACAGAATCTGTCAAAAAGTCCGTAAAGACGAATTTAAAGCTGGCACCAGACTTGCTCAAATGGAAAAACTCATAACTAATGAAAGTTGCGTACATATCTGAGGATCACGCTCGTAAATTGGCAGATTTTTTCGAATTTTCTACAGAGGCTTGCCCAGATTCGTGACAGACAGCAATGCTGTTTCTGCGCAGCGATCCCAAATATAACATCAACTTTGACATAGAAACTTTACTTGGCACAAAAACATGATAAAGAGAGGTTGCTACAGAAGTAAACAACTTCCAAGACTCAAAAAAACAAAAAATTGCTGTAGTAAAGACATGGGTTGTCTCCCATAAGCGCTTTTCTTTAACGCCAGCTAGGCGCAGAAAGTGCAAATCAAGTAACATCGAGAGATGAAGCATCAAAATTATTATTTTTCATGCAAACACAACTTGTTGCAGAGGGTGCTTTAGGTGCTCCATTATCTAAATTCTCTATGGTGGTGCTAGGGGTTTTAGGAATTTTAGGCCTATAATAATTCTTTTGTTTAGGCACTTTAGAGGCGTACATGAATTTTTGCTCTTTACCCACATAAGCTTTCTCATTATACTTGAGAGAAGAAAAGGTTGAACCCAAGGTTCCCATAGCTTTTTCAAGTTCATCAATCCTATTGGTTTGATTATCATGGACAACACAAGTTCCTAGGACACTAATTCTTTCATCAATTCCTCCTAAGGATTTATCAAGTTCATAAGTTTTGTCAAATAACATTCCCAATTTAGTTTCAACACTTGGAAAATTTTTCTCTATGGTTTCCAATTTTTTCATAACATCTTCAAGAGAGATTTCAATTTTAACTTCATTAACAGGTGGTATTCCAACTAGACTCTCAATGATGCAACTAGCTTCTAAAGCGGGAGTACCTAGGAAATTGCCTCCAAAGAGTATCAAGAACATACCTATTCCAACTAGATAAACCAACATAAAAGTTCCTAAGAAGGATAGTGGTGGAGTGTTTCTTAATGCACCTATGATGAGCATTACTAATTCTATACCAAGCATCTTTAAAACTTTCTCCACCTTGTTGCTTAAAAGAACGAACTTCAACTTCAGGATTACTCATTTTAGTAGCAATAAAGTAAACTAGGCAAAGACAAGTAACTAATTTTTTTTTGTGTTTTTGATATAGAGAGCAAGACAGTAAATAAAGTAAAACTAGCAACTAATTTTTTGTGTGTTTTGTTTAGGTGCAGCAAACAAAGTAGTAAATAAAATAAAGCAAGACAAAAATAAAGTAAAAAGATTGAGAAGTGGAGACTCCCCTGCAGCGTGTCTTGATCTCCCGGCAACGGCGCCACAAAACAGGCTTGATGCGCGTAAATGTACACGTCCGTTGGGAACCCCAAGAGGAAGGTATGATGCGCACAGGCAAGTTTTCCCTCGAAAGAAACCAAGGTTTAATCGAACCAGGAGGAGCCAAGAAGCACGCTGAAGGTTGATGGTGGCGAAATGTGATGCGGCGCAACAACAGGGATTCCGCGCCAACGTGGAATCTGCACAACAAAACCAAAGTACTTTGCCCCAACGAAAGTGAGGTTGTCAATCTCACCGGCTTGCTGTAACAAAGGATTAAGCGTATCGAGTGGAAGATGATTGTTTGCAAGAAAACAGTAAAACACAATTGCAGAGATTGTATGTTATGTAAAGAATAGGACCGGGGTCCACAGTTCACTAGAGGTGTCTCTCCCATAAGATAAAAGCATGTTGGGTGAACAAATTACAGTCGGGCAATTGACAAATAGAGAAGGGCATAACAATGCATATACATGATATGATAAATATAGTGAGATTTAATTGGGCATTACGACAAAGTACATAGACCGCCATCCAACCGCATCTATGCCTAAAAAGTCCACCTTCGGTTATCATCCGAACCCCATTCGCATTAAGTTGCTAAGCAACGACAATTGCATTAAGTATGGTGCGTAATGTAATCGACAACTACATCCTTAGACATAGAATCAATGTTTTATCCCTAGTGGCAACATCACATCACAACCTTAGAACTTTCTCACACTGTCCCTGTGTCAATGAAGGCATGAACCCACTATCGAGCATAAATACTCCCTCTTGGAGTTAAGAGTACAAACTTGGCCAGAGCCTCTACTAATAACGGAGAGCATGCAAGATCATAAACAACACATAAACAATAGATTGATAATCACCATAACATAGTATTCTCTATCCATCGGATCCCGACAAACACAACATATAGTATTACAGATATATGATCTTGATCATGTTAGGCAGCTCACAAGATCCAACAATGAAGCACAACAAGGAGAAGACGACCATCTAGCTACTGCTATGGACCCATGGTCCAGGGGTGAACTACTCACTCATCACTCCGGAGGCGATCATGGCGATGAAGAGTCCTCCGGGAGATGAATCCTTTCTCCGGCAGGTGCCGGAGGCGATCTCGAATCCCCCGAGATGGGATTCGCGGCGGCGGCGTCTCGGAAGGTTTTCCGTATCGTGGCTCTCCGGGGTTTCGCGACGAGGCTTTAAGTAGGCGGAAGGGCAGGTCAAGAGGCGCGCGAGGGGCCCACACACGGCCGGCGCGCCAGGGCCGCGCCGCTCTATGGTGTGGCCACCTCGTGGCCCCACTTCTTTTCCTCGGTCTTCTGGAAGCTCCGTGCAAAAATAGGACCCTGGGCGAAGGTTTCGTCCAATTCGAGAATATTTCCTTACTAGGATTTCTGAAACCAAAAACAGCAGAAAATAGCAACTGGCTCTTCGCATCTTGTTAATAGGTTAGTTCCAGAAAATGCGTAAATATGACATATAATGTGCATAAAACATGTAGGTATCATCAATAAAGTAGCATGGAACATAAAAAATTATCGATACGTTGGAGACGTATCAAATATATAATTATATCATGAACCAGAAATATGATAATAACAAATTTTATTATCGCCACTATGAAATATTTTGAACAGTCTCCCACTTGCAGTAGAATCAATAATTCAGTTTACATTGGTAAATATCTAACACCCATAGAGTCTTAGGGCTAATCATGTTTTGCTCATGCAAGAAGTTGAACCAACGGATTTGCAACATTCAGATCCATGTGTACTTTGCTAATTTTTATGTCACCATCTTCCTCAACATTGCCATTGAGGAACACAACCTTGACATCATCTGGAAAATTTTAATCAAAAAAATACAATAATGACTAGTAGAATCCGAATATATACTTTAAAATCACTACGGGTAGGGTGAGAAAGTCTCATCGTAGTCAACTCCTTGAATCTGTCGAAACCTTTTGCGGTTGTGCTTCATATATGGTAATATTACCATCAGCGTTTGATTTGTTCTTAACGATCCTTTATTCCCAACGGCCTTTCGGCTATTAGGAAGCTCAATCAAAGTCCATAGTTCGTTTCCATACATTGATCCTATTTCAGATTTCAAGGTTTCTAGCCATTTTCCAGAGTAAGGGCTTACCATCATTTCCCCGTAGTTCATAGGTTCATCGTTGTCAAACAACATGGCACTTAAGAAAGAGTTTCCGTACCAATTATGAGTGGAACGTGCCCGTGTGAAACAACAAAGTTTAGTAGGGCTTCATCCGAAGTTTCATGATCATCATCATTAGCTTCCTCTCTAGGTAGCGAAGGCAGTAGTACCCGAACATCTTCCGGCGTTGCACCACCCTCCACTTGAAGGGAAGGTTTAATAAGCTTGTTTAGCTCTATTTTCCTCCCCTCACTTATTTCGAGAGAAACTCCTTCTCAAGAAAGGTCCTATTCATGGCAAAAAAAAAAGTTTTGCCTTCGGTCTTGTGGTAAAAGGTATACCCAATTGTTCCTTTAGGGTATCCTACGAAGATGCACTTTTATTCTTTTGGTTCATACTTATCAGGTTGTAGAATTTTGACATAAGCATCGCATACCCAAATTTTAAGAAACAACAACTTAGGCTTCTTGCCATGCCTTCACTCGTACCTCGTTGTTTCAACGAATTTAGATGGTTCTCTTTTTAAAGAGAATGCTGTTGTTTCTAACCCATGGCCCCAAAAAGATTGTGGAAGATCTGTAAGTGACATCATAGACCACTCTACCTAGTCATCCTTTGGGTTGGACCGGTCTTCAGGTCAGACATAACAAAGCCCAATGCAGAAAACTCTGGCCCATGCCTGATCTGACCATCCGGCCAAAATTTTAGGCCCAAGCCTGACCAATTAGTGGAAAATCCAGTTAGGTTTTGGCCTATTTCACACATTTTGTTAGGTTTGGCCCATGTCCTCTTTCCTATTTCACACATTTCAGAGGCCTGGGCCTAGCCTGGCCTAACCATCGAGTCTAAAATATATGCCCTAGGTTTGGCCCATAGACTTGCTCGAGATTTTTGGGCCGGATCGGGCTTCCCATGGCCAGGTATATAGACCGCAACATACCCAATAAAGTATGATTACCTCATTCAGACACACCATTTTGTTGTGGTATTCCTAGTGGGATAAGTTGCGAAATAATTCTACAATTCTTTGGATGCATGCCAAACTCAAAATTCAAATATTCACCTCCATGATCAGATCGTAGAAATTTGATTTTCTTGTTACAATGATTTTCTACTTCACTATGAAATTCTTTGTACTTCTCAAAATGTTTCATACATGTGTACAATTAGGTAAGCATACCCATATATACTTAAACCATAGGGATTATTACTCATGTGCCCCCATTCACGCTTTAAACTTTTGCTCACTTTTCCCCACTTTCTTAGCTGAAACTCTCACAAATGCTCATAGCGGACGTTTGTAGTCTTCACCGTTAACTCTGACGAGTGGGGCCCACGCTGACTTTGTATTGACCGTTGCTTGTTGACTGGTGGGACCGCACGGAGACACGTATCGAGCTACCTGTTTAGATCGAGTTCATCCGTATCGCACCGTGCCGCTCGCTCGGCCCCCTCCGTCGTCGCTGTGTCGCGTCTGTCGCCATCGTTCCCACCCTAAGCCCCTACTCCGTTTGTCGACAACGCCGCGTCTCCGCCAGATCTAACCCACCTCCTCGTCTGTGGGATTATGAAGCGATGTCGGGTGAAGCCGCGCGGAATGTTGTCAGCCGTGGAGAGGATTGTGTCGAATCCGCGGCATATAACTTGTGAATTACACCTGGGCAAACATCTTTTCTCCTCTAATTGTTGTTGCAACTCAAATTATATAGGCCGTATTTGACTTTTTATACCTTGAATGTTCGAATTTTGCTGAATTGTCCCCGGCCTAACTACAACCTTTGTTTGAACGAACTAGGATTGATCCCGAGCTGGCTTTCCGTCTATCGATTAAAATGGAAACTAGTGTGCTGCGTGGTACTAGACCGCAATTGACTTTGTTTTCCTATCAGAAAGTGGTAGAAACGAGCATGAATTTCAAATATTTTCGAGCCAAACTCCGTAAAAACTTTCCCTGGAGCGATGTCGATGTCGTTGAACTGAAATATTTCAACACTAACGAGCAAAGATTTCTCCCACTAACTTGCGATGAGCATATGAGGTTGCTTTTTAATCAAACTGCTGGCAGCCGATTCGGTAATGTCCAAATCGATGTGCTTCATCGACGTCCAGAATGGGTGAAGGGGAAGGGAGTTCAGACATCATCTGTCTCTACTAATAGCCAGCGCCCCGGCACTCCTTGTAGGTCGACACCAAGTAAAGCAAGTGGTGCTGAAAGCCACAACATGCCTGCTCGCCAAATCTGTTGCTGATTCTGCTGGTGCAGTGGGTGTACAGGAAGATCCAGAATCTGACGAGGAAGTGCCAAATGATGATGAAGAAGAGATGATGTACCCTGAATTTGTAGATAGAGCCAGTCAGCAAAGCAGTGGATGATGAATATCCAGAGGAGCCCATCAGAGGAGCCCATCAGCCGAGCAAGGTTTGATGACACTGACGATAAAGAGAAGGAGGAGAACATGGACAGCTTAATTGATGATGAATATGATGGTGAGGACATGCTAGCAATTGAGTGGAATAGGGAAGCACCCGAGCTTACTAAAGGCACCATTTTCCAATCCATGGTGGACTGTCGGAATGCAGTGACAACCTGGTGCATTCTAACTGAAAACACCTATGAGATTAAAAGGAGTGAGCCAGGAAGGTTCACTGTGTTTTGTCCATTCGATAGGTGTAGGTGGAGGTTGCATGCATCTCGTATGGTAAAGAGCAAATTGATTCAGGTCATCCAATTTCAGTGTTTAATTTAGTTTCAGATCATTGAGTAATGTTTGTGTATGGCCCTTTCTTAATTGTGTTTGACCCTTTTATTTTGTTTCGGATAAAGAAAACCCCACATGAGCACACCTGTCCACCTAGAGGGGGAGGGGGGAAGGCCAAAACAAAACTAGCAAAAACTAGGTGGGTGGCAGATGCAATATTGGATTGGTTGAAGGAAGAAGCTGGACTTGGTCCAACAGCACTGCATGCAAAGCTTTTTGAGAAGTACAAGATAAATATTCCTTACATGATAATTTTCAATGCTAAGGAAAGGGCTCTTGACAGAATTAATGGTCAATGGAATGAAAGTTTTCATCTACTTTACACATTCAAAGTTGAACTGGAGATGGCTAGTCTAGGGAGTGTTGTAGAGATTGACAAGTGATGTCTACGCACGCTTCTATTCTTGTAGACAGTGTTGGGCCTCCAAGTGCAGAGGTTTGTAGAACAGGAGCAAGTTTCCCCTAAGTGGATCGCCCAAGGTTTATCGAACTCAGGGAGATAGAGGTCAAAGATATCCCTCTCAAAGTAACCCTACAATTACGATACAAGAAGTCTCTTGTGTCCCCAACACACCCAATACATTTGTCAGGTGTATAGGTGCACTAGTTCAGCGAAGAGATAGTGAAATACAAGTAATATGGATGATTATGAGTGATAATTGCAATCTGAAATAAAAATGGCAGCAATCAAACATGTAGCAGAACTGGTTGTAAACGGTGTTTCGATGCTTGAAAACAAGGCCTAGGGATCATACTTTCACTAGTGGACACTCTCAACAATGATATCATAATTGAATACATAAATATTATATCTTCACTACGCTACTCTGAACCACTCTCCAGTTGAATAACAAACACAAATTCACTGTGTAGGGCAGCATAAGCACTCCTTAAAGTTCACATTCCCAATCTATGGACGCCCACGCTATCACTTTGGGCATACAAAGATGGTACTAACAAGACACCACAGTTCATAAGTATTGAGACACACACAGTATGCACACCGTCACCTTCACACCGTGGGACAAGGTGTCCCCGGAGATAACATAATAAAACCACTTGTGTAGCATAATAGTTGAAGAACAACATCTACTTATTCAACTAGATTACAAAGCTCACGATCATATATAGATCACACCATGGGAGAGAGAGATAGACCAAATAGCTACCGGTAAATCCCTAATCCTCGGGGGAGACCTACTCCCTCCTCATCATGGAAGTCAGCAACGGCGATGAAGATGGTGGTCGAGTCGATGGAGATGGCTCCGGGAGCAATTCCCCGTCCCGGCAGGGTGCCGGAACAGAGACTTATGTAGGGTTTTCGCGTTGGGGGGCTTCTTATAGACGGAAGAGCAAGGTTGGTGGGCGCTAGGGGGCCCCACACCACCCCATGGCGCCGCCAGGGGTTGGGCCGTGCCAAGGCATGGTGTGGCCCCTCTCTGGCCCTCCTCCGTCTCTGCTCTAGACTCCGTCTTCGTCCCAGGAAAAATAGGAGGTTTGGTTTTTGTTTCGTCCAATTCCGAGAATATTTCTTGTACAACTTTTCTGAAATACAAAACAACAGAAAACAGGGAACTAGCACTATGGCATCTTGTCAATAGGTTAGTTTCAGAAAATTCATAAAAGTGCCACAAAGTGTAAATAAAACATATATCAATTGGTGTAAAACAAGCATGGAGCATCAAAAATTATAGATACGTTGCAACGTATCAACATCCCCAAGCTTAAATTCTGCTCATCCTCGAGTAGGTAAGTGATAACAAAAATAATTTTTGAGGTGACATGATGCCAACACAATCTTGATCAAGTTATTGTAAAAGCATTGTGAGCTGGGATCAAAGTACTCTAAACATAGACATGAAAGATATAGTTCTAACAATAGAACTTAGCAACTATGTTACAACATGAGAAGTAACTCAAACAAAGGATCATGAATAATTGTGCACTGAAAGCAACTATTTGTTTATGAGAATAGAGAAAACATAGCAACATGGTACTCAGCTTGTCCTTTATGAAGTAGCAAAACATAAATGCCAGGACACCTTTAAAGTTCAAAGGGTGACTAGATACAAGTAATTTGAGAACAAGCAATATCATAACCATGAATCAATCAATAATAGATTTTGGGACTATGCACAATATACTCAGAATGACAACTATGCTCTCTTAATTGGTGCATAAAGCAATAAGATGAAGACTCAACATAAAAGTAAAAGAAAGGCCCGGGAAGCAAGATTACTCATGTGGCAGAGCTTTTTATTTTGAATGCAATAGAGGTGTTGAAAATATATTTTGAGAGGTATGCATGTTTATGTCAATGAATGGCATCAAATGGTCTATCATCCTTTCATATAGTAACCTCAAGAGTGACTCCCATGTTTTCACACCATTATTTAGGATCTCTCCAGTACGTAATGTGCGGAGCTTTATTTGTTTATTTGTTTATTTGTTTATTTTATATTTGGTTTGGGCTGGGCACCCAGTTGCCTTCCTCTTTTTGCACATTATTCATGCTAGTCACGGCATGAAGTCATGAAAACACAATAAACCATTCAATACTTCCTCATGAGCTAAAAGAAAACACAAAACATGTAATAATGTTTGAAGGTTTAAAGTTAGCACGAAACAAATTCACTTTGGAGTGGCGGTGAAATACCACATATAGGTATGTATGGTGGACACCATTGGCACTTTTGTTTTTGGTGGTTGGATGCACGAGTAGAGCTCATACTCAGTACAGGCAAAGGCTAGCAAAAACTGGGAGCGACCAACTAAGAGAGCAATAATGGTCATAATCATGCCTAGCGACAAAACATTATTAATCAAAGCATAAAGTGATATTACAAGTCAAAAACTAAATGATCATAGAGGCTTGAGGTGACTTGTTTGTAGTCATAACATGATGTAAACATGTGCTAAGTCAACCCAGTAAAGCATCAAAGGAGAATACCACAATTTTATGCTTTTTATGATGGAAACAAACATGATTCTTTCAATGGCACATTATGCACTCTCAGATATTTGAGAAAAGTCATGCTACAACAATAACTACTAAGCATATGATAAGAATAACATCCAACATGACATGCCAAAGTCTATGCCACAGTCTAGACAAGCTTCCTTTTGCATCACTATAAGCATGAAACATTTTACTCGTCTCCAACACCAATCAACTTATTTGAAACAACTCATAGATAATAATCAATAAAGACCAGAGAGCTAATCATACCTTCTTCCTCTCCTCTTCGGGCACAATCGTTTACCTTCAAATGTATTGACGTGGTAAAAATATTATCTCCAAGGGGAATTTAATTCCCCCTCTAAGCTCCATGAATATTGTTAATCTTGG
Source organism: Lolium multiflorum (assembly GCA_030979885.1). Classification (NCBI taxonomy): domain Eukaryota; kingdom Viridiplantae; phylum Streptophyta; class Magnoliopsida; order Poales; family Poaceae; genus Lolium; species Lolium multiflorum. The sequence continues at coordinate 127,931,991 of CM061747.1, read as the reverse complement.
GTTCTTTGGAACACCATATAGAAGAGGTCATCTTAGAAACTAAATAATTATGTTGTAAAACTTCTTGGTCACGTTGGGAGCCTCCAATTAAATTGTGGAGATTGCCCGACCTTATTTGTCAAGGTTTTGGTAACCGCCTTCAAGGTCACCGCTCTATGTAATATGGGCTAGCCTTTGTGGCTTGACCTCATGAGAATAGGGCTAGCCTTTGTGGCGTTATTGGACTTGCACTAGTAGAAAAATGGGCAACCGTCTAAGCCTTTAATACCGGTTCCCTTACGAACCGGTATTAAAGGGGTCATTTGTACCGGTTCAGGCGCTCAGGCGGGCGAGGAGCATTCGTACCGGTTCGTTAGGGGCTTTCGTACCGGTTCGTGTTAGGAACCGGTACGAAAGTTCTTCGGCCGAATTTCAGGTGCGGGGTGGGGCCAGTACTGGACCTTTGGTACCAGTTCATCTAACGAACCGGTACCAAAGGTTGCCTCTATATGAACACTGCTCCCCCCCACCTGATCCTTTCTCATTTTTTCCTCTCTCTCTCACATTTCTAAAAAAATTGCACCTTTCACACTCCAAAAAATCTTCATTTTTTCTCCACCATTTTAACAAGATTAACGACATCCATCTATCCAAGGGTTAGCAATATCATCCTTTCTTCCGGCGTTCTTAATTTAGCTCATTTCTTTGCTAGTTTAACTCGTATTATTTTTCTAGTGCTAGCAAGGTGTTCGATGAAATGCCTAAGTTAGGGATTTTTTTATATGAAATTTGAGCTGAAATTATAGTATGTTTTGTAGGTTTTAGTATCATCCCCATACTCACCATCGTCGATGGCCAGCGTCGTCCCCTAGCCGGCACCGTACCACCTCGATGAGCCTCTTCTTTTTAAAAAAAAACTTAGTTTTATGTGATGAACTTGAATATTAATTAAGTTGGTCACTCATATATCCATGATGTTGTGTAATTAATGATTTTTGATATACATATATAATGCAGATGAGTCGACAATGGATGTACGGTGACCGGTGCCATCCCGACTTCATTAATGGCATGCATTATTTTCTCAACGTGGCTGAGGCAAACATGCAGTCGAATGGTTTCATCTATTGTCCATGTAGTTCCTTTAAGAATATGAAGGATTACTCTACCTCAAAGATCCTTCACGTCCACCTGCTGGAGAACGGTTTCATGCCCAGCTATAATTGTTGGACCAAGCACGGAGAAAGAGGGGTTATATTGGAAGACAACGAAGAAGAAGAGGATAGTGACAACTATCCTATGTTCACTGAAGACGGTGATAGTAGAATGGGGAAGACGAAGCTGAAGAAGAGCCCATTTTTGATGAGCCGATTTTTTATGACCCCGACGATGATTTGGGTCGGGCCATTCTTGATGTGAAGATAAACTGCGGAAGTGAAAAGGAGAGGTTGAATTTGGAGAAAATGTTAGAGGATCACAACAAACTGTTGTACCCAAATTGCGAAGATGGCCAGAAAAAGCTGGGTACCACGCTGGAATTGCTGCAATGGAAGGCAGAGAATGGTACTTCTGACAAGGGATTTGAAAAGTTGCTGAAAATAATAAAGAAGATGCTTCCAGGGGAGAACGTATTGCCCTATAGTACGTACGAAGCAAAGAAGGTTGCCTGCCCTCTCGGATTAGAGGTGTAGAAGATACATGCATGCATCAATGACTGCATCCTCTACCGTGAGGAGTACGAGAATTTAAATGCATGCCCGGTATGTAGTGCATTGAGGTATAAGATCAGGCGAGATGACCCTGGCGATGTTGAGGGCGAGTCCACCCCCAGGAAGAGGGTTCCTGCGAAGGTGATGTGGTATGCTCCTATAATACCACGGTTGAAACGTTTGTTCCAAAACAAAGAGCATGCCAAGTTGTTGCGATGGCACAAAGAGGACCGTAAGAAAGATAAGATGCTGAGACACCCCCCGCTGACGGGTCGCAATGGAGAAAAATCGACAGAGAGTTCAAGTCATTTTCAGATGACGCAAGGAACTTAAGATTTGGTCTAAGTACAAATGGCTTTAATCCTTTCGGGGAGCAGAGCTCCAGTCATAGCACCTGGCCATGACTCTATGTATCTATAACCTTCCTCCTTGGTTGTGCATGAAGCGGAAGTTCATTATGATGACAGTGCTCATCCAGGGCCCGAAGCAACCTGGCAATGACATTGATGTGTACCTGAGGCCATTGGTTGAAGAACTATTACAGTTGTGGCGTGACGAAGGTGTACCTGTGTGGGATGAGCACGAACAAAATGAATTTAACCTACGAGCGTTGTTGTTTGTAAACATCAATGATTGGCCTGCTCTTAGTAACATTTCAGGGTAGTCAAACAAGGGATACAATGCATGCACACACTGTTTAGGTGAGACTGACAGTATATATTTGGGAAACAAGAATGTGTACCTGGGGCATCGTCGATTTCTTCCAAAACAACATCACGTAAGAAAGAGAGGAAAGCATTTCGGAGGTGAGGCAGATAACCGAACGAAGTCTACCCGCCCTACTGGGGATGTTATATATGATATGGTCAAGGATTTAAAAGTGATCTTTGGAAAGGGTCCCGGACAATCTGTTCCGCATGATGTTGACGGACATGTACCCATGTGGAAGAAGAAGTCTATATTTTGGGAGCTACCCTACTGGAAATTCCTAGAGGTTCACTCTGCAATCGACGTGATGCACGTGACGAAAAATCTTTGCGTGAACCTGCTAAACTTCTTGGGCGTGTATGGAAAGACAAAAGATACACCGGATGCACGGCATGACCAGCAAAGTATCCACGAAGGAAACAACCTGAATCCAGAGAAGTATCAAGGTCCTGCCAGCTATGCTCTTACGAAAGAAGAGAAGGAGATCTTTTTTGAAGTCCTGAGTAGCATCAAGGTCTCGTCTGGCTTCTCGTCGAATATAAAAGGAATAATAAACATGTCAGAGAAAAAGTTTCAAAACCTAAAGTCTCATGACTGTCACGTGATTATGACACAATTACTTCCGGTTGCATTGAGGGGGCTTCTGCCAGAAAATGTTCGAGTACGCATTGTGAAGTTATGTGCGTTCCTCAATGCAATTTCTCAGAAGGTGATCAATCCACTAACTCTACAAAATTTAGAGAAGGATGTGGTGCAATGTCTAGTCAGCTTCGAGTTGGTGTTCCCACCATCCTTCTTCAATATTATGACACATCTCCTAGTTCACCTGGTCGAAGAGATTGGCGTTCTCGGTCCTGTATTTCTACACAACATGTTCCCCTTTGAGAGATTCATGGGAGTCTTAAAAAGTACGTTCATAACCGTGCTAGGCCAAGGAAGCATCTCCAAGGGCTATGGAACAGAGGAGGTCATTGAGTTTTGTGTTGACTTTTTTCCTGACCTTAAGCCGATCGGTGTTCCTGAATCGCGCTATGAGGGGAGACTGCGTGGAAAAGGCACGCTAGGACAGAAAGCAACAACGTGTATGGCCGGACATTCTTTCACTCAAGCACACTACACAATTCTACATAATTCCATCTTGGTGGCTCCGTACAAAGAGGAACACAAGGATATCTTACGCTCCACCGGAGCAACGTGAAGATTGGATTGATGGAGAACACATGAAGACTTTCGGCGGTTGGTTGCAAACACGTCTCATGAATGTCACTGATGACGAGCAGCTATACTTGTTGGCCAAGCAACCATCTTCGACTATATCGACTTTTCAAGGGTACGAGATTAATGGGAATACATTTTACACGTTCGCCCAAGATAAAAAGAGCACCAACCAAAACAGTGGTGTCCGCTTTGATGCACCAGATGACAATGGGAAGAAGGTCACATATTATGGGTACATAGAGGAGATATGGGAACTTGACTATGGACCTAATTTCAAGGTCCATTTGTTCCGGTGCAAATGGTTCAACCTGAAAGACGGGGTACAGGTAGACCCGCAGTACGGAATGACTATAGTGGATCTCAAGAATCTAGGGTACGACACCGAACCATTCGTCCTAGCCAGTGAAGTGGCTCATGTTTTTTATGTGAAGGACATGTCTAGCAAACCGAAAAAAAAGAAAACAAAGGCAAGAGGACACATCATACGATGAGCCAAAGCGCCACATAGTTCTTTCAGGAAAAAGAAACATCGTGGGAGTAGAGGACAAGACGGACATGTCAGAAGATTATAATAAGTTTGATGATATTCCACCTTTCAAGTAAAAACTGACCCAAGCATCATCTTAAATAATGAAGATTGTCCATGGTTGCGTTGCAATCAGAAGAAAGGGAAACACATGAAGAAAACTCAGAAGACTAGATAGGGATCATAACTTGTGTATCTCAATATGGAAATCACTTTTGTGTAATGATGTTACTGTATGTAAGATATTAACAATGGAAATGGAGTCTTTCACGGGCTTGCAGGGAAATTTTTCCGAGGTGCAGCTTCCGAAGATGCCGTAGGGCGTGTGCACCAACGACATCTTCGAGAAGCTGCGCCACGGGAGATTCCCCAACCCTTTCCCCATTACTGTTAGAGTAGATGGAGTCTTTCACGGGCTTGCAGGGAAATTTTTTCAAGGTGCAGCTTCCGAAGATGCCGTAGGGCGTGTGCACCAACCACATCTTCGAGAAGTTGCGCCACGGGAGATTTCCCAACCCTTTCTCCATTACTGTTAGAGTAGATGGAGTCTTTCACGGGCTTGCAGGGAAATTTTTCCGAGCGCTTCCGAAGATGCCGTAGGGCGTGTGCACCAACGACATCTTCGAGAAGCTGCGCCACGGGAGATTTCCCAACCCTTTCCTCCATCCATGGGGATGAAACTCTCCCTACCTGCTTGTTGATCTGCTTGTTCATCTGCTTGCCAAGGCGTATCGGTGTTCCTTTTATAGGCACGGCGCCGCTTGTGCTTTGTCTTGTTCCTCCGACAGGGCGTCGTGTGCTACATGCTTTATCTCATCGAGCAGTGCGTCCACCCACGCGTCCTTATCCTACTGACAGCTTTAGTCCCGGTTGCACCCACGAGCCGGTACTAAAGGTTACCCACGCGTCCTTATCCTGCCGACAGCTTTAGTCCTGGTTGCACCCGTGAGCCGGTACTAATGGTTACCCACGCGTCCTTATCCTACCGACAGCTTTAGTCCCGGTTTCACCCACCAGCCGGTACTAAACGCCCCAGATAAAAGGCCCTCCCAGATAAGCCTCCCCCAAATAAGACCCCCCATCTTCCCGCGCTTTCCACCGGTTCCCGCCTCCGTCTTCTCGCCATTTTATCACTATATATATGTAGGCTTGGCTTCCATTTACATCACACATCTAGACTTATAGCTGCAAACCTCTCATCACTCTCTCTCATGGCTTCCATCGTATCTCTAACCCCCTGGGAGGCGGAGGCGCTTTGCGCCTCGAACTATCCCTGCCCGCCGGGCTACTGCGTCCTGATCGGCTGGTTGCTGTGCGCCGGAGGCGTACCGGTTCCTCCTGTCCCTCTAGGTGTGGCGCACGAGATGGCCATCACGAACCACTACTACTTGGAGCTCACGCCAGAGCAGCGGAGGAATCCCCAGTGGCATCCCGACTACAGCCCGACTTGGGAAATCTTCTTCATCAATCGGCGTGAGAGTGCGCTTGCCAGGCACGAGGAGAATGGCCCGCCTCGTTCGAACTTCAACGAGGCCGGCCGTTGGCTGTGGTGGTGCGGCCGGACTCTCCAGAGCGTCATGGCTTACCGTGGTCTCCCGCCTGCGCTACCCTCAGTCCCAGCCCACGCGTGCTCACCCACCGAGGTTCGGCTACCGCGACCCCCGATGCCAGCGACGACGATGACGGCGACTACGGCGACTACAGTGGCGACTACTATAGGGCTAGGCACGAGTATGACTGAATGACTCCAACAGTGGAATCTGGCCATGTATCTTAATTTTCAGTTGAACTATGTACTTCTAATTCGAGTTCAATCGTAATAAAATTTTATTCCCGCCCACTATTTCCCGCCCTTTTCCTCCCACGCGCGGCGTCGTGGCGGGAAACTTTCCCGCGCGACGTCGGGGCGAGAAAATTTCCCACGCAGACGGCATGTGGCGGGAGTAAAGAAAAGAAATAGAAAAGAAATAGAAAAAAGAAATAGAAAAAAGAAACATAAAAGAAAAGAAACATAAAAGAAAAAGAAAAGAAAAAGAAACAAAAAAGAAAAAACAGAAATAGAAAAAGAAATAGAAAAAAGAAATATAAAAGAAATAGAAAAGAAAAGAAACAGAAAAGAAAAGAAAACATAAATAGAAAAGAAAAAAGAAATAGAAAAGAAACAACAAAAGAAAAGAAAACAACAAAATAAAAACAAAACTAAAAAATATCTTTGGGACCGGTTGGTACCCCCAACAAGTACGAAAAGTCTTTCGTACCGGTTGGTGGTACCAACTGGTAGCAAAGGTCCCTCGCCTCGTTCCTTAGGCGCGCAGAGCACCAAATCGCCGCACAGACACAGACACAGCAAGCCGCGCGCGCGACGCCCTCGCCGTTGCCAAGGACCATGCCGTTGTCGCCACGCGCTGCACGCCCTCGCCGTTGCCACGAGGACCACGCCGTCATCACCAGCCGGCCGCTCCCCCCTCCGCCGGCAACCTGCAGGTGAGGATTCAACTCCCCCTTCTCCCCTCCTCCGGCCGGCAGCGCCTCCCGCCTACGTCGCAGCCACCTCGCCTCCCTGCTCCAACCACGCCGTCGTCACCAGTCGGCCGCTCCCCCTCCGCTGGCAACCTGCAGGTGAGGTTTCGACTCCCCCTTCTCCCCTCTCCGGCAGGCAGCGCCTCCCGCCGCAGCGGCCGCCGCCTACGCCGCAGCCACCTCGCCTCCCTGCTCCAACCACGCCGTGTTCACCAGTCGGCCGCTCCCCCCTACGTCTGCGTGCAGTGGCGCGTGCCGCGGCGCCCTCAACCGCGGCCGCCCACGACATGTTCGACGAAATGACCCGCCCACCCTCGGAGGCCTGCTACCCTTTCCCCGGCGCGATCTTGGCGGCGAGCAAGCGCACGGCCTTCTTGCATGAGGCATACATATTTGCGGATTTCGGTGATTGCATTATTTGTCACCCCTCTAACAATTATCAACTATCTTTAACTGTCTTTTTCTTTTAGGGAATATAGTTTGGGATATAGTATTGGTAATTTGAAATGGCCTAAAAGTGGTATAATTTTGGTATAAACATGAGGCATACATATTTACGGATTTCGGTGATTGCATTATTTGTCACCCCTCTAAAAATTATCAACTATCTTTAGCTGTCCTTTTCTTTTAGGGAATATAGTTTGGGATATAGTATTGGTAATTTGAAACGGCCTAAAAGTGGTATAATTTTGGTATAAACATGAGGCATACATATTTGCGGATTTCGGTGATTGCATTATTTGTCACCCCTCTAACAATTATCAACTATCTTTAGCTTTCCTTTTCTTTTAGGAAATATAGTTTGGGATATAGTATTGGTATTTTGAAACAACCTAAAAGTGGTATAATTTTGGTATAAACATGAGGCATACATATTTGCGGATTTCGGTGATTGCATTATTTGTCACCCCTCTAACAATTATCAACTATCTTTAGCTTTCTTTTTCTTTTAGGGAATATAGTTTGGGATATAGTATTGGTATTTTGAAACGGCCTAAAAGTGGTATAATTTTGGTATAAACATGAGGCATACATATTTGCGGATTTCGGTGATTGCATTATTTGTCACCCTCTAACAATTATCAACTATCTTTAGCTTTCCTTTTCTTTTAGGGAATATAGTTGGTAATTTCGATGAATGCACACACTAACTTTGAAAACAACTACAAGTACATGTAACTGAATAATGGATTTGTAACAAGGTATCCCTTGTAACAACTTCTAGCGCCTGGTGAGCAATGATAAGAATCCGATCGTAATTATACAACAAAAAAAACAACCAGCCATCAGATTATCTTGCTTCTTCAACTCGATCAGCTGCCTTAACTGCTTGTTCATTTTCTTCAGTTCTCCCTTCACTTCCACCAGTTCTGCATTGGGAGCATTAGGCATAATCGAACGGCTCCTCTCCGCCGCATTCTCTACAACAAGTCCCCTCCCAAATTGCCCCCAATAGCGCCAATTGATTCCTTCAACTGAAGCCTCTGAACGTACACATCGATCCACTCGAAATGCCTGCATTTCTTCAAGATTTGAAAACAACAACGTGAACCCTAAATCCCAAATTCGAGGGAATAACAAGAAAATCGAGAGAAAACAGAGAAATTGGAGCGAGATCTAACCTTATCCCCCTCTCTATATGGCAAGCTCTCGCATGCAACGAACTCACGTCCACGGTTGCCGTTCTCGTCCGTCTTACGATCGACCGCTTCAGAGGCTCCTGGCTTGGGCATCTTGTCAAACGCACGGGTCCATACTGCGGCCATGAAGAACGGGAGGTCGAAGAGAAACTAGACATCACCCGCCTGCCGGAGAAGGGCTGCCGCTGGCGGAGAAGAACAATGGGGTGCGGAGAAAGAAAGGGGAAACAATGGCACGGGCACGGGCGCGGGGCTGGCTCGGGCTCCCATTTTGCAATGGTCACCTGGGTAAGCTGTGGGTCCGGCGCTAACGTGAACAAGTTGTGGGTCCCACGATGATCTGGATAAGTGGAGACGTGTCCACTGCGGGGCACCAACAGCGGCCCCACTTGCCAGCACCAACCAACGTCAACTAAACGGGATTCCTTTCGTCCGAGCTCTTTCTGCGGGTTACAGACAAGGGATTGGGGAAAACTGAGGAAAAACTAAGGAGCTGGGAAAAACTGAGTACAACTAAGGACCCGAGGGCACGAAAATAGAAATCCCTTTGTTTTAACGAGCTTTAAATGGGGATTAGTGGAAAACTTGGTTACACTTAGTCCAACATTTGATGGAGATCGAATTATCTACCGATCATAGTTCTCAAATCAAGAAGTAACAGGTTATAGGTTCGACCAGGTCACATGTGGTTTTTTCTTCTTCTAACCTGGAATTGACTACTTCAAGATCCTTCGCTGTAAAATCAATATATGTGAACCTTTTAGATGGAAATACTACTACCTCCGTACCAGTTTATTATGGTATTACACACTTCAAAAATATTATTTAACCATTAATTTAGTCTACAAAATATTGTTAAAGTTTTTTCTAGAAATACGTAATACCCTGAAAAACTAGTATGGAGGGTGTAGATTCTTGCAAAAAAATACATCAAAAAAATTAAAGTACCATTTAAAGTAGAGAGAACATGCTGGATTTTCGCCGAGAAATTTTCCATCCACAACTTCAAAATTTTGCAAGGTCCAAGACTTGTAGTACTTGTGCGAGATGGAGATGCGCTCTTTTGGAGGGGGAGACTTGTAGGGTCTCTACTTTAGGCGAGATCCTAGGATCAACACATAAAAATCGAAATTGTGAAAACATCTGAAACTTTTATACAAAATACCTACGGGCTGTTTCTACAAGTCCAAGAAATTTTTGCTTCGAATTTGACTTACAGTTAGAGAAACAAAAAGATAAATTGTACTGTGAATAGTATCATCCTTGGGTGAACAACATTTCACACTATTTACACCCAAATTTATCTTTTTTAGTTCTCTAAGTGTAGGTTGAATTTGAAGAAGCAAATTATTGAGGCTGCATATATAACATAGATGTGTATTGTCAAATTTTTTGAGAATATTTGAACATGTTTTGTCTTTTCAAAAAATTGATCTGACATATCCTCTATAAGAGCATCTCTAGTAGTGCCCGTACACACATGAACCGAAAATCCCGAGTTCAGTCTCCCAAATTATTCGGTTTCGATGATTTTAGTCGCGGCGCAGAATAAAAACTGAAAACACGAACTGAAAAATAGAAATCAAACATCGCGGGAAAATTTTCTCCGATCAACATGCGAAACGAAACGAGGTTTTTGCACCGATCGAGCTACATTCAAACATAATTTACATATAGAAATCAAAATACATACTAATCCTACACCTGCGCGCTAATTTGACCAAAAATTGGCCCCAGATAGTCACTGGGGCTCTACGCGCGACGAAGGAAGAGGGTTTTCGCGCCGGACGACGCCCGATGACGACTGCGGCGACCTCGAACAACGCCGCCTCCGCGGAGCTCCCGTAGGTGAGTGGAAGCGTTGGCGCGTCGTCGGCGGCGGCGCAGCGAAAGCGTCGGCAGCGGCGGGTTCCACGCGGCCCGCCTCCGGCCGCACAGCTGGCGAACGCGGCGGAGAGCCTCCGCCGCCGATTCGGCCCCCTCCCCTACCGCCTCGTCGTGCGCGCGCCATTGCGAACGGAGGGGAGGTCGCGGCGGAGCGGCTAAAGCGAAGACGCGAACGGAATTGCTCGCTGGAGGAAGAGGGTTTTCGCGGCGGAACGGCGACATCGGCGGCGGGGAGTAGGGTTCCTCCCCTCCGTGGCCTGTATAAATACGGGGTGACCCTCGCGTTTCTCGGAGCCCGAGAAATTTTTACGAGCCGGGCCGCCGTTTCGGGCTCTGGTATATGACAGATTTGACTCAAATCGATAAATCCATCGAAAAAATTCAGTTTCGACGGGATTTACGGGTTCCACTAGAGATGCTCTAGTGGTAGAGGTTCCACTAGAGATGCTCTAGTGGTAGATCCTACCCAGTTCGTGCCCCTGTTTTGGATGTCTCAAATTTAGCGCCAGGTGGTCTATAGAATATTGATATGGATCCATTTGGCAAGCATACAAAATCAGTTCAGGGTCAGGGCTGGTGGCAGCGGCAGCAGCTGGGGATCCGTATAAAAACGGTTGCAGCGTGTGGGGTGGCGTGCCCTGCCATAAAAAGCTGGAGGGATAGAGACGCTGTGGGATTGATGCCTCATGTTTAAATGTTGGAAGAACGTGGAGGTTGCACCGGACGTTTGCTCGCCACGGACTACACAAAATTATGTTCCACCCGATTTCCTTCTACTAATTAACTGGACAAAACTTTTTAGATTTTTTGTTTAGTTGTTTTAGAGAACGTGCAAAAAGCTGTTGCACATTTGTTTTGCCTTAATTAACAAAATGTCATCAGTTTCGCAAGCATCTCTTCTCTCACCACTGTCTTAGCTTGGGCAATTGGCATGAGAAGAGAGTGCTTGGCTCTACTTTCTTCTGGCTGCAGGCTGAATGATGCACATGGGAAGGTGAGAAAGGTTAAAAAAAAGAGTGTGAAAATTAGGGCTCTGACATGCCCACAGGAGCCCACATTGTCATCTTGTCCTCTATTGTCTTCACCATTGATATTTTTACCGTCACATGTGTAGGTCACGTATATGCCCAGTTAGCAGGGACGACCAATTGAATTGCATGCTAATTAATCTGTTAACTTTACCTGACCATGGATGGGATGGACGTTGCTTTTGTGTGTTTATATGTACTGGCTTTGTCCCTAAAGAAACTGCGCAATTTTGTCTAGATAGGGAGGTGTATAGAGTATAAACATGTTTAAGTTATAGATACATCTTTTGGAACGGAGGATGTACATGTATAGATTGTAACAGCCACACGCATCCGTGCACAAAGTTTCGTGGTAAGAGAAGCTAACCAATGCAACGTGAAAACTCTACTACGTCTAGCTTTGCTCGGTTTCGGTGATAGAGGAGCGAGGACAGCGGCACGCCCCTTCGGCTCGCGCTAATGTTTATAGTCGTCGGCTAGTTACTAGGTGGTCTAAAGATTAATTTGTAATTTTTATTACTTTTTGTGTTCTTTGTACTGTTATAGATGATTATCAATAGATCAGTGAGATTTTCGCAAAAAAAAACATCCAAAGATGTTCAAGTCTAGTACTCCCTTTGTCCCATCAAAATTGTCTTAGATTTGTTTAAATTTAAATAAATCTACTACTAGATAGTGTTTAGATACATCTAACTTTTGATAAATCTAAGACAAATGTTGATGGGACGGAGAGAGTAATGAGAAAAAAAATTCTTACCTTGCTTGGTACCGTAATAAATATCTGCCACAGGCCCATAATAAGCACAATGAGAAGTTGGGAATAGTACTATCGTGCATGCTGGCTGCAGAAGATTCTTTTGGTGTGTGAGTAGGACGTTTGTTCAGGTAAAAGATGTGAAATGTAGTACAAGGTAAAAGGTAAAAATAAATAGAACAGGGGGCCTTGGCACACTGAATGAATTCACTGACCCGGCAGCATGTGCGGTCACTCCGCGGTTCACGAGGAGCTGTTACTTGAGAGTAGGACAGTACTGAAAAAACACAAGAAACTTCGCTAGGTCAACACCTGGAGCTACACAGGGTATCCACTTGACCACTTCCATTTCTCTGATTTTTTCGGGCGTTCTTTCTGCTCAGAATGAAAAGTAAACACCACAGCATCCCTCAAAAAAAAGTCACAACATGTTATATCATGCAAAAAATTAAAGACCGACAAGAAAAAACTTTGGTTACAAAATTTTCCATTCAAAGAAAGTACTCCCATGTAGTACTTTCTTTGAATATTTGCCAATCAGGTTATCCACCAGGAATCTAAAAATCGCAGCCACGGTTCCTAGGTTACCAGTAGTTGAGTTTGAGTACCCGATGAACATCAAAGTTTTAAATAGAACACTATGTTTTCGCTATAGCACCGCGGATTCACGCTAAAGATAAATCATTTTTAGCGTTAAATGGAATCTCTCGCTGATAGCTTGCTAAATTACGTTAAAATGCTAAATAGGGCTAAAAAAGTAGAGCTATTTATCGACTAAGCCCAAATATTTTAACATTTAAATTTAAAAGTTAGATCTGCTTATGTAATATGCATTTATGCACTACTTTTATTACTCATCATGATTTTTAGTACAAGTTAATTGTTGAATTTCATGTCATATTTATATATTATATGATTGTTTGATGCCTAATTTTTTCTAGAAGTTTTCTTATTTTGTAGAAAAACGCTAAATAACTTAGCTCCACTATAGCTTCCTTAGCGCCTAGAAATTAGAAGCATAGCAGACAAGGTGTTTTTGCACCCGGGAGTAGATGCTCATGTTTTTTTAAAATGAGTGTTAATTGCATTTCAAAATGTAAAAAAAAAATTGGCAAAAAATGTCGCACGTACATCTCAACGTTCTCTATGCTCGCAAAGTCGTTTCACAAAAAAAAAACGAAATTGCTTGTCACGTGTATAAAAAATACAAAATTCGGTGCGAAAAATAACTTTTATTGAGACATTTCTTTATCTTTTTTACAGAGGACACAAAAAATATCAGTTTTTCACTAAAATTGGTCTGCACATCTAAAATGTCGGCATGTATGCACCAAATTTTTATTCAATTTTTAAACATTTTAAAATGATTTTTCGAATGGCAGGAGCATATGCACCTAGGATCGAGTGCATTTCCGAAGCATAGCCCACTATTTTAAACTTTGCATCACATGCATCTAACATATATTCACGGGGCACGGAACACTACATCGACAATCCCCAGTGTCAGTATATATGTTGGTTGCCCATTTCTGTAGGCTGCGTACATAGCTTATTACTGTGCTGGTTTGGTAGATGATCAATAGCACTGGGATACTACGGGCCTACGGCAGCAAGTAGGAGAAAGGAAAAAAAAAGCCGAAGTGCCAATGCGTACATAGATTGTTGTGGTTCTGCCCACGCTTATCACGAGGTATGGAGAAATATCTGGTGTGAAAATCAGGTTGCAACAAAAACTCTTCAGAAATTACTTTCCAATTTCTCAATTATTTTGTATTCTAGACTATCAGTTTAGGAGATACGAAAAAGGAAAAAAACATGCATGAATATGAAAAAACATGCATTGTTTGAATTATTTTTCTCGTACCTCCCAAGCGAAGTTGATTTTAAACTAAGAACGTTACGTGTTTGTAGAACAAAACTTCCCCAACATATTGTATTTTGTTATTTTTTATTAGAAACTTTGCAACATAGTTTTCACTTGTTTTTTTTTAAATCGTAACATGGTCTCCACCTGATATTTTCTCGGTGCTATCAAGGATAGCTAACTTCTAGGTCTACTTGCATGGATTGTTGTGACGTGCACACAAATAGATTCTACTTAACCACACTAATTCGGGTCGGACATGGTTCTAACGTAGGAGTGTTGGCAAATAATGTTGGAGTGTTAAACTATTACAAATGTGGTGGAAACTTAGGGGTTTCTTCGAGTTCAAACATTTCCAAGGAGATTTTATATGGTTTGAATTCATGGTTCAGATTTGAGCCATTGCCGGCCACTATATAGTGGAAATTGATCTAAGGTCGGAAAGGCTTAATTTTTTTTCCCTTACCCAGAGGCCTATGTAAATAGTTCTTACAATTCTCTTCTTCAAACTGAAAGACAATGTTCCTGCCAGTTTTACTTGAAAAAAGGGAGAAGCACTGTCGTATTGGAGGACACATCAAGGTTAGGCTTCACACATCCTCGCATGCTTTCAGTTCGCGTAGGCAGGCGAGAACTGCCTACGGCATTAGCAACTATAATTGAGAATCTTTCCCTTTCAAAAATAATCGAGAATCTTTTATGTGGCAAGTCCATACAAAAGTCGGCTTATTTGCAAACTGATACCTTAGGGCATGCCCAATGCACTGCCCTAGAGCTAGTGCCTCACACCTTTAACTAGGTTTGGGTGGTCCAAAGTAGGTTCGGATGAGGAGCCAGCCTGTTCATCAGGAGGCAGCCTCTTCAGCCATAAAGGTGAAAATGTGAGAGAGAAAAAGAAAAACCAAATCAGCTTTTGAGAGAAAGATGTATTAATGGGACCATAACATGGCATGCATATGTCAAAAGTTTTATCCAATCCTAGTTGGACAGCTGCCTCCATTGCTCATGCCCTTAGAGTTCTATACTGAAGCCATCTGCATGACTGCACCGGCCTTTATCAAAGACGGATTTGATGAGCCGTCAGCAATCACTTGTTTTATATGAGCTTTTATGTTGTAGTGGTGGTTACAGATAAACGCCCAACGAGATAGATTATCTTTTATCCAAGAAGCAGATGGCATGTCCCATAGCATAATTCTCACATCATACAGTGAAGGTTTCATGTTTGACCAGGCCATATGTGGTGTTTCCTTCTTCTGATCTGGATTCACATTCTGTATGTACTTCTATTATGTTTGTATACCAATGACATAGAGGCTTACATAAAGTGGATTTCCCGGCTAACTGTCACAGGTTTGTGCAAAATTCAGTATCGGAGAGAACTACAGAAAATATGTAAATGCATTTATTTATGACGTGGATACAAGATATATTTAGCATTCGTTAGTAGTCTCTATGGTAGGTAATGCCATTTAATTAATCTAGGGACCGTTTAATTAGAGTCATGGGTGTAGTTACCCTTCATGACTTTGATAAATGGCACACTATTAACTGAAAATGACATTCCTTTGATTGCATTACTAGAGGGGTTTTGTCAAAACAAAAGAAAAAGGATCCTAATTACTCATCTCTCTGGACTCTGGAGCTAGCAACCGTTTACTTAAGTGCACAAAAAAATGGTTAAATTTCCAGGAAGAATATGCAAATTAACAAGGTTTACTTAAAGCAGATGAACCGAATTCAGAACAGAGAAAACAGCTATAGCTTGCTAGAGCACCTGCGCAAGTTCTATATATGTCGGTGCAAAAACATCCATGGGTAACTATAAACGGGGTCCCTGTAAAAAGAAGTGTAAAACGGAGAAGGCATCATAGCAATCATCGTAGGCCTAGGGTGACAAACCGGTAAAGAGAAAAAAGGCACCTCCCTCGGTGCTAGAAAAGGTGATGGTAAAATGATTGGGTCGCAGCTCAAATGATAAGATCAAAGAGTAGCTAGCTCTTGGATCCAAAGCCGTACAAGCACACAAACCTAAATTATCAATCAACAGCTTAATATGCCGCCTGATAGAGACATCATGATGTGCTAGTTTCTTTTCACCTGTTTAGTTTGCGTCTAATTTTTATCCTCAGCCTCCATTTACAACTATGTATATATATAACAACCGCATAGTTGAAGGGGAAAACCTCTGAAAAGTTGCGGCGGTACCTTTTCCAGTGAAGCACGGCTGAAGCGGATAAATAATGGGGGTGATAATAACATTGTTGCTTTCAACGTCGGGGAGCTGTGTGCGTCGTATTCAGTGGTGTCAGCGTCACACAAGGCTGCAAGACTGGCTTAGTTTAGTTGTGCATGCATGCACCAAGCAAGTACCAAAGAAAGCATTCCTAACGAACATTTCGATTTACCTTTTAAAGGCCCTGTCGCAGGGGGTACCTGGGAATTTTATTACGGGAATTGCAGAACCATGAACACCATATATATATATATTTTTCAAAAATAATAAAGTACGGAAAATGTGTTGCGCTATTTCAACGGAACTGTCTCTAGCATATAACATTACTGCAATATTGAGAAGTCATGTGATTCTAGACTATCACAATTCATAGTTAACTATTTAAGTGTCATGACGAGATGATGGTCCAGTGGAAATCATATCTTATGGTCCCGCGGTTCTGGAGACGATCTAAACATCTCTTTTTCATTTGTTTTACCTGTCTTATTCAAGCTTGGAAGCAACTAATTAAACAGATCCATCCTTCCTTGCAAGGAAACCCATAATCTAGTTGGCTTGTGCATCTGGACCACAAGATCATCAGCCCAGTTAGCCCCAAATCTTGCGTACATCCAATCGGATCACATGCATAGGCGTGACTCTGAAGCTGGTAAAATCATTACGGACTTCACTTGCCCCTGAAGAAACAGCATCGATCCCAGCAGATCATAGCCTGGATTTGGATTCCCTCCCTGTCTTCGGCAAATGCCAAACCGAACCACAGATCAACCAACCACTCCTAATGACTGCATGTAGTACTAGTTATTAACCACGGATTAGCCTGGCCATGTTTGAGGGGAAAAAAGAGGAAGCTTCTTTCTTCAGAGAAAAGCATGAACTGGCTTTATCCTGATTATGGCTGGGAGCAGGACCATCTTCTGTTGCCACAAAAATCCAAGATTGTTAGCGTCCAGGATGGGAGCTGTCATTGGCTTTGGCATGTTAATCTTCTTTGCCAACTGTTGACACTCCGTAACCAATTGGGCGGTGTGCATCTGTACAAAGTTATATGGGTGTACTCCATTAACCTTTTGAGCAGCACCAACCCAACAAGTGAAGTTAGGACCAACTGTTGACAACAATACTTCAACGGCCACAATGAAAGAGAGCCGGCCAGTTTGGTTGCCTCTGTGTACACATGAAGGCCATAATGTGGGTTTCTTGAGCCATCATCGGAATGGACTTTTATACGCAGATAAACGTCGCCTGCAGATGGGAAAACATAGTGGATGCAACAGAAAAAATAGGAATTCTGTATAAAAATGTTTGGCAAATCATACCTCGAGATCTCTAAAACTGACGGCAGTTTGATGCCACTAGACAACGAGGAAACAGATGAAAGTACATCTGAGATGGACCAAACCAATGTGTTCTCAAATGACAAATCGGCTTTTGATGTCTCTTCTCTTCGACATCCAGACCTCTCGAGGTGGCAAAAATTGGCCACACTCAGATCATGACTTGCCATGTGATTCACAGCTGCTAGCTTCCTTCTTATCTGGTTAAAGTGCTGGCATTTAGCTTGTACTGTTGCACATCATGGTTGCAGCAAATATTTCTCCCTGTAGTTCGTTCCACTGAAGGTACTATCACCTAGAGTACAAACTTGAGTCTCATTGTTATTACAGGGCAGAGTGACAGACCACACAAATGCCAATCAGAAGTCCTTTCCACCATAATTGCTCAGTTATTGCAGGTCGAGTGAGGTGAAAATTGCTGGTGTGCCTATTCAGCTTGGTCTTGCCCCATGATTCATCGAGCGCACTGAGGCTCCAGTGCACAGGAAGCTCTCTCGGACTAACATTTCATTTGAATGGTGCAGAAACTATACGCCGTGTGTAAAATTTTCTGACAACATGCACAATTATCCGCTCCCATGACCATAGCACGCACTGCACCTCATACAGTTTCAGTAGGCAACAATAGACTGACGAGATGAGCAAATACTTTAAAGCTCGAAGCTGAGCCATCTAACTACTTGGTAGCTTTCGAGGAATCAAATTTTGTTCACTTTGTCGAAAACCCTAACTCAGCAAAGCATCACATCTAACAGAACGAATTCTCTTACACACTGTCCTCATAAAAAAATTCTCTTGCACATTGCCGCAAGGATGACCACCAATTGGAATGGGATCTGCAAAAGTAAAACGGAAAAGAAAGAAAATAGTAAAGCTTCTATTTCATCTGGTTGCTACTACAGGTAGGAAAAGGGTAAGAGATGTAAAGCCGAAGTGGGGGGAATTATGAGTTGGTGGTGGCTATTCCCTTGCCAGAGGAGTCCAGCCAAGAATGAAAGCTATACACAAATACACACTAGGCAACATGGAGAGACATGGCTCCCATGTTATCCCGTGCAATCCCTGTTCCCCGCTTGTGCCCTCCCGTTGCACATGGCCTCAATAACCAACCCTTCCTCCCATATCTCATAGTTAACAACTTAACATTTGCTACGGGCCCTTCCTACAAGGAACAACTATCACCACCTTGCTTTCCCACCTCCTTTGTACCCTAGACTTCTGCATTGAACAGTGCTTTATTGTAAGCATTGTATGGCACACCAATATCTCCACTATTAGTAAAGCAATTCGTGAGGGAATCATCAGATAGCAAGCTTCTGTGAATTATTGCATGCACTAACTAGCATTCTTATGAACATGAACCGAACTACAGGATTAAAAAAGCCCCAAGCAAAATCATAGGTGCTAAAAGAGCCTAACAATTGTGAGATGGGGAGGTCTTTACTGAACATCGCTTACCACACACTGCATATATACAGTGCTGGAGCTCAGTATGTCCACAGCTGATGGAGAAGATTAATATTCCATATTGGTGGAGTCTAAGTTTGAAAGTGACATGGTTTATCATTTCACTTTGATGTCCATCTACACCACCTCTCCTTGTCAGGCCAAACTGAGGTGTACCATTATGTCATGTCGTAACATATAAAAAAGTAATATTTGGGCTAGCGGCCCAGTTGATTGATTAGATAACTACAGGACTGGCTTTGGAGTCCACAAGGGCATTGCACACTACAGTAAACGTCGAGATAAAGAATCCGGATGCCATAAAAATATAGCAACCTTACTGTTGACCGACAGGAACATATGAACATAAAAATTCTTTCGACTTTCCAGCCATACAGATGGGTTGGCCTTTGAGGGGTCATTTTCACAGACCATACTTACAATCGCCAGAACTTTGATGGAGACAATATAAACAAGTGTTAGATGAGAAGTCTTAGGGCTCACATATTAGCTATTAACGGAAACCTTTCGATCATCACCAAATAGCTTAAAATAGGAAGATTCTCACCAAGCTGGGTCTTATGGCTCGTGGGTTGATATGCACGAGTGCTCATAAAAGCCAAGCAGCTACCCAAATAGCAGAAGCCAATGTAAGATTCGTCATCTGTAATAAACATTTGGGCAGAAGTCATTCAAGTATAGACTTGATGGTAACAGATGGAATAGAAGGGATTTGGTCCAAATTCCAAAAAGATCATCATATCATAAATTCATAATCATAAATCCTTATCAGATAACTATGAACATCAATCAGTCTAGAGAATGCAGAATTTTTTTAATTGATGTTTTCAGTGAGAAGCTCAAGAGAACAATTCAGCAACATTATACTCTAGTAAATGTAGAAAGGGCGATGAATGGAATCAATAGGTACCCAAGATATTGCTTGAAGACAGAAGTGACATTACACCTCAAGGACATGTTTAGCATTTATGAGAATTAACTGTCTAAACACAAAATCAGAGGATTCAACAATTGTACTTATATAGTTTCCTTGTACTGAAGCAAATACAAAGTCAATTGACATATACACGGGTATAACTGCATTTGCGGTCATGATAATAGAGTTTGCAATGAAAAGAGAGTATAGATAAGCATATGATAGCTAGCCTAGTTGCAGCATTACCGCATAGGAATCTAAGAAAGAAAAATATTAACTTGAGTTCTGCACAGTCACCCTCCTTATCTTATCTTACATATATGTCAAGTCAATATAGCACCCTTTCAATCATGAGCACCAGGATATGTCCTTCAAATATATTATCATTGCTTCACTCAACATAACTAGCTTTGAAAATACACAAATGCCTTCCAAGTTCCTTTACAGAATAATGAAACAAACCTTACACATCCTATAACAATTTGATTACGACATGAATAATGTTGCACATGATATGATGCTGATGGATGTAATCCTGTTCAAAAGTAATAATAATCATTCCCTCAGTTGATGTCTTTAATCACTATCTTGGAAAGAGTTGCTAATACTCAGAATAGTATATGGAGAGACGGCATAATATGTTAAGCACAAACAAAAATCAACAACAACAGCATCAAAGCCTTTTTTCAAAGCAAGTTGGGGTAGGCTAGATAAGAAACTCAATGGAAACATAAGAAACCAAAACAAGGAGAGAGAAAAAAACAAGTAACTGTATTGCACAAACAAAAATCACCAAAAGAAAATTAAGGATTGTATTGCATTGCACCAAAATACATATTCCCACTCAAGCCATTATGGAACACAGTTTCTAGCATCCAGCCCTGCCAAGTAATTGTCACGCCTAACAAGTTCCTAACTCCTTAGCTTTAATCTTTCAAATGTTGAAAAATCATTCAGTAAGTTCAGCATACAAGCTCAAGTTACCCAAACAAATATTTATTAAGTTCAGCATTAGAACCTAACCAAACACAGTACTGTATGGTAGCTGCAAAACCCTGGAACATATTACAATTGACATCTGAATTCAGCTGGCAAGAAACATGGAAAACCCAAACACAGATGCTTATTCTACTGGAGAAGAAGCCATCAGAATTCTTACCTAAGGTACAACTTTAAACATTACTTTTTTTGAGGCAATGTTCAAACATTACTAATGTAGAGAATCAAAACGAAACTGAGTTGGAGGAACTGTGGCGATACAACAAGGAAGCGAAAATCCCCAGGAATACCGCAATAGCAGACTGCTTGTGTTTATTGTAAATGTGAATATTCCATAGCTGATGACGACCTGATAGTGATTACACCTGAGATTTTGGTCTTCAGGCTATTACACATCAACCTGATGACGGCTTCAGCACATAGTGTGAGAACACAGAAATGTGGCCCAAATCTTCTACTCAAACTATGCAAGAACTCAGAGAGAGCAGAGACAAGGATTGTTGCCGCGTACAACGTACGGATTTTCAGGTTTCTCTCTTCCTTTTATTTCTGAAGAACTGGAACAGACTCAACAGCGCAAGCTAAAATCCTGCTGCACGATCCTACTAAATCGTGCCATCCCACGACTTGATCGTGTTGTTGAGGGTAAAGACCACTACCTGACGTTGGAACCGGTCAACTAACAAACTCCTGCCATCCCAAGACTTGGTCACTGTCGGCTAAAACCCAACGTCGCTAACTGACGCTAACTGAACTAACTGAATCTACACACTAAACTTATTGACACCTAGAACTGAAGAAAGGGCTAGATTACCCAACAAGAAACCCGGGCTGGATCTGAGAAGATGAATGGGGTGTGTTTACTGCTCATCCTCACAATGTGGTGGCTTGGGAACCCACGCAATGACTGCATGTTCCAAGGTGCATCACCAGATTTCCCTGCACTCATCGATCATATCATTAGCAAAGCCAACTGTGGATAATCACTGGAGCTATCTGCACGCTAGAGGAGGCTATCATCAGTGGCGCTCAGGAGGCTATCTGCACGCTAGACCTCCTGACGGAGTTTAGGCTGCCCAGCCTGTACATTTTCTGTTTTTTCAGTTGCTCTGTTTTCTGTAGCCTAGGTACCTTTTTCTTAGTTTTCTCTTCCTCACTTTCCTTTTGGTTTTCCCCAGTTGTACGGTTTACGTCATTTCCCCGGTTGCTTCTTAGGAATAAATAGCACGCATCCAGATGCTAGTTGAAGAAAAAACATCTACAAATTTAATTTTCCAAATCCTTCTGTATATCCGTCTTGCAAGCTAACTAAAATGGCTTGGATAAGGCTATACGTATTTGTTTGTGCCAGGACCCCAGCTATCATGTAGGTCTTTGTTGGATTAACCGGAGATGGAGTACAAACAAAGGTTCCGTGACAAGTGAAGGTATATAGCATCAATGCTACAATCTTTGGGTCAAATGATGTTGTAGCATGTTACTTGTTGTTTATTTGGTGCTTACTCTTGCTGTTCCTTGGAGGCAATCAGGACCTTTTGACTTGTCCAGTATCCAGTTTGATTGTGCGAATACTTGTTAAATGTTATGAGTGAGCAAAAAAAAAAGCCAAAGAGGAATTCGTCGAATTTGTATCGAACATTTCACCAATTTTCCTCCACATTTTATCAAGTGGTCATGCTAGAGATAAAAACAGTTGAAATGGACATCATATTTACCAGAACTCTTCCCAGAGCGGTTGAATAAAATAAGCAAACTGTCCGAGGTCATACAATGTAATTCACCAGTTAGATGCACTGTTCTAAATGCTAAGTGTGTAGATTCAGACAATGATCAATCAACCATTCAACCTAGGTACAGGTAACAATAGTTGCTGAGACGAGCTCACCCGGCCACCGCAAGAGTTAACCATACATCACCGTAAAAGGCTTATGCTACATGAGCAGTGATCAACAATCAGTAAATGAAACAAGAGGATCGATCATCTATAGGAGAATGTTGATCACGGACCGACGGACCGTTCCTCACATCCTGATCCTACTATACGTAGAGCAACAGCGAACTGCAGGGATTTCAATTCAATAGAACAGTGCGAGAGAAGTCGGCATCGTGTGACCGATAAAAGCTGCGGGAATGACGTGGAACAGAAATTACCCGGCTAGGAGGCTAGCCGGTAATGGCAGTGGCGACGACGGCAAATACCTGATGGCTGGTGAACGGCGACGGGATGGACAAGAGGTGGCCTCCTCGGCTCCTCCAAACCGAACCGGATCGAGTCGCCTGAAATGGGGACGGGCGCCGCTCGGTGAGGGTGGAACGAGAAGAAGCGCGCGGCCTCCTCCTCCGTCGGCGGGACGCAAAGCCCTCGCCGGCCGCGCGCCGGGACAGCTTGGAGTGCTGCGGCGACGCCGTGAAACTTGGTTACAGGCCGTGAAAAGAAAAGGTGGGCTGGACTGTCGCCTCACGGCCTTGAAGCGTGGTTTCTAGGATTTTTCCCGTAGTCTCTGCCTCGCCCAGTTGTCCCCACTTCCTCTAGGGTTTTTCCCGCGCCGAATCCCAACTCCGGCGACTGGCGGCGGGCGACGGCGAGAAGAAAACAAAATGGGGGATGAGACCGAGGTGCTGCAATCGGTGAGCGACCTCCCGGTACAGGACCCTCCCGGGGAGGAGTTCTCCGCTGCCGACCTCAGGTGGGCCAAGCACCACCGCGACGATGTCGCGCTCGTCCCCTACGACCGGATTGAGGCCTTCATCAGCGGCGAGCGCCACAACCCCGAGCACCCCACGAGGTTCCACATCGAGCGCGGCGGCAAGAGCGATAATTACACAATGTACGCGTTTCCCTGTTGTTGCCACTTACCCTGCTGCCCCTGCTTTGTTTGCCATGTTTTTGGGGAAGGCCTATGCTCCCCATATTTAATTAATTCATGGCTTATTACAGCTTCTTAAGAATCAATAGCTCCCAGTAGGGCACCTTGGTTTTTGGTGAATACATTCAGATGCATGTGCTTTTTTTTTCTGAATAATTTGAGTGTTTGTACAGTGAAAATGGAGTATGAGAAAGCTATGCTTGTTTAAGTGAACACTCCACAAAACCGACTCCAAAAATTAGGACTACCCAAAAAAATAGTATTATTTGCTATGTTTAATGTGAATAAAATTGCTTGTCTTGCATGGATTTATCATGAATCTTACTATATACGAAGTACAAGATAAGCTTGAGCTATTCATGGTTCATACATGGAGAATTAGAGAATTTGGAGATTTCTTGATATTTGAATGGCACTTCGAGCAATATTATCACCTCCGAGTTTGCGTTGCTTTTAACTATGGCGATGAAAGAATTGAAAGAAATTTCCCCGTGACAAAGATCGTCAACACTTAGGTGCACATCAAGCGAGTGATATTCAAAAGTCTTGATCGATAGAGTTACAGAAGATTTTCATAAAAATAAGATCAAGCCTTGCCAATGAGGTGACATTACTGATATGTTTTTAGGGTTCTACTTATAACCGAATTGTTTCTATTTTTATTGTATTCTTATTGTATTAAGTGACTGTGTTAGAATAATATATAACATTAATGTCTCAGGGTTATTTTAATCTTTGCATCATATTTTACAGTTCGCTCTACCTCATATTATTTTTGTCTTTCGCCATACCAAATCGATTCAGGTATTGGTGCTCGTTTGGTCCAGAGAATTACGGGGAGGGATGGGAGATCTTGCCTAGCAGGAAGTTCAGGCTTAACTCAAGAAACCGTGCGGCTCGCCCGCAGTCGATGCGAGGCTGCACGTGCCATTTCACGATCAAGCGGTCACACGACCGGCCCTCGGTGGCGCTCATCATCTACCATGAGAGGCGCCACATCAACAAGTCTGGTTTCGTATGCCATGGACCCCTGGACCGGGACGCCATCGGGCCTGGTGCAAGCAAAGTGCCGTACGTCGGGAGTGAGATTCGGCAGCAGACCATGTCGTTGATCTATCTTGGTGTCCCTGAGGAGTACATCTTGCAAACTCATATAGAAGGGATACGACGCTACTCTGGCTCCGACGCAAAGGCCAATATCCTTGCTTCACAGTATGTCCACAAGCTTGGGATGATCATCAAAAGGTCTACACATGAGTTGGATCTCGATGACCAAGCTAGCGTCAGGATGTGGGCAGATAGGAATAAGAAGTCTGTGTTTTTCCACCAGGACGCCACTGAGACAGATGCATTCGTACTAGGGATACAGACTGAATGGCAACTGCGGCAGATGATCCGCTTCGGTCACCGGAGTATTTTGGCCTCTCACTCCTCATTTGGTGTAAGCAAGCTCAAGGTATCTTCTGATCACACAACAAAAGTTGACACTTGCTTGTGTGGTTATACTTGTATTAAGCAACATTATATTCTACGTGT
Organism: Lolium multiflorum; assembly: GCA_030979885.1. NCBI lineage: Eukaryota > Viridiplantae > Streptophyta > Magnoliopsida > Poales > Poaceae > Lolium > Lolium multiflorum. The sequence continues at coordinate 127,906,800 of CM061747.1, read as the reverse complement.
CTCTATTGATATTTCTATGAGCAGGTTTCACCATTTGTTTGACACCCTACGTACTCCTTGCTGCAGTACCCGCTGCACACAGTTCTTGTATTCGATTCAAGACAGCAAGCTTTGCCTGTTGCGTGGGTTATAACTCGATCAGTTACCGAGCAGGACACTTTAAGATGGATGAAAGCACTAACTAGTAGAATACATTCTGTTGATTCCACCTGGAGAATTGGCGGGTTTGTGATTGACGACCCAACCTCACAGCTGGAGCCAATCAGGTATGGCATAGATTTTGACACATGATCCAACCGTGAAAACGTTCACTGTAAATAGCGTATGCTAGTTAATTGCCATTGACGAAATGTGCCATTATTTATCAGGGATGTATTCTCCTGCCCAGTATTGTTTTCTTTATGGCGCATAAGGAGAACCTGGCATAAAAATATAATCAACAAATGCAGCAACATTGAGGTGCAACGAGAAATTTTTACACAACTGGGAAAATTTATGCATAGCATCTGGAGTGAGAAAAATCCCATGGATGCCCTGGAGCAATTGTTTCAAGACTTTGTTGACCAAACCACCTTCATACAGTATTTCAAGTCATTTTGGGTTCCCAAATTGGGTAAGAACCTCAGGTAGTAGATTCAAAATGTACATTGAATTGCAAATGCTCCTGTATATGCTAACAGAGTTTCTTTTTATGCCATTGCCCCATGTAGAGATGTGGATAGATACCATCAGAAATTTGCCGCTAGCATGTCAGGAATCCTGTTGTGCTATAGAGGGTTACCATCTAAAGCTAAAACTTAAAGCATATGATGATTCGCAACTTGATGCTCTCCAACGTGTGGACTGGTTGGTGCACAAGCTCACAACAGAGCTGCATTCAGACTACTGGCTCAACCTATATGCAGATGAGAGCGGTTCATTTCCTCAGGTGAAAGCAGAGTACATTGCATCCACTTCATGGCAAAGGGCGATGCAGATACCTGATAAGGATGTTTTCTTTGATGACAAAGAACCTCTTTCAGCCAAGGTGGCTAGACAGAAGGATGCTAGTCAAAAGCGCACTGTATGGAATGCCGGGTCTGAATTCTCTCTGTGCAGTTGTTCATGGTCAATGCAGGGTAACCTATGTAAGCACATCATAAAGCTTAACATGATGTATGCACCATGGAAGGATTTCCAGCCCTCGCTATCATTTCAGTCGTTTCAGCGCATCCTACTTGATCTGTGGCAAAAACCGCTGGATGATTCATTCTCACTTGATCTGTCGGTAGCATGGGTTATGCAAATGCAGGAGAGGATCCAAAAAGTGGCCGAGCTTGCTACATCTGATGGTATTGCCCAAGTTGCAGGCAAATTGCCAATTCAGTGGACTAACAAGAGAGGGAGAAGAACAGCTGCTAGACGAACCAGCGCCATACGTGTTCTTGCTCATTCAATTGGCAGTATACAAAGAGATTTGACTCCAAAGAAGAACAAAAAGAGGAAAAGGTTGTCCACCTTTTCAGGCTAACTACTATTAATTATTGACTGTTATTACCACGGATTTTTTCTCAATGTGATTCGACAGGTAACTGCGATTTTTCGTTTTCTATAATTCTATTTCATGCGGTTACATCTGGCTGAGAAAACTCATTTAGCTAGTTGTAAACTTGTAATCAGATTGATTTAGGCCTTAGATCATCTCACCTTCTGCGACCACCCGTTGGATGATTACATGGATATAACTATTCAGGCACTAATAGTTCATTTCGAGCGATGAGTTATTTGCAAGTTTTCTACAAGATATTGGGCATTGCACTATGTCTGTTGAACACTGGATATGTTTCTAGCCCAAGTGGCCCAAGCCCATATGTGTGTTGACCTATAAAAGGAGGGAGCTGGAGGAGAGCTAACCCTAAGAGAGACAGAAGAAACCACATACAGCCGCCAGGGACAAGAGATGAGGTGAGCTGCTGCTACAACATGGTATCAGAGCAAGGCGACAGTGGGGCCTGAAGGGAAGCCGGTTCCGAAAGGGAACAACAGTGGTTCTGCGCGGCGGAGAGGAGGACGAGGTGGTGCTGCGTGCAAGGGGAAGGAGAAGGACAAGCTGGACTGTGGTTCTTGCTGCTGCGTGCAGCTGCTTGTCAATGAGTGAAGCAGGGGTGGTGGTTTCTCAAGTTGTGTGTGCCTGCTGCTGGTGAAAGGAGGTTGCTGGTAAGCGTGCCCCGAAGCTGTTTGTTGTTTTTGCTGGGTGAAGGTGAGAGTGCAGATGGGTGAGTCCAAAGGCCTTACGGAGGCTCTTGAGCAGCTCACGTTGTTTCTCTCAAAAGGGGTGGCTCTGAGGCCATTGTTCCTCGACAGGAAATGGTTTAGAAAATTGACCTGTCACCCACAAACATCAAGCTAGAGGGGGTTACCCACTATCTGAGTTGGTCTCGGAGGGCAATGTTGGTTGTGGATCAGAAAGATCTTGATGGGTACTTATTGGGGACTGTCAAAGAACCAGGAGACAAGACTAGTGCTGAGGGAAAGAAGTGGAAAACCGTCAACTCTCTGCTTATTGGGTGGCTGTTGAACTCGGTGGTGCCCTCCATTAGGCGTTCCGTGGAGGGGCTGTCCACAGCTGCTGAAATATGGAAGACCTTGTCCACCCAGTACTCTGGTAAAGGCAATGTCATGCTCATTGCTCAGATTGATGGGAAGATTCGCCATCTCCGCCAGGGGGACATAACAGTGATGACATATGTGGCAGAGCTGCAAGCCTTATGGGCTGATCAGGATAACTGTGACCCTCTCGAACTCTATGATGCAGCATCCATCGAGTCAGGGCACAAGTGGATAGCACGCAGGCGTGTGCTTAAGTTTTTGTAGGGGCTAAATAAGTTGTTTGATGGTAGAAAGGAATCTCTGCTGCACCACACCTCCTTGCCCACTCTTGATGAGGCCATTGCAGCAATGGCTCAAGAGGAAGTGCGGCTCTCTCTGGAACCAGCAGATGAGAAAGTTTTGTCAGCTCCAACGTTTAGCGTGACCGAACGCAGAGAGTGGAAAGAGACTAGGGACTGCTTCATTTGTGGGGAGACTGGTCACCTGAAGTGGTACTGCCCAACTCGTGGTAAAGGCAGAGGATATAACAGAGGGGGACGTAGCAGGATGGCAGGAGGCAGAGGTGGATACTAAGGCCGTCAAACTGCTAGCGGTAGAGGAGGACACACCGGAAACTCCGGTGGTCAGAGTGCACACATGGCGGCTGAAGTGGACAATGGGACGTCAAAGGATGCAGAAGTTGTTGGAGCAGCAGCTCACCTCATCCTTCTTGCTCCCTGGCGGCTGGTGTGGTTTCTTCTCTCTTAGGGTTAGCTCTCCTCCTGCTCCCTCCTTTTATAGGTCTGCACACACATGGGCTTGGACCACTTGGGCCAGAAACATGTCCAGTGTTCAACACTCCCCCTCAAGATGGATGATAGATATCTATCAATCTCATCTTGTCACATGCCAAGTTGCATTCTCTTGTTCCCAGTCCCTTTGTCAAGCAATCAGCAATCTGCTTCCCAGAACTAACATGAGTAAGGCTGATGGTCCCAGCATCAAGTTTCTCCTTAATGAAGAAGCGATCAATTTCCACATGTTTTTTCCTATCATGCTGGACTGGATTGTTTACAATACTTATGACTGACTGATTGTCACACCAAGCTCTCAAGGGCCCCTTTCTCAGAAGCTTCAACTCGCTCAGGAGATGCTTCACCCAAAGCATCTCACACACCCCTTTAGATAATGCTCTGTATTCAGTTTCTGCCGTTGATCTAGACACAACTGTTTGTTTCTTGCCTCTCCATGACACTAGATTTCCTCCTACAAACACACAATAGGCTGACGTTGATCTTCTATCATCTCGACAACCAGCCCAATCAGAGTCACTATAGCCATCCACCTAAAGGTGTCCACTCTTTGCAAACCACAACCCCTTTCCCGGAGTTCCCTTCAAGTATCTCAAGATTCTGTGCACTATATCAAGATGCCCACTCCTTGGTTCATGCATGTATCTGCTCACCACACCCACGGCATATGTAATGTCAGACCTGGTATGACACAAGTACAAGAGTCTCCCAACCAATTTCTGATAATTTTCCTTATTCACTAGCTCACCTGATTGTGCGGTCACTTGATGATTTTGTTCAATTGGGGTAGGGGCTGCACGATATCCCATCATGCCCATGTCACTCAAGAGATCTAGGGTGTATTTTCGTTGACATAACGATATTCCCTTCTCTGTCCGAGCCACTTCTATGCCAAGGAAATATTTTAGGTTGCCCAAATCTTTCTCCTCAAATTCCTTGCTCAGACACTCCTTCAATCTCTTTATTTCCTCTTGGTCATCTCTAGTGATGATAATGCCATCCGCATAAACTGCAAGAATGGTGATCCTCCGCTCAGCGTGTCTATAAAACACCGTGTGGTCACCATTGCATTAACCATACCCCATACCACACATAGCTCGTTTAAACCTATCAAACCATGCCCTTGGAGATTGCTTTAGACCATACAAGGATTTCTTCAGCCTGCATACTTTTCCCTTGGTCTGTGAGGTACCATAACCTGGTGGTATCTCCATGTACACTTCTTACTGCAGGTCATCATGTAAGAAGGCATTCTTGACATCTAATCGATGCAACTTCCACCCAAAGTTAGCAGCACATGAAACCAATATTCTTACTGTGTTCATCTTTGCCACTGGAGCAAATGTCTCATCGTAGTCAATTCCATAAGTTTAACTAAACCCTCTAGCGATCAATCTGGCCTTATACCTTTCTACCTTTCCTCAGTGGCGGATCTACAAGGTATGCCAGGTATGCACTGGCATACCCAGTCCAGACGTATACAGCCTACCTCTACATGCTCGAATGTACGTATGTCTCACCCAAGTTGGTTCTACGCTCAAGTACGTGAAGTGACTGATTAGCAAACTACGCTAGCTCCTTGCCTGGTGAATTTCTAGATGATGCTTTTGGCTGAGGACCGAACCTACTGCAAGCTAGCTACTACTTTGGCCGTGGATCACACAACGCACACACCTAATATGCTTGCTAGCCAAATGCTCATATCCTTGCCTTTCTTGATTTCTTATTACTGATTGATTTACAGGGATGTATACAACGAACATGATTCTTATTTCTCATTTCTTATTCTTCTCAAACGGTGGAGTCTGACTGACCTACTGCGAACCTTATTCATGTTCGGCTGCGAACCTTATTCATGTTCGGCTGCGAACCTTATTCATGTTCGGCTTTATTTTCAACATTCACCTTCTAAGTGCAGTTTGCTCTTCTAGACCGACATAGTTTCTAAATACGACACCAGCTACTTCTAGGTGTTATCCTTGCCATTGCTTTTGTCCTCTGAGAATGCATGGTGCCAACTTTGCTTGTTCTTCGTAGTAATTCAAGAACTGTGAAATTGCCCCTGACACCGGCGCCGCCTGCCGTCTTATAAGATCAATACTTGCATTTCATGCTATTTATTGCTTTGTACCTATTTTTTTACAAAATTCATTGATCTATTAAACTTAATGTATTTTACTAAAATATGGGCAATTTTTTTGATGTGGCATACCCTTTAGTAAAAGCTTAGGTCCGCCACTGCCTTCCCTTCACGAGTCTGCTTTACGGTATAGATCCACTTACAACTCACTGACTTTTTTCCTGCTGGCAGTGTGGTTAGCACTCATGTCTTGTTTTTCTTCAGTGCTTCCAACTCTTCTATCATCGCATCGCGCCACTTCGGATCTTGCTTTGCTGTCTTCCAATCGTTTGGAATTGACACAGTTTGTAGAGAGGCCACAAAAGCTCTATAGGAAGGAGACAAAGCCTTGTAAAAAACAAATTTGCTAATGTCAGGTTCATCAGAAACAGTTTGTAGAGCATGCATTTCGCAAAGAGCCTTCCTTGCCACTTCACCCTTTCTGGCTGCTTCACGTGTCTCCTTTCGCAATGCAATTGGCAGATCCACTGTGTCAGATGAGTTGCTAGCACTGCATTTCTGCTCCCCCCTGCACATGTGGATGTCCTTCCTGCTCCCCCTGCACATGTGGCTGCCTTCGGGTGTACACTTGGAGATTCTGCGGCCACCGATCCTGAACAGGAACAGAAACCTGGGGAGAATCAAGCGGAATCGTACCCACTACTGGTTGGACCAGAACCTGCACATCACCATCAGGTTTAGTACCCGTAGAATCACCCTTTGTGTGAGACACTACCTTCTTCCCCTCATGACCATCTTGCAGAGAGTGAAGTTGGTCAAGTTCTGGAAACAACAAGCTCAGATCAATTTGCTCACCATAGAATGGCTCGGATTCCCTGAAGGTGACATCCATACTTACAAACATGCGCTTCGCAGAGGGACACCAACATTTATACCCCTGCTAACTAGAGGAATAACCAACAAAAACACATTTTAGTGCTCGTGAGTCTAACTTCCCAATCGATGGTCTATGATCACGAACAAAGCATGTACTGCCAAATAATTTTTGGAGGGACAAACTTATTTTTTCCAAACAACAACTCGCATGGGGATTTCATACCGATTATCCTGGAGGGTGTCCTGTTAATCAAAAAAGTGGCTGTCATGACTGCTTCACTCCACAGGAACTTGGGCACATTCATTGTGTACATCAGTGAGCGAGCTACTTCCCAAATGTGTCTGTTTTTCCGATCTGCCACACCGTTTTGGGGAGGGGTATCTGGACAAGTCGTTTGATGAAGAATACCTTGTTCAGACAAGAAGGCTCCAAAGGTGGTGTTCAAATACTTCGTGCCATTGTTAGTCCTGAGCACCTGCACATGTACTTGAAACTGATTTTTTACATATGCATGGAAGTTCTGAAAACAGTGAAACACCTCATCCTTGTGGCGCATCAAATAAACCCAAGTCATACGAGACTGCCAGTCAATAAAGGTAACAAAGTACTTCATTCCATTCACTGACACCATTGGGGAAGTCCATACATCTGAATGAATAGGCATAAAAGGAGATATGCTCCTAAGCCCCTTACTCACATAAGAGGCTCTTGTATGTTTAGCATATTCGCAAGCATCGCATGTTAACTTGCCCTTGCTTATTCCACACATAATATCAGGAAATATTCTACTCATCTTATCGAAAGACACATGCCCCATCATACAGTGATGGATCATAGCCTGTTTTTCCTTGTCCTCCATGGTTGCAGCATACACCAACTCTGGCTGCACCCCCTTTTCCACATACCATAGCCCCTTACGCCTGGTGCCAGTCCCAACCATCTGCCTCGTCTCCTGCTCCTGAATCACGACACCAAACTTGTTAAGAGTCACACTGCAGTCTATGTCATCAATGAGAGCACTCAGAGAGAGCAAATTTACAGGAAAAGATGGGACGTGTAAAAGAGATGACAAAGAGATGTTTGAAGTGCACTTTACTGTGCCTTCTCCAACAACAGGTTGTTTTGTTCCATCAACAGTTTGAATGGTGCCTTTGTGAGTAGGAGGATGCTTAATGTAAGACTCAAACACACCGAATTTACCCGCAACATGCTTAGATGCGCCAGAGTCTAGAATCCATTTTGTATCATTCTCATTAGTAGCAAGGGATGCTTTTTCAGAATTACCTTCATCCGTGGAGACTAAGTTAGCAAAGTTTCCATAGGCAGCACCATCCACTTTTGCATCCTTTGACGTCATGTTGTCCACTTCAGTCACCATGTGTGCACTCTGACCACCGGAGTTTCCGGCTTGTCCTCTACCTCTAGCAGTTTGACGTCCTAAGTATCCACCTCTACCTCCTGCCATCCTGCTACTTCCCCCTCTGTTATATCCCCTGCCTCTACCACGGGTTGGGCAGTACCACTTCAGGTGACCAATCTCCCCACAAATGAAACAGTCCCTAGTCTCTTTCCTCTCTCTACGCTCGGTCACAACAAACGTTGGAGCTAACACAACTTTCTCATCTGCTAGTTCCAGAGAGAGACGCACCTCCTCTTGAGCCATTGCTGCAATGGCCTCGTCAAGAGTGGGCAAGGAGGTGTGGTGCAGCAGAGATGCCTTTCTGCCATCAAAGCACTTACTTAGCCCCTCCAAAAACTTGAGCACACGCCTGCGTGCTATCCACTTATGCCCTGACTCGATGGAGGCTGTATCATAGAGTTCGAGCGGGTCATAGTTATCCTGATCAGCCCATAAGGCTTGCAGCTCTGCCACATATGCCATCACTGTCATGTCCCCTTGGCGGAGATGGCGAATCTTCCCATCAATCTGAGCAATGAGCATGACATTGCCCTTACCAGAGTACTGGATGGACAAGGTCTTCCATATTTCAGCAGCTGTGGACAACCCCTCCACGGAACGCCCAATGGAGGGCACCACCGAGTTCAACAGCCACCCAATAAGCAGAGAGTTGACGGTTTTCCACTTATTTCCCTTAGCACTAGTCTTGTCTCCTGGTTCTTTGATAGTCCCGAATAAGTACCCATCAAGATCTTTCTGATCCACATCCAACATTGCCCTCCGAGACCAACTCAGATAGTTGGTAACCCCCTCTAGCTTGATGTCCATGGGTGACAGGCCAATCTTCTGAAACACTTCTTGTCGGGGAACAATGGACTCAGATCCACCCCCTTTTGAGAGAAACAGCGTGAGCTGCTCGAGAACCTGCGCAAGGCCTTTTGAATCACCCATCTGCACTCTCACCTCCACCCAGCAAAAACAACAAACAACTTCGAGGCACGCTTACCAGCAACCTCCTTTCACCAGCAGCAGGCACACACAATCTTGAGAAACCACCACCCCTGCTTCACTCCTGGACGAGCAGCAAGGACCACAGTCCAGCTTGTCCTTCTCCTTCCCTTTGCACGCAGCACCACCTCGTCTCCTCTCCGCCGCACAGAACCACTCCTTGCCTGAACCGGCTTCCCTTCAGGCCCCACTGTCGCCTTGCTCTGATACCATGTTGGAGCAGCAGCTCACCTCATCCTTCTTGGTCCCTGGCGGCTGGTGTGGTTTCTTCTCTCTTAGGGTTAGCTCTCCTCCTGCTCCCTCCTTTTATAGGTCTGCACACACATGGGCTTGGGCCACTTGGGCCAGAAAACATGTCCAGTGTTCAACAGAAGTGAACGGTGCTGCCTATGGAAACTTTGCTAACTTGGTCTCCACAGATGAAGGTAATTCTGAAAAGGCATCTCTTGCTACTAATGAGAATGATACAGAATGGATTCTAGACTCGAGCGCATCTAAGCATGTTGCGGGTAAATTCGGTGTGTTTGAGTCTTACATTAAGCATCCTCCTACTCACAAAGGCACCATTCAAACTGCTGATGGTCCAAGACAACCTGTTGTTGGAGAGGGCACAATAAAGTGCACTTCAAACATATCTTTGTCATCTGTTTTACACATCCGAGTGTTTCCTGTTAATTTGCTCACTCTGAGTGCTCTCATTGATGACATAGACTGTAGTGTGACTCTTAACAAGTTTCGTGTCGTGATTCAGGAGCGGGAGACGAGGCAGATGGTTGGGACTGGCACCAGGCGTAAAGGGCTCTGGTATGTGGTAAAGGGGGTGCAGCCAGAGTTGGTGTATGCTGCAATGGAGGACAAGGAAAAACAAGCTATGATCCATCACTGTAGGATGGGGCATGTATCTTTCGATAAGATGAGTAGAATATTTCCTGATATTATGTGTGGAATAAGCAAGGGCAAGTTAACATGTGATGCTTGCGAATATTCTAAACATACAAGAGCCTCATATGTGAGTAAGGGGCTTAGAAGCATATCTCCTTTTATGCTTATTCATTCAGATGTATGGACTTCCCCAGTGGTGTCAGTGAATGAAATGAAGTAATTTGTTACCTCTATTGACTGATATTCTCGTAGGACTTGGGTTTATTTGATGCGCCACAAGGATGAGGTGTTTCACTGTTTTCAGAACTTCCATGCATATGTAAATAATCAGTTTCACGTACAGGTGCAGGTGCTCAGGACTGACAATGGCACATAGTATTTGAACACCACCTTTGGGGCCTTCTTGTCTGAACAAGGTATTCTTCATCAAACGACTAGCCCAGATACCCCTCCTCAAAACGGTGTGGCGGAGCGGAAAAACAGGCACGTTTTGGAAGTAGCTCGCTCGCTGATGTACACAATGAATGTGCCCAAGTTCCTGTGGAGTGAAGCAGTCATGACAGCCACATTTTTTATTAACAGGACACCCTGTATACTCGGTATGAAATCCCCATGTGAGTTGTTGTTTGGGAAACATAATTGTTGTCCCTACGAAATTATTTGGCAGTAGTACATGCTTTGTTCGGGATCATAGACCATCGATTGGGAAGTTAGACCCACGAGCAGTAAAATGTGTTTTTGTTGGTTATTCCTCTAGTCATCAGGGGTATAAATGTTGGTGTCCCTCTGCAAAACGCATGTTTGTAAGTATGGATGTCACCTTCAGGGAATCCGAACCATTCTATGGTGAGCAAAATGCTCTGAGCTTGTTGTTTGCAGAACTTGACCAACTTCACTCTCTGCAAGATGGTCATGAGGGGGAGAAGGTAGTGTCTCACACTAAGGGTTATGTGGGTACCAAACCTGATGGTGATGTTCAGGTTCAGGTCCAACCTGTAGTGGGTACAATTCCGCTTGATTCTCCCCAGGTTCCTGTTCCTGGGATCGGTGGCCGCAGAATCTCCAAGTATACACTCGACGGCAGCCACATGTGCAGGGGGAGCAGGAAGGTAGTGATGTGAGCTCATCTGACATAGTGGGACAGCAGCCACATGTGCAGGGGGAGCAACAAGGCAATGCTAGTAGCTCATTTTACATGGTGGATTTGCCAATTGCATTGCGAAAGGAGACACATGAAGCAACCAAAAAGGGTGAAGTGGAAAGGAAAGCTCTTTGCGAAATGCATGCTCTACAAACTGTTTCTGATGAACCTGACATTAGCAAATTTGTTCCTTACGAGGCTTTGTATCCTTCCTATAGAGCTTTTGTGGCCTCTCTACAAACCGTATCAATTCCAAACGATTGGAAGACAACAAAGCAAGATCCGAAGTGGCGTGACGCGATGATAGAAGAGTTACTGAAGAAAAAGAAGACATGGGTGCTAACCACACTGCCAGCAGGGAAAAAGGCAGTGAGTTGTAAGTGGATCTATACTGTGAAGCAGAATCCTGAAGGGAAGATAGAAAGGTATAAGGCCAGATTGGTCGCTAGAGGGTTTAGTCAAACTTATGGAATTAACTACGATGAGACGTTTGTTCCAGTGGCGAAGATGAACACAGTAAGAATATTGGTTTCATGTGCTGCTAACTTTGGGTGGAAGTTGCATCAATTAGATGTCAAGAATGCCTTCTTACATGGTGACCTGCAGGAAGAAGTGTACATGGAGATACCACCAGGTTTTGGTACCTCACAGACCAAGGGAAAAGTATGCAGGCTGAAGAAATCCTTGTATGGTCTGAAGCAATCTCCAAGGGCATGGTTTGATAGGTTTAGACGAGCTGTGTGTGGTATGGGGTATGGTCAATGCAATGGTGACCACACGGTGTTCTATAGACACGCTGAGCGAAGGATCACCATTCTTGCAGTTTATGTGGATGACATTATCATCACTGGAGATGACCAAGAGAAAATAAAGAGATTGAAGGAGTGTCTGAGCAGGAGTTTGAGGTGAAAGATTTGGGCAACCTAAAATATTTCCTTGGCATAGAAGTGGCTCAGACAGAGAAGGGAATATCTTTATGTCAACTAAAATACACCCTAGATCTCTTGAGTGACATGGGTATGATGGGATGTCGTGTAGCCCCTACCCCAATTGAACAAAATCACCAAGTGACTGCACAATCAGGTGAGCTAGTGAATAAGGAAAATTGTCAGAAATTGGTTGGGAGACTCTTGTACTTGTGTCATACCAGGCCTGACATTACATATGTTGTGGGTGTGGTGAGCAGATACATGCATGAACCAAGGAGTGGGCATCTTGATATAGTGCACAGAATCTTGAGATACTTGAAGGGAACTCCGGGAAAGGGGTTGTAGTTTGCAAAGAGATGACACCTTGAGGTGGATGGCTATAGTGACTCTGATTGGGCTGGTTGTCGAGATGATAGAAGATCAACGTCAGGCTATTGTATGTTTGTGGGAGGAAATCTGGTGTCGTCATGGAGAAGCAAGAAACAGACAGTTGTGTCTAGATCAACGGAGCTTTATCTAAAGGGGTGTGTGAGATGCTCTGGGTGAAGCATCTCCTGAGCGAGTTGAAGCTTCTCAGAAAAGGACCATTGAGAGCTTGGTGTGACAATCAGTCTGCTATAAGTATTGCAAATAATCCAGTCCAACATGATAGGACAAAACATGTGGAAATTGATCGCTTCTTCGTTAAGGAGAAACTTGATGCTGGGATTATCATCCTTTACTCATGTCAGTTCTGGGAAGCAAATTGTTGATTGCTTGACAAAGGGTCTGGGAACAAGGGAACGCAACTTGGCATATGACAAGATGAGATTGATAGATATCTACCATCCATCTTGAGGGGGAGTATTGAAGACTGGACATGTTTCTAGCCCAAGCCCATATGTGTGTTGACCTATAAAAGGAGGGAGCTGGAGGAGAGCTAACCCTAAGAGAGACAGAAGAAACCACATACAGCCGCCAGGGACAAGAGATGAAGTGAGCTGCTGCTATAACAATGTCAGTACTGCCGAAGGCTGTTGAATCATTATGGGAGCCATTACTGTGCTACAAATGTCGAGTGAGACCGTTTTTCTGGGCAAGTGGAATTTCAGAACCTTAGAGCTTATCCGGTAGGCATTCTAGTTTACAGATAACTTTTTGTCTTGTTATTCTCATTCAAGAATGTTACATATGGTTTTAGTTAGTTTTCAACATTCAGTACCTTCAAATAGGACATGTTTCATGACCCATTTATTTTTATTTTATTCATGCAGTGTATAAATGGCCTGATGTTAGTTTGCTGCTTGAACCATCTTGAAACAGTAGTAGCCATTTCCCTCTTTTTACAGAATTGTTACTTTTGCTGACCATAGGACTTGTGATTGCTTTAGGGGGATGTTGCATAACTAAGTTATTTGAGAAAAGAATTAGCTGTGACAATAGCAGCATGGAACGTTCATGTTGTACTAAAAATTACGAATGACCCCTCACTAGTAATACGTGCAGCACTCTTCATGTTGCTATCTCCAGCTCATTCAAATAGTCTTCTGCAACTGAAACTTGGTAGTTGTTGAGATTTTCTTGATGGACTTCATCTATGAAAAGTGAAAAATATGGGTTTGATACTTTGATATGAATAAAAATGTTTACAAAATGGAAATAATGTGTGAAGAAGGAAATGCAGAAAATCCAGGGATTAGAGCAAAGATAAATATCATAACAGAAATCGTAACGTTTTTTTTAGAAAACGACACTTCATTGATAAAATGACATCATTACAAAGTATCTCCCGGGTGCAATCTGGTACAACAGAAAATCTAACAAAACCAGAAAATTCAGAGCGTTTAGCTAGTACATGTGCTGATTCATTGAGCTTACGAGGGACATGCAAGAAATAACAAGAACTAAAATTAATAGCTTCCTTCTCGATGTCATGGATGACCGCTCCTAGGAATGACCGTTCTTGGGACAGACTGTTGATGCGCAATCACCTTTGTGGTTCCTGATCACGACTCAACTCCGATCCGGTTGGAGGATTTAAACATAGCTACGTGAACGTTGAGGCAAACCGTTCCTTCCGGCGGTAGAGTCCATTTTACCAACTTAAGCTCACACCTGTTGTTAGAAACCAGTTTACGAAGATGCAGCTCGATCATATCAACATATACCTTAATTTGTTCAGCAAGAGACTTGGGATTCTTCATGTTATCTCCATTACAAACTCCATTTCTTGCTTGCTTGCCATCAGTGTAAACATCATCCAAACATCCACATACTTGCCTGACTCACCCTCACGCACCTACCTATGCGCAGGAGGCATGCCACCTCCAAGGAGAAGACAGATCCGGGATTACCACCTGCTGAACACAATTATTTAATTCATGTTGTACCCGAAAAAATATCATGTTTGAAACCCAGTTATAGATCAAATCAAGTGGACCACAGTCAGGTTCTTGAGTTAGAACCAAGCTAAAATAGCATGAACAAGCACACCAGACATATCAGAATGATTTTGCACCATTACTACTTCAAAACGAAATCCACGTGCTGATAATCAGCAGCGGACTCCACAAGCAGAACATTGCTTATAAGATGACATTGTCAGAACACACTAAAGCATCTAACTACAGAATTATATATGATCACAAGATGGCACATTGAGGATGAAACAATAAACACACCAGACCATTATGTCATTCTCGCAAAAGAAGAGACCACCATGCCTAAGATAACATATGGATCAGCAGCGATACATTTTTAGGATCACTCATTGGCACGGCAATAACCACAAGAGTTGAAAACCAATGCAGCTAACAGTTTTCGCAGTAGTAGTAAGTAGTAACCACCACAATAAGTTCAGACAGGCACCGATGCACTATTTTTCAGATAAACCTGGGACTCCATGGATGGTAACGTTAACTATCTAGTCAGAAATCTAATCATCAGGGAAAAGAATCAAAAGTAGGATTCAGCCATATATTTATTAAGAGCTACATTCTACTACTGCCTTCTGCTGCCAATGCAATCGATTGCTAGAAACAGGGGTAAAACATCTCAAATCAGACCAAGAAGAAAATCTCAAAATCGAAAGAAAGGGTAAGAGAGACCTAGGTGCCCGGCTGAAGCGGGCTTCTTGATGCCCGCTTCCACTTGCACCCTGAATTGAGAGGGAGCATGTTGGGATTGTGATCTCGGGCCATAAGTCATAACCGACAAAGATAAAAGAAAGTGACACTAGACGTGGGCAATCAGGGGCTGCAACTATTTGGAGTAGATTAAATAGTCCATTATCCGGGGTTTGAACTTAAGACCTCCTGACTCTGATAACATATTTGATTGATGCACTAGCAAACTATTCAAAAATTCCGAACCGATGGAGGAGGGAGGAGTAGGGAGGCGCCGGCGGCATGGGGACGGAGGTTGAGGAGGGAGAAGTAGGGAGGAGACGGAAACTGCCGCGGACGAAGGTAGAAGGCGGGCGCCGGTGGCCATGGACAAATATGGGCGGGCTCCGCCGGGCACGGTGAGCTCCAACAGGGCCTCGTGCGGGCGGGCTCAGGTGAGCACGGTGAGGACCCGTGGAAAGTCGAGCTGCGAGAGGCGCCGGAGACCACTTGGTTTGGGGCAGCACTGAGTATGGAATGGCAGCAACGGAGCATGGGAATTGAGAAAAATAAAAAGAAAAGAAAAAAGGGGAATATGCTGACATCTATGGGCCTATGGCCCACCTGAAAATTACAAAAAAGATGCAGAATTTACAGAATTTATGTCTATCTAATATTTATCTCTCTAGACCGTGGCCTCATTCGCCACGTCAGCCTGGGGTCCACATGTTAGATTTCTTGTTAACATGGCTAAACTAATGAATTTGTGTACATTGGAACCAATTCACTCAATTTTGATCAATTTTTGCAATTTCGACGAATAGTGATGATTTTTTGAACTTGCATGTGATGGTTTTTTGAATTTACTCATATATTTTAACACTAAAAACTGAGAAGAGTATCTCCGCTGCCGTACATATTAGGGACAGCTCTAGGCAGTGCCGACAACACCTTGTATTTTTTTCCGATAAAGGGAATATATTAATATCAAAAGATACCAATTACACCCAACCTCTGCAACGACGCAACACCCTAATAGCAGTACGGATGCACACAACCAAAAAATTGAAAAGAAAACTAAGAAACAAAAGCCCCGCTACAGTATCCTAGGTCTAACAATAGCAATGCATCCACCACCAAGACAACACCTGAAATACAGACTCTCCAAAAGCGACGCCTCTAAGAAGGGAACAGTGCTCCAACACCATCGTCGCCCGACCAAATATCTTAGGTTTTCACCCTGAAGATAGTCTTCGCTCTCAAAACAATGCCTCCAATAAGGTTATTGCCAGGCACAACCAGTTAAGACCAGACCTTGGGTTTTCACCCTAAAAGGTAGGATTCTGATCTTCACATGTATTGTCGCCCCCACTTTCATACCGCTGCTGTGAAGCCCGGAACACCAAGCAAGTCCCTCAACAGCGAGACTTGAACCTCCCTTAGCTAGTCCTGCCATCCGGCCTTCATGATATTCTCTTCTTCTGACTTTCGTCATGGATCCATAGTCACTTGATGTCAACATAGAAAAAAGAGCTTCGCGCCGCTCCCTCCAGAACCAAACGGTCGGAATAAATCATTGGTGCGCATGACCGAATACCACCCCAGCAACTCCGGCAAAAGATTCGCATTCGCCGCCCGGCTCCGGCTAGAAGACGGCAGCATCCAGGTCTTCATCTTCGCGAAGAAGAACCCTAGGACCACCACCTTTAAACCTGAAGCAGACGAACATGCCCCCACGCCGCCATCCGCTGATCAACGACGGGGTGGACGGCGGAGCTGCAACCACACCATCCTCGCCCCACAAATCACCACCCCTTCCTCGCGCCGCCAACAGAAGCCGACGATGGATCTCAACGGGCACAAGATCCAACAGCCACCGCCACCATCCAACGCCGAAGGCTGTGGAGGGGGAGCTCCCGCCGCACGTCCAGGGTCCCCGCCCTAAGACGCGGAGCGCGTTGAAACCGGTGGCTGCCGCCCCAGCTGCCACCGCCGGTTGCCGCCTCCATCATCCCCCCCGGGCACTTTGGTGCCGGGGCCCGCCGCCATCGTTTTGGTCCGACAAACTCCCCAGCGGCATTGGACGGGTCTTGGCCCCCCAACGGCGCCCTGGGCAACACCTTGCATGTCTACCTTGCCTCTGTCATGTCTTCTCCGACGAACTCCATGCAATCCTACCTTAATCGGTTTCGGATAGATAAGTATTGGTTATGTGGTGACCCGGCATACCACTGCATGGTGTAGTATGCAAGTCTGATACAACACCAATGAAACACCGTTCCACTAGTATTATATCGCTCAGAGTGGTACAACAGAAACATATGCGGGTCCAAGGCATGTCTATAGAATTACAACTTACAAAAGATCAGCATAGCCTCCTACTTTACAATGAGGTAAATCTTCAAATAAGCTCCAGAAGAACGACTCGTAGTCTAATCCTATCACGAACTCTAGTGGTAGAGTATTTAACTAGCTATAGAGGCTAAGAATAGATTCTAGCTAAATAGGAGCTAGGTTTTGGAAGCTAGTTCCTTTCTATTGCTAATCTAGGTTTTCTCCTTGCTGAAGGTGGTATCTGACTCTCCTGGCATGGTCCTATCTCTTGAAGTAGTCGTTGACTCCTCGGCCTTCGAGTTGCTGTAGATCCTCCTTTGATGCCTCCATACCTAAGCAGGGGATTTAAGAGTGGGATGAGTACGAGCGTACTCAACAAGTTCATTATAGGAAAGAGGTGTTTAATGCACTAGCTACAGCCATAGACCAGAAAGTCATAGGCATGCAAGTTTTTGTAATCATTTCTTCAAAAGGTTGCTTTTATTCGAAGAGCTATGTCCGTCAGCCTTCACCGGTTGACTAGAACTTCATGGAGTTCCTTTCCGCGTTCGCATTCCATATCCCGAACGAGGTGACTGGTCACAGTTCGTTACACTCTGCAGAGGTGTGTTGCTTTACCCATAAGAGATCTTAACCTTGGTGCCAACCGAGCTTAAGTTCTCGTCCACACTTCCTTTGGTGTGAGGCCCGGTATAAGGTCCTAGTCAATCATGTTCCTCCGCTACCTCGAACACCCACCCTTTGTTGCATACCCCGACCCTGGGTCCTCGTCGGTCCCATTATTCCCACTCACGGGTGGACCCCGACCACGACAACAGTTTGGGATCGAACCAAACTCCTTCGCCGGTAGCTGCAACCCATCATAGACCGCAATACCGTGGGGAACTTAAGGCTTCCCAGCCCGCTTGCTCCTCCGGCGACAAGTGTATACGAACAAAGCCGTGGGGACTTAAGGCTTCCCCAGCCCACCGCTTGCCCCCGACAAAAGTGTCTACGGTAAAGCGCATCCGTTGATGAACGAGAGGTGGAAACACTTTTGACTACTCCGTCCCATTCCAGATCTTATGGTTAACACGGGTATTACGGCACAAGAATCACTGGACGACATTTGTTGTTTAATCCTAGATGGATATAAACCCTTGCAATGGAACCTCCACCATATCAACACAATCCATGGTTCCATTGCCCACCACATAGTCATATTCATAGTTATGAAAATAGTTCTTTTGGTTTTTATGCAAGAGTGATAAGCATAGTACTTTGCAAGTAATTTGGTAAAAATACTCAAATGACATGAGCAAGCGATGAACTTGCCTTTCTTGACTGCAAGATTATGCAGGCAAGGTCTTCGATACGCAATAACTCCAAATTCTGAAATAGCATCATCGTCCGGTAAGGACGATGTTTAAAAGATTGGCAAGGATGCAATAATGCATAAGTATGAGATGCAATCGCTCTAAACGTGACCTAACCCCAATGATTTAGGACTAGTGAGTTGTAATGATTAGTTTTGGGTGTGTTGCACTTTTAGAATGATTCACAAACAAGGTTTTTATTCAGAGTTGTGTTGTTTTGGAATCATAAGCAAGTGATAAAATGCATAGCAACAATCATGCACAACAAGGAATAGTGGTTGTATAATAAGTGAAGAGCAGTTGTCAATTTTAAGTCCTATAGTGCATGGTTGATGATTATTTATTATTTAATTCAAAAGAATAACTTTTGAAGAACATGTTGTTTAATAAAGAACAAGTATTATTATTAGATTTGTGTGGTTCTCTGGTTTTCTAGGGTTCTAATTGTTGTCTGGAGTAAGTAGTAAATGGATCACAACCTAGTTGGATTCATCAACACCTAGGGCTTGTAAGGTTGATTTAAGCCTAGGCATCCTAAGCAATTATTTATTCAGGGCTGCTATCAAGGTTGGTTCATCTTGCTGGTGATAGCTAGTTAGGGTTTATAGGTCCTATTAGGTAGGGTTGATGAGCACTTTCTATTTATTTCAAAAGAATCACTTTTGAAGGACATACTTCTTAAGTAATAAGAAGTATTACAATTAGGTTTGAGTTTGTCTAGCGTTTACTATTGGATCCATTAAGTAAGTAATAGTTGGCTCCTAGATAGGATGGTTAATAAGTATCTTACACTAGTAGAGTTTAGTGTGTATGGAAAATGATGCACAATATTGGCATGGTTGCTATTAGGGTTCATATCTCTAAGGATAGGACCTAGGGTTTACACTTGGTTGACCCTACTTGATCATCTAGGTCTGATGGTATGCATACATGGAATACTAAATTATTAGTGATAGGGCTTCTGCATTTTATGTGAACATGACCAGTATCTAGGTTCTATATGGTTCTATGGTTTAAAAGAAAGTAGGATGATCACATGGTATAACCTAGGGTTTAGGTTTAGAACAAATTAGAGTTCATATGGATTAATGGAGCTAGATTTCCTAATTGAATTAGGATTTTAGGTTTTACAGGAAATGGTGAGGTTGTAATCTTCATTAAACATGTAATTAGGGTTTCCTAATCTACCATATAGTTATTAAGGTACTAGCTTCATTATAAAGTTGAAGTTATTATAATCTAGAAATAAAATTAATATTGGATTTGGTATTTTATTATTTTTATAGAGTTAATAATTAAGGTAATGATTATTTAGGGTTTAAATCCTTTTAATAAGGATTTAACAAAATTTCAAATAAATAAAATTAGTTTTAATGTTTACTTTATTTATTTACTGGTTTTTATTTAATATAGAAAGTTTTTCTAATTATTGAATTTTTTACAGCATTTAGAATTAAAATAAAAGGCTTAAATAACAAGTATTAAATAATTGAATTTTTATTAAAAATAGAAATTTCATTTTATATTTTTATTGGATAGAGTTTTCTTTTCTAAGAATTTTAATATCTTATTTTCATTTTTCTGAATTAATATGAATTTTCTAAATTCTTTCAAGGTTTCTGGAATAATCAAATTGAATTAAAACGAACCTAAATACTGTGATTACTCGGATTAGAGCTACACACAGCCACTGACCCGTGGGCCATTGCCACGGTGGCTGCCACACAAGCATTGACCAAGGTCAAAATTGAAAACGTGGCAGGGCTTCTCTGCCGGCGGGATGTCGGCGTCGGCGCCGCCGCTCCCGGGCTCGCGCGGACGGATTAATAGCACCACTCGAACCAGCACGCAACGACGATCCTAATGGTACTAGCGCCGCCTCCCAATGGTCATCGGAGCAAGTCCGGCGGCGAGGACGAGCGGCGGCGCTCGCTGGCTATTGATGCGGGAATGATTGAGGGCGAAATCAAAGGAGCTAGGGGGTGCTTGAGCACCAGTGGCTCACCCTGAATACAATGCGCGTGACGGCGAGGTCAGGGGCGGTCGGGTTCGCCGGAATCGACATCTCCGGCCGTCGGAGACGATGAGCTCCGTGGGGTCGCTGCGAGGGGTTTCGACTCGATTCCTTGTGGGGGCTGAGCAAGAAGAGCATGGAGGTTACGACGGTGGCTACGGCTTGACCAGGGGAGGTCTCCACCGGCGGCGATTGAAGATGGCCGGGACGGCCAGGGTTTCGATTTTTGGGCGAACTGGAGCAGAGGAAGAAGAAAAGGAACTGGTTTTCGCCCAGGGGTATTTATACGGTGATTGTGCGTGTGCCTCGTCACTCCAGCGAGCAAGGGGAGGCTGCCAGCGCGAAGGAGAAGGCGACTACGGCGTCGTGCTGCTCTCCAGCTCACGGAGAGGATGAGGACGACCCTCTCCAGATCTTTTTAATCGAAGAGGTACGTTGGGTTGGCATTGGGCCGTGACTTGGGCCGTGTTGGGGGGGCTTCTGGTGGGCTACGGCGGTAGGTAGGGTCTGGTGAGCCTCCTCTCCTTTTCTCCTTTCTATTTTTTATTTTATTTTCTGTTTTCAATTTTCCCAATTAAATTCATATTTGAATTCTGTTAAATTTGCAGGTGTTTTATATGTTAATTCCATTTTGATGTTGTGTATTGACTATCACATCATTATTCTGTTTGAAACAAGTATTTCTATTTTGGTTTTAGATTTGAATTTAAAGTTTAACTCTTTTCTATTTTGGCAATTTGTATTAAGATTTGATAACAATGGTTATTGCATTATTTTATTGCCCAAGACAAATGTGTACTACATAATTTTATTTGTATCCTTGTGGTTTCTCTTTAAATTTAATTTTAGCCATGAATCCATGTGTTCTTTGAAATTTCTTTTTCTCCTTGGAACACAACTCTCTTTTGAATATTAAATGGGGATAGTTTCTAATCACAACATTTTTAAAGATTATTATGAGGTCTTGATTAATCTTAAGGATAAGTGGTTGATCCCACATATGGTTTTAATCATATGGTTTAGCACTAGGTTATTCTTATATTCAACATTTGAAGCATGAGTTATAACTAGTGAGCAATTTTAGGGCTCTAATTCTATCTACCTAATAGCTTATGGTTTGGAGCTTAAGTGTGAACTAGGTTGTATTGGTGATCACCCAAATGATACACCAATTAGGGTTTAGTCTCCCCTATCCATAATAAGGTAATTACTTGCTTAATAGTTGATGTTCTTCTTTAGTTACTAAGGACTTTGAGAATTGGTTTTGTCTTCTCCCAATTTATTTCTATTACTATCCTTAAATTATCAATAAAATAACTTCATTGGTTATAGTTCTTTTTATAGTTAACTTTGGTCATATGGATGGATGGTTTCTCACCATATAAAGTATAGAGTTTAACTCTAAGGTTTTCTTAGGTTTCTTAGGTGAAGAATAAGTGGATTGTATATGTGGTAGAATTCTACTTATGATCACCAAGTGGTTTACAAGCTAAGATTGGGATACAAGCCTATGGTTGCTTACTAGTTACCTCCCTATGATTTCATGTGGTGAATAGCATCCACAATTCCTATTAGGATTTAACTTATCCTCACATACCTCAAGAGCATGATCATGTATTAAACATGATCAACTTGTTCTTATTTACTCTACCTCAAGTTCTTAGGTTTATGATCATTACTCAATTCATAATGATCAAGGTTGGGCTCCCTAAGTTATCTCTCATGAATTAGGTTTCTCACTCCCAAGATTAAGTATTGTCTTGATGAACTAAGGTATAGCACTTCTAATTTACCTTCTTGAATGGGACTACTATGGTTGCCTCTTAAGTTTCTAACCCAGGAGAATGCCTGAGATATTATATTAGGGTTCTACTTAATCAATGATGATATAATCATCTGGTATATGGATAGTTCTCTCCCTCTCAATCAAGTGTTGGCTTAACTTTCTTGAGTGTAACACCTTAGCTAGAGCTCTCTCTCATAGGAATAGTTATTCTAGGGTTTATGGTGTACTCACAATATCTCAATAGGTATTAAGTCTAAAACTCCACTTGGCTTTCTTGATTGAGTTAATCTCCTCCTTACTTTATCAATTCATGGATATGGTATTATTCCATGTGATATTAGGTTATCTCCCCACTCCAAGGTGAAATGGTTTACAACCTAATACTTTAGTTCAAAGGTTGTCCTTTACTCTTAAATGGATAGAACTAATATTAGTATGAATGGTCTCTCTCATTTGGGAAGGACTTTAATACTAACCTAAAGTTAGGCTCCATAGAGAATGATGTGGTCACCAATATCTATGGTTCACATAAATGAATTCTCTCTCTAGGAATTATCTTGAATAAGATCCAAGGGTTTCTTTCCAAGATAATGATTTGAATTCATGGATTTATATGTAAGGTTTAGCTCAAGGTTTGTTATTGCTTCTCTAATAATTATAGTAGAACTCTCACCTCTCTAGGTTAGATGTATAATAACTTGGGATAGAGAAAAATATATCTACCTAGGGTTGATCTCCTTATCATGATTCCAAGAATGAAGTAAAATGAATACCATGAGGTTCATGGTAGGATCAAGAATTAGTTTAGGACATAGAAAAGATAAGTCAAGAACAGTTTCTCTGGTTTATTGTTACTTGATTTCAATTTGAACAGATGTTCATATGTTGTGGCAAGGTATACCATTTTATGATCTTAATAAGATCAAGTAATTGATCCTTGATTGATAAGTTATTGTGTTGGTTGTATTACCATTTGATCTAACCCTTGAGATCAAATCATCTCTACCCAAAACAAGGTTTTAACAAAGGTTTCATTGAGGTTTAAAACGCTTGACTTGATGAGCTACTTCAATTCCACCAAGGTCAAGTGAAACTTCAGTTACTGTGACTGTTTTACTTTAAAGCGCGAAAATTCCCCAGATTTTCTATGCATGAATGCAATGCACACATCTGTTTACTCTATTTTTGTAACCCCAATACCTGGGATATTACAGTCTCTACCCCTTAAACTAAACTTCGTCCTCGAAGTTTGATCTCTCTCACGTTTCCGGAGTGTGGATCTGACTTGTGCAGACTACGACTTTTCTCAAACTCCGTATTGATCTTGCTGGATATAATTGAATATATCCCTTGTCCAGATTCTTCCTGGAATCCAAGAGTGTCTGTCTCTAAGCACTAGTTTCTTACTCCAGTTTTATGATTTCTTCCTGGTATCTAATGATACCTGTCTCTGAGCCATGGCTTCTAACTTTAATTCTTTGATTCTGTCCAATTCTATAAGCTTGTTTTCCATTTTCATTTAAAATTCAATGATTGGGACTTCTTCTGGTACTGATAGTCCTAACTGAAAACTAAATTAGATAACATACCCTTAAGTGGTAAAATAGGTCTTTGTTTTCCCTTACTACCAAAACTGCAATAATGGTACTAAGTAAGGTACTTACCAAGGAATGGTTTTGATGGTTTATTTCACTATGAATGGATTAGACTCATTTAGTCTATCCAATCATGGATTATAGTTGATATCTCTACTATTTTGGTTCCTTTAGGTTTCATGAAAGGAATCTTTCTAATAGTATTTGGTTTTGGTAAGGTCTAACTCCTTCGGTCTTTGGGCCTTCTTAAGCTTTATTTGGTCTCCGATATTTCCTTCATCCAACTTCTGTAGCTTTAACTTACTTGAGCTTTCGTACTTCTGGGTAAATACTACTCACTTTCTCAAGTTACAGTCCACTTCTTACTTCCTCTAGGTATAGACCTCGGCTTCTGGTCTGACATCCTTCTGAAAGTAGTGTTCAACAATCTTATAAAAATAAGATCGATCTTCCTCTCAGTTCAGACCTTCTTCTTTTATCCTACTCAAAATATTGAGTTATTGTACATCCATCTCAATCTTTACTCTACCCCTTTGAGTTTTCTTATGGTCTTCAACTCCTTTTCTTCCAACCATTGGATTGATGGTTAGAATATTGGTCTAGGTGTAGCTTATGGTTTATATTCTTCTAAGGTCTTGTGAAGAATCCTTGTGGTGTATCCACTCAATTGTGGACATCCAATGTTAATTCTTCGACTAAATGTTTATAGGTCATTGCTATTTGGCTGGCAAGATTTTATTTGTTCACAACTTCTTGGTACAGATAATCCAATTACGGACTTTTTGATACCAATTGTGGCTATTTATTATTTATAAATGGATTCTATTATAGGTTTTTATCAACTGGACGAGACATCTTCTACTTTATCTCGCCGTATTAATCCTATACCAACTGTGATCTTCTGTTACCAACTGTGGTCTTCTTATATTTTCTATGGTTTCATACGTCATCTTCCTTTCTTCGAGGGTTTATTGTTGCAAGAAAACCACTAGCTGACACTATGAATATAGTATCCAAAGTGATTTCCCATGCATTCCCTCTTCTATATTTATTATGGATCTGCTTCAGCTTCACCATAATCACCAGATTTATCACCTTCATGCTTCTTCCGTACTAAAGTACTCCTCTGTTGAGGTAAGCATGAGTTTCTGATTGTACTTCCTTCAGAGTATTGTGGTTACTTCCCACAACTTTACTTCCTTCTTCTGATGAACCTTCATCTTGTCTTCAGAATCTTTAGAATTCGTCACTTCCTCACACGAATACCATTGCCCTCTAGATCTATAGCATCAAGTAAGAACTTGATATTGCAACATGCATTTGCATATCGAAGTCAAACTTCATGTATGGATCTAGTCAATCAATGAAAATCCAATAAAATCCAAGAAGATTCAGCTTTGTGCATATAATACACACCATCATAAGCCTGAATATAATAGTTGAGTAAGACATCTCGAAACATCAGGCTCTGATGTGTAGTACATAACACCACATAATATAGGTTTATATCGTGATACTTAGCACATATATGTGGATTTCTACTATTTGTCTCAACATTTATCCCAATTGCACAATTGCAATGAGATAAACTTGAAACAAAGCGGTTTAGGATAGTTTAAGGTTAACCTAGTTTTCTTCGGAAGTACTAACAAAATAGTATACCATATATACGTGCTATTGAGGACTACTTCCTATGATTCAATTAGTTCTAACATGTCTACTCTGAATACCTATTTATTAGGATATAGCTCCTATACTTCCAAATGTTTCTATCATA
Source organism: Lolium multiflorum (assembly GCA_030979885.1). Lineage (NCBI taxonomy): Eukaryota > Viridiplantae > Streptophyta > Magnoliopsida > Poales > Poaceae > Lolium > Lolium multiflorum. The sequence goes on along the minus strand of CM061747.1, from coordinate 127,881,160 downwards.
AGACTATGGTCATGATGTGCTTGGCACACTTCCCATTGTTTCGGAACTCAATTCTTGCACTATTGTTTAGCACTTGACTTCTTATTGTACTTCTCCTAAATACTTATGATGTTCTAATACATCACATAATGATTCTCAAGTGAATCTTATATGATTACTATCTCTATTCTGTAAGTAGGCATGTTTTATGTCAATTCCTCTTCCTTACTTCCCATGATTGACTCATCATGATCTATACTATCTCATATAGATTATACTTATTACTTATTATCAGTTGTTTCACAAGTTTAGATAAATTTTTACTTACCCTACTACTTGGTTTGGTATACACCTTCTAGTAGGATATCCTCGTAATATACTTATCTTACTTGATATCGTTCCTATTACAGGTCTGAATAACTCTTACTTAACCATAAGTGTTGGTACACATCTTCCAATAGGATATCTTCCTTATGGTTGTATCCTCTCTTTGGACTACCATGTATTGTATACCAACTGTGATCTACTCATCTATTGTTTTAGGGACTTAATGGGGTGCTACATACTTAGGATTAGCTAGCTAACTTCACTTATCAAAGATAAGTAAGAAAGTTTGACTCGAGTGTGTCAGGATTATTCTCAAGTGAATATCCATCTCAAGTCACAAGAAGATTTGGTTTATCTAAAACAACTTCCTATAGACACTACCAATCCTATAGGTCTCCTTTAAAGGGTTTTAATCCTAAGGTCAAAGCATTTGCTCTGATACCAACTGTGGTGACCCGGCATACCACTGCATGGTGTAGTATGCAAGTCTGATACAACACCAATGAAACACCGTTCCACTAGTATTATATCGCTCAGTGGTACAACAGAAACATATGCGGGTCCAAGGCATGTCTATAGAATTACAAACAGACTCTGTTACAAAAGATCAGCATAGCCTCCTACTTTACAATGAGGTAAATCTTCAAATAAGCTCCAGAAGAACGACTCGTAGTCTAATCCTATCACGAACTCTAGTGGTAGAGTATTTAACTAGCTATAGAGGCTAAGAATAGATTCTAGCTAAATAGGAGCTAGGTTTTGGAAGCTAGTTCCTTTCTATTGCTAATCTAGGTTTTCTCCTTGCTGAAGGTGGTATCTGACTCTCCTGGCATGGTCCTGTCTCTTGAAGTAGTCGTTGACTCCTCGGCCTTCGAGTTGCACTGTAGATCCTCCTTTGATGCCTCCATACCTAAGCAGGGGATTTAAGAGTGGGATGAGTACGAGCGTACTCAACAAGTTCATTATAGGAAAGAGGTGTTTAATGCACTAGCTACAGCCATAGACCAGAAAGTCATAGGCATGCAAGTTTTTGTAATCATTTCTTCAAAAGGTTGCTTTTATTCGAAGAGCTATGTCCGCCTTCACCGGTTGACTAGAACTTCATGGAGTTCCTTTCCGCGTTCGCAGCCCATATCCCGGAACAGGAGTGATGTCACGATTCGTTACACTCTGCAGAGGTGTGTTGCTTTACCCATAAGAGATCTTAACCTTGGTGCCAACCGAGCTTAAGTTCTCGTCCACACTTCCTTTGGTGTGAGGCCCGGTATAAGGTCCTAGTCAATCATGTTCCTCCGCTACCTCGAACACCCACCCTTTGTTGCATACCCCGACCCTGGGTCCTCGTCGGTCCCATTATTCCCACTCACGGGTGGACCCCGACCACGACAACAGTTTGGGATCGAACCAAACTCCTTCGCCGGTAGCGCAACCCATCATAGACCGCGTGGGGAACTTAAGGCTTCCCACCCACCGCTTGCTCCTCGGGCGACAAGTGTATACGGACAAAGCCGTGGGGACTTAAGGCTTCCCCAGCCCACCGCTTGCCCCCGACAGATAACAAGTGTCTACGGTAAAGCGCATCCGTTGATGAACGAGAGGTGGAAACACTTTTGACTACTCCGTCCCATTCCAGATCTTATGGTTAACACGGGTATTACGGCACAAGAATCACTGGACGACATTTGTTGTTTAATCCTAGATGGATATAAACCCTTGCAATGGAACCTCCACCATATCAACACAATCCATGGTTCCATTGCCCACCACATAGTCATATTCATAGTTATGAAAATAGTTCTTTTGGTTTTTATGCAAGAGTGATAAGCATAGTACTTTGCAAGTAATTTGGTAAAAATACTCAAATGACATGAGCAAGCGATGAACTTGCCTTTCTTGACTGCAAGATTATGCAGGCAAGGTCTTCGATACGCAATAACTCCAAATTCTGAAATAGCATCATCGTCCGGTAAGGACGATGTTTAAAAGATTGGCAAGGATGCAATAATGCATAAGTATGAGATGCAATCGCTCTAAACGTGACCTAACCCCGATGATTTAGGACTAGTGAGTTGTAATGATTAGTTTTGGGTGTGTTGCACTTTTAGAATGATTCACAAACAAGGTTTTTATTCAGAGTTGTGTTGTTTTGGAATCATAAGCAAGTGATAAAATGCATAGCAACAATCATGCACAACAAGGAATAGTGGTTGTATAATAAGTGAAGAGCAGTTGTCAATTTTAAGTCCTATAGTGCATGGTTGATGATTATTTATTATTTAATTCAAAAGAATAACTTTTGAAGAACATGTTGTTTAATAAAGAACAAGTATTATTATTAGATTTGTGTGGTTCTCTGGTTTTCTAGGGTTCTAATTGTTGTCTGGAGTAAGTAGTAAATGGATCACAACCTAGTTGGATTCATCAACACCTAGGGCTTGTAAGGTTGATTTAAGCCTAGGAATCCTAAGCAATTATTTATTCAGGGCTGCTATCAAGGTTGGTTCATCTTGCTGGTGATAGCTAGTTAGGGTTTATAGGTCCTATTAGGTAGGGTTGATGAGCACTTTCTATTTATTTCAAAAGAATCACTTTTGAAGGACATACTTCTTAAGTAATAAGAAGTATTACAATTAGGTTTGAGTTTGTCTAGGGTTTACTATTGGATCCATTAAGTAAGTAATAGTTGGCTCCTAGATAGGATGGTTAATAAGTATCTTACACTAGTAGAGTTTAGTGTGTATGGAAAATGATGCACAATATTGGCATGGTTGCTATTAGGGTTCATATCTCTAAGGATAGGACCTAGGGTTTACACTTGGTTGACCCTACTTGATCATCTAGGTCTGATGGTATGCATACATGGAATACTAAATTATTAGTGATAGGGCTTCTGCATTTTATGTGAACATGACCAGTATCTAGGTTCTATATGGTTCTATGGTTTAAAAGAAAGTAGGATGATCACATGGTATAACCTAGGGTTTAGGTTTAGGACAAATTAGAGTTCATATGGATTAATGGAGCTAGATTTCCTAATTGAATTAGGATTTTAGGTTTTACAGGAAATGGTGAGGTTGTAATCTTCATTAAACATGTAATTAGGGTTTCCTAATCTACCATATAGTTATTAAGGTACTAGCTTCATTATAAAGTTGAAGTTATTATAATCTAGAAATAAAATTAATATTGGATTTGGCATTTTATTATTTTTAAAGAGTTAATAATTAAGGTAATGATTATTTAGGGTTTAAATCCTTTTAATAAGGATTTAACAAAATTTCAAATAAATAAAATTAGTTTTAATGTTTACTTTATTTATTTACTGGTTTTTATTTAATATAGAAAGTTTTTCTAATTATTGAATTTTTTACAGCATTTAGAATTAAAATAAAAGGCTTAAATAACAAGTATTAAATAATTGAATTTTTATTAAAAATAGAAATTTCATTTTATATTTTTATTGGATAGAGTTTTCTTTTCTAAGAATTTTAATATCTTATTTTCATTTTTCTGAATTAATATGAATTTTCTAAATTCTTTCAAGGTTTCTGGAATAATCAAATTGAATTAAAACGAAGCTAAATACTGTGATTACTCGGATTAGAGCTACACACAGCCACTGACCCGTGGGCCATTGCCACGGTGGCTGCCACACAAGCATTGACCAAGGTCAAAATTGAAAACGTGGCAGGGCTTCTCTGCCGGCGGGATGTCGGCGTCGGCGCCGCCGCTCCCGGGCTCGCGCGGACGGATTAATAGCACCACTCGAACCAGCACGCAACGACGATCCTAATGGTACTAGCGCCGCCTCCCAATGGTCATCGGAGCAAGTCCGGCGGCGAGGACGAGCGGCGGCGCTCGCTGGCTATTGATGCGGGAATGATTGAGGGCGAAATCAAAGGAGCTAGGGGGTGCTTGAGCACCAGTGGCTCACCCTGAATACGATGCGCGTGACGGCGAGGTCAGGGGCGGTCGGGTTCGCCGAAATCGACATCTCCGGCCGTCGGAGACGATGAGCTCCGTGGGGTCGCTGCGAGGGGTTTCGACTCGATTCCTTGTGGGGGCTGAGCAAGAAGAGCATGGAGGTTACGACGGTGGCTACGGCTTGACCAGGGGAGGTCTCCACCGGCGGCGATTGAAGATGGCCGGGACGGCCAGGGTTTCGATTTTTGGGCGAACTGGAGCAGAGGAAGAAGAAAAGGAACTGGTTTTCGCCCAGGGGTATTTATACGTTGATTGTGCGTGTGCCTCGTCACTCCAGCGAGCAAGGGGAGGCTGCCAGCGCGAAGGAGAAGGCGACTACGGCGTCGTGCTGCTCTCCAGCTCACGGAGAGGATGAGGACGACCCTCTCCAGATCTTTTTAATCGAAGAGGTACGTTGGGTTGGCATTGGGCCGTGACTTGGGCCGTGTTGGGGGGGCTTCTGGTGGGCTACGGCGGTAGGTAGGGTCTGGTGAGCCTCCTCTCCTTTTCTCCTTTCTATTTTTTATTTTATTTTCTGTTTTCAATTTTCCCAATTAAATTCATATTTGAATTCTGTTAAATTTGCAGGTGTTTTATATGTTAATTCCATTTTGATGTTGTGTATTGACTATCACATCATTATTCTGTTTGAAACAAGTATTTCTATTTTGGTTTTAGATTTGAATTTAAAGTTTAACTCTTTTCTATTTTGACAATTTGTATTAAGATTTGATAACAATGGTTATTGCATTATTTTATTGCCCAAGACAAATGTGTACTACATAATTTTATTTGTATCCTTGTGGTTTCTCTTTAAATTTAATTTTAGCCATGAATCCATGTGTTCTTTGAAATTTCTTTTTCTCCTTGGAACACAACTCTCTTTTGAATATTAAATGGGGATAGTTTCTAATCACAACATTTTTAAAGATTATTATGAGGTCTTGATTAATCTTAAGGATAAGTGGTTGATCCCACATATGGTTTTAATCATATGGTTTAGCACTAGGTTATTCTTATATTCAACATTTGAAGCATGAGTTATAACTAGTGAGCAATTTTAGGGCTCTAATTCTATCTACCTAATAGCTTATGGTTTGGAGCTTAAGTGTGAACTAGGTTGTATTGGTGATCACCCAAATGATACACCAATTAGGGTTTAGTCTCCCCTATCCATAATAAGGTAATTACTTGCTTAATAGTTGATGTTCTTCTTTAGTTACTAAGGACTTTGAGAATTGGTTTTGTCTTCTCCCAATTTATTTCTATTACTATCCTTAAATTATCAATAAAATAACTTCATTGGTTATAGTTCTTTTTATAGTTAACTTTGGTCATATGGATGGATGGTTTCTCACCATATAAAGTATAGAGTTTAACTCTAAGGTTTTCTTAGGTTTCTTAGGTGAAGAATAAGTGGATTGTATATGTGGTAGAATTCTACTTATGATCACCAAGTGGTTTACAAGCTAAGATTGGGATACAAGCCTATGGTTGCTTACTAGTTACCTCCCTATGATTTCATGTGGTGAATAGCATCCACAATTCCTATTAGGATTTAACTTATCCTCACATACCTCAAGAGCATGATCATGTATTAAACATGATCAACTTGTTCTTATTTACTCTACCTCAAGTTCTTAGGTTTATGATCATTACTCAATTCATAATGATCAAGGTTGGGCTCCCTAAGTTATCTCTCATGAATTAGGTTTCTCACTCCCAAGATTAAGTATTGTCTTGATGAACTAAGGTATAGCACTTCTAATTTACCTTCTTGAATGGGACTACTATGGTTGCCTCTTAAGTTTCTAACCCAGGAGAATGCCTGAGATATTATATTAGGGTTCTACTTAATCAATGATGATATAATCATCTGGTATATGGATAGTTCTCTCCCTCTCAATCAAGTGTTGGCTTAACTTTCTTGAGTGTAACACCTTAGCTAGAGCTCTCTCTCATAGGAATAGTTATTCTAGGGTTTATGGTGTACTCACAATATCTCAATAGGTATTAAGTCTAAAACTCCACTTGGCTTTCTTGATTGAGTTAATCTCCTCCTTACTTTATCAATTCATGGATATGGTATTATTCCATGTGATATTAGGTTATCTCCCCACTCCAAGGTGAAATGGTTTACAACCTAATACTTTAGTTCAAAGGTTGTCCTTTACTCTTAAATGGATAGAACTAATATTAGTATGAATGGTCTCTCTCATTTGGGAAGGACTTTAATACTAACCTAAAGTTAGGCTCCATAGAGAATGATGTGGTCACCAATATCTATGGTTCACATAAATGAATTCTCTCTCTAGGAATTATCTTGAATAAGATCCAAGGGTTTCTTTCCAAGATAATGATTTGAATTCATGGATTTATATGTAAGGTTTAGCTCAAGGTTTGTTATTGCTTCTCTAATAATTATAGTAGAACTCTCACCTCTCTAGGTTAGATGTATAATAACTTGGGATAGAGAAAAATATATCTACCTAGGGTTGATCTCCTTATCATGATTCCAAGAATGAAGTAAAATGAATACCATGAGGTTCATGGTAGGATCAAGAATTAGTTTAGGACATAGAAAAGATAAGTCAAGAACAGTTTCTCTGGTTTATTGTTACTTGATTTCAATTTGAACAGATGTTCATATGTTGTGGCAAGGTATACCATTTTATGATCTTAATAAGATCAAGTAATTGATCCTTGATTGATAAGTTATTGTGTTGGTTGTATTACCATTTGATCTAACCCTTGAGATCAAATCATCTCTACCCAAAACAAGGTTTTAACAAAGGTTTCATTGAGGTTTAAAACGCTTGACTTGATGAGCTACTTCAATTCCACCAAGGTCAAGTGAAACTTCAGTTACTGTGACTGTTTTACTTTAAAGCGCGAAAATTCCCCAGATTTTCTATGCATGAATGCAATGCACACATCTGTTTACTCTATTTTTGTAACCCCAATACCTGGGATATTACAGGTTAGTACCATAATGTAGGTAATTGGAGTTTTATGTAATCTCTGTTTAAGGTAGATCGTAAAGGGTTATGTCAAGAGAATCAACATATTCAGTTTCCGTTACAATGGCCGGGCACACGTAACTACTCTTTTTCAGTTTTTCGTTATAATGGCCGGGCACGTAACAACTCTAGTCCGAATCCAATTCCTTACCACCGTACAGGATTCTCTACTGATAAATACTACAGAATTTTATGTGCAGGCCCCTATATATAGTTCGTCCCTCGACGACGAGAAAAGCAGGACTCCATGGATATTGTCAGCAGCCTCCCCGACCACCTGCTTCACCACATCCTGAGCTTCCTGCCCACGCAGGAATCCGTCCGCACGAGCGTGCTCTCGCGGCGGTGGCAGCGCGTATGGATCGGTCTCCCGACCTTCACGTTCGACGACAAGCGAGGATCCTCCATAGCAGGGTTCGCCAGCTCAGTGGACGCGGTGCTCGCGCCTAGGCTCCTCCAGGGCACGGTAGACAGGCTCCAGATATCCGTCAGGCATCCTCCGCACATCGCCCGTGCGAACGAGTGGCTTCAACGCGCCGCCGAGCGTGTCCGTGAAGATATCAGCATCATCTTCCACGAGAATTCGCCCGCAGAAAGAATCCTGCATGACACCGACAATGGCTACGACCGGATCGTGCTGCACCTGCCGTGCGGCGGAAGGGCCACGGCTCTGACGCTCGACTTCCACGTGGTTGGCATCGCCACCCTCGTGATCCCGCCGGCGGTGCCGAGCTCGTTATTGACCCGGCTGGAGCTCAAGTTCCTGCGGGTGGACGCGAGCAGCCTCTCCAGATTCGTGTCCTCGCGCTGCCCCAGTCTGAGAAAGCTTGTTGTACACACCTTCGGCGACATGGATGCCCTCAGGTTCTCCAACGATGCCCTTGAAGACCTTGACATCCACTTCTACTTCGGCGGCCTCCGGCGGCTTGAGGTGTGGTCTCGCAACCTCCGTCGCCTCTGGGTTCGCGGAGTCTTCTCGCCGGAGGCTATGGCCCACGACGGCAGCAAGTTGGCCAGCTTCTTCACTCCCCGGCTCGAGCACCTCTGTTGGACTAGCAGCATAAGCATAGATCCGAGTAGGATCGACTTCGCCCACAGATTGTCCACAGTTCGCCAACTTGAGGTCGAGCTCGCGAGCCACGCTCTGGTGCATCACACACGCTGGTACCGCGACCGCAACAAACTCGCTGTATGGCTCCTTCGCCGCTGCACTCGTGTCCAATGCCTTAAACTCCACCTCTGCAATTTACAACCAAATGTAAGTATGCACCCCTACGTATACATGCATTAATACAAACTAGCTAGCGGTGGCTGCTTAGTACAGTACTAGTAGTTATTAATTGGGTCTTTGGATCATAAGATGTTTAAAAAAAAAATTAATTACCTGTTCGTGCAGGTTTAATCATAAACTTGTTGTACATTTGTTCTTTTGTTTTGCTTGTTTCATGGAAGTCCAATTATAGGTGTTTTGTGATCATGTTCTCATATTGCCCATATATACGTGTCCTCACAGCCAATGTCTGCGTTTGGTGTGATGTACTCGGATCTGATGGCAGTGATACCCCATCTTAGCACCGTCACTGACCTGACTGTGTCCACCATCTTGGATCATCATGCGTACGGATCCAGCATAGCAAGACTGCTCTCAAGGTGCAGCAACATAGAGACGCTTACCATCCTTGTCAAAGAAGAGGTAAGTTTTCGCCAAGTCCCTTGTGAGTACATTTGAGGTAACTTTATGTGAATGGTTACACAATTAAACTCCACATATACTTATGAATGCAGAAATGTGAGGATGAGTACACTTGTCCGCTCACATCGGCGTGCTGGTGCAAATGTCCTGCCGACTGGAGGGAGCAGAAGCTCTGCCTGGACTCTCTGCGCCAACTCGACCTCAAGGGCTTCAGTAAGGCAGACTGGCTGCCTGACCTCGTTACCCTTCTGTGCTGTGCAAGACACGTTGTGAATGTTAATTATTGTGACTAATCTTGTGTTATAGTTAGATATTCGTTTTGTTTCAAAGAAAAATGTATATTTGTTTTGTACCTTAATATTGGAGTTATGGAAATTAAATAGACAACCGACCAGTATTCCAATGCCTCCAACACCATTAATCGAAATATATAAGTTGTGGTGAAATATTTCCACAATCAAGCTATGTTTAGTCAGGTGGACACTCGTCCGCGACAGGGTGGTCGTGTCTCCTTGCCTGGGTCCCACCACTCTTCTTTGGTGCCACTTAGACCGATAGACCAGTGCACCTCTTCGACACCGCTTAGTGACCTAGGATCGCTCTGCGTGAAAAACGACAAAACCAGCCCTCTAGCCAAACTTCAGCACAAAATAACCCTATCCCGAAACTATTTCAAACTGTCCTTTTTGGGCAGCGTCCACATGGAGCGTGCTACCCTATGGGGTGGTAAATAACCCGAGAGCCTTGTCTTGTGACACTGCCAGCGTCTCATTGTATGCAATCCAACATTGCTCCAAGTTGAGAGGTATTGTCTTCCAACGAATGTGCATTCCAAACCCAACATTATGCCTTCCCTCCAATTCAACTACATCACTTGAATCATTCCACTACAATTCAACCCTCACTTTTTCCACAACCTCGGCATAGGTAGGAATACGGTAAAATGCTATCCCAACCTCCTCCGTGTCAACCTCGATATTGCTTTTCAAAAAGGATTCCTTATCCACATGATGAACATTCACAATTCTTGCCATCTAAAAATTTAATTATAACAACCAAATGCATTAATGATAAATATATTCACTAAGCTATGGATTTGAAAATTACAATAAAAATATCTTACCTAGGCATGCCAAGTTCAACACCAAATCCTAGACGCATACCCTAACCCTAACTTCTGTATTTCCCTATTTCATCTCATAAAGTTTCACCCTCAAAGTTTATTCAAGAAAGTTAGATCTAGTCCAACAAACAGGACAATGATTAATTATGCTAACTAATATAATTTTTTAACTTTAAAGGAAAAAATTGGATTGCAAGAAAACTTTTCACTCAAAAAGGACAGATTTCACACATACTTGTCCTTGTATTGTGTCAGTATCGTTCCTAAATTCTTTATCTGAACCTTTTAGATATAGTTTTAAACCGATAAAGTATTGTACTTCTGTATGATAGTATATGCCACGTGAGTGTATCTACATCCAAAAAGTAGAAATTTTTCTGTTTCTTTTTGGAGATGTGTGAACATCATTTTTACATATATGAACATTTATATATTTTTCCAATACATACTTTTTAAAGTAGTGTTATCATATCTAAATTTTAAGATTTAAGAGCTTTTAGGTAACATGGTCACTCTATTGGAGGAAACATCCATGTACAGTAACCTAAATCATTAACGTGGCGGGTAAAAATTTACAAAGAGGCCCTTTACTTCACTTGCCCTAATTGAACCTAACATTTGAAGATAAGGCCTCTTTTTTTGCAGAAAACACCCTGAAATTTTTTTGGAAAACGCAATCAAGTACATCGGGTGCTCCACCACCAGACGCCGGCGACCTCCAGGCTTTGCGTCCGACATCAAAGAGGAGGGTGCTCGCATGCTCTTCTCCGGCGAGAGGATCCAGCCGCCGGCAACACCTAGGATGCCAGGGACGCACCACTTGACTTCCCTAGTGTGGCGAGCTCCGGCGACGGATCCAAGGGGCCTCCGCACAGAAGGTTGAGAACGGGCCTCCTTTTCGGCCGAAGATCACGGCGACGATGACGGTCACCGTGTGTTCCACACAAGGAGAACTCCATGGGTGCCACCTCCACATGGCCACCAAACCAACCCACACATACTTCCATCCCTCGCCACCGGGGCCGGCCGAGAGGAGCAACTGGTTTGGTTGGCCTTCGTTGCAGAGAAGGCAGAGACGCTTATTGAAGGGGGGCCTCGCATCTGAGGTGATCTTCACCGTCTCCCACCTCAGGAGCACAGGGAAGGTCCCTAGCAACGATTGCCTGGCACCGCGTCGAAGCGCCAGGGAAGAAGACGACCCCTAGCTGCCTCGACAATCAGTCGAGCTAGCATCCGCATCCCTCCTCCCCTCGCCTCCATGGCCGGCCAGAGGAAGAAAACAGAGCAGCAGAGCAACTTGAATCCCAAAGCAGCTGGAACAAAGATGGACCTTATTAGCGGAGATCCCTCAGGTAGAGGAGCTCACCGTCTCCGACAGCCGGAGCTCGAGAGGAGGACACACCTGCTCAGGATGCACCAGATCTGGCCCAACCGATCTAGTGCCTTACTCGAATCTACCGGCAAACCTCCATAAAACCTAAAACTAGACCTACCAACTACTCCGGCACCTCCCATTCTCCATCTCCGGCCGGCGACGCCGCCGGAGAGGGCTCGGGGAGCGGGAGAGGGAGGCGAGAGGGAGAGAGTGAGTGGGGGAAGTTTTTTAGGCGAGGCTGTTTGCTGCTATTGTGGTTCCAGCAAAACCCTGTAAACTTGATATAGGGTATAATACGATATATAAGCACTTCATCTTAGGAGACTTCAATGCGAAATATCTTCGTGCATTCAAACCAAAGAGAGTAGTGGGGAGAATCTGGACAGGCATTGCATGCCAGTTGCTAGTGCGCCCATTGAAATTTCAGTTTGTCTTCCTAGTTTTGGTGTCGATCATGAGATTGATCGACGCTCTTTATATCTCCCAGCCGCACGTGTATTTAGCTATATCTGTTTTTATCCATTTTTCTCAGTTGCTCCTTTCGTTATTAGCCGCTGAACATCCATCATAGCCCAAAGGTAAAAGTTTAAAATAAAAGACGGAATACATGTAAACATCACAGAACTGTATAGGCGTATATAGCGATGTGACCAATAGTAAAACCATCTCGATCCCAATGATTAAGACTAATATTTTTTTATCAAAATTCAAACCAAGTGAAGTTTGTCAAGATTTTTAGAAGAATTTATGAACAAATATGATACTTTATAGATATCATATGAAAATATATTTCATTATCGATCTATCTAACGATATTGATTTTCTATTTTGCATGTTAACTATTTTTGATAAAAACTTGGTTAAACTTGACATAGTTTGACTTTCTAAAAAAAATTATAAGTTTTAAGCCTTGGGACGGAGGTAGTAGACAATAAATGTTTTTTTTCTCTATTCTTCCATTCTAATCTAAGAAAAGATGTTCTTTTATTTCTTTGTTGTCTTATTTTTTTGTAGAGAGATGGGATCAGGGGAAGGTGGGATGAGTGACTGTCTTAGTGCCTGTTGTTTGGTGCCTCTAGGAACAAAGTAAAACAAAAGTTTCCCCAAAAAATGGTATTCCTAGAAGCACCAACGTCGCCGCCGCCGGCAAGGGTCGGCATGCGAAGCCCGAGCGATGCGCCGGTCGTGGTCCTTCCTCACCCGCGTCACAGAGGACGGGTCGGGGCCCTCTTCCTCCATATATGGCGGCGGAGAACCTCGGGAGGCTCTGGTTCGACTCGACTTCGCGCGATGGCCGTAGCGGGCACCGATGGCGACTCATCCCTGGCTCTGGGCGCTCCGTCCCCAGATGGGTTCGGTCGGGCCTAGATGGGTTCGAGTGGGCTCGGGCTTGTTTGTGGAAGAGCTTACTGATGGTGGCGGTGGTGGCTGCCTCCGGCGGTGGACCTTGTCAGCGGCAGAGGTATAGGGAGGGACGGGCCAATTGGGGAAAACCCTAGGTCATTCTTGTCCTTGCCCTCTACGCGTTTCCATCTGTGGTGGGCCGGCTGGCTATAGGGTGTTGCCCAGGAGTGGGTGATCTAAGCCTGGTGTCTCTGTCGTTGCCTATTCAACGGTACCCCGGAGGTGGGATCCTCACGCAGGGGGGAAGAAGTAGGGGCCATAGGGCGGAGAGCCATCGGGACTGTGGTACGCGGTTTACACAGCTTCGGAACACGCTGCTCGGAGGCAGGGCCTACTGCTGCTTGTCTGGAATTATCTGGGCGCTTCCGCGTTGTTACAATGAGCCTCTAGGGATCCCAGGATCCGGCTTATAAAGGCGTCAGGATCTAGGGTTTCTACGGAGAGTCCTAGCCGGAATACAAGATGTCTAACGTACTATAGAATATACATTGTCGTGCACGTCAAGAATCCACCTAGATCTAACTTGCCGTCATGGATCCGGACACTTCACGGGCCTCCATGGATCCGACTCCTGGCGTAGGTCGGTAAGGATCCGACTCCTGTTCCTGGGCTGGACTTCTTCCATCTTCTATGAATAGCAACTGGGTTGCCCGGTGGGCCGTAAGCCACCACCACCATCTGTGGGCCACCCAGGCTTGCCGGATCTAGACCATGTCGTTGGCATACCCATGAAGTGTACCCACAACAGTCTCCGTGTTGGGGGCATTGGGGCCCGACCTGAATAAAGGTGGCTGATAGCCTGCAAGAACACAAGGTCATTTGTGCATATTTTCGTGGAAGTATTATTTCCGGTTTTTATATCGTGTCCCAACAAGGAGCGTAGGAGGATATTTATCTGTGGTGTTTCTGTCGCACCCAAGGTGTCACAAGTCTTATTAGGTGAATTGACGGCAATAATTGAAATGGGAATGGTGAATGTAAAGGATAAGATTTTGGAGTGTCGATAATCCAATAAAGTAAAGTTCATAAAAGTAAACAGCTAATAAGAAGTAAACGAGTTTCTGTAGATGAAAAGGTAGGCACGGTGACGTGGGAATCACCCTTCGGGTAACTGTTATTGCCCTATCCTGTACGGCCCAACTGGAGGCCCATGAAGACAGTCAATGGCAAGGTGGGCCACTAAGTCGGTGCCAAAGAAGATTCCTTGAAGAACAAGACGGAGAGGAACGGAACAAGGAAAGTTTAGAACTAGGACTCTTGTAAACCTAGTCGTACTCGTGCAGATCTCTTGGGACCTGGCCTCCTTTATAAGGGCCAGGAGAGGGTGATGAGGACATCCCATCTATTGATACAACCGCTGTACCTACAGCCACACAAATTCAAGGACCAATCACTCGAGCTCGTGCCAAACAAACTATAATTGGAGATTTCAGAACTTTGAAGCCACCATAATTGGAGATGAAGACATGGACGAAATATAGAGTTCTCCACTTCATAATTCCGTCCACATGAGTCCATGGTGCTGCGACACCATTAGTTTTGGGCCAGGCCCATGTAATTTTCGCAGGATTTAAGTCAGCCACTTTTTAGAGTCCGTATTGAAGGGGGAAAGGCCTTCTAGGGTTTGGTTCGGCCACCATATGCATGGCTGGCCGAAACCCCACCTTTTTCTCCTTTAAATACCCCCATAGCCGTCACGTTTAGACTCGGATTTTGATTAGACTAAAAGTTAGCCATTGCTGCAACTCGTGTACTTCTTTTGAGGCCAACGCCCAGAACAAGACCGACTATTCGGAATCCCACCTTACTCAATAAAGCTTTCATCTATATCCGCAATATTCTGATTGCAATATTAGTTCTTACTTGTTCTCGATTTCAGGTAGGAATTAAGACCCTCGCTGGTCTGATCGTGCATCCGCAAGATCATTAACTCCCGGAGATTGTCCTAGCGATTGCATTGGCGCACGAGCTTTGCACGTGTAGTCGGATCGTCAAGCACGAACTCCACCAACAAATCGACGCTATCATACTCTCATCGAAAGATCGGCACTAGTGGAAAAAAGGCTATCTGTGGCGCACCAAAATCAAATTCTGTGGCGCATATCCAGGTCGCCACAGTTACCACGCGACTAGTATTGAAACTTCTGTGGCGCATATGTACGTGCGCCACAGAATTTTGAAACTTCTGTGGCGCACCACGCCAATATGCGCCACAGAATTGTCTGTCAAACTTCGTGGCGCACCATGCCAATATGCGCCACAGAATTTTTTTCAATTTCAAAAAAGTGGCGGCCAGATCTAGATCTAGATCTATATCTAGATCTGGGCGCCGAATTTCGCCGGATTTTTCGAATCTCGCCGGAAGGTGGTGGTGGTGGTGGTGGTGGTGGGTGGGTGGTGGGTGGAGGAGGAGGAGGAGGCCGGCCGGAGGTTGTGGTGGTGGTGGTGGGTGGTGGGTGGAGGAGGAGGAGGCCGGCCGAAGGTGGTGGTGGTGGTGGTGGTGGTGGAGGAGGAGATGGTGGAGGAGGAGGTGGTGGTGGTGGTGTTGGCCGGAGGAGGAGGAGGAGGTGGTGGTGGTGGTGATGATGGTGGTGGCCGAAGGAGGAGGAGGTGGTGGTGGTGGTGGTGGTGATGGTGGTGGCCGGAGGTGGTGGTGGTGGTGGTGGTCGCCGGTCGCCGGAGGTGGTGGTGGTGGTCGCCGGAGGTCGCCGGAGGAGGTGGTGGTGGTCGCCGGAGGTCGCCGGAAGAGGTGGTGGTTGATGCGCGTAGATGTACACGTCCGTTGGGAACCCCAAGAGGAAGGTATGATGCGCACAGTGGCAAGTTTTCCCTCAGTATGAAACCAAGGTTTAATCGAACCATAGGAGCCAAGAAGCACGTTGAAGGTTGATGGTCGCGAAATGTGATGCGGCGCAACACCAGGGATTCCGGCGCCAACTAGGAACCTGCACAACACAACCAAAGTACTTTGCCCCAACGAAGCAGTGAGGTTGTCAATCTCACCGGCTTGCTGTAACAAAGGATTAAACGTATCGAGTGGAAGATGTTTGCAAAGAAAACAATAAAACAAGTAGAATGTATGCTATGTAAAGAATAGGACCGGGGTTTCACTAGAGGTGTCTCTCCCATAAGATAAAAGCATGTTGGGTGAACAAATTACAGTCGGGCAATTGACAAATAGAGAAAGGCATAATAATGCATATACATGACATGGTAAATATAGTGAGATTTAATTGGGCATTACGACAAAGTACATAGACCGCCATCCAACTGCATCTATGCCTAAAAAGTCCACCTTCAGGTTATCGTCCGAACCCCTTCCAGTATTAAGTTGCAAAGCAGACAATTGCATTAAGTATTGTGCGTAATGTAATCAATAACTACATCCTTAGACATAGCATCAATGTTTTATCCCTAGTGGCAACAGCACATCACAACCTTAGAACTTTCTGTCACTGTCCCAGGTATCAATGAAGGCATGAACCCACTATCGAGCATAATTACTCCCTCTTAGAGTTAAGAGTAAAAACTTGGCCAGAGCCTCTACTAATAACGGAGAGCATGCAAGATCATAAACAACACATGAACAATAGATTGATAATCACCATAATCATAGTACTCTCTATCCATCGGATCCCGACAAACACAACATATAGAATTACATATAGATGATCTTGATCATGTTAGGCAGCTCACAAGATCTAACAATGAAGCACAACAAGGAGAAGACGACCATCTAGCTACTGCTATGGACCCATGGTCCAGGGGTGAACTACTCACTCATCACTCCGGAGGCGATCATGGCGATGAAGAGTCCTCCGGAGATGAATCCCCTCTCGGCAGGGTGCCGGAGGCAATCTCCAGAATCCCCCGAGATGGGATTCGGCGGCGCGTCTCTGGGTTTTCCGTATCGTGGCTCTCGGTTGGGGTTTCGCGACGGAGGCTTTAAGTAGGCGGAAGGTCAACGCGGGGCCACAGGGGCCAGGGGGCAGGTCGCGCGGCCGGGGCTGGGCGCGCCGGCCTCCTCTGGCGCCTCGTGGCCCACTGTTAGGTCTTCGGTCTTCTGGAAGCTTCGTGCAAAATAGGACCCTGGGCGAAAGTTTCGTCCAATTCGAGAATATTTCTTTACTAGGATTTCTGAAACCAAAAACAGCAAAAAACAGTGGCTCTTCGGCATCTTGTTAATAGGTTAGTTCCGTAAAATGCATAAATATGACATATAATGTGCATAAAACATGTAGGTATCATCAATAAAGTAGCATGGAACATAAGAAATTATCGATACGTTGGAGACGTATCAGCATCCCCAAGCTTAGTTCTGCTCGTCCCGAGCAGGTAAAACGATAACAAAGATAATTTCTGAAGTGACATGCCATCATAATCTTGATCATACTATTTGTAAACATATGTAATGAATGCAGCGATCAAAGCAAAGGTAATGACATGAGTAAACAATGAATCATATAGCAAAGACTTTTCATGAATAGTACTTCAAGACAAGCATCAATAAGTCTTGCATAAGAGTTAACTCGTAAAGCAATAAATCAAAGTAAAGGTGTTGAAGCAACACATAAGAAGATTAAGTTTCAGCGGTTGCTTTCAACTTGTAACATGTATATCTCATGGATATTGTCAACATAAAGTAATATAACAAGTGCAATATGCAAGTATGTAGGGATCAATGCACAGTTCACACAAGTGTTTGCTTCTTAAGGTGGATGGAGATAGTAAACTGACTCAACAATAAAAGTAAAAGAATGGTCCTTCGCAGAGGAAAGCATCGATTGCTGTATTTGTGCTAGAGCTTTTATTTTGAAAACATGAAACAATTTTGTCAACGGTAGTAATAAAGCATATGAGTTATGAAAATTATATCTTACAAGTTGCAAGCCTCACGCATAGTATACTAATAGTGCCGCACCTCGTCCTACTTAACTTGGACTACCGGATCTTTGCATGCCATGTTTCAACCAAGTGTCACAAAGGGGTACCTCCATGCCGCCTGTACAAAGGTCCAAGGAGAATGCTCGCATTTCGGATTTCGCTTTTGATTATTCTCAACTTAGACATCCATACCGGGACAACATGGACAACAGATAATGGACTCCTCTTTAATGCATAAGCATGTAGCAAAGTTATTATTCTCATATGAGATTGAGGATATATGTCCAAAACTGAAACTTCCACCATGATTCATGGCTTTAGTTAGCGGCCCAATGTTCTTCTCTAGCAATTTTGCATGCTCCAACCACTAAAATGATAGACCTTCAGACAAGACGGACATGCTTAGCAACTCACATGATATTCAACAATAGTTGATGGCGTTCCCCGGAAGCATGGTTATCGCACAACAAGCAACTTAATAAAATATAAAGTGCATAAGTACATATTCAATACTACGATAGTTTTTAAGGCTATTTTGTCCCATGAGCTATATATTGCAAAGGTGAATGATGGAATTTTAAAGGTAGCACTCAAGCAATTTACTTTGGAATGGCTGAGAAATACCATGTAGTAGGTAGGTATGGTGGACACAAATGGCATAGTAGTTGGCTCAAGGATTTTGGATGCATGAGAAGTATTCCCTCTCGATACAAGGTTTAGGCTAGCAAGGTTATTTGAAGCAAACTCAAGGATGAACAAGTGCAGCAAAACTCACATAAAAGACATATTGTAAACATTATAAGACTCTACGTCTTCCTTGTTGTTCAAAACTCAATACTAGATATTATCTAGACCTTAGAGAAACCAAATATGCAAATCAAATTTTAGCAAGCTCTATGTATTTCTTCATTAATGGGTGCAAAGCATATGATGCAAGAGCTTAAACATGAGCACAACAATTGCCAAGTATCACATTATCCAAGACATTTTAGAATTACTACATGTAGCATTTTCCAATTCCAACCATATAACAATTTAACGAAGAAGAAACTTCGCCATGAACATTATGAGTAAAGCCTAAGGACACATGTGTCCATATGCAACAGCGGAGCGTGTCTCTCTCCCACAAAGTGAATGCTAGGATCCATCTTATTCAAACAAAAACAAAAACGAAAACAAACCGACGCTCCAAGCAAAGAACACAAGATGTGATTGAATAAAAATATAGTTTCAGGGGAGGAACCTGATGATGTTGTCGATGAAGAAGGGATGCCTTGGGCATCCCCAAGCTTAGACGCTTGAGTCTTCTTAAAATATGCAGGGGTGAACCACGGGGCATCCCCAAGCTTAGAGCTTTCACTCCTCTTGATCATAGTATATCATTCTCCTCTCTTGACCCTTGAAAACTTCCTTCACACCAAACTTCAAGCAAACTCATTAGAGGGTTAGTGCATCATTAATAATTCACACATTCAGAGGTGACACAATCATTATTTTCACTTCTGGACATTGCATAATGCTACTGGACATTAATGGATCAAAGAAATAAATCCAACATAGCAAAAGAGGCAATGCGAAATAAAAGGCAGAATCTGTCAAAAACAGAACAGTCCGTAAAGACGAATTTAGAAATGGCACCAGACTTGCTCAAATGGAAAAACTCAAAACTAATGAAAGTTGCGTACATATCTGAGGATCACGCTCGTAAATTGGCAGATTTTTTCGAATTTTCTACAGAGAATTGTGCCCAGATTCGTGACAGACAGCAATGCTGTTTCTGCGCAGCAATCCCAAATATAACATCAACTTTGACATAGAAACTTTACTTGGCACAAAAACATGATAAGGAGAGGTTGCTACAGTAGTAAACAACTTCCAAGACTCAACAATACAGTAACAAAATAAATCATGGGTTATCTCCCAAGAAGTTCTTTCTTTATAGCCATTAAGATGGGCTCAGTAATTTTAATGATACTCTCGCAATAAATAAGAGTTGAAGCAAAAGAGAGCATCAAGAAGCAAATTCAAAAACATTTAAACCTAACCCACTTCCTATGAAATGGAGTCTTGTACACAAATAAATTCATGAAGAACAAAGTGACAAGCATAGAAAAGCAACACAAGTGCAATTTCAAGATTCTCAACATAAAGAGGGGAAACTTAATATTATTAAGATGCATATAACCATGTTTCCCTCTCTCATAATAATTTTCAGTAGCATCATGAACAAACTCAACAATATAACTATCACATAAATCATTCTTGTCATGAGCCACATGCATAAAATTATTACTCTCCACATAAGCATAATCAATTTTATTAGTTGTAGTGGGAGCAAATTCAACAAAATAGCTATCACTATTATTCTCATCACCATAATCATCATATATAGGAGGCATATTGTAATCATAATTAATTTTCTCCTCAATAGTAGGTGGACTGAAAATATCATATTCATCATTGCAAGCATCATATATAGGAGGTAAAGTATCATTAAAGTAAATTTTCTCCTCCATGCTTGGGGGACTAAAATATCACAACCAGCTTCCCCAAGCTTAAATTCTTCCATAGTTTTAGCAATAATAGTGTTCAAAGAGTTCATGCTAATAACATTGCTACAACTATTTTGCAAACAAAGTTCCATGGGTTTTTTAATTTTCTCTTCAAACACATCATGTCCTAATTCAAGATAAAGTTCATAAAGATATCTAATTTTTTTGTTGTTTTCCATTATGCCTAACTAGTAAAAATAAAAACAAGTACAGGACTAGACATGATAACAAAATAAATTAAATGCAAGTAACTAATTTTTTGTGTTTTTTTTGTTATAGAGAGCAAGACAGTAAATAAAGTAAAACTAGCAACTAATTTTTTTGTGTTTTGTTTAGGTGCAGCAAACAAAGTAGTAAATAAAATAAAGCAAGACAAAAAACAAAGTAAAGAGATTGAGAAGTGGAGACTCCCCTTGCAGCGTGTCTTGATCTCCCCGGCAACGGCGCCAGAAAAAGTGCTTGATGCGCGTAGATGTACACGTCCGTTGGGAACCCCAAGAGGAAGGTATGATGCGCACAGTGGCAAGTTTTCCCTCAGTATGAAACCAAGGTTTAATCGAACCAGTAGGAGCCAAGAAGCACGTTGAAGGTTGATGGTCGCGAAATGTGATGCGGCGCAACACCAGGGATTCCGGCGCCAACTAGGAACCTGCACAACACAACCAAAGTACTTTGCCCCAACGAAACAGTGAGGTTGTCAATCTCACCGCTTGCTGTAACAAAGGATTAAACGTATCGAGTGGAAGATGTTTGCAAAGAAAACAGTAAAACAAGTAGAATGTATGCTATGTAAAGAATAGGACCGGGGTCCACAGTTCACTAGAGGTGTCTCTCCCATAAGATAAAAGCATGTTGGGTGAACAAATTACAGTCGGGCAATTGACAAATAGAGAAAGGCATAATAATGCATATACATGACATGGTAAATATAGTGAGATTTAATTGGGCATTACGACAAAGTACATAGACCGCCATCCAACTGCATCTATGCCTAAAAAGTCCACCTTCAGGTTATCGTCCGAACCCCCTCCAGTATTAAGTTGCAAAGCAACAGACAATTGCATTAAGTATTGTGCGTAATGTAATCAATAACTACATCCTTAGACATAGCATCAATGTTTTATCCCTAGTGGCAACAGCACATCACAACCTTAGAACTTTCTGTCACTGTCCCAGGTATCAATGAAGGCATGAACCCACTATCGAGCATAATTACTCCCTCTTGGAGTTAAGAGTAAAAACTTGGCCAGAGCCTCTACTAATAACGGAGAGCATGCAAGATCATAAACAACACATGAACAATAGATTGATAATCACCATAATCATAGTACTCTCTATCCATCGGATCCCGACAAACACAACATATAGAATTACATATAGATGATCTTGATCATGTTAGGCAGCTCACAAGATCTAACAATGAAGCACAACAAGGAGAAGACGACCATCTAGCTGCTATGGACCCATGGTCCAGGGGTGAACTACTCACTCATCACTCCGGAGGCGATCATGGCGATGAAGAGTCCTCCGGAGATGAATCCCTCTCCGGCAGGGTGCCGGGCAATCTCCGAATCCCCGAGATGGGATTCGCGGCGGCGTCTCGTAAGGTTTTCCGTATCGTGGCTCTCGGCTGGGGTTTCGCGACGGAGGCTTTAAGTAGGCGGAAGGTCAACGCGGGGGCCACACGAGGGGCCCAGGGGGCAGGTCGGCGCGGCCAGGGCCGGGCCGCGCCGGCCTCCTCCGGCCGCCTCGTGGCCCCACTTCGTTAGGTCTTCGGTCTTGGAAGCTTCGTG
Source organism: Lolium multiflorum (assembly GCA_030979885.1). NCBI lineage: Eukaryota > Viridiplantae > Streptophyta > Magnoliopsida > Poales > Poaceae > Lolium > Lolium multiflorum. The sequence goes on along the minus strand of CM061747.1, from coordinate 127,859,047 downwards.
CAAAAATAGGACCCTGGCGAAAGTTTCGTCCAATTCCGAGAATATTTCTTTACTAGGATTTCTGAAACCAAAAACAGCAGAAAACAGGAAGGCTCTTCGGCATCTTGTTAATAGGTTAGTTCAGAAAATGCATAAATATGACATATAATGTGCATAAAACATGTAGGTATCATCAATAAAGTAGCATGGAACATAAGAAATTATCGATACGTTGGAGACGTATCAGTGGTGGTCGCCGGAGAAGAATGGAGGAGGATGTGGTGGTGGTGGTGGTGGAGGTGGTGGAGAAGAAGGGATGAGGTGGTGGTGGTGGTGGTGGAGGAGGAGAAGTGAGGAGAGGAGATGGAGAAGTGAGAGGAGGTGGTGGAGGTGAAGTGGAGGAAGAGATTTGGCGCCTTCGAATTTCAAAATTTCGGCCAAAACTTCTGTGGCGCATGGGGGACAAGATGCGCCACAGAAAAAAAAATTCTTTTTTTTTGTATTTTGCAGGAAAAAATCTTTAACTGGCCGTAACTTTTTACTCTTTTCGAATTTGGCGATTCTAAAATTGTCCAACCGGGCAAGCCCGGGTGAATTCGAATGTAGAATTTTCGTGGGAACATTTTGATATATTTTGCGTTTTTTCAAGTTCGTATGCAACCAGAAATCCAGTTTGATGATTTTCCCACGCAATTTTGCAAAAAAAGTCGAAATTCATGTTTGTTAAATTTCAGTGGTGCTAGATGACATAATATATGGGAATCTCGAAGGATTTTATTTTTTGAAATTTCTATCTATTTCTTTTATTTTTTACAAAGGTAAAAAGGCGATCCAAGGGGGTGGAGTTGCGTGGGAGAAAATCTTTCAAGTTCTGGCGCACCAAAAATATGCGCCAGAATTTTAAACTTTGCACATGCCACCATGCGCCACAAATTTTGAACTTCGTGGCGCACATGCCACCATGCGCCACATAATTCTCTTCGCCCATGTGCAGCGCTGGACCCCGCGTGGGCCCATGAAATTTCTGTGGCGCATCCAGCCACATGCGCCACAGAAAGTAGACATTCTGTGGCGCACCAGTCCATCCATGCGCCACAGATTTCGACTTTCTGTGGCGCATATTGGTGCGCCACGAAATTTTTGTGGAGCATATTTTTTAGGTGCGCCACAGATGTCATTTCTACCTATAATGGTTTTCCTACTAGTGCGGTCACCTTTGCCCTATCAAGTGGTATCAGATTTCAGGTTGCTCGGTGAGATTTTACTGTTTTCCTAGTGTAGATTGCATTTGCCATCATACCCATAAACCACGAAAAAGCCAAAAATACAGTTAGGGTTTAGATCATCTCGTCCCATAAACCCCCTGCCACGCCTTGCATTATCTTTTCAGTTTTGCATATTTGAATTTGTGTCTGCATCTTCGTGTCGAGTTGCTGGTCTTAGCGTCTAGTTCCTTTAGAGTTTCGAGTTCTGGTCATATTAGTCACGCCGCCGCCGCCCGCTCGCACATCACCGCCATATACACCCACCATATACTTCCGCCATTACCATATACTTCCGCCACTTCCATATAGACCCACCATATACACCCACGAGATCGTTTCCGCCACAGTCATATACATCCGCCATATACCCTGTCTTCCACCGCGACACAGATTCGTGATGTTTCTCTGCCGTGACAAAGTTCGTGTAGAATTAGGTTTATTGTTTTTTTCTACTTAGTTGTTACCTTCTAATTTCGTCTGTGCTGAAGAAAAATTTCCGTGAGATAAGTTTCGGCTGCCAGTAAAGAATTGGAAGGAGAGCAAAAAAAGTCTGGAAACACTTCCGAAAAAAATTTCTGGCTACATTGGTTTTTCACCTTGGCGATCACTTTTCGCCACTGGCCGTTATAGCGACATTTTTTGCGCCTGCGCGCTTTCCGGAGCACTTTCCAGAAATTTCGACAAAAATATTTTCTGAGGCTATACTGTTTTTAGACCTTGGGGATCAGTTTGAGACACTTGCCATCATAGTGATTTTTCGCCCTCGCGTCGCCACATCATCGCCACCTCATCACTGCTAGTTGCTTGTGTGCCGCGCCGTGACCTCGTTAGTGTTCTAGGCTCGCGTCTCTAGTACGGTCTAGCCTAGGACCAGCACAGTACCGTCGTTGAGCATACTTTCAATACTGCATTGCTGTTTTGACAATTGCTGTTTTGCTACCATATTAGCCTTCCTACAGCTCTACATATTGTCTCCACGTGCACCGTGTCGACACTTGGTAATCGCTTTGGCAATCTTTGGAGACGCCTTGCTGGTTGTTACATCGCCTTCCTCCTGTTTGGTAAGCACTTGTAAGAGCTTTGTATTTTGCTTGACGAATTGCGCGTGAACCACCATATTCCGTAGTTTGTAGGCATATACATTTGTGCTTTTTCTGTACTAACCATGACAGGCACAGAGTCGGCGAACATTGACCCGGATAAGATGACGAATGCAGAGATGCATGCTCACTTCCTCCACCTTTTGGGCGGGCATGCAACCGACGTGGATGGGCGCCTCGGTGATGTTGACGCCAAACTCACCGACGCGCTGGACAAGATCGAGGGCCTCGAGGCAGCTTTCAACTCCAAGCTCGACGCCAAGTTCCAGGAGTTGTTGACTCGATTACCGCCGCCTCGCGCCAACGTGCAGCGCCGCGCACGCCGCGTTCCTCGTGCGGACGTTCCGGCGGGTACCGCTCCTGCTGCAGCAGCCGCACATGACGCGCCTTCTGATGAAGGATACGAGGACTATGGCGGGAACGAGGATGAACAAGTAGATGAGAACGTGCTGGATGACGAGGAGGTCCAACAACCTGCACCTGGTCGTCCACGGCAGCTGAACCGCCATGCTAGACCACCGCCCCGCCGGTACGTAATGATGATGATCATGTTGCTAAACTGAAACTGAATATTCCGCCATTTGAGGGTAGATATAATCCTGATGCATATCTTACATGGGAATTGGAAGTAGAACAACGCTTTGCATGTTTGAAATATCCTGATCACTTGCGTGTTAGTGCTGCTACTTGTGAGTTCACAGATTTTGCATCTATTTGGTGGTCTGAACATTGTAGAGTACATCATGCTAATATTCCTACTATCTGGGTTGGTTTAAAACTTGCTATGCGTACTCGTTTTGTTCCTCCACATTATCAGCGTGATTTGCTTAAAAAATTGTCTCGCTTAGAACAAGGGAAAAATTCTGTAGAAGACTATTATCAAGAATTGCAAACTGGCATGATTCGATGTGGTATTGTAGAGGATAATGAGGCTATGCTTGCACGTTTCTTTGGTGGTTTGAATAAAGAGATTCAGCATATTTTAGATTATAAGGAGTACAACACTATTACTCGCTTATTTCATCTTGCTTGCAAAGCTGAACGTGAAGTGCAGGATCGTCAACCACCATGGAGAAAAGCTAATGTTTCTGCAGGTCGTACATCGTCATGGACTACACGACAATCAGCGCCACAATCTCGTGGGGCTACACCAGCACCTTCTACCTCCAAGTACACCGCGCCTGCATCACGAGCACCACCGGCTGCTACTCCACCATCTGCTGGTCCTCCTCGGAGTTCATCTTCGATGGCCTCCACGGGGAAGACGCGCGACATACAATGTCGCAAATGCTTGGGATTTGGACACATAGAGAGAGAATGCAGAACCAAGCGTGTGATGTTGGTGCGTGAAGATGGCGAATATGATTCTGCAAGTGACTTTGATGAAGATACATTAGCCCTTATTGCTGCACGTGATGGTGCCAATTCTGATTCTGAGAGAGAGATGGAGGTAATGGAAGCTGACACTGCTGATCAGTACAGGAGCTTAGTTGCACAGCGTGTGTTGAGCGTGCAATTGAGCAAAGCTGAGCATGATCAACGCCACAATCTGTTCCAAACAAGAGGTTGTCAAAGAGCGAGCTATAAGGATCATCATTGATGGAGGGAGCTGCAATAATCTGGCTAGCGTTGACATGGTGGAGAAGCTTTCTCTCCCTACAAGACAGCGCACTCATCCATACTACATTCAATGGTTTGAGAGCTCTCGGAAGCTCAAGGTAACAAGAACTACACGTGTGCATTTTACTATTGGTACATATTCTGATTTTGTGGATTGTGATGTTGTGCCTATGCAAGCTTGTTCTTTGTTACTTGGTAGACCTTGGCAATTTGATAGAGAATCTGTTCATAATGGTAAAACTAATCAGTATTCTCTTATGCATGATGGAAAGAAAATTGGTCTCAAACCTATGACTCCTGAACAAATACTAAAAGATGATCTTGCTAGAGCTAGTAGAGTAAAAAACGAGGAGAAACATAAGAGTGAGAATCAGATTGTTGCTGCAGATTTTGTGCCACATAAGATTAATACTAAATCTGATTCAAACCATGCTACTGAAATTCGTTTGAAAAATCCTTGTTTGCTTGCTAGCAAATCTGATATTGCTGAACTTGATGTGAACACTACTCAATGCTATGCTATTATTTGCAAAGAAGTTCTGTTTTTATTTGAGGATATGCCTCCTTCTTTGCCACCTGCGGTTGCTAACCTTTTGCAGGAGTTCATTGATGTGTTCCCACAAGATGTACCACCTGGACTACCACCTATCCGTGGGATAGAACACCAGATTGACTTGATTCCAGGTGCTTCGCTGCCCAACCGTGCGCCATATCGTACCAATCCTGAAGAGACCAAAGAGATTCAGCGACAAATTCAGGTTCTCCAAGATAAAGGTTACATTCGTGAGTCTCTTAGCCCATGTGCTGTTCCTATTATCTTGGTACCTAAGAAGGATGGTTCTTCACGCCTGTGTACTGATTGTAGATCTATTAATAATATTACCATTCGTTACCGTCATCCTATACCTCGTTTAGATGATATGCTTGATGAATTGAGTGGTTCTATTATGTTCTCTAAAGTTGATTTGCGTAGTGGTTACCACCAGATTCGTATGCAATTAGGAGATGAATGGAAAACAACGTTTAAAACTAAGTTCGGTTTATATGAGTGGTTAGTAATGCCTTTTGGTTTAACTAATGCACCTAGTACTTTCATGAGACTGATGAACGAAGTTTTACGTGCTTTTATTGGACGTTTTGTGGTGGTATACTTTGATGATATTATGATTTATAGCAAATCTTTGGAGGAACATTTGGATCATTTACGTGCTGTTTTCAATGCTTTACGTGATGCACGTTTGTATGGTAATCTTGAGAAGTGCACCTTTTGCACCAATCGAGTTGCGTTTCTTGGCTATGTTGTTACTGCGCAGGGAATTGAAGTTGATCAAGCCAAGATTGAGGCAATTGAGAGTTGGCCGCAGCCAAAGACGGTCACACAAGTGAGGAGTTTTCTTGGCCTCGCTGGTTTCTATAGGCGCTTTGTGAAAGATTTTGGATCCATTGCTGCGCCGCTGAATGAGCTTACAAAGAAGGATGTGCCCTTTGTGTGGGGCGATGCACAACAAGACGCCTTCATGATACTGAAAGATAAGTTAACACATGCTCCATTACTCCAACTTCCTGATTTCAATAAGACTTTTGAGCTTGAATGTGATGCTAGTGGAATTGGTTTAGGAGGTGTGTTATTACAAGAGGGCAAACATGTTGCATATTTTAGTGAGAAATTGAGTGGGCCTAGTCTGAATTATTCTACTTATGATAAAGAATTATATGCGCTGGTTCGGACATTAGAAACTTGGCAACATTATTTATGGCCTAAAGAATTTGTTATACATTCTGATCATGAATCTTTGAAGCATATTCGTAGTCAAGCTAAGTTGAATCGCCGCCATGCAAAGTGGGTTGAGTTTATTGAGTCTTTTCCTTATGTTATCAAACATAAAAAGGGTAAAGATAAGGGAGTGGTGTTTTGGAACATGGGAGCATATGCTCCCTATATTTTGAAATGCATCTTACACATATTTTAAATTTCAAAAAAATTGAAACAAAAAATTTGCACGTACATCTTCACGTGCTACGCGCTCACAAAGTCGTTTCATAAAAAATGAACTTATCATGTGACGTGTGTAAAAAAGACAAAAGTGCTGAAAACAATGCTTTTCACAGGATAAGTTTTCTTTTTTTACATAGGCCAAAAAAATATTATTTTTTCGTGAAACTTGACGCACACACATATATTATGGAGATGTACATGTAGAATTTTTTTTCAAAAAATTTCCACACTTTGAAATATGTTTTGTTGGTAGAGGGAGCATACGCACCCGGGAGCCGAATTGAATTTCCGTAAAGATAATGTTATTGCTGATGCTTTGTCGCGCCGTTATACTATGCTATCTCAACTTGACTTCAAGATTTTTGGATTAGAAACCATAAAGGAACAATACTTGCATGATGCTGATTTTAAAGATGTGTTGCTGAATTGTAAAGATGGTAGAACATGGAACAAATTCGTCCTCAATGATGGATTTGTGTTCCGTGCTAACAAGCTATGCATCCCAGATAGTTCCGTTCGTCTTTTGTTGTTGCAGGAGGCGCATGGAGGAGGATTGATGGGTCACTTTGGTGTGAAGAAGACGGAGGATGTACTTGCTGCACACTTCTTTTGGCCACGTATGCGTCGAGATGTTGAGAGATTTGTGGCACGCTGCACTACATGTCAAAAAGCTAAGTCTCGACTTAATCCACATGGTTTATATATGCCTCTTCCTGTTCCTAGTGTACCTTGGGAGGATATTTCTATGGATTTCGTTTTGGGTTTGCCTCGTACACAGAAGGGGAGGGATAGTATCTTTGTTGTTGTGGATAGGTTTTCTAAGATGGAACACTTTATTCCATGTCACAAAACTGATGATGCTACACATGTTGCTGATTTGTTCTTTCGCGAAATTGTGCGTTTACATGGTGTGCCAAATACTATTGTTTCTGATCGTGATACTAAATTTCTTAGCCACTTTTGGAGATGTTTATGGGCTAAGTTGGGGACTAAATTGCTGTTTAGTACTACATGTCATCCCCAAACTGATGGACAAACTGAAGTAGTAAATAGAACATTATCTACTATGCTGCGGGCTGTTTTGAAGAAGAATTTAAAATTGTGGGAAGAGTGTTTGCCTCATATTGAATTTGCTTACAATCGTTCGCTGCATTCTACCACTAAGATGTGCCCTTTTGAGATTGTGTATGGTTTTGTTCCACGTGCACCTATTGATTTATTGCCTTTACCATCTTCGGTGCAAAATGATTTGGATGCTACACAACGAGCTGAATTGATATTAAAATTGCATGAGACTACTAAAGACAACATAGAACGCATGAATGCTAAGTATAAAATTGATGGGGATAGAGGAAGAAAGCATGTTGTGTTTGATGTTGGTGATCTTGTTTGGTTGCATTTGCGCAAAGATCGTTTTCCTGCATTGCGCAAGTCTAAGCTCATGCCACGTGCCGCTGGTCCTTTTAAGGTGTTAGAGAAAATAAATGATAATGCATATAAACTTGAGCTTCCTGCAGAATTGGGTCCGGTTAGTCCTACATTTAACATTGCAGATTTGAAGCCTTACTTTGGTGAAGAAGATGAGATCGCGTCGAGGACGACTTCAATTCAAGAAGGGGAGCATGATGAGGACATCCCATCTATTGATACAACCGCTGTACCTACAGCCACACAAATTCAAGGACCAATCACTCGAGCTCGTGCCAAACAAACTATCAGGTACTTTCGTTTCTTGGAACTATTCCTCACATACATGAGAATATGATGCTGCCTAAATCAGATGTGTTTGTTACTCTCAGGAATGATGGACCTAGCATGGATGAGAGGGACAAGCATTGGAGCATGATCACACATGGAGGAGATGGCAGCAAACATGTGAGGATTGAAGAAGACGCTGCGAGTGGAGATTTCAGAACTTTGAAGCCACCATAATTGGAGATGAAGACATGGACGAAATATAGAGTTCTACACTTCATAATTTCGTCCACATGAGTCCATGGTGCTGCGACACCATTAGTTTTGGGCCAGGCCCATGTAATTTTCGCAGGATTTAAGTCAGCCACTTTTTAGAGTCCGTTTGAAGGGGGAAGGCCTTCTAGGGTTTGGTTCGGCCACCATATGCATGGCTGGCCGAAACCCCACCTTTTCCTCCTTTAAATACCCCCATAGCCGTCACGTTTAGACTCGGATTTTGATTAGACTAAAAGTTAGCCATTGCTGCAACTCTCGTGTACTTCTTTTGAGGCCAACGCCCAGAACAAGACCGACTATTCGGAATCCCACCTTATTCAATAAAGCTTTCATCTATATCCGCAATATTCTGATTGCAATATTAGTTCTTACTTGTTCTCGATTTCAGGTAGGAATTAAGACCCTCGCTGGTCAGGCTGGTGCATCCGCAAGATCAGTAACTCCCGGAGATTGTCCTAGCGATTGCATTGGCGCACGAGCTTTGCACGTGTAGTCGGATCGTCAAGCACGAACTCCACCAACAAATCGACGCTATCATACTCTCATCGAAAGATCGGCCACCTTTGCCCTATCAAGTGGTACACAATCAATTTCAACCTTAGCCACATAGAAAGCTAGGTCACCGTAGCACTTAGCCTCTCGACGAGACATAGCCGAAACCTTCGGCACCCCATTGTAACCCGGTATTTTCATAATCAAGATCAGACAGGCAGGACGTAGGGTGTTACCTCATCGAGGGCCCTGAACCTGGGTAAATTGCTCTCCCCGTTGTTAACCGATGTCTCGTGTCAGCCTACAGGATTCCATCAACCCTAAGCCCCAATCGGAGGGCATTGTCGAGGAGCACCCTCGTCAATTGGCGCCGTCTGTGGGAAACCTGTTGGCACAAGATCCGTCATCGGCAGATCCAACCATGTCGTCGGCAGCTTCGTCAACGCCATCATCATCATCACCGATCTTGGGAATCCCGATTCGATTCGGCTCCTATGAGTTCACCCCGCACAGCGACTCTTCTCGCTCGACTTTATCGGGTTCGCAAGGAAACATGGAGATGGCATTCGGGAGCGTCCACTACAACATCAACGTAGAAGGAATCCTTCGACTGCTCGAGCCGCACGCTCCCAGGTCAGCAAGGAAGCCTCTCTTATCGGTTGCAAGGCCGATCATGTCATCATCAATCGATCTCTCCGCTGGGCTGACAGATTCGACTGATCCGTCCGCACCATCGACTCCTCGATCGACGTCTTCGATGTCGGTCGGATCTGACAACCCCGCCATCAGAGATGACATCGCTACTGTTTGAACTGCGACACAAGGCACGGGTTGGGATCGAGTGACACACCATTCATCTGTAGCGCTCAGTATTCATCGGGAGAGGACAGCGTCGACAGCATCGTCAAAAAAGGCACCTGGAAAATAGCGCGCCACCAAGTTTATGCTGCCAATAACACAGGAAACGCAAGGAACGTGGGAGATGGAGAGCACACCCCATGCTCTAGCAGACGACGAAGCTTCGGAAACAGTGCCAGCAACCATGGTAGCGATTACATCGCGGAGGAAGAATGGGCAGCCGCCCGGGTAGCCGTGCTCAACAATACACCACTCCCCGTTGGAGCTTCGGTTGGAACCCTCAACGCCTTTCGCGAAATATTGGACAAGAATCGGGAGCGGCTGTCACTCGAGCAAACCACCCTTGAGAAACGCCTGCGTGCGGCAGAACGATCAAGCGAACAACGAAGGGGCTCGCGAGCAAGCGCCTCCCGAAGCAGTCAGGGCGCGGGGAAACACCGATCGAGATTATCCAGGCTTTCGGAAGACGATGCTAGGGAAATAACATCAAACTTATCCAGGTCATTCATGACCACGGATACCGCAGGAATGCTGAGGCTGAAAACCGTCGAGGCAGCAACTGCCAACCTCGCGCCGTACCTCGTTAACCAACAACCCGAAGGTTCCATGGTTCAAGCTCATCGGGGCGCTCTAGAAAGCCTTGCAATCCTGGGAGATAAACTGGTTCCGCGAAAAGAAAAAGCCTCACCACAAGCCGGAGGTTCAAAACACCGTTCGAGGGATGCTCGAGACGAGATTACCCAGAGCAGGATCGATAAAGCCAGACGACGGCGAGCCGCGAGGGGGGAATACGACAGTGACACCTCAGAGGAAAGCGAGGAGTATGATGGCGAGCTGAGAGGGGCTGACTGCTTGAGTTACAAGATTCGAGAGACAATGCCACCTAAGAAGTTTAAGCCTACCCCTACCGACGCCGCCAAGTATGATGGACAGCAGGAGCCAAGATCATGGATAGATGATTACCTGCAGACTGTGATCCTACACAAAGGAAACCAGATTGCGGCAATGCAATGTTTGCAGCTTTACCTGAAAGATTCGGCACGGGCCTGGCTGAGGGGCCTGCCGAAGGGATCTATCAAGTCATGGGACGACCTGGTGGATGCTTTTGTCGCTAACTTCCAAGAAACGTACAAGAGACCTGTTGGGATTGAAGAGTTGCGGCATTGCCAGCAGAAGCCGAGAGAATCAATGCGCGCATACATCGGGAGATTCACTAAACTCCTGAACGCTGCCGAAGATGTTTCCGTCGACAGAGCAATCGACACTTTCAGCGACGGCATCCGACGTGAAAGTTACATATAAGAACTCGGACGCAAAAAGCCAAAGACCATAACCAAGTTAATGGAGATCGCCAACAGCTGGGCTGATGGCGAGGACAACGTACGAAAACCACGACAGCGCAGCGATGACGAAGACGATGATCAGCCGAAGAATGATTCGGGTGGTCGCAGAGATCGTCGCAAGAAGAGGAAAGACCGCAGTTACGATGACAATAACTTGGTAGCTGCTGGATATTCCGATCGACAAGATGATCGGTATGATGATAGGCGAGATGATCGGCAGGATGGCAACAGGAGCAACTCTGGGAACCATAGCAACTACAAGCCACGACCCCATAGGTCACCCGAATTGCCCTTTGCCGAACAGATAAATGCACCCTGCTACCTGCACGCATACACATCGACTCCAAAGACAATAAGAAGAAGTCAAGCCATCTGCTCAAAGACTGTCGACAGTTCATTGAGATGCAGAAGCTCATCCAGCAGTAGCAGCAGCCGCCGCCACCACCACCCCCACCTCAGCACCAGGTTCAGCAAGTTCAGCCTCACAATCCTAACGAGTCCTTTCCACCACCTCGTGGGCAGATGAGCATGATCCACAAAACTGGTGTTTCGAGAAGGGAGATGAAGAAGCTCACCCAAGAAATCAACCTGGCAGAAAGTATCATGGCCAACATCCCCGAGTATATCGACTGGTCCTCTCAGAGTATCACGTTCAGCAGGGCGGATCACCTGATGACAATACCAAAGCCGGGACATGCCGCGCTAGTGGTTGAAGCGCAAATTGGAGGATTTAAGATGAGCAAAGTTTTTATGGACGGTGGAAGCGGGCTAAATCTGATATTCCTCGACACGATCAAAACCATGGGAATCACGATGAGGATGCTAGAAGAGACAGACACCTGTTTTCATGGGATCCTCCCCACGTCGCCAGCGTACTCTATTGGCAAGGTTTTCCTGAACATCGTCTTTGGTAAACCCGATAACTTCAGGAAGGAAAAGATCGAGTTTGAAGTAGTGAATTGGGAATCACAGTACCACGCTATACTCGGAAGATCAGCTTATGCCAAGTTCATGGCTGTGCCACATTATGCATACCTCAAGCTGAAAATGCCTGGGAACAATGGGACAAATATCACAGTCTATGGAAGTTTCTCACGCTCAGACAATTGTGATCGCGAGTTTCAGAAGATTGCTGCAAAGTTCGGGTTCAGGCAGGAAGCTGTCGGCCTTCCTTCAAAATTTTCAGCACGCGATGATAGGGAAGATGAACGCGCCAGGAGGATGAAAAAGAAGCCGTCCGATCTGGTTACAGAGGTCACTGCAGCAAAAACTTCGGCAGTCGATGGTACTGCAGTGACTGAAGAAAACAAATCCCTGGCAATCACCACCCAGAATCCTGGTGAAATCGGCGAGGCTTCTAAAACTACGGACGCGGCAGACAAGCTTGAAGACAAGAAGAATCCTCCTCTCGTTTAAAAAAGACGGCCAGTATTTCGTTTTTTCGTATTTAGGCAGGGTGCTTTCTCACCCCTTAGTTATTTTCTTACGTTATTAATAAAAACTTGAGTTTCGTTTCTCTGAAGCATTGCAGTAATTCGGGTCACCGAACCACATCACATTGAACCTCGTTTTTGCATATTACGGCAAATGGAGGAGCGCTGGAAAAACACGTCTAGTGATTGCACTCTAAACCCTCTGAAATTACGAGTGCTATGAGGCAAAACTGACGGAGATCATACCCTTTCGCTATAGATGCCTCAACGAGTGCCGTAAATAGCAGGGAACATGGAGCAAATAAATTAACGACCCACGTTCGGCACTTTACTTATGGAAGTGCCAAAGAGCGACAGAGTCATCGGCAGAGCTGGTGCTCCCGATATATTCGGGAGCTGCTGTCAAGACATACATCGGTTGAAAGCAAAGTTGCACACACAACGGGTTTAGCAAGACCCGCAACACGAGCTGATCACTCAAACAATTTGCTAACCAACCAATATACATACATTTTCATGAGCGATTGAAATTTGCTCCTTCAAAATTTGCCAACGGCATTAACATGGCAAAAATGCATTTACATGCAGTCTAACCGATAACAACCTTAAAAATTCAAACGTCATAAAAGACTCTTATTTACAATGGGACACTGAATTACTCTTGCGGAGTTTCTTTTTCTTCAGGTGTCTTCGAGTCTTGTTCAAGTTTGTCGACAATCATATTGGCAGGCAGCATCACCTTCGGGTACAGAAGTTCTAAATCACATGTCGCTTTGGCAATTGAAAGCAGATTTGCTGAAGGATAACGCGCCAGAACAAGGGACAGTGTAAACCTGGCCCCTGCAAAAACTTGAGCAAGAACCAAGTCTCGGATCTTCCTGGCATTGCTAAACTCTGACATCAAAGTTAACAGCGTGGGAGGAACCGCATTCAGAGGAAACATCGTCTTCCAGATCATTCTCAGAGCTTTGTAAACCTTGTCGAAGAAACGATGTACTTGCTGAACCCGGGAACTTGGCGTAGTCGAAGCTTTTGCATGTTCCCTCCAGAACACTTCTGTCATGGTGATAGTTGGGTCAATGCATGTACACGTTCTGTATGCGCTTGTTTTCTTCAGCCTTGTTCGAGCTATGACTAGCGGAAGAACCAGACGATGAGAAAGTGCATTTAAAGAAAGATAAAGCAAGAGGGTCGGGGAACTTACAGTTTAAACTTTCAGCGGCCTTGTGCAATTCAGTCAGCGCGTAGCGCTCACTGTCAGCCGCAGGCTCATTCTTCTTATTGACAATGGCAGCTAGGTGATACGTCTCAAACGTATCTATAATTTCTGATGTTCCATGCTACTTTATTGATGATACCTACATGTTTTATACACATTATATGTCATTATTATGCGTTTTCCGGAACTAACCTATTAACAAGATGCCACAGTGCCAGTTCATGTTTTCTGCTGTTTTTGGTTCCAGAAAGGCTGTTCGGGCAATATTCTCGGAATTGGACGAAATCAACGCCAAAGATCTTATTTTTCCGGGAGGCTCCAGAACACCGAAGGAGAGTCGGAGGAGAGCCGGGCACCACACACGTGGGCGCGCGGGCTACACCCCCGCGCCGGCCTGGTGTGGGGCCCTGCCGCCCCTCTGCGCCGCCTCTTCGCCTATTTAAGCCCTTTCGACCTAAAACGCAGTACCAATTGACGAAACTCCGAAAAGACTCCAGAGGCGCCGCCACATCGCGAAACTCCAATTCGGGGACAGAATTCTCTGTTCCGGCACCCTGCCGGGACGGGGAATTGCCCCCGGAGCCATCTCCACCGCCGTCTTCACCGCCATCTTCACCGCCATCGCTGTTCCCATGATGAGGAGGGAGTAATTCTCCCGGGGCTGAGGGGCTCTACCGTAGCTATGTGGTTAATCTCTCTCCTATGTACTTCAATACAATGATCTCATGAGCTGCTTACATGATTGAGATCCATATGATGAGTTTTGTATCACAATTTATCTATGTGCTACTCTAGTGATGTTATTAAAGTAGTTTTATTCTCTGCACGGTGTAATGGTGACAGGGTGCATCCGTGTTAGTACTTGGCGTAGGCTATGATTATGATCTCTTGTAGATTATGAAGTTAATTATTGCTATGATGGTATTGATGTGATCTATTCCTCCTACATGGTGTGAAGGTGACAGTGTGCATGCTATGTTAGTACTTGGTTTAGTCGTGTCGATCTTTCATGCACTCTAAGGTTATTTAAATATGAACATTGAATTGTGGAGCTTGTTAACTCCGGCATTGAGGGTTCGTGTAATCCTACGCAATGTGTTCATCATCCAACAAAAGAGTGTAGAGTATGCATTTATCTATTCTGTTATGTGATCAATGTTGAGAGTGTCCACTAGTGAAAGTATGATCCCTAGGCCTTGTTTCCAATACTGCAAACACCGCTTATTTACTGTTTTGTTGCATGTTTACTTGCTGCCATATTTTATTCAGGTTTACTACTCATATACATCCATACTACTTGTATTTCACTATCTCTTCGCGAACTAGTGCACCTATTAGGTGTGTTGGGGACACAAGAGACTTCTTGCTTTGTGGTTGCAGGGTTGCTTGAGAGGGATATCTTTGACCTCTTCCTCCCTGAGTTCGATAAACCTTGGGTGATCCACTTGAGGAAACTTGCTGCTGTTCTACAAACCTCTGCTCTTGAGGCCCAACACTGTCTACAAGAATAGAAGCACCCGTAGACATCAAGCACTTTTCTGGCGCCCCGGGGAGGAAAGGTAAAAGGTACTCACACTCGGATCTCGGCTACTAAGCTTATTTTCCGGCACCGTTGTAAGTACTCGAAGCTATTTCCTTTAGATCCTGCAATTGCATCTTTTTGTTTCTTGTTTTTATTTTCACTAGTTAGGCATAATGGAAAACAACAAAAAAATTGGTGAGCTTTTTAATCTTTTTCCTAATTTAGAATTGTTTGATGCGAAAATTAAAAAACCTATGGAACCTTATTTACATGATAGTAGCAATGTTATTAGTATGAATGCGATTACTGCTAATGCTATGAAGAAGTCTAAGCTTGGGGAAGCTGGTTTTTGTCTTTTTAGCTTCCCATCTTTAGGGGAGAAAATTTGCTCTGATAATATTTTATCTCCCATATGCGATAACTCTAATGATGCTTCTGATATTTTAAATCCACCTGCTGAAAGTATTCCTTACAAGATACCTATGAAAATTATTGAACGTGTTATGGATAACCGCTATGAAGGGGATGGAACTGTTCATCCTAAAGATCATTTACTGTTTTTGCATGAATTATGCGGGTTATTCAAGTGTGCAGGTATTTCAATGGATGAAGTTAGGAAGAAATTATTTGTTATGTCGCTATCTGGTGAAGCGGCGCATTGGTATAAACTATTGAAGGACGGGCGCTCTCTTGATTGGAAGGATATTGTGCCTCTATTTTATTCCAAGTTCTATCCTCCAAGTGAAATTCACAAAGATCGAAACCGTATATATAATTTTTGGCCTCATGATGGAGAGAATATTGCCCAAGCATGGGAGAGATTGAAGTCCTTAATGCTCAAATGCCCCAATCATGAGTTTCCTGGTAATGTCATCATTGATAATTTTTATGCAAGACTTTCTTTTCAGGATAAAACCTTGCTGGATACTTCTTGTTCTGGATCATTCACACGCAATAAAGAAGAGTTTAAATGGGACCTTCTTAATCGGATTCAGGAGAACGCTGAAGATTGGGAGAACAACAAAGGTGAAAGAGTCAGGTATAAATTATGATTATGAATGCATTGAAACTTTTATGGATACTGATAAATTTCGAGATATGAGTGCTACTTATGGTCTTGACTCTCAAGTTGCTGCAAATCTTTATAAAGCCTTTGCTTCTCATTTAGAATTGCCTAAAAAGAATTTTGATAAGTATCATGAACCTTTTAAAGAGGCTTGCATGAAGAATGACATTGTTGTTAATGATTGCAATAAGCATGCTCAAACTCCTAAGAATGCTATTTCCTATAAGCATGTTAATTTTTGTGGAATGCATAGACCTTGTGGAATTAATCAAATCGAAGATGAATATTGTATCCATCATAGGAATGAAAAAACTAGTGGTCTAGGGCTCTAGATGATCTAGGTAAAAAAGTTTGTGCCCTCTATCCTTTTATTTGTGAAGTTTGCCATGAAGTGGGTCATTTTAATTTTCAATGCCCCTCCAATGATAATTTGAACCCAATGAGTGCTGCAAATTTGTATTGTGATGATGAAATTACTCCTAATCAGCATGATGAACTTACTTTATTTTTGTGGTGTGAAGAGCTCTCAAGAAAAATCTCTTTGTTACATATGAGTGATCTTGATATTGATGATGTCCTGCATGGGTGTTTTTCTTATTGCATTGATAATAGCCATACAAATACTTACATACAAAATATTTTAGAAGATGACACCTTGCCAAAATATGATAGGACCGCTGTGTGTTTTCAACTAATTAATGAAAAGGAGGGATCCTCCCAAGTTTCTTCTATTGTTTCTAAAAGAAAATCAGGTTATGCGGACAAGCCACCCTTCAAGCCTCTTCCTCCTAAAGAAGGGAAGGAAGAAGAAGGAAGAAGAAGAAGAAGAAGAAGAAGAAGAAGGGAAGAAGAAGAAGAAGAAGAAGGAGAATAAAAAGAAAGAGGTAACGGCGTATCCCCGGAATGAGATAACGCTAGGTAACCGTAAGTATGTTGCTCCTAATGATTATTGTGATAATGAATCTGAATACGATGATCTTCCTATGCCCTTTACATACATTAGCGATCATGATTTGAATGAGCACACTACTTTTGATATTACAAATCTCTGGGAAACTAATTCTGAAAATGATAATAATTGCCATAGTGTCAGTGCTATCCATGCTTCCTCCCATAATGATATAGAAAGCTCTAAGCTTGGGGAAGAGGTGTTTGAAAATCCTTTTGCTACTGGTCATTATGTTTTGATACATCTCCTTCTAATAACAATGATGGTATGGTCATAGATAAATCGACTGTGAAAGATAACTATTCTATTTCTTATGATGACACTGTGCCTCCGATCTTTGATGATTATTATAAAGAATGCTATGATATAGGTTATAACTATCCTTATGAAACTTGTCATAGTCATGATTGGATTACCAAAAACAATTCTTTTAATATGCAACTTGTTTACCATGTTCAAATTCTTGATAATAATCTTGCTCCAATTACTATTAATGAGAATAACTCTTCTTATGCCAAAATTAATGATATTTCTATGCATATGAACCATGATAAGAATGTTTTAAGTGATGGGTATATTGTGGATTTCATCAATGATGCTACTGAAAGTTATTATGAGAGAGGGAAATATGGTTATATGCATCTTAATAATATTAAGTTTCCCCTCTTCATGTTGAGAATCTTGAAGTTACTCGTGTTTTATCCTCTTATGCTTGTCACTTTGTTCTTCATGAATTCATTTGTGTACAAGATTCCTTTGCATAGGAAGTGTGTTAGACTCAAATGCTCTCTTTTGCCTCAATTTTTATTTCTTGCGAGTGCATCATTAAAACTGCTAAGCCCATCTTAATGGCTATAAAGAAAGAACTTCTTGGGAGATAACCCATGTGTTATTTTGCTACAGTACTTTGTTTTATATTTGTGTCTTGAAAGTTGTTTACTACTGTAGCAACCTCTCCTTATCTTATTTTTATTGCATTGTTGTGCCAAGTAAAGTCTTTGATAGAAAGGTTGATACTAGATTTGGATTACTGCGCAGAAACAGATTTCTTGCTGTCACGAATCTGGGCCTAATTCTCTGTAGGTAACTCAGCAAATTATGCCAATTTACGTGAGTGATCCTCAGATAAGTACGCAACTTTCATTCAATTTGAGCATTTTCATCTGAGCAAGTCTGGTGCCATTTTAAAATTCGTCTTTACGGACTGTTCTGTTTTGACAGATTCTGCCTTTTATTTCGCATTGCCTCTTTTTTCTGTGTTGGATGGATTTCTTTGTTCCATTAACTTTCAGAAGCTTTGTGCAATGTCCAGAAGTGTTAAGAATGATTGTGTCACCTCTGAACATGTGAGTTTTTGATTATGCACTAACCCTCTAATGAGTTGTTTTGAGTTTGGTGTGGAGGAAGTTTTCAAGGGTCAAGAGAGGAGGATGATATACTACGATCAAGAAGAATGAAAAGTCTAAGCTTGGGGATGCCCCGGTGGTTCATCCCTGCATATTTCAAGAAGACTCAAGCATCTAAGCTTGGGGATGCCCAAGGCATCCCCTTCTTCATCGACAAATTATCAGGTTCCTTCTCTTGAAACTATATTTTTATCCCATCACATCTTATGTACTTTACTTGGAGTTTGTGTTTTTGTTTGAATAAATGATTGTTTGGGAGAGAGACACGCTCCGCTGGTTCGTATGAACACATGTGTTCTTAGCTTTTAATTTTCATGGCGAAGGTTGAAACTGCTTCGTTAATTGTTATATGGTTGGAAACGGGAAATGCTACATGTAGTAATTGGTATAATGTCTTGAATAATGTGATACTTGGCAATTGTTGTGCTCATATAGATCTTGTTTAAGCTCTTGCATCATGTACCTTGTACCCATTAATGAATAATTACATAGAGCTTGTTAAAATTTGGTTTGCATGATTGGTCTCTCTAAGTCTAGATATTTTCTGGTTGAGGTGTTTGAACAACAAGGAGACGATGTAAAGTCTTATAATGCTTACAATATGTTTATATGTGAGTCTTGCTGCACCATTTCATACTTGAGTTTGCTTCAAATAACCTTGCTAGCCTAAACCTTGTATCGAGAGGGAATACTTCTCATGCATCCAAATACTTGAGCCAATATTCATGCCATTTGTGTCCACCATACCTAACTACTACATGGTATTTCTCCGCCATTCCAAAGTAAATTGCTTGAGTGCTACCTTTAAACCATTCAAAATTTATCACCTCTGATTTGTGTCAATGTTTCATAGCTCATGAGGAAGTATGTGGTGTTTATCTTTCAATCTTTTTGGGCAACTGATACGTCTCCAACGTATCGATAATTTCTTATGTTCCATGCCACTTTATTGATGATACCTACATGTTTTATGCACATTATATGTCATATTTATGCATTTTCTGGAACTAACCTATTAACAAGATGCCGAAGAGCCAGTTGCTGTTTTCTGCTGTTTTGGTTTCAGAAATCCTAGTAAGGAAATATTCTCGGAATTGGACGAAATCAACGCCCAGGGTCCTATTTTTGCACGGAGCTTCCAGAAGACCGAAGAGGGAAGGAAGTGGGGCCACGAGGCGCCGACACCATAGGGCGGCGCGGCCCAGGCCCTGGCCGCGCCGACCTAGGGTGTGGGGCCCTCGTGTGGTCCCCCGCGTTGCCCTTCCGCCTACTTAAAGCCCCCGTCGCGAAAACCCCAGTACCGAGAGCTACGATACGGAAAACCTTCCAGAGACGCCGCCGCCGCGAATCCCATCTCGGGGGATTCAGGAGATCGCCTCCGCACCCTGCCGGAGAGGGGATTCATCTCCCGGAGGACTCTTCATCGCCATGATCGCCTCCGGAGTGATGAGTGAGTAGTTCACCTGGACCATGGGTCCATAGCAGTAGCTAGATGGTCGTCTTCTCCTTGTTGTGCTTCATTGTTGGATCTTGTGAGCTGCCTAACATGATCAAGATCATCTATCTGTAATACTATATGTTGTGTTTGTCGGGATCCGATGGATAGAGAATACTATGTTATGGTGATTATCAATCTATTGTTTATGTGTTGTTTATGATCTTGCATGCTCTCCGTTATTAGTAGAGGCTCTGGGTTTTTGCTCTTAACTCAAGAGGGAGTATTTATGCTCGATAGTGGGTTCATGCCTTCATTGACACCTGGGACAGTGACAGAAAGTTCTAAGGTTGTGATGTGCTGTTGCCACTAGGGATAAAACATTGATTCTATGTCTAAGGATGTAGTTGTCGATTACATTACGCACCATACTTAATGCAATTGTCTGTTGCTTTGCAACTTAATACTGAATGGGGTTCGGATGATAACCTGAAGGTGGACTTTTTAGGCATAGATGCGTTGGATGGCGGTCTATGTACTTTGTCGTAATGCCCAATTAAATCTCACTATATTTATCATATCATGTATATGCATTGTTATGCCCTTCTCTATTTGTCAATTGCCCGACTGTAATTTGTTCACCCAACATGCTTTTATCTTATGGGAGAGACACCTCTAGTGAACTGTGGACCCCGGTCCTATTCTTTACATAGCATACAATCTACTGCAATTGTGTTTTACTGTTTTCTTGCAAACAATCATCTTCCACTCGATACGTTTAATCCTTTGTTACAGCAAGCCGGTGAGATTGACAACCTCACTGTTTCGTTGGGGCAAAGTACTTTGGTTTTGTTGTGCAGATTCCACGTTGGCGCCGGAATCCCTGGTGTTGCGCCGCATCACATTTCGCGACCATCAACCTTCAACGTGCTTCTTGGCTCCTCCTGGTTCGATTCAATCTTGGTTTCTTTCTGAGGGAAAACTTGCCACTGTGCGCATCATACCTTCCTCTTGGGGTTCCCAACGGACGTGTACATTTACGCGCATCAAGCCTGTTTTCTGCGCCGTTGCCGGGGAGATCAAGACACGCTGCAAGGGGAGTCTCCACTTCTCAATCTCTTTACTTTGTTTTTGTCTTGCTTCATTTTATTTACTACTTTGTTTGCTGCACTAAATCAAAATACAAAAAAAATTAGTTGCTAGTTTTACTTTATTTACTGTCTTTCTCTCTATATCAAAAACACAAAAAAATTAGTTACTTGCATTTACTTTATCTAGTTTGCTTTATTTATTGTCTTGCACTCTATATTAAAAATATAAAAAAAAATTAGTTACTTTTGTTACCATGTCTAGCTCTGAACCTGTTACTTCTTCACCTGAGGAATTAGTTTTTACTTTTAAACAAGGGGATGAGGAGAGTTTTAAGGATGCTTGGTCTAGAATTTTTACTTCTTATCGTAAAACTGAACCTCAAATGACTCTAAGTTTGCTCCTTAGTAATTTTTATTTTGGTCTTATGGTTCGCTATAGATATGCTTTGGACACTTTAGTAGGAGGAGATTTCCTTCATTGTAATGGGGATCAAGCTTTTAATGCCATAAAGAAATTGGTTGCATCACATGATTCAGCTAATAACTTTGATTCAGCCCTTATTAGCATTTATAATAGATTGAACAATCTCGAGATAAGTACATCTCGCTTGAATGACAATTATCACTGTGTTCGTAATCGTCTTGAACAAGTCTTAGAGAATTCTAAACCTTCATTATGGGATCCTGCTGTTAAAATTGTTATCGGTGATCGAACTCTTCATGCCTATTGTGATATTATGTATGAATTTTGCCTTATGCCTGAAAGCATTTATAAATCTTTGAAACTTTGGGGAGTCGATGAAGGAGGAGAAGAAATAACTCTCATTGATAACTCTATTATAATTCCTAAGGGAATAGCCGCAGGTGTGCATACAACCATTCTTGGAAGAACAATATCCATTGATTATCTTGTTATTGAAACAGGAAAAATCATACTCGGAAGATCCTTGCTGAAACTATTGGGAGCAGTCATTGATGTGGGAGAAGGCACTCTGAAATTCACCTCTATAGGGGGAAATCATATATTTCCTAAACCAAAGGGAAAGAAAAACAATAAGAAAGGTAAGGGTAAAGCCCAAGGTAAGGTTGACACACCGTCTCTTGATAATACTTGATACACACTTTGCGCCTAGCTGAAAGGCGTTAAAGAAAAGCGCTTATGGGAGACAACCCATGTTTTTATTACAGTACTTTATTTTATATTTGAGTCTTGGAAGTTGTTTACTACTGTAGCAACCTCTCCTTATCATGTTTTGTGCCAAGTAAAGTTTCTATGTCAAAGTTGATGTTATATTTGGGATCGCTGCGCAGAAACAGCATTGCTGTCTGTCACGAATCTGGGCACAGTTCTCTGTAGAAAATTCGAAAAAATCTGCCAATTTACGAGCGTGATCCTCAGATATGTATGCAACTTTCATTAGTTTTTAGTTTTTCCATTTGAGCAAGTCTGGTGCCAGCTTTAAATTCGTCTTTACGGACTGTTCTGTTTTGACAGATTCTGCCTTTTATTTCGCATTGCCTCTTTTGCTATGTTGGATTCATTTCTTTGATCCATTAATGTCCAGTAGCTTTATGCAATGTCCAGAAGTGTAAAGAATGTTTGTGTCACCTCTGAATGAGTGAATTATTAATTGTGCACTAACCCTCTAATGAGTTTGCTTGAAGTTTGGTGTGAAGTTTTCAAGGGTCAAGAGAGGAGAATGATATACTATGATCAAGAGGAGTGAAAGCTCTAAGCTTGGGGATGCCCCGTGGTTCACCCCTGCATATTCTAAGAAGACTCAAGCGTCTAAGCTTGGGATGCCCAAGGCATCCCCTTCTTCATCGACAACATCATCGAGGTTCCTCCCCTGAAACTATATTTTTATTCAATCACATCTTGTGTTCTTTACTTGGAGCGTCGGTTTGTTTTTGTTTTTGTTTTTGTTTGAATAAAATGGATCCTAGCATTCACCTTGTGGGAGAGAGACACGCTCCGCTGTTGCATATGGACAAATATGTCCTTAGGCTTTACTCATAATGTTCAAGGCGAAGTTTCTTCTTCGTTAAATTGTTATATGGTTGGAATTGGAAAATGCTACATGTAGTAATTCTAAAATGTCTTGGATAATGTGATACTTGGCAATTGTTGTGCTCATGTTTAAGCTCTTGCATCATATGCTTTGCACCCATTAATGAAGAAATACATAGAGCTTGCTAAAATTTGATTTGCATATTTGGTCTCTCTAAGGTCTAGATAATATCTAGTACTGAGTTTTGAACAACAAGGAAGACGGTGTAGAGTCTTATAATGTTTACAATATGTCTTTTATGTGAGTTTTGCTGCACATGTTCATCCTTGAGTTTGCTTCAAATAACCTTGCTAGCCTAAACCTTGTATCGAGAGGGAATACTTCTCATGCATCCAAAATCCTTGAGCCAACTACTATGCCATTTGTGTCCACCATACCTACCTACTACATGGTATTTCTCCGCCATTCCAAAGTAAATTGCTTGAGTGCTACCTTTAAAATTCCATCATTCACCTTTGCAATATATAGCTCATGGGACAAAATAGCCTTAAAAACTATCGTAGTATTGAATATGTACTTATGCACTTTATCTTTTATTAAGTTGCTTGTTGTGCGATAACCATGCTTCTGGGGAACGCCATCAACTATTGTTGAATATCATGTGAGTTGCTATGCATGTCCATCTTGTCTGAAGGATCTATCATTTTAGTGGTTGGAGCATGCAAAATTGTTAGAGAAGAACATTGGGCCGCTAACTAAAGCCATGAATCATGGTTGAAGTTTCAGTTTTGGACATATATCCTCAATCTCATATGAGAATAATAATCATTGCTACATGCTTATGCATTTAAGAGGAGTCCATTATCTGTTGTCCATGTTGTCCCGGTATGGATGTCTAAGTTGAGAATAATCAAAAGCGAGAAATCCAAAATGCGAGCTTTCTCCTTAGACCTTTGTACAGGCGGCATGGAGGTACCCCTTTGTGACACTTGGTTGAAACATGGCATGCAAAGATCCGGTAGTCCAAGCTAAGTAGGACGAGGTGCGGACACTATTAGTACACTATGCATGAGGCTTGCAACTTGTAAGATATAATTTACATAACTCATATGCTTTATTACTACCGTTGACAAAATTGTTTCATGTTTTCAAAATAAAAGCTCTAGCACAAATACAGCAATCGATGCTTTCCTCTTTGAAGGACCATTCTTTTACTTTTATTGTTGAGTCAGTTTACCTATCTCCTTCCACCTTAAGAAGCAAACACTTGTGTGAACTGTGCATTGATTCCTACATACTTGCATATTGCACTTGTTATATTACTTTATGTTGACAATATCCATGAGATATACATGTTATAAGTTGAAAGCAATCGCTGAAACTTAATCTTCCTTTGTGTTGCTTCAACACCTTTACTTTGATTATTGCTTTATGAGTTAACTCTTATGCAAGACTTATTGATGCTTGTCTTGATGTACTATTCATGAAAAGTCTTTGTCATATGATTCACTTGTTTACTCATGTCATTACCTTTGTTTTGATCGCTGCATTCATTACATATGTTTACAAATAGTATGATCAAGATTATAATGGCATGTGATACGCGTAGATGCACACGTCCGTTGGGAACCCCAAGTGGAAGGTATGATGCGTATAGAAGCAAGTTTCCCTCAGTATGAAACCAAGGTTTAATCGAACCAGTAGGAGCCAAGAAGCACGTTGAAGGTTGATGGTCGCGAAATGTGATGCGGCGCAACACCAGGGATTCCGGCGCCAACGCGGAAACTGCACAACACAACCCAAGTACTTTGTCCCAACGAAACAGTGAGGTTGTCAATCTCACCGGCTTGCTGTAACAAAGGATTAAACGTATCGAGTGGAAGATGTTTGCAAGAAAACAGTAAAACAAGTAGATTGTATGCTATGTAAAGAATAGGACCAGGGTCCACAGTTCACTAGAGGTGTCTCTCCCATAAGATAAAAGCATGTTGGGTGAACAAATTACAGTCGGGCAATTGACAAATAGAAAGGCATAACAATGCATATACATGATATGATAAATATAGTGAGATTTAATCCGGGCATTACGACAAAGTACATAGACCGCCATCCAACTGCATCTATGCCTAAAAAGTCCACCTTCAGGTTATCATCCGAACCCCCTCCAGTATTAAGTTGCAAAGCAACAGACAATTGCATTAAGTATGGTGCGTAATGTAATCAACAACTACATCCTTAGACATAGCATCAATGTTTTATCCCTAGTGGCAACAGCACATCCACAACCTTAGAACTTTCTGTCATTGTCCCAGATTCAATGGAGGCATGAACCCACTATCGAGCATAAATACTCCCTCTTGGAGTTAAGAGTAAAAACTTGGCCAGAGCCTCTACTAATAACGGAGAGCATGCAAGATCATAAACAACACATGAACAATAGATTGATAATCACCATAATCATAGTACTCTCTATCCATCGGATCCCGACAAACACAACATATAGAATTACGGATAGATGATCTTGATCATGTTAGGCAGCTCACAAGATCCAACAATGAAGCACAACAAGGAGAAGACGACCATCTAGCTACTGCTATGGACCCATGGTCCAGGGTGGACTACTCACTCATCACTCCGAGAGCGACCATGGCGGTGTAGAGTCCTCCGGGAGATGAATCCCCTCTCCGGCAGGGTGGGCGATCTCAGAATCCCCGAGATGGGATTCGCGGCGGCGACGTCTGGAAGGTTTTTATCGTGGCTCTCGATCTGGGGGTTTCGCGACGGAGGCTTTAAGTAGGCGGAGGGTCAACGTGGGGGGCCACACGAGGGCCCGGGGGTAGGTCGGCGCGGCCGGGGCCTGGGCCGCGCCGTACGGCGCCTCGTGGCCCCATTAACTTCTTCGGTCTTCGGAAGCTTCGTGCAAAAATAGGACCTGGGCGAAAGTTTCGTCAATTCGAGAATATTTCTTTACTGGATTTCTGAAACCAAAAACAGCGGAAAACAACTGGCTCTTCGGCATCTTGTTAATAGGTTAGTTCAGAAAATGCATAAATATGACATATAATGTGCATAAAACATGTAGGTATCATCAAATAAGTAGCATGGAACATAAGAAATTATCGATACGTTGGAACGATATCAGCATGTCACTTAGAAATTATCTTTGTTATCGTTTTACCTGCTCGGGACGAGCAGAACTAAGCTTGGGGATGCGATACGTCTCCGACGTATCGATAATTTCTTATGTTCCATGCCACTTTATTGATGATACCTACATGTTTTATGCACATTATATGTCATATTTATGCATTTTCTGGAACTAACCTATTAACAAGATGCCGAAGGCAGTTCTGTTTTTGCTGTTTTTGGTTTCGAAATCCTAGTAAAATATTTTGGACGAAATCTTCGCCCGGGGTCCTATTTTGCACTGAGCTTCCAGAAGACCGAAGAGGGAAGGAAGTGGGCCACGAGGCGCCAACACCATAGGGGCGGCGCGGCCCGGTCCTGGCCACGCCGACCTAGGGTGTGGGGCCTCGTGTGGTCCCCGCGCTGCCCTTCCGCCTGCCAAAGCCCCGTCGCAGCAGTCTCAGAGAGCTACGATGGGAAAACCTTCCCGCCGCCGCCGCGAATCCATCTCGGGGGATTCAGGAGATAAGCCTCCGGCACCCTGCAGAGGGATTCATCTCGGAGGACTCTTCATCGCCATGATCGCCTCGGAGTGATGAGTGATAGTTCACCCCTGGACCATGGGTCCATAGCGTAGCTAGATGGTCGTCTTCTCCTTGTTGCTTCATTGTTGGATCTTGTGAGCTGCCTAACATGATCAGATCATCTATCTGTAATACTATATGTTGTGTTTGTCGGGATCCGATGGATAGAGAATACTATGTTATGGTGATTATCAATCTATTGTTTATGTGTTGTTTATGATCTTGCATGCTCTCCGTTATTAGTAGAGGCTAGGCCAAGTTTTTACTCTTAACTCCAAGAGGGAGTATTTATGCTCGATAGTGGGTTCCATGCCTTCATTGACACCTGGGACAGTGACAGAAAGTTCTAAGGTTGTGATGTGCTGTTGCCACTAGGGATAAAACATTGATTCTATGTCTAAGGATGTAGTTGTCGATTACATTACGCACCATACTTAATGCAATTGTCTGTTGCTTTGCAACTTAATACTGAATGGGGTTCGGATGATAACACGAAGGTGGACTTTTAGGCATAGATGCAGTTGGATAGCGGTCTATGTACTTTGTCGTAATGCCCAATTAAATCTCACTATATTTATCATATCATGTATATGCATTGTTATGCCCTTCTCTATTTGTCAATTGCCCGGCTATATTTGTTACCCAACATGCTTTTATCTTATGGAAACCTCTAGTGAGCTGTGGACCCCATTTCTTTACATAGCATACAATCTACAATTAATGTTTTTTGTTTTCTTGCAAACAATCATCTTCTACAATACGTTTAATCCTTTGTTACAGCAAGCTGGTGAGATTGACAACCTCACTTTTTTCGTTGGGGCAAAGTACTTTGCTTTTGTTGTGCAGATTCCACGTTGGCGCCCGGGGGGCATATGTTGCGCCGCATCCATCTTCCATCCTTCCCCTTCAGCGTGCTTCTTATCTGGTTGATTCAACCTTGGTTTCTTTCGAGGGAAAACTTGCCATGCGCATCATACCTTCCTCTTGGGGTTCCCAACGAACGTGTACTTTTGGGCAACTTTCACCAATGGACTAGTGGCTTCATCCTTATCCATAATTTTGCAAAAAGAGCTGGCAATGGGATTCCCAGTCCCAAATTAATTAACAAAAATAGACACTCCTCCATGGTATGTGATTGTTGGAGGCACCCGAAGGATTAGCCATGGCTTGAGAAAGCAAAGGTGGGGAGGAGTGTCAACATAATAAAACTAAAATAAAAGGCACTCCTTCATGGTATGAGATTGTTGGCAGGCACCGAAGGATTCGGTTAGCCATGGTTTGTGAAAGCAAGAGTTGGAAGGAGTGCCACCCAAAAATAAAAATAAAATGGGAGCAGCTCTTTGAAGGTTTGTCTGGCAAGGAGGTTAGAGTGCCACTACCATTCGTTGACAACAACAAACACCTCTCAAAACTTTACTTTTATGCTCTCTATATGTTTTCAAAATCAAAGTTCTAGCACAAATATCGCAATCAATGGTTCCTCTTTGAAGGACCATTCTTTTACTTTATTGTTGAGTCAGTTTACCTATTCTTTCTATCTTGGAAGCAAACACTTGTGTAAATGTTGTGATTATCATGTGATAACCATGTTAAAGTTAAAGTTGCCGCCTGCTGAAACTTATATCTTCCTTTGTGTTGTTTCAAAGCTTTCTACTAGAATTTATTGCTTATGAGTTAACTCTTATGCAAGACTTATTGATGCTTGTCTTGAAAGTATTATTCATGAAAAGTCTTTGTTATATGATTCATTTGTTTTACTCATTATCTTCATCATTGCTTGAATCTCTGCATTCATCTCATGTGCTTTACAATATTATGATCAACGTTATGATGGCATGTCACTTAAGAAATTATCATTGTTATCGTTTACCTAGAGGCGAGTAGGAACTAAGCTGGGGATGCTTGATACGTCTCAAACGTATCTATAATTTCTTATGTTCCATGCTACTTTATTGATGACCTACATGTTTTATACACATTATATGTCATTATTATGCGTTTTCCGGAACTAACCTATTAACAAGATGCCACAGCCAGTTCCTGTTTTCTGTTGTTTTGGTTCCAGAAAGGCTGTTCGGGCAATATTCTCGGGATTGGACGAAATCAACGCAAAGATCTTATTTTTCCAGGAGGCTCCAGAACACGAAGGAGAGCGGGAGGAGAGCAGGGGGCCACCACACACGTGGGCCGCGCGGGCGCTACACCCGCGCGCCGGCTGGTGTGGGGCCACCAATCGCCCCTCTGCGCCGCCTCTTCGCCTATTCAGCCCTTTCGACCTAAAAACGCAGTACCAATTGACGAAACTCCGAAGACTCCGGAGCGCCGCCACATCGCTTTCAATTCGGGGACGAAGTCTCTGCTCCGGCACCTGCAGGACGGGAATTGCCCCGGGCCATCTCCACCGCCGTCTTCACCGCCATCTTCCACCGCCATCGTTGTTCCCATGATGAGGAGGAGTAATTCTCCCGGGGCTGAGGGCTCTACCATTAGCTATGTGGTTAATCTCTCCTATGTACTAATACAATGATCTCATGAGCTGCTTCCATGATTGAGATCCATATGATGAGTTTTGTATCAGAATTTATCTATGTGCTACTCTAGTGATGTTATTAAAGTAGTTTTATTCCTCCTGCACGGTGTAATGGTGATAGTGTGTGCATCCGTGTTAGTACTTGGCGTAGGCTATGATTATGATCTCTTGTAGATTATGAAGTTAATTATTGCTATGATGGTATTGATGTGATCTATTCCTCCTACATGGTGTGAAGGTGACAGTGTGCATACTATGTTAGTACTTGGTTTAGTTGTATCGATCTTTCATGCACTCTAAGGTTATTTAAATATGAACATTGAATTGTGGAGCTTGTTAACTCGGCATTGAGGGTTCGTGTAATCCTACGCAATGTGTTCATCATCCAACAAAGAGTGTAGAGTATGCATTTATCTATCTGATTATGTGATCAATGTTGAGAGTGTCCACTAGTGAAAGTATGATCCCTAGGCCTTGTTTCCAATACTGCAAACACCGCTTATTTATTGTTTTGTTGCATGTTTACTTGCTGCCATATTTTATTCAGGTTGCTACTACCACCCATACACATCCATACTACTTGTATTTCACTATCTCTTCGCCGAACTAGTGCACCTATTAGGTGTGTTGGGGACACAAGAGACTTCTTGCTTTGTGGTTGCAGGGTTGCTTGAGAGGGATATCTTTGACCTCTTCCTCCTGAGTTCGATAAACCTTGGGTGATCCACTTGAGGGAAAACTTGCTGCTGTTCTACAAACCTCTGCTCTTGGAGGCCCAACACTGTCTACAAGAATAGAAGCACCCGTAGACATCACTAGGGCATAAGTATTGCGCATGTCCTTTTCCATTTGCGCGACCCGATCCCTCATGCGCTGGAGCCGATCACTTTCAGGAAGGGCACTCGAAGAATCATCAACAAAGGAAGGCATGGGATAAACCTGCAAAAATTGTTCAAAGGCGCGATGGATTACATAGAGTCAGCATGGGAAAATTACTCCCATTGGGATTATACGAATACAATTATTATAGCAAAAGATATAGTGGCAACATTGCCGACATAAAATTCATTACAACTTCATGAGTTCTATAACAAGACATTGTTTGATCAAGCAAAATTACAAGGTTCAGGGGGCTTGGGTTTGGTTCGATAAACTAGGACCAGCCGATGACTTTTTAGTCTCAACCAACTCAAGGAGCTGGCGAGCGCATATAAGGGCCGAGGCTTTGAAAGCACCCAGATCAACGGCTTTTCCATCGGGTCCCTTTGGCAGCTCTTTGGACATCTCTTCAATATTTTCCTTGAAGCCGTGACCCATCATAAGTTGGAAGGCTAGGAGGGCGCCGTAGGTACGCGAAGTACGTTTGAATACCTCGATAACCTCCCTGGTGTTGACGGCAAAAGCGTCGATCAGTTGGCCCAGAGTCTTGTCCTGGCTGATCTTGGGAAAAATCATCGAGTGAATCCGCGCCATGGCTCCCTTGCCTTTCTGAAGAAGCTCTTGAGCAAGTTGATGAGACGCAAGCGTCATCGACAGAGCGTTTGAAGGAGAATTGCTCGGGACCTTGTCCAGAGCCTCGACAGGGATGTCAGCAGCCCCTGAGAAGAATAAAAGCATGAAGAAGACATTAATACAAGAACCAATGTTTGCAAAAGCAATAATCAACAAGGGCGCAAGAGGAACATTACTAAGCAAAGCCAGGGAGGACTGGCGAAGAAGTTCATCCTTCTCCAACGCCCGGCAGTGAGCTTGGCTGCCTCTTCATCTTTCAGCCTCTGCTTCAGCTCCTTGAGCTCCTCCTTCAAAGTGTCGATTTCCGTGCGAGCTTCGGCAGCAATTTTAATTGCGCCTTCCAATTTCGAGGAGGAGGACTCGACCTCCTTCTGCAGCTGAGCCTTGTCAACCTCCAAGGAAGCATAGTGGGAGGCGAAAGATTCCAAGGAGGATATCACGACCCGCAAGTCCTTGAAGATAAAGGAAAAGTTTTATCGGATGAAGTATGCAAGACCTATTCGAGAGTTATTGGACCCAGACGGAGATAAGACTTACATGCTTTCCAGAAGGAGGGGCTGCTGCAACGTCAGCCGAAGGAATATTCTTCCCTTTGGAAAGGGAAGAAGCAGTCGATATTTGGGCTGCGGGGACGGTACCGGGGCCCGAAGCCTCAGAATGCAAGATCCGATGGGGCAGCACCGGTTTTAGACTTCTTGGGTGGAGGCTCGATGAAGTCTTCATCACTACGGAAGTGAATGGTTGGCAGAGTCAAAGCATAGGATAACAAAGGAAAAAATGAAGGTTTTGAAGAAAAAGCAAGGACTTACAGATCCCAAAGGTCATCATCGGCAAAACCACCGGATGACCTCTTTGAAGGCAGTGCTTCGGCTTCCTCCGTAGCTGCATCAACAAAGGCAGCGTGATCAGCGTCGTCATCTGATAACGCGTGAAGCACACGTCCGTTGGAACCCCAAGAGGAAGGTGTGATGCGTACAACAGTAAGTTTCCCTCAGTAAGAAACCAAGGTTATCGAACCAGTAGGAGATGAAGGCCACGTGAAGGTTGTTGGTGGAGGAGTGTGGTGCGGCGCAACACCGGTGATTCCGGCGCCAACGTGGAACTGCACAACACAATCAAAATACTTTGCCCCAACTTAACAGTGAGGTTGTCAATCTCACCTTGCCTTGCTGAAAACAAAGGATTAAATGTATGGTGTGGAGAATGATGTTTGTTTGCGAAGAACAACAGAGAGAACAATTGCAGTAGATTGTATTTCAGATGTAAAAGAATGGACCGGGGTCCACAGTTCACTAGTGGTGTCTCTCCAATAAGATAAATGGCATGCTGGGTGAACAAATTACAGGTGGGCAATTGACAAATAAAGATTCATATACATATCATGATGATCACTATGAGATTTAATCAGGGCATTACGACAAAGAACATAGACCGCCATCCAGCATGCATCTATGCCTAAAAAGTCCACCTTCGGGTTAGCATCCGCACCCCTTCCAATATTAAGTTGCAAACAACAGACAATTGCATTAAGTATGGTGCGTAATGTAATCAACACAAATATCCTTAGACAAAGCATTTATGTTTTATCCCTAGTGGCAAAGCATGAACCCACTATCGAGCATAAATACTCCCTCTTGGAGTTACAAGTATCAACTTGGCCAGAGCCTCTACTAGCAACGGAGAGCATGCAAGAATATAAACAACACATATATGATAGATCAATAATCAACTTGACATAGTATTCCATATTCATCGGATCCCACCAAACACAACATGCAGCATTACAAATAGATGATCTTGATCATGTTAGGCAGCTCACAAGATCTAAACATGATAGCACAAGAGGAGAAGACAACCATCTAGCTACTGCTATGGACCCATAGTCCAAGTACGAACTACTCACGCATCAGTCCGGAGGCGGGCATGGTGATGTAGAGCCCTCCGTGATGATTCCCCTCTCCGGCAGGGTGCGGAGGCGATCTCCAGAATCCCCCGAGATGGGATTGGCGGGGCGTCTCGGAACTTTTCTCGTATCGTGGCTCTCGGTACTAGGGTTTCGTGACGGAGAGTTTAAGTAGGCGGAGGGCAGAGTCGGAGGGGGCTTGAGGGCCCACCCCATAGGTGGCGCTGGCCCCTGGCCGCGCCGCCCTATGGTGGCGGCTCCTGTGGCCCCACTTCGTATCCTCTTCGGTCTTCTGGAAGCTCGTGGAAATAAGACCGTGGGCTTTTGTTTCCTCCAATTCCGAGAATATTTCCTGTGTAGGATTTCTGAAACCAAAAACAGCAGAAAACAGGAACTGACGCTTTGGCATCTTGTTAATAGGTTAGTGCCGGAAAATACATCAAAACATCATAAAGTGTGAACAAAACATGTAGGTATTGTCATAAAACTAGCATGGAACATAAGAAATTATAGATACGTTGGAGACGTATCATCATCGTGCATTGATCCCGCTGTGTCGCTAATATCATTGGCTGCGGATTTGGGGTCGATAAGGATGGCTTCAGGGTTTACTGGGTCGCATGCTCGGCTTTCGAGCTCGTGTTTCCCTCGTATGAGACCCCACGGGGACTGAGGAATCTCCTTCTCGAAGTCATTCGGGTCTTGCACATAATCAGGATCTATGGGATTCTGTCGAAGGTAAAACAAATGAGTGCAATGGCAGTCATATTAACCAAGGAAAACAGTACAATGAGAATGTGAAAGCAAGGGATTACCTCGGTTGGCGGGTGATCAGCATCAAAAGGTATATGAGAAGATATGAGATGAATCGAGTCTTCCTGACTGAAGTGAGTAAGACGACGAACTTCGTCAAGTAGCTCTTTTTCGGATAGTTCGCAAATTTATCCTAGTCTCATCCTTGGGACCCGAATACAACCACATCGGGTGAACTCTGGCCATGATTGGCTGGACTCGCGTTTCAAGAATACGCAGCCCCTCTGTACCTATCATGGTTTGGCCATCGGCTCCCTTGATCCGAAGGAATCTGGCAAATAATCTGTCGACTGCTGGTTTTTCGTCGGGTGAAAGGGTATTTTTCCAAGATTGTTTGGGTTTGGCTTCAAGGACATCGGAAAAGAGAAGGCGAGTTCGGCGTTGGAGAGTCTCTAATGTAGAACCACTTCAGCCTCCATCCTTGTACAGACTCCTCATCGGGAAATTGAAGTACTTAACTTCCTTGCGGGCAACGAAACCAACTCCGCCAATAACGAAGGATCCGCCACTGCTATTGTACCTTTTCACGAAGAAGATTTTCTTCCATAGGCCAAAGTGTGGTTCGATGCCCAGGAACGATTCGCAGAGAGTTATAAAAATGGCAAGATGGAGGATAGAGTTGGGAGTTAACTGCCACAACTGGATCTCATAAACTTGAAGGAGATGGCGAAGGAATTTGTGGGGAAGCGAAAGACCTCGATGCAAAAAAGATAAGAACATCACGGTAAAACCAGCAGGGGGATTGGGCCGTGAGATCGCAACTGGAAGAATGACATTCCCCTCTTCGGAAGGGATATATCCGAGGCTTTTAGCCTTCTTCTCGTCCCGCTTCGTAGCGGTAGAAGCAGGCCAGTCGTCGGGGGCGGACCCAGCGGTGGAACTCGATGGCGCTGGCGGTGCCGGAGATAGTGGAGGAGCATGGGAGGCGCTCCTTTTCGGAGGGTTTGGACCAGATCTGGCGGCGGCGCCGCTGCTCGTAGCATCGGTAGCAATGGTGGAGATCTTCTTCTTCCCCATCTCACAGATTCGCGAGGGATCTGGTTTTGACGGCGGCGCAGTAGGTTTGAGTGTAAGATGAATGAGGAAGACAAGATGCAATGATGAAGCGTGAAGAGGAAAAGATTTGCCACGAGAGATTATAAGATGCAGAGCCAAGGATTGAACGGGCACGTGTCCCCAATTTACTGAAAGAGTGTCTTTTTCATCAACAAATCGCAGGAATCGAGGAGACGTTTTGGTAACCGCACGCGAGAAGCGGTCATTTCTCAAAAAACAGGACCACAGGAGCAGGATGGGCCCAACAGGTCGTGTCTTGTCATGTCCGAATCGTCAGTGGTGACGTCATCACTAACATCATAAAGCTCGATTGAGGAGTCGATGAAACAAAGCTGTCGAGTGGTCAACTTGAGTCTACGCATGGATTGCAAGCATCTGTACCTAGACTCGGGGGCTACTCCCATCGGGAGCGCAGGACGCGCACCCGATAAACGTAAACTCGAATATTTTTCCATAAAGAAGATCGCGAAGAAGTATTTGAAGAAAAGAACAGTATGTTTGGCTCGAGTCTGCACCCGGTCACAAGGCCCGTGCCCAGACTCGGGGGCTACTCCCATCGGGAGCGCAGGACGCGCACCCGATAAAAGTTTTTTGCACTCCAGGATCATGCCCGGGGACTTGATTTTGTGTAGGGTAACGTTGTTTTGTCAACGGCAGTTAACCAGCAAAGCTGGGCACGTTACTCAATATCCTTTATGCATTAAATCCTATTAAGAAAGTACAAGCCTCGATATGAATTTATCGGATAGATTATGAAGACTTGCAAGAAACTTCGGCAGAAGAAAACATTCGAGTAGTACAACTTGAGTCTACACACGGATTGCAAGCATCCATATATAGAATCGGGGGCTACTCCCATCGGGAGCGCATGACGCGCACCCGATAAAAGAAGACGGATCCAATACAAGATGGACAAGAACTATCAAAGAGAAGAACATTCAACGGAGGCATGCTTTAGTCTCTACCCGAAATATCTTCGGCTAGACACTCGGGGACTACTGACGTGGGCATTACCCTTCGGGTAACTGTTATTGCCCTATCCTGTACGGCCCAACTGGAGGCCCATGAAGACAGCCGATGGCAAGGTGGGCCACTAGGTCGGTGCCAAAGAAGATTCCTTGAAGAACAAGACGGAGAGGAACCGAACAAGGAAAGTTTAGAACTAGGACTCTTGTAAACCTAGTCGTACTCGTGCAGATCTCTTGGGACCTGGCCTCCTTTATAAGGGCCAGGAGAGGGGCTGTTGATGTCTACTCACGCTTCTTTTCCTGTAGACAGTGTTGGGCCTCCAAGAGCAGAGGTTTGTAGAACAGCAGCAAGTTTCCCTTAAGTGAATCACCCAAGGTTTATCGAACTCGGGAGGAAGAGGTCAAAGATATCCCTCTCAAGCAACCCTGCAATCACGATACAAGAAGTCTCTTGTGTCCCCAACACACCTAATACACTTGTCAGATGTATAGGTGCACTAGTTCGACGAAGAGATAGTGAAATACAAGTAGTATGGATGTATATGAGTGGTAATAGTAATCTGAATAAAAGATGGCAGCGAGTAAACATGCAACAGAACAGTAAATAAACGGAGATTCGATATTTGGAAACAAGGCCTATGGATCATACTTTCACTAGTGGACACTCTCAACATTGATCACATAAGTAAATAAGTTCTCTTCCTTTGTACTACTTTCAAAGACTCTATTGTTGGATAACAAACACCATTCATTGTGTAGGGCTACGAGAGCACCTCAATGCCGGAGTTAACAAGCTCCACAACGTCATAAAGGAATCACATAGAGAGTAATTCCGGAGTTCATATAAAGTAACTCTAGAGTGCATAGTAATAGTTAACTTCACAATCTACAAGAGATCACGATCATAACCTACGCCAAGTACTACATGATGCACACACTGTCACCTTTACATCATGAAGGAGGAATGACTACTTTAATAACATCACTAGAGTAGCACATAGATTAATAGTGATACAAAGCTCATCATATGGATCTCAATCATGCAAAGAAATTCATGAGATCATTGTATTGGAGTATTAACCACATAGCTACGGTAGAGCCCTCATTAGAACCCCTCCTCATCATAGGAGACATGGCACGGTGGTGTCGAGGAGATGGCTCCGGGGCAATTCCTCTGCGGGGAGAAGTATGTGGCGCCTCCAATAGTGAGGTCACGAGGGTTAAGGCGAAGAAGGCGGCGCGGGGGGGGTGGGCTCACCACTGGGCGCCCCTTGGCAGCTGGATTCTCAATTACGATGCTTGGTCTTCGTTTCGTCGAATTATGAGAATATTGCCCGAACTGCCTTTCTGGAACCGAAAACAACAGAATCACTTCGGCATCTCGTTAATAGGTTAGTTCGGAAAATGCATCAAAACATCATAAAGTGTGATCAAAACATGCCCGTATCAGCATCCCCAAGCTTAGCTCCTACTCGCCCTCGAGAGTACGGTACAGTTTTCTCACGATGGGAGAACATAAAGTAGGAGACATTATTGGGGAGCCATATGAGATAAATGAGATTTGCCAATGATTGAAGACAATGAGTGGGGCGGGCACTTCTCAGTCAATTACGATGCTTGGTCCGTTTCAATTCAGAATATTGCCCGAATGCCTTTCTCGAACCTAAAGCAGGAACAGCACTTCTAAGATCTGCTAATAGGTTAGAAATGCATCAAAACATCATAAAGTGTGATCAAAACATATTGCCAACGTTTCCTACTAGTAGGTAAACGATAACAACAAATAATTTCTGAAGTGACATGCTACCAACATAATCTTGATCAACATTATTGTAAAGCATATGAGATGAATTTCGAAGCAATGATGAAGACAATGAGTAAGCTCATATAGCAAAGACTTTTCACGAATAGTACTTAAGACAAGCATCAATAAGTAGCATATAACTCATAAGCAATAAATTGTAAAAGCTTTATAACAGTATAAGTATAACAACATGTATATCTCATGGATAATTGGATAAAGGTACAAAACATGTAAGAATCAATGCACACAGTTTACACAAGTGTTTGCTTATAAGATAGAAAGAAGTAGGTAAACTGACTCAATAATAAAGTAAAAGAATGGCCCTTTGGAGGGAAACATTGATTGCTATATTTGTGCTAGAGCTTATTTTGAAAACATAAGAGAGCATAAAAAAGTAAAGTTTTGAGCGGTGTTTGTTGTTGTCAAGAATGGTAGTGGGCACTCTAACCCCCTTGCCAGACAGACTTCAAAGAGCTCCCATGAAATTTTATTTTTGAGTGGCACTCCTTCCAACCTTGCTTTCACAAACCATGGCTAACCGAATCCTCCAACAATCTCATACCATGAAGGAGTGCCTTTTTATTTTAGTTTTATTTAGATGACACTCCTCCCACCTTTGCTTTCTCAAGCCATGGCTAACCGAATCCTCGGGTGCCGTCCAACAATCACATACCATGGAGGAGTGTCTATTTGTAAAATTATGAAAGTTAATTAATTGGTCAGAACCCCATTGCCAGCTCTTTTTGCAAAATTATTGGATAAGCGGATGAAGCCACTAGTCCATTGGTGAAAGTTGCCCAACAAGATTGAAAGATAAACTCCACATACTTCCTCATGAGCTATAAAACATTGACACAAATAAGAGGTAATAAATTTTGAATTGTTTAAAGATAGCACTGCAATTTACTTTGGAATGCAGGAGAAATACCATGTGGTAGGTAGGTATGGTGGACACAATTGGCATAGTTTTTGGCTCAAGGATTTGGATGCACGAGAAGAATCCCTCTCAATACAAGGCTAGGCTAGCAAGGTTGTTTGAAGCAAACTCAAGTATAAAACGGTGCAACAAGACTCACATATGAACATATTGTAAGCATTATAAGACTTTACATCGTCTCCTTGTTGTTCAAACACCTTAACCATAAAATATCTAGACTTAGAGAGACCAATCATGCAAACCAAATTTTAACAAGCTCTATGTAGTTCTTCATTAATAGGTGCAAAGTATATGATGCAAGAGCTTAAACATGATCTATATGAGCACAACAATTGCCAAGTATCAAATTATTCAAGACATTATACCATTTACCACATGAAGCATTTCCTGTTTCCAACCATATAACAATGAACGAAGCAGTTTTCAACCTTCGCCATGAACATTAAAAGTAAAGCTAAGAACACATGTGTTCATATGCAACAGTGAGCGTGTCTCTCTCCACACAAGCATGAATTTATTCAAACAAAACAAAAACAAACACGCTCCAAGTAAAGTACATAATATGTGACCGAATAAAAATATAGTTTCAATAGAAGAAACTTGATAAGTTGATGAAGAAGGGATGCCTTGGGCATCCCCAAGCTTAGACGCTTGAGTCTTCTTGAAATATGCAGGGATGAACCACGGGGGCATCCCCAAGCTTAGGCTTTTCACTCTTCTCGATCATATATCATCCTCCTCTCTTGACCCTTGAAAACTTCCTCCACACCAAACTTCAAGCAAACTCATTAGAGGGTTAGTGCATAATAAAAATTCACATGTTCAGAGGTGACACAATCATTCTTAACACTTCTGTACATTACACAAAGCTTCTGAAAGTTAATGGAACAAAGAAACTCATTCAACATAACAAAAGCGGCAATGCGAAATAAAAGGCAGAATCTGTCAAAACAGAACAGTCCGTAAAGACGAATTTTTCAGGCGCACTTAACTTGCTCAAACGGAAAAACTCAAAACTAATGAAAGTTGCGTACATATATGAGGATCACGCACGTAAATTTGCAGATTTTTTTGAGTTACCTACAGAGAGTTCTGCGGGAATTCGTGACAGACAGCAAATCAGTTTCTGCGCAGTAATCCAAATCTAGTATCAACTTTACCATAGAGACTTTACTTGGCACAAAAACATGATAAGGAGAGGTTGCTACAGTAGTAAACAACTTCCAAGACTCAACAATACAGTAGCAAAATAAACACATGGTTTATCTCCCAAGAAGTGCTTTCTTTATAGCCATTAAGATGGGCTCAGCAATTTTAATGATGATGCTTTCATAAGGATGAGAGTCGCAGCAAAGAGAGCATCAAAAAAAGTATGAAGCAAATTTAAGCCTAACCCTCTTCCTATGAAAAGGAATCTTGTACACAAATAAATTCATGAAGAATAAAGTGACAAGCATAAGAAGATAAGACACGAGTAACTTCAAGATTCTCAACATAAAGAGGGGAAACTTAATATTATTAAGATGCATACAACCTTGTTTCCCTCTCTCATAATAACTTTCAGTAGCATCATTGATGAAATCCACAATATAACCATCACTTAAAACATTCTTATCATGGTTCATATGCATAAGGGTATCATTATTTTTGACATAAGAAAAACTCTTCTCATTAATAGTAATTGGAGCAGGATCATTATTAAGAATTTGAACATGGTAAACAAGTTGCATACTAAGGGAATGGTTTTTGGCAAGCCCATCATAACTATGACAAGTTTCATAAGGATAATTGTAACATGTGTCATATCCATCTCTATAGCGATTATCTAAACCAGAATATGTAATATCATCATTTTCACTAAAAGTAGAGGTCTCAAATATAGGATCTTCAAGCACAACATCCCCAAGCTTAGAGCTTTCAATATCATCGTTTGAGGGGACATGAATAATGCTATCATCATTACTTTCATAATCAGTACCAAAGAGATTTCCAATATCAAAGGTAGTGTGCTCTTCCAAATCATGATCACTAATATGGGTAAAGGGCATAGGAAGATCATCGTACTTAGATTCATTATCATAATAATCATTAGGAGCAACATACTTACGGTTACCTATTGTTACCTCATACACGCGGGGATATGCCGTTACCTCTTTCTTTTTATTCTTCTTCTTCTTCTTCTTCTTCTTCTTCTTCTTCTTCTTCTTCTTCTTCTTCTTCTTCTTCTTCTTCTTCTTCTTCTCCTCGTTCCCTTCTTTAGGAGGGAGAGGCTTCTCCACATAACCTGCTTTATTTCCAGAAACAATAGAAGAAACCTTGGAGGATTCCTTCTTTTCATTAATAAGTTTGAAACACATAGCGGTCCTATCATATTTTGGCAAAGTGTCTTCTTCTAAAATATTTTGTATGTAAGTATTTGTATGGCAATTATTAATGCAATAAGAAAGACACCCATGCAGGACATCATCAATATCAAGATCGTTAATATCTAACAAAGAAATTTTTCTTGATAACTCTTCACACTTCAAAAATAAGGTAAGTTCATCATGCTGATTAGGAATAATTTCATCATCACAATACAAATTTACAGCACTCATGGGGTTCGAATTATCATTGGAGGAGCATTGAAAATTAAAATGACCAACTCTATGGCAAAGTTCACAAATAAAAGGATAGAGGGCACACACTTTTTCACCAAGATCATCTAGAGCCCTAGACCACTTTCTAGTTTTTTCATTCCTATGATGGATACAATATTCATCTTCGATTTGATTAATTTCACAAATTCTATGTATTCCACAAAAATTAACATGCTTATAGGAAATAGCATTTTCAGAAGTTTCAACATGTTCATTGCAATCTTTAATAACAGTTTCATCCTTCATGCAAGTGTCTTTAAAAGGTTCATGATACTTATCAAAATTCTTCCTAGGCAATTCAAAATGAGAAGCAAAAGCTTTATAAAGATTTGCAGCAACTTGAGAGTCAAGACCATAAGTAGCACTCATATTTCGAAATTCATCAGTATCCATAAAAGTTTCAACGCATTCATAATCATAATTTATACCAGACTCTCTACCTTTGTCATTCTCCCATTCTTCAGTATTCTCCTGAATCCTATCAAGAAGGTCCCATTAAACTTTTCTTTGTTGCGTGTGAATGATCCAGAACAAGCAGTATCCAGCAAGGTTTTATCCTGAAAAGAAAGTCTTGCATAGAAATTATCAATGATAACATTACCAGGAAGCTCATGATTGGGGCATTTGAGCATTAAGGACTTCAATCTCTCCCATGCTTGGGCAATACTCTCTCCATCATGAGGCCAGAAATTATATATACGGTTTCGGTCTTTGTGAATTTCACTTGGAGGATAAAATTTAGAATAAAATAGAGGCACAATATCCTTCCAATCAAGAGATCGCCCATCCTTCAGCAGTTTATACCAATGCGCCGCTTTACCAGATAGCGACATAACAAATAATTTCTTCCTAACTTCATCCATTGAAATACCCGCACACTTGAATAACCCGCATAATTCATGCAAAAACAATAAATGATCTCCAGGATGAACAGTTCCATCCCCTTCATAGCGGTTATCCATAACACGTTCAATAATTTTCATAGGTATCTTGAAAGGAATATTTTCAGTAGGTGGATTTAAAATATCACAAGCATCATTAGAGTTATCGCATATGGGAGATAAAGTATTATCAGAGCAAATTTTCTCCCCTAAAGATGGGAAGCTAAAAAGATCACAAAAACTAGCTTCCCCAAGCTTAGACTTCTCCATAGCATTAGCAGTAATTGCATTCATACTAATAACATTGCTACTAGCATGCAAATAAGGTTCCATAGGTTTTTTAATTTTCGCATCAAACAATTCTAAATCAGGAAAAAGATTAAAAAGCTCACTAATTTTGTTGTTGTTTTCCATTATGCCTAACTAGTGAAAATAAAAACAAGAAACAAAAAGATGCAATTGCGGAGTCTAAAGGAGATAGCTTCGAGCACTCACACACCAGCAACAATGCTAAGAAATAACCTAGTAGTCGGAGGATGTGAATACCTTTTACCTTACCTCCCCGGGGCACCTGCTTTAAAATAGCTTGATGTCTACTCACGCTTCTTTCCTGACAAGTGTTGGGCCTCCAAGAGCAGAGGTTTGTAGAACAGCAGCAAGTTTCCCTTAAGTGAATCACCCAAGGTTTATCGAACTCAGGGAGGAAGAGGTCAAAGATATCCCTCTCAAGCAACCCCGCAATCATGATACAAGAAGTCTCTTGTGTCCCCAACACACCTAATACACTTGTCGATGTATAGGTGCACTAGTTCGGCGAAGAGATAGTGAAATACAAGTAGTATGGATGTATATGAGTGGTAATAGTAATCTGAATAAAAGATGGCAGCGAGTAAACATGCAACAGAACAGTAAATAAACGGAGATTCGATATTTGGAAACAAGGCCTAGGGATCATACTTTCACTAGTGGACACTCTCAACATTGATCACATAAGTAAATAAGTTCTCTTCCTTTGTACTACTTTCAAAGACTCTATTGTTGGATAACAAACACCATTCATTGTGTAGGGCTACGAGAGCACCTCAATGCCGGAGTTAACAAGCTCCACAACGTCATAAAGGAATCACATAGAGAGTAATTCCGGAGTTCATATAAAGTAACTCTAGAGTGCATAGTAATAGTTAACTTCACAATCTACAAGAGATCACGATCATAACCTACGCCAAGTACTACATGATGCACACACTGTCCACATTACATCATAAAGGAGGAATAGACTACTTTAATAACATCACTAGAGTAGCACATAGATTAATAGTGATACAAAGTTCATCATATGGATCTCAATCATGCAAAGCAATTCATGAGATCATTGTATTGGAGTACGTAGAGATTAACCACATAGCTACGGTAGAGCCCTCGCCGGAGAACTACTCCCTCCTCATCATAGGAGACAACGATGGCGATGAAGATGGCGGTGGTGTCGATGGAGATGGCTCCCGGGGCAATTCCCCGTCCCGGCAGGTGCCGAACAGACTTCTCCCCGAATTGAGTTTGCGATGGCGGCGCCCCTGGATGTTTTCTAGAGTTTCGTCAATGTATCCTGTGTTTTTAGGTCACGAGGGGTTAAGTAGGCGAAGAGGCGGCGCGAGGGGGTGCCAGAGGTGGGCTCACCACCCCTGGGGCCCCCTTGGTCGCGCCGCCAGGTGGTGTGGGGCCCCGGCACCTCTCCGGTTCCCTCTGTCCTGGTCCGTTCGGTGAATTACGATGCTTGGTCTTCGTTTCGCCGAATTCCGAGAATATTGCCCGAACGCCTTTCTGAACCAAAAACAACAGAACA
Organism: Lolium multiflorum; assembly: GCA_030979885.1. Classification (NCBI taxonomy): domain Eukaryota; kingdom Viridiplantae; phylum Streptophyta; class Magnoliopsida; order Poales; family Poaceae; genus Lolium; species Lolium multiflorum. The sequence continues at coordinate 127,815,697 of CM061747.1, read as the reverse complement.
GGAACCGACACTTCGGCATCTCGTTAATAGGTTAGTTCCAAAATGCATCAAAACATCATAAAGTGTGATCAAAACATGTAAGTATTGTCATAAAACAAGCATGGAACATAAGAAATTATAGATACGTTGGAGACGCATCAGCTGCCGAGGGACACAATCAATCTTAGCAACCTTAGCCACCATAAGTCCGGAGCTAGGTCACCGTAGCACTTAGCCTCTCGACGAGAACATAGCCGAAACCTTCGGCACCCCATTGTAACCCGATATTTTCATAATCAAGATCAGACAGGCAGGACGTAAGGGTGTTACCTCATCGAGGGCCCCGAACCTGGGTAAATTGCTCTCCCCGCTTGTCTGTTAACCGATGTCTCGTGTCAGCCTACATGATTCCATCAACCCTAAGCCCCAATCGGAGGGCATTGTCGAGGAGCACCCTCGTCACACGGGGTGATTCAGTTCATGGTGATAGTGAAGTGCTTGGTGGAATAAATGTAAAGCCGAAGTGGGGGGAATTATGAGTTGGTGGTGGCTATTCTCTTGCCAGAGGAGTCCAACCAAGAATGAAAGCTATACACAAATACGTACTATCATTCTACATGGCTACACTCGAAGTTTCGAAGGACCCAATATAGAAGAAGGTATCGGATGATTACGACAGTTTGCAGAAAACATCGGCTGCAGAACATTCGAGTAGTACAACTTGAGTCTACACACGGTTGCAAGCATCCGTGCCTATACTCGGGGGATACTCCCATCAGGAGCGCTGGATGTGCACCCGATAAAAATCTGCTCTTGATTTCAAAATGATGAAAAAGGATCAAGTCATTTCGGCAACTATGGACATTCGACAGAAGACAATTTTAGTCCATGTCCGAAGCTTACTTCGGCCAGTCACTCGTAGGCTACTGATGTGGGCATTACCCTTCAGGTAACTAATATTATACTACCTCCTATAGCCCAAACAGGGGCTCATGAAGATCACCTACCGACCAAGGTGAGCCAATACGTCGGTTCCAAAGAAGGAGATTCATCCGAAGAAGGATTCTTAACGAACAAGGCAAAAAGACGTTAAGCAAGGAAAAATTAGAAGTAGAAATCTTTGTAACCTAGTCGAACCCGGACATAACTCTTGAGACCTGGCCTACAATATAAGGGCCAGGAGAGGGTCTGCCGAGGGACACACAATCACAACGGATAGATTCATCGTAAGTCTAGGGCTAGGTCATTAGAATCTTAGCCTCTCGACGAGATCGTAACTTAAGCCTTCGGCTACCCCATTGTAATCTGATATATTCGATAATCAAGATCAGACAAGCAGGAAGTAAGGGTTTTACCTCATCGAGGGCCCCGAACCTAGGTAAATCTCTCTCCCCGTTTGTTTGGTATCCGATGTCTCGTGTCAGCCTACAGGATTCCGTCAACCCTAAGCCCCTAAAGGTGGGCATTGCCGAGGAGCACCCTCGTCACTTGTCCTCCTCGTCGTTGAAGCCGTAGGTCCTGTGGCTCTCCCCCTTCTTCTTGGTACCACCATATGTGGTGAGGACAGACCCTGTTGGCGCCTCCTCATAGTCATCGACGCAGACTGTTGTTTCCTGCATGGGCTGGGTGGAGAATAGCCATGCGCCATCGATGTCCACCCCATCCTGCCTCTGTGGCCACTGATCATGCGACCCTGGCGCTGACGTCGCCAACAAAGCCGCCGCCGAAGATCATGGCCTGGATGTCGCCCTCATTGCGTCTCGTCCAGTAGGCCTACGAATCACCGGACGTCAGACAAATGACACACGGCAGACAGACACACTGAGAGAGCTAACGTACTAGGTTGTCCATCATCGGGGCAGAAGGAGGTATTTCCTCAAACAGGGTGTGGGGCACCGACATGCTCTCCTCCGAGACCTGACGCGTCTTCTGTCTCGCGCCCGGACACGAGTCACCGCTCCTCGGCGTCCGATTCAGGTCGGGAATCGACGCCCCGTTGAAGTGCACCGACGCGGCGCCGGAGGCAAACCGCGACGCCGTGTGGACCTGCAAGGGTTCAGGCGTTCCATGACGCGCTGGGAACTTACCGAGCTCACCGATGAGGTCGAGGGAGCGACACCGACGATCCTCACTTGCTTGACGAGGAGCATGGGCTCCGCTAGGCTGGGATGGAGGTCTACTTGCGTGGCGCCGGCTTTCAGCTACATCTGCCACGCGATGTGCTAGGTGGTCTCCACGTGCTGGGCGGAGACGGCCGTTGCACTCTTGTCCTTCAGATTCTTGCACCGGCCGCGACGGTTTGCGGCCTCGACGCCTTTCTCCTCCTTGAAAACCACCTTTTTTGCCGCCTTCGGCTTAGCTTCCCGGCCGCCGGTGGCGGCACGCTTTGATTCGACTGGAGATGCGGCCTCCATTGGGGCTATGGTGGTGGCTATGGGGGAGTCCGGGGCGGCAGCTGCGAGTGTTCCCTCGAAATCCATGGTGGCTGCGGCGACGAGGATGTCCATCGCTATGGCCTAGACTGTTGGCGCCGGTCTACTTTGATTTTTCGCGCTGGGAATGACCACGTGAGGAATGTTATCGGCATCCCTGCCACTGACGCGCGGGTCCTATGTGAGTTTCGGCGGTCACTTGGCGGCGGACGCCGATACGCAAACTCGACGCATATTTAGATCAGGTTTGCGTTTTCACAGATAGCCGAACACTATGCATCGGGTCGCCGGGCCTAGTCCTAGACGCAAACGGTCGCTCAGCATCCGTTTGCGTCGCTCTATTAAAGATGCCCTCGGTGCGGCGGGGCGGGACGGTGGCCACCGGTCTCCCGCCGGCCACCGGTCAGTGAGCCAACGACGGTCGACGAGCGTCGGGCACTCGGGTGATCTCTAGTCTCCAGGTCGAGGTCGAGACGACACGATGTAGACAAAGCAGCGAACGAACCTGGGACGGTTTCGTGTCGATCGAACGGGTAAGTGGGCTTTTTCCTTTTTGTTTTTTTGCTATGGTCTATGGGCTGGGCCGAAATTCTAGGGTGGTCCAGGCACCACCCAAGCCCACTCTGTGCATCCGCCGGGGCGGTAGTATCACGGCTTCGGCCTCTACTTTGCCAGGCCTAATTTTGGCAAGTGTGGCAGCCACAAAAGTGTGGCTAGAATTTTGGAAGCCACAAAGTGTGGCAAAAGTTGGCAAAAAATTCACTCTATGACAAATGGGCCATATGGATAGTGAAGTGTGGCAGCTCTAAAGTGTGGCAAGAACCAAACACATGCTAAATTGCCAAACTTTGGCCAAGCAAATGTACTGGGAACCAAACAGGCCCAGAATTTCAGTGATTTTGGTTTCTGTTTCGGGCAAATGCCCGAATTGTTTTCTCAAAATTTATCAAATTCTTTAGAATTTTTGAAAAAAATATTTTGTAACTTATTTGACTTCCTGTGTAGTGAAATATCTGTGTTCTTTGACCGAAAGGTTGCTATTTCGGTGTCAACCGACATCACGGAATTCGGTGAGTCTGCGTCGCCGCGCGCGCAGTCGGATGCATGAGCTGATTGGAACTTTCTGCACTGTAGGAACTCTCGCTGGCACGTACAGTGTTCCCGTGCAGTATGTAGGTGAGATGCAGGCATCGCATCGGGAGTACAGCACAGCGCTCTCTTGTTCCCATTAGCCACACCAACTGAGTAATTGCAACAATCCAGAACCCTTAGCACCACGGGCGAAATCTCTCTTGTTTTATCTGAAGGAATAATGACACCGTGCACAGTAGCAACCTGCCGCATCCACAGCACACTAGCAAAACACTCCTCTGCAAACTCTATAAACACGGGTGTCCTCTCCCTATAATCAGGCACACCAAGCACCAAAGCTTACTTGCCACCCAGCGGCCAGCATACACACGATCGCCGGCAGCAGAATGCAAGGGAACCGGCCAGCCGGCGTGCTCCTCGTCCTCGCCGCCATTCTCCTACTGGCATTTGACGCTCCAGCCGCCGCCTCGTATAGCGGCCGGGTCGTCACCAGCCACGCCGCAGCAGGGGCGAGGGCTAGCGCTCATCTCGACGCACCGGCGTTCACGAGGCGCATGGAGGACGAGGTGGCGCCGGAGATGATGACTTGGGCGGCGAGCCTCGTAGGCGGCGGAGGCAACAGCCCACTCGACCCGAACAGGCAGGCGTGCGGGGGCTCTTGCGCTGGCAAAGGTCCAAATCAGCCCTACACCCGCGATTGCAAAATGATTTACACATGCCGTCCCTAGACCTAGCTAGCACATGCAGCTGCTCGGGCTCTGATTCTCTGAATTAATGAAAGCATCCAATCAAGCGATAATCTTTGAGTTTCATGCATCCTCTCTTGCAGATTGGCTTGTTCTTTGCCAAAAACGTACTATGTTTTTTTTCACGACGAAAAGGAATCAGTGTTTAGGGCAAGTGAATGTGAGAACTCACCCGTATAATCAGTGTTGACAAGTATATTAGCATCAGAAACACCTGCCGGAGCTTGTTACTCGCACTGTCTCACTTGTCCTGTTCATGCCTCAGACGCGACCGGTTGGGAATTATCTATGGGGTCCGAAATACTGCGGTTGAAAGTTCTTGTGCTGAAATAACAGAAGTAAATCAACAGAGAACCAAAGCACGCATGTAATATGTTGCAAATTGATTTCGGGAAAACTGCAATATTTGAATTGTTGATTATTATTGTAAAATACATGTTTTCATCGAAAAAGTACAGAATATATGATGAAAAGATAATTTTTAGAGTTGGTTAATGTTGGATTTATCAATAGTTTTGTTGAAAACAATGGTAATTATTGGAGTCACTTTAATATGTTGCAAAGAGTTTTCAGATGGGATTAATGTTGATCTTGTTGAAAACACTCGTAACTATTGTTGTAGATGACTCTAAAACTAGACGATTTCCCGCGCGTTGCAGCGGGGATTATAGAAGTAAAATATTTTTTAGTAGTAAAACGCAGAGATATGAAAGTCAGTGCATGTTCAAAGCCAACACCACTTTGGATTCTCTCTCCCAGTCACATGCTGATTTGATGCGTATGGAGCTCCTTCAACTGGTTGATGTTCGTGTCGAGGAGACATCTCGCCCTCTTCATGAAGAGGTGGCAGATCTCAAGCTGCTATTGGCGTGTGTTGGTGTTTCTTTGGATCCGGCTGGGACATGTCCTTCTGATGGTTTGGGGCTCGCCAACGCGCGGGCTTCGATCGCGCTTGACTCCTCTGTGCAGATGTCGTCGGTGGTTCAGGTTGTTGAGGAAGAGCATCTATATGGTTGTTTCTCTCCTCGTGACAAGTCCTCGCTGCCTAATGTGTTGGCTTCCTCCGAGCTCGAGGGTATGGACATGATCGTGGCTGAGACGCTTAACCTTGAGAAGGGTGGTAATGTCGACGCGCCAGTTTCACTCTCGCCTGGGTCCGGCGGGCAGGTGGTTACTGTAGGTGATGGGGTTGCTGAGTCAGAGGTGTTGACACCTATGGCTGGAGCTTTCGTTGTGAGAGAGATTTGCGTTTTTCTTGCCACCTTGGCTGCTTCCTACCCTGGGTGTGATAGCCCAAGTTCAGCCTTTGGGAAGGACAAATCTAACATGTGTCGAACCAAGAAGAGGGGTGCTACAACAAAGTCATCTGCAGTCGCTTGATGGTTGCCCCCTTTGCCTGGGCCTGTCTTTGTCGGCGCGTTGTAGGTGTGGGTGTAGGTGTGTCATGTCTGGAGTGTTTGTTCGTATGGCCTTGTGGTCTCATGTGTTGGATTGAGTGGGTGTGTCCCTGTTGTTTGGGGCTGTTGGTGAGTGTGGCGGTTGGTGTTTGGATGGGCCTAGCCTTGTTGTTGTAGGTTTTTGTCCGATTTTCTCCTAAAAATTGGGCACATTCTTCTTAATTAATGGATGAGGCAAAGCTTTTGCCTCCGTTCCAAAAAAAAGTCAGTGCATGTTAAATAAACTTTTTATCGATATGAAGTTTCTTTAAAAAGTTTTTCAAACTTCATATTATTTAACCTGCACTGAGTTTCATATCTCTGCACTTTACTACTTAAAAATATTTTACTTCTAGCTTCCTCTGTAACGCGCGAAAAATCGTCTAGTACAAAGAGGGGCCACGTGGACCAATTATAGGCTTGCTGATGTGTATGGCTAAATCTGGAACTAGATCGACATCTGTAAAGAGCACTAAGCTCCCAGGGTTCCCAGCTTCTGAGGTGATTTGGGTTGTCGCTATCACTGGGCCTACAGCGAGATAGTCGGTTCCTTCGTATACGTGTGGACTATTTGGCCCACCGCTGGACCATGTGGTCAAAGGGAATTGAAAGCGCGACCGTCGGCCCTCCCCGATCCTCACGATGCCGCCGCCTGCATCGCTCCCGTGGCCGGCAACTCAGCGGCAGCTGGGTCCCTACGCGAGGAGGAGGGAAGGTGGGGGCGGCCTCATTGTGGCGGAGCTCGACGGGCTGGGCTTGAGGCCGATAGCCTCAGGCCACCATGTCCCGACACGGATTCCGGCGGGGCGGACCACCATGGCCGACGCGGCGGCGGAGGAGCACCCGGCTTCAGCCTTCAGGCGAGGGCGTAGGGAGGGCCATCGACGCCGTCGTGTTTTCTTGTACACTCCGAAAAAGAAACAGGAGCGGCTAGGGTTCGTCTCTTCCGCCGCTGGGGATGGGCCGCCAACGCCCAACGGTGCTTCTCCTGCATCGGAAAGGAGTCCGGGCGCCGCTTCTCAAGATCTTCCAGTGTTCTTCCGGCCGTCAATAGTTGTGCAGCCGCCGTCCCGTCTTTGTACCGCCGTCGGCGGCCTCTGCGTCCCCTCTCGATGGCGGAAAGAGCTCCCGTGGACTCCTCTCTCCTCTGCCCTGTCCGGCCATCTTCAGTCTCTCCGGAGAATAGACCGCGCTGTCATCAGTGTCTCAGACCCCCACCACGATCCAGCGCCATCGCGTGGGGGCAGAGCTCCGCATCTCCTCCGGCGCCAACAGTGCTCCTTCAGCTCCAACAATCTCTCCATCAGCAAGGTGACGCCGCCTCCTCTCCATTCGGCACGGTGATGCGATCTCTTTCCTGTTTTTTATGCCTATTTTCTGTGAAGTTCCACAGTATTGTAGTGCGCTCCACATTGATCCGTGGCATTTTGGTCTATTTTTCTATTGATGGTTGATGTATATTATGATAACATATACAGTTTGGGTTCATGTATTGTCTATTTCTGCATAGATATAGCAGAGGGGTCTGGTTCATGAATGATTGAGATTTATTTAGTTGTAGCCATGTCGTGATACAAGCCAATATATGTGTTTTTCTCTTCACATGGTTTGAGCATTGGCCGGGAGGGTAGTTTCTTTTTTCATGAAGTAGATTACCAGAAATTTGGCTTTTCAAACTATTGTAGTACTGTCTACTGTGACGAGGAGCACTATCAGGAATTGGTGCTTCTTTGAATCGTTGTTTTTTGTAGTTAAACTAAGCAACTGTATATGCATCATTCCATTCCACTTACGAGCTAGGTTGATAACTCGCTTTGAAAGTATATTAATTGGGTATACTTTCACCTCTTTATCTACCCTCTGGAGCTAGAAACGATACAAAGTGTTTGCTTCTACAGCTTGGTTATTGTAGAAGACTCAGCATCCTGCATCGGTGAACCACAAATTAGTTGACATGCCTTCTGTAAATTAGTACCAGAATAGGGCATGATGTACATTTAGGATATATACTATTTAAATACTTCAACTACTTTTCTAGCAATCAAATATGTTTGTTGACAATAGCAAGGATTTGGTTAGAAATACCTTTTGATATGCTCATGTGCTTCGCTAATGGATCCTCCTTGGTGCCAAGGAATACACAGCACTAGCATCATATGTTTTGTGCAGGCATGTTAAACAGATAATGCCATAAATGATTATGGGAGTTCTCCAGACGTTCTGCACCACCGTAGAGCCACGCCATCTCCTCCCGACCCACACGTTCTGTTGGCGTTGGCGAGCACTCTGGCAGCAACGGAATCCTTAATATTGCAGGCATGTCGGAGTCTTAAGTTGTTGATAATATAGAGCATAAAGTTTCTGCATCAATTTCACACTGAGCATATCTCTTTTTTATTGTCTCTTCCCATGCAAATGCATGTCAAGGTGTGATCTTGGCAAAAAGCAACAAACTCTGGAATTTAGTATATGTTCTGTTGACCATCATAACTTGGTACTCTTCACCAATATTATTTGGTTCTCGACCATTTTGTCTCCTAACCTCACAATATTATTTTAAGAAATTTATATTTTGCCTAAGGATGGCAATTTTACCTGCGGGTATCGTACCCATGGGCAAGATAGGATACACTTTTATGCCCATGTGTAGTACCCATACCCTACATGTTAAGTCTTGGGTAGGGCACGGGTATAGCCTCGTACCCGCGGGTATACCCATACCCTTCCTATTTGTTATCAATTTCTTGCGTGACACGTCTACTTTTGTTGACTTATGAGTTAAAATATGAGAATGTGCTTTTTATATTTTGTTAATTTTTATGTACTCAACTACCTGTTATTGAGTTGAGATAATTCATTTTCTTAATCAAATTTGTTGTCGAGAAATGTAAAATTGCGAGTGACTTCTGTACAATTTAACCTACCCACCGGGTACCCAATGGGTACGGGTACCCGCCGGGTATGGGTATGGGTAAAGTTTTATACCCATGGGTACGGGTATGGGTAGAAGTTTGTACCCATTGACTATACGGGCATGGGTATGGTATTGCTCTACCCTGCCCATACCCTACCCATTGCCATCCTTAATTCTGCCAAACATAGGACTGCTTGGTAGGTTACATAGATGGCAAGGGCTCACGTTCTATAGGTACATGAAGTTTTAGTTCTGCCACTTTTTGTTCGGGTATATTCTGAAGTGAATGATCTGTAGCACCAGCTTTGTGAGGAACTTTACACTCTCACGGGTATGTATTATGTTCGTTTGCTAATAAGGATGTACTGGTCCAAAAGATCTTATATTGTATATTTGTTTATTCTACCTGAAACTGAATAAGCTTGGTTGTTATCAACGCCAGTGAAAACCATTATGTAATTTTACATTCATGTTCTTTCTTCATTGTCATATAATATAGGGTATGCAGCCTGCCAGAAATGCAAATCGGCATTTAACCAATAAAAAATGAAACATGCCACGTGCTTTTCTTTGTTGTCACCAGTTGCTTCCTTCACAATCACCATGTTTGCAATCTTTCAAATTTCTACATCTGTGCATTTTGTTCTATGTTTGGAGCATCCACTGATTTCGTCTTTTTGGGGTCCCTGTTTGTGGCTTGGTGGGGGACACTTGGTTTTCTGCTGGATTTCGTACAAGTTTATTTTCAACTCCCCAGTTAAATTGTTTCTTAATGTGACAAAAGAGTGATGTAGGTGAGCACTTTCAGGCAGAAACACCTGAATGGAATGGACTACATCTCGGCCCCTCCTTGAGCAGAGCAGGCTGCAGCAGAACACTAGATGTCTGTCTTCCGGAAACAACACGGTTACGAGCTGCGGTAGGTCGGCGAGCCAACAAGAGCAGAATGCTTCTTCCTGATCCAATTGTGCAGTGGTCAGATCAACCGGAATCTCTGAGTTTTGCCGTCTCTTGTGATCACACAACCCTTGCTCACGTTTAGTTGCCTGTGAGCTGGTACTCGATCCAATGACCCTTTGGCTCTCGAGCCTCTGTGGCCTATGCATCCTCAGTGCGTATGGAGGTGTTCTTCTTATTGCTATGGATCTTTCTTTAAGTGGTCGCCTTATTTCCTCATTATCTCTATTGGATATCTAAATTTAGTCTCATGTGTCATGTGTTGTTCAGTTTGGTTGTCACCGAATTTTTGCATGCTAATTATCTACTACTTCCGGTCAAGATAAATAAATGTCAGGTACTTTTATACTTTTTGACTAGATATAAGAGGACAATCAATGTCATTTATGGTTTATGTCCGGGATTAGAGCAGTTAAGATCTTTTTTCTTAATAAAATTGACAGGAACATGATGATAATTATAATTTATTACGATTTTTTGTTCTCCATCTCGCAGATGCGAAGGTGCTTAGTTTTAGTCAACTATTTGAACACCGGGTTTAACTATGCTGGGAGGCCATGGTTACAGATGTGCCTTTCTAAATGATAATTGACAAGTTCTCTTTTTTTTGTGGGGGAATAAACATGTTCTCTCATAGTTGAGTTGTTCTAAAATCTGATGAACCATTATGCTACTGCTTAAAAAAATACACATGTCACAAGCTTGATTTTTCCATATGAACCTTCACTACAAGAAAAGTTGCCATGGCCGACGAAGTTGAAGTCGCGCCGTGGTTGCTGGTGTACCATGGCCGACGATTTTGGTCTGTCCGTTGTGCATGTGAAAACTTTTTTTCTCATTTTTGAGGCCACCTAGCCCGACGAAAGCGGCCAAAACGTGCGTATGGTGGCCCGAGACGTGGTGCATCGCGAATTCTCGGGTTCGCCGGCCGAGTCAACGCAAATCCGCACCGCCCAGGGATGTAGGGCCCAGATGGCAGCCTCTCTAGCATTATTTTTTTTCTCGATCGCGCCATCTCGTTCAACACTCTCCGATCGAGCCGTTTACGATGCAGGATCATGGGTCCCGCTTGTCATCCTCTATGAACCAAATTTCTTTCTTTTCTTGGATTTTTTTGACCCCCTGATTTCTGGCTACTTCCTTTTTCTTTTGATCCCTGCCGCCTTGAAACCTTGAGACCGCTGCTGCAAATGGGACCCGCATGTCATCCTCTATGAGCAATCAACTTTTCTTGGAGTTTTTTTTTGCACCTCATATTTGGTCACTTGCCTTTTTTCGATCCCCGCGCCTCTCAAACGGTGATGCCGCTGCCTGCAAATGGACCCGCATGTCATCCTCTATGTACTATAAAACTTTTCTTGGATTTTTTTTTGCACCTCATATTTGGTCACTTGCCTTTTTCTTTCGATATCCTGCCGCCTCTCAAACGGTGATACCGCTGCTAAATGGACCATGTCATCCCTTATGTACTATAAAACTTTCTTTTCATGGATTTTTTTTGCACCTCATATTTGGTCACTTGCCTTTTTATTTCGATCCCCTGCCGCCTCTCAAACGGTGATACCGCTGCTGCTAAATGGGACCCGCATGTCATCCTCTATACTATAAAACTTTCTTTTCTTGAATTATTTTTGGCTCCGATATTTGGTCACTTGCCTTTTCTTTCGATCCCGCCGCCTCTCAAACGTGTGAGACCGCTGCAGCTAAATGGGACCCGCATGTCATCCTCTATGAGCAATCAACTTTCTTTTCTTGGAGTTTTTTGGCACCTCATATTTGGTCACTTGCCTTTTCTTTCGATCTCATGCCACGTTTGAAACGTTGAGAACCTGCTGGCTCATGGGACCCGCATGTCATCCTCTATGTGCTATAAAAGTTTCCTTTGTTGGATTTTTTTCACCCTCTGATTTTTGGCTTGCCTTTTTCTTTTGATCCCCCTGCCCCCTTTGAAAACGTTGAGTAAGCTGCTGGCTCAAGGAACCCGCATGTCATCCTCTATGTCCATCAACTTTTTTTCTTGAATTTTTTTCACCCCCTAATTACTAGCTACTTTCTTTTTCTTTTGATCTCAAGCCGCATTACAAACATTGAGACCGCTGCTGCAAAATGGGACCCACATGTCATCCTCTATGTACAATAAATCTTGGATTATTTTTGGCTCTTGATATTTGGTCACTTGCCTTTTTCTTTCGATCTCATGCCACCTTTGAAACGTTGAGTAAGCTGTTGGCTCATGGGTCCCGCATGTCATCCTCTACGAACAATAAAAGTTTCCTTTCTTGGAGTTATTTTTGACCCCTAATTTCTGGCTATTTGCCTTTTTCTTTTGATCCCCTGCCCCCCCCTTTGAAACGATGAGACGCTGTTGGTAGGTCGGTCCCACATGTCATCCTCTATGAACAATAAAAGTTTCCTTTGGTGGATTTATTTTGACCCCTAATTAATTTCTGGCTATTTCCTTTTTTCTTTTGATCCCCTGCCGCCTTGGAATTGTTGAGAATGTTGCCTCATTTTTCTTTTGGTCCCGTGCCGCCTTGGAAACGTTGAGACCGCTGCTGCTAAATGGGACCTGATACGTCTCCAACGTATCGATAATTTCTTATGTTCCATGCCACTTTATTGATGATACCTACATGTTTTATGCACATTATATGTCATATTTATGCATTTTCTGGAACTAACCTATTAACAAGATGCCGAAGAGCCTTGTTTTTCTGCTGTTTTTGGTTCAGAAATCCTAGTAAAGAAATATTCTCTAATTGGACGAAACTTTCACTTCAGGTCCTATTTTTGCACGAAGCTTCCAGAAGACCGAAGACCTAACGAAGTGGGGAGGCGAACAGAGGGGAGGCCCGCGCGGCCCAGCCCTGGCCGCCGACCTGCCCCCGGGCCCCCGTGTGGCCCCTCGTTGACCTTCCGCCTACTTAAAGCTCCCGTCGCGAAACCCCCGGGCACCGAGAGCCACGATACGGAAAACCTTACAGAGACGCCGCCTGCTAATCCCATCTCGGGGATTGGGAGATCGCCTCCGCACCCGCGCCGGAGGGGATTCATCTCCTGAGGACTCTTCATCGCCATGATCGCTCCGAGTGATGAGTGAGTAGTTCACCCCTGGACCATGGGTCCATAGCAGTAGCTGGTCGTCTTTCTCCTTGTTGTGCTTCATTGTTAGGATCTTGTGAGCTGCCTAACATGATCAAGATCATCTATATGTAATTCTATATGTTGTGTTTGTCGGGATCCGATGGATAGAGAGTACTATGATTATGGTGATTATCAATCTATTGTTCATGTGTTGTTTATGATCTTGCATGCTCTCCGTTATTAGTAGAGGCTCTGGCCAAGTTTTTACTCTTAACTCCAAGAGGGAGTATTTATGCTCGATAGTGGGTTCATGCCTTCATTGATACCTGGGACAGTGACAGAAAGTTCTAAGGTTGTGATGTGCTGTTGCCACTAGGGATAAAACATTGATGCTATGTCTAAGGATGTAGTTATTGATTACATTACGCACAATACTTAATGCAATTGTCTGTTGCTTTGCAACTTAATACGGAGGGGGTTCGGACGATAACCGAAGGTGGACTTTTTAGGCATAGATGCAGTGGATGGCGGTCTATGTTCTTTGTCGTAATGCCGGATTAAATCTCACTATATTTACCATGTCATGTATATGCATTATTATGCCTTTCTCTATTTGTCAATTGCCCGACTGTAATTTGTTCACCCAACATGCTTTTATCTTATGGGAGAGACACCTCTAGTGAACTGTGGACCCCGGTCCTATTCTTTACATAGCATACATTCTACTTGTTTTACTGTTTTCTTTGCAAACATCTTCCACTCTATACGTTTAATCCTTTGTTACAGCAAGCCGGTGAGATTGACAACCTCACTGTTTCGTTGGGGCAAAGTACTTTGGTTGTGTTGTGGTGTTCCAGTTGGCGCCGGAATCCCGGTGTTGCGCCGCATCACATTTCGCGACCATCAACCTTCAACGTGCTTCTTGGCTCCTACTCGGTTCGATTAAACCTTGGTTTCATACTGAGGGAAAACTTGCCACTGTGCGCATCATACCTCCTCTTGGGGTTCCCAACGGACGTGTACATCTACGCGCATCAAGCACTTTTTCTAGCGCCGCTGCCGGAAGATCAAGACACGCTGCAAGGGGAGTCTCCACTTCTCAATCTCTTTACTTTGTTTTTGTCTTGCTTTATTTTATTTACTACTTTGTTTGCTGCACTAAATCAAAATACAAAAAAATTAGTTGCTAGTTTTACTTTATTTGCTATCTTGTTTGCTATATCAAAAACACAAAAAAATTAGTTACTTGTCTTTACTTTGTTTGCCTAGTTTACTTTTTGCCTATTGCATCATGTTTCCTTTTAATTTTACCACAAAGGACATACCGGTAGGACGTGGGTCCATAGTTGGGAGAAATAATATAGAAGAATTTTTCAATCATGTTAGTACCGTTGAAGATTTTGAAGATAGACACTTGGTAGAACTTGCACCTACCTATGAAATTGCTGCTGCTGCTTTAGTTCGCTTGTTGGAAACTAAATTTGTTAATCTCAATCCTATAATCCAACACATGTTTCTTACACTTGGTGATATGGAAGAAGGGGAAAAGAAAGATTTTGTTTTAGAAACCCTTCTTAGAGAATTTGGTGGTCTAGCAAGAGAGGCTAGAAAGGTTTTTGCTAAATTTAATATGCTAGGTTCTCATACCAATTTTATTGGTCTCCTTGAAAAAATGGACATGGATAGAATAATGTACACTAATAACATTAATGATGGAGGGGAAATCAAAGCACCAATACCATGTAAACTTCTAGCTATGAATGACGCACTAGAAAATAACTATGCTTGGCTTGTTCCGGAAAATTTGTTCGATGAGAGTAGCAAGCCTAAGACTAATGAAAAGGGAGACGCTAAAACTTATATATCAAATATACAATGCATTGTTGAGAAAACTCCCAGCACCCCTGGTAATGATGTTGATGCTTCTTCATTCGATAATACTTGATTTGCACTTTCTGCGCCTAGCTGAAAGGCGTTAAAGAAAAGCGCTTATGGGAGACAACCCATGTTTTTACCTACAGCAATTTTTTGTTTTATTGAGTCTTGGAAGTTGTTTACTACTGTAGCAACCTCTCCTTATCATGTTTTTGTGCCAAGTAAAGTTTCTATGTCAAAGTTGATGTTATATTTGGGATCGCTGCGCAGAAACAGCATTGCTGTCTGTCACGAATCTGGGCATAATTCCCTGTAGAAAATTCGAAAAAATCTGCCAATTTACGAGCGTGATCCTCAGATATATACGCAACTTTCATTAGTTTTGAGTTTTTCCATTTGAGCAAGTCTGGTGCCATTTCAAAATTCGTCTTTACGGACTGTTCTGTTTTTGACAGATTCTGCCTTTTATTTCGCATTGCCTCTTTTGCTATGTTGGATTTATTTCTTTGATCCATTAATGTCCAGTAGCATTATGCAATGTCCAGAAGTGAAAAGAATGATTGTGTCACCTCTGAATGAGTGAATTATTAATGATGCACTAACCCTCTAATGAGTTTGCTTGAAGTTTGGTGTGAAGGAAGTTTTCAAGGGTCAAGAGAGGAGAATGATATACTAAGATCAAGAGGAGTGAAAGCTCTAAGCTTGGGGATGCCCCCGTGGTTCATCCCTGCATATTTTAAGAAGACTCAAGCGTCTAAGCTTGGGGATGCCCAAGGCATCCCCTTCATCGACAACATCATCAGGTTCCTCCCCTGAAACTATATTTTTATTCAGTCACATCTGGTGTTCTTTACTTGGAGCGTCGGTTTGTTTTCGTTTTTGTTTTTGTTTGAATAAGATGGATCCTAGCATTCACTTTGTGGGAGAGAGACACGCTCCGCTGTTGCATATGGACACATGTGTCCTTAGGCTTTACTCATAATGTTCAAGGCAAAGTTTCTTCTTCGTTAATTTGTTATATGGTTGGAATTGGAAAATGCTACATGTAGTAATTCTAAAAATGTCTTGGATAATGTGATACTTGGCAATTGTTGTGCTCATGTTTAAGCTCTTGCATCATATGCTTTGCACCCATTAATGAAGAAATACATAGAGCTTGCTAAAATTTGATTTGCATATTTGGTTTCTCTAAGGTCTAGATAATATCTAGTATTGAGTTTTGAACAACAAGGAAGACAGTGTAGAGTCTTATAATGTTTACAATATGTCTTTTATGTGAGTCTTGCTGCACTTGTTCATCCTTGAGTTTGCTTCAAATAACCTTGCTAGCCTAAACCTTGTATCGAGAGGGAATACTTCTCATGCATCCAAAATCCTTGAGCCAACCACTATGCCATTTGTGTCCACCATACCTACCTACTACATGGTATTTACCCGCCATTCCAAAGTAAATTGCTTGAGTGCTACCTTTAAAATTCCATCATTCACCTTTGCAATATATAGCTCATGGGACAAAATAGCCTTAAAAACTATCGTAGTATTGAATATGTACTTATGCACTTTATATTTTATTAAGTTGCTTGTTGTGCGATAACCATGTTTCTGGGGAACGCCATCAACTATTGTTGAATATCATGTGAGTTGCTATGCATGTCCGTCTTGTCTGAAGGTCTATCATTTTAGTGGTTGGAGCATGCAAAATTGTTAGAGAAGAACATTGGGCCGCTAACTAAAGCCATGAATCATGGTGGAAGTTTCAGTTTTGGACATATATCCTCAATCTCATATGAGAATAATAACTTTGCTACATGCTTATGCATTAAAGAGGAGTCCATTATCTGTTGTCCATGTTGTCCCGGTATGGATGTCTAAGTTGAGAATAATCAAAAGCGAGAAATCCAAAATGCGAGCATTCTCCTTGGACCTTTGTACAGGCGGCATGGAGGTACCCCTTTGTGACACTTGGTTGAAACATGGCATGCAAAGATCCGGTAGTCCAAGTTAAGTAGGACGAGGTGCGGGCACTATTAGTATACTATGCGTGAGGCTTGCAACTTGTAAGATATAATTTTCATAACTCATATGCTTTATTACTACCGTTGACAAAATTGTTTCATGTTTTCAAAATAAAAGCTCTAGCACAAATACAGCAATCGATGCTTTCCTCTGAAGGACCATTCTTTTACTTTTATTGTTGAGTCAGTTTACCTATCTCCTTCCACCTTAAGAAGCAAACACTTGTGTGAACTGTGCATTGATTCCTACATACTTGCATATTGCACTTGTTATATTACTTTATGTTGACAATATCCATGAGATATACATGTTACAAGTTGAAAGCAACCGCTGAAACTTAATCTTCTTATGTGTTGCTTCAACACCTTTACTTTGATTTATTGCTTTACGAGTTAACTCTTATGCAAGACTTATTGATGCTTGTCTTGAAGTACTATTCATGAAAGTCTTTGCTATATGATTCAGTTGTTTACTCATGTCATTACCATTGTTTTGATCGCTGCATTCATTACATATGTTTACAAATAGTATGATCAAGATTATGATGGCATGTCACTTCAGAAATTATCTTTGTTATCGTTTTACCTGCTCGGGACGAAGCTTGGGGATGCTGATACGTCTCCAACGTATCGATAATTTCTTATGTTCCATGCTACTTTATTGATGATACCTACATGTTTTATGCACATTATATGTCATATTTATGCATTTTCCGGAACTAACCTATTAACAAGATGCCGAAGAGTTGCTGTTTTCTGCTGTTTTTGGTTTCAGAAATCCTAGTAAAGAAATATTCTCGGAATTGGACGAAACTTTCGCCCAGGGTCCTATTTTTGCACGAAGCTTCCAAGACCGAAGACCTAACGAAGTGGGGCCACGAGGCGGCCAGGAGGCCGGCGCGGCCCAGGCCCTGGCCGCGCCGACCTGCCCCCTGGGGCTCGTGCCCCTCGCGCTGACCTCCCACTTAAAGCTCCGTCGCGAAACCCCCGTACCGAGAGCCACGATACGGAAAACCCACAGAGACGCCGCCGCCGCGTCCCATCTCGGGGATTGGAGATCGCCTCCGCACCTGCCGGGAGAGGGATTCATCTCTGGAGGACTCTTCATCGCCATGATCGCCTCCGGAGTGATGAGTGAGTAGTTCACTGGACCATGGGTCCATAGCAGCTAGATGGTCGTCTTCTCCTTGTTGTGCTTCATTGTTAGATCTTGTGAGCTGCCTAACATGATCAAGATCATCTATATGTAATTCTATATGTTGTGTTTGTCGGGATCCGATGGATAGAGAGTACTATGATTATGGTGATTATCAATCTATTGTTCATGTGTTGTTTATGATCTTGCATGCTCTCCGTTATTAGTAGAGGCTCTGGCCAAGTTTTACTCTTAACTCCAAGAGGGAGTAATTATGCTCGATAGTGGGTTCATGCCTTCATTGATACCTGGGACAGTGACAGAAAGTTCTAAGGTTGTGATGTGTTGCCACTAGGGATAAAACATTGATGCTATGTCTAAGGATGTAGTTATTGATTACATTACGCACAATACTTAATGCAATTGTCTGTTGCTTTGCAACTTAATACTGGAGGGGGTTCGGACGATAACCTGAAGGTGGACTTTTTAGGCATAGATGCAGTTGGATGGCGGTCTATGTTCTTTGTCGTAATGCCCGGATTAAATCTCACTATATTTACCATGTCATGTATATGCATTATTATGCCTTTCTCTATTTGTCAATTGCCTTGTAATTTGTTCACCCAACATGCTTTTATCTTATGGGAGAGACACCTCTAGTGAATGTGGACCCCGGTCCTATTCTTTACATAGCATACATTCTACTTGTTTTTGTTTTCTTTGCAAACATCTTCCACTCTATACGTTTAATCCTTTGTTACAGAAGCGGTGAGATTGACAACCTCAATGCTTCGTTGGCAAAGTACTTTGTTGTGTTGTGCAGGTTCCTAGTTGGCGCCATCCCTGGTGTTGCGCGCATCACATTTCGCGACCATCAACCTTCAACGTGCTTCTTGGCTCCTACGTTCGATTAAACCTTGGTTTCATACTGAGGGAAAACTTGCCACCATGCGCATCATACCTTCCTCTTGGGGTTCCCAACGGACGTGTACATCTACGCGCATCAGACCCGCATGTCATCCTCTATGTACAATAAAGTTTCTTTTCTTGGATTATTTTTGGCTCCTGATATTATGTCACTTGGCTTTTTCTTTCGATCTCATGCCGACTTTGAAACGTTGAGGATGCTGCTGCCTCATGGGTCCCGCATGTCATCCTCTCAGAACGATAAATGTTTTCTTTTCTTCTATTTTTTTACCAACTGATTTTTGGCTTTTTTTATTTTCGATCCCCCGCCTTTGAAACGTTGACTACTTGCTGGCTCATGGGTCCCCGATGTCAGCCTCCCCGTACAAGAAACATGTGATATTTTATTTTGCAGACAATAAACGTTGTATTTCGCTCTGAGCTATTGCAAACGGATAAATTAAATCTTTATATCTGCATAAACAAACTTATATGTTGAATCTCCTTGTTTTTTGTTTTTGCGAAGCATAGGACTTTCCTGTTTTTTTTTTTGAGAAAAATCCGACCTTTCCTGTTTTGGAGTGGGCTGAAATTGTACGAGTCAAAAGGCCCAGCAGGATAGTTCGAAGGCCCAGATGTCCAGATACAGCCCAATTGAAATCTTTCTTTTCTTGGATTTTTTTTCACACCCTGATTTCTGGCTACTTCATTTTTCTTTCGGTCCTGTGCCGCCTTGGAAGCGTTGAGACCGCTGCTACAAAATGGGACCCGCATGTCATCCTCTATGTACAATAAAGTTTCTTTTCTTGGATTATTTTTGGCTCCTGATATTATGTCACTTGCCTTTTTCTTTCAATCTCATGCCGACTTTGAAACGTTGAGGAAGCTGCTGGCTCATGGGTCCCGCATGTCATCCTCTATGAACAATAAAAGTTTCCTTTGTTGGATTTATTTTTTCCCCTAATGGCTATTTGCCTTTTTCTTTTGATCCCCTGCCCCCCTTTGAAACGATGACGACGCAGCTGGCAAGTCGGTCCCACATGTCATCCTCTATGAACAATAAAAGTTTCCTTTGATGGATTTATTTTTGACCCTAATTAATTTCTGGCTATTTCCTTTTTTCTTTTGATCCCCTGCCGCCTTGAAATAGTTGAGGATGCTGCTGCCTCATGGGTCCCGCATGTCATCCTCTCAGAAAGGTAAATGTTTCTTTTCTTGAATTTGTTTACCAACTGATTTTTGGCTTATTTTTTCTTTCGATCTCCTGCCACCTTTAAAACGTTGACGACGCTGCTGGCTCATGGGTCCCCAATGTCAGCCTCCCCATACTGCAAATCCTCTTTCTGCAAAGGTTGTATTTCTAGATAGATAAGGTGGATTCGAATCTGCCATGGTTCAGGCAGCTCAGGTAAGCCTTCTTGCACTGATTAATGGAAGTAGTGTATAGCAAGGTCAAGACATGTGGCTCGGTGTAATGAATCTATTTGAATCATGTTGTGGGTTCAATCTGATAGTTCTCTAACAGGTCAGCCAAAATAGAAATTAAGTTTTTTTCTAAAACGGAAATGCAAATTAAGATGAACACAAACATTAGTTATCATAATAGCTGATCATACATACATACTTGCTAAGAGCAAAAGCTTGCCAGAGTTTTACCACCCATACAATTAATTAGCAGTTCAGATAAGATAACCTTATATAAGTATAACTACAAATGCATTTGCTAAGGGCTCATGGGGCAACAGAACTAGACAACCGCGAACTTTATGACCAGCATGTCACAGCGGCATCGAAAGATCTTGACCTTCAACTTTGATCCAATGCGAAGTTTGGCACCGTCAATGAACTTTTTCCACCTGGAAGTAACAGCCAAGCGGCCATCTGTGGGACTGACGGAGTACCGTCCCTCCACGGTGAGACCTTCACTCTCCATGACGAGGGATATCTTGCCCCTTCGGCCAGCATTGAGATCCTTGGAGATACTTTTAGGCAATTTCTGATTCAAAGCAAGAGATACCACCAAAAATTAGTCAATGGCACCAATGCACTGAACCATGTGAGACTTTGAGCAGAGAAGACATCAAGATAAGAGCAGTTATGTTGTCATATACTCACGAACATAGCCTTCAGATGCGTCCTGGTCACCACACGGGTGGCCACAGCAATGAGCTGAGACCTCGGTGATCTGGCTGGGGCAGGTGCAGGAGCCTGGGCTGGTACACGAGCTGGTGCTGATGCAGGAGACTGCTGGGCAGGTGCAGTAAACGGTGCCTCTAGAGGAACCGGTGCTGATGCAGGAGACTGTTGGGCAGGTGCAGTAAACGGTGCAGCTAGAGGAACCAGTGCTGATGCAGGAGCCTGCTGGGCATGTGTAGTATATGGGGCCTCTACAGGAACCAATGCTGATGTAGGGGACTGCTGGGTAGATGCAGTAAACGGAGCTGGTACAGGAACCGGTGCTGATGCAGGAGAGTGGGAAGCCGGTGCCGGTGCTGGTGTGGTTGCCCTTTGTGACATCCGCTCATGTTCCATCAGGGGATCTGCAGCTTTGATCATGTTAAACCCAACAAGCTAGAACAGAGGGAATGGTTTAGAACAACTGCTCAGAACAGTTATCAAAAGATATGAGTAGAAAAAAGTTACATATTATATATTTGGAAGTGTCTCCAACTCTGTAAGCAGTTACGTATATCTGCCCGTTTGAGTTTCTGATCCTCAGCTCGTCGCCCTTCTTCAGACCGTAGTCAAAAGCAAACTTTCTCCAATCATGTCCATACAAATATGTGATGGCCTGCGTCTTGTAGACATACACCTCATAGACCGTGTAGGTGTTCATCAATTTGCCATTGCCATGCATAGTGAAAGACCCTTCATGCGGACACATCTGGTTAATCATTGGACGAAGTTCACAAGGTACAGTCTGCATGTGAAAATTGATACAAATGTAAGAAGCAGGAAGACTAAAAACAAGACTTTACTATATGCCAATTCATGCTAAACCACTGAGAATACATACATGTAACTCTGTGAAGGAGCTACTAGAAAGGTAGATAGAGCCATAGGAGGTGTTATATGCGGGGTATGTACATGGGCCCGCCATATTCCCGCAAGCTCGGCATCGGGATGGTGAAGGAAACATGGGAGGTACTACTGGTGCGTAGCGCTGAATGTAAGTGGAAGAATTAGGTTGTGTAAAGTGCATAGTTCAGAGCAATGCAAATGTTGACAAGCGAGTGCATAACACTATGTTACAAACTGAACAGTGAAAAATTAGTGTATGATGAATATAAGCATGCTAATTTGGTGTTTCCAAATTCCAAAAAGCATTAGACAGAGCCGGTGATAATATCAGACATAAATCATGGCATGTATATGTGGCTTAAGAAAATATACCCGAACCCTTGGATGGTTACGGCCCGGCTGGTCCTTGGACTTGAGCTTATATAAGCATCCAGAAGGTGGGGCTGACAGTAACTTGGTGGCAGCCTCTGCAGATGCCTCATCAGCAGCAGTTGCAATCCTTTTGACCAATGAAGGGTTAGCAGTTTCAGTCTGCATATGAAAATTGAAGAGCAACAGACATCAGCAGTGATATATAAAATGAATCTATGAGACACTGATGCATATAGTGCTGGATGTAAGTGTAAGAATAGGTGTGTGTGTTTCTGAACTATTGGTAAGCATTAGACAAAGCCGGCAATAAACAGACAAAAATCAAATCATGTATGAGGATTAAGAAAATATACCTGCTTACTGAAAAGGGTACCACCCAGCTGGCCCGTGGCCTTGTGCTTGAGGAGGTTTTCAGAAGATGGTGGCGGCACCATCGTCTTCACAGCAGCCTCATCAGGATCATTTTTTATCCATTTGAGTAGAGGCACAGAAGTTTCATCCTGCATATGAATAGCAACAGAACTCATCATTGATATTTAATAAATCTATGAGATAGACTGATGCAAATAGTGCGGGTGTAAGTGGAAGAATAGGGTTGTGCATAGAGAACAGTTGACAACAATGCAAATGATTACAAAAGAAGCCAATGGAAATCAACAGTTTATATACTGGATGAGACAGACTGAAAAGTGAAAAATTAGTGTATGATGATTGTAAGCAAACGCAGTGTTTCTGAACTTTTGGTAAGCATTAGACAAAGCCAACAGTAATTAAACAGATAATAATGAAATCATGTATGTGGATTAAGAAAATATACCAGATTCATTAAAAGGTCACCACCCAGCTGGCCCATGGCCTCGTGCTTGTAGAGGTTTTTGGAAGATGGTGCCGGCACCATCGTCCTCACAGCAGCCTCATTAGCCTCATTTTGCATCCACTTGAGTAAAGGCGCAGCAGTTTCAGCCTGCATAAGAATGGGAACAGATCTCAGCAGTGATATTGAATGACTCTGAGACAGACTGATGCATATAGTGCTGGATGTAAGTGGAAGGGTATGGCCGTGTATGGACAACAGTTCACAACAATGCAAGGGTGTGTTCGGTTCTGAAACAGCGTGGAATGGAATGGAATGGTTCCATTTCAGAGGAATGGAATGGTTAAATTTTTGTTCGGTTGGGATAAATGGAGAGCAGAAGAGATCGAGGTTAAACTAACCATTTGTCTCAAAATTGTAATTAACAATTGCAAATGACATTTTAATCTCAAAGTCGTAATTAACAGCGCCTAATGGTGCTCTTTTAATCTAAAAATCATAATTAACATCATTTTTTGTTGGGTTAGGGGAACTGGAGTAGATGAACATTACTGTATGATGATTGTAAGCAAACGAATTTGGTGTTTCTAAACTTTTGGCTTCGAGATCTTATGGGTTTCAACTCTAGCCTACCCCAACTTGTTTGGGACTGAAAGGCTTGGTTGTTGTTGTTGTTGTTGTAAACTTTTGGCAAGCATAGAAAAAACCGACAATAAACAGAGAAAAATCAAGGCATGTTTTGTGGATTAAGAAAATATACCATATTCATTAAAAGATCACCACCCAGCTGGTGCGTGGCCTTGTGCTTGTAGAGGCATTTAGAAGATGGGGCGGCATCAACATACTGGCAGCCTGATCAGCCGCAGTTTTGATCTTCCTTTTGAGTAAAGGCCCTAAAGTTTCAGTCTGCATATGAATAGCAAAACAAAAGGCAGACCTCAGCAGTGATATTGAATTACTGTATGAGATAGACTGATGCATATAGTGGATGCTCTTAGCCTTTTGCAGCGTGAACACTAGCTATGGACAGACAAAAAACTAGTTAACTCAGCTTTGTCTAGATATGAATGTACTACCACCATCCAAAAGCTTAAGCCTTATTTATTTTTGAGAAATCAAAACAAGCAAAGTTTGACCAAAATTTTAGAACATTCTATCAACAAATATAATATTGTGTAGATACCGTAGGAAAATATATTTTATTATCTATTTAATGATATTAATTTTGTATTTTGCATGTTACTGATTTTTGGTAAAAGCTTAGTCAAACATGATGCGGGGTGGCCTCCGGACACCTCCCCACCAAGACCAACAAGTCCCCCAAGCGGACCAATGACAAGGGCTCGAGTTAAAGCTCTACACGACAAGGTGAACTCGCTCCTCACTTCCCTCGACCTAGATACCCCATTGGATGGAATGCTACCTCATGCCGAAACCCTTTGTGTCATTAGGTACGTGGAGCATCAAGACCACGGAGAGGACAGTACGTCATGGTCAAGGGAAGGAGAGGAGCAGCTGATCGAGAAGATGTACACGGAGCTGGACCCGAAGTCGCCCCAAGAACGCAAGGAAGAGACGATGAGCGGCCAGTCCAGAATCCGGTCTGACCGGACTCCTGACCGGGCCACCCGGCTCAGAATCCGGTCGACCGGACGCCTGACCGGGCCACCCGGTCCCCAACCGGGCCTCCAACCGGTGCCATCCGGACGACTTCCCGGGGCTCCAGAACCTCGCCCGGTTACTGCCCGGTCCAGGATCCGGTCACCGACCGGACGACCCGGTCCCAGGTCCGGTCCAACCGGCCTCCTGACCGGCCTGCACGACTGAAGACTACTTTTCGGCCCGAAACGTTTTCCTTTGTGCCTTTTCGGCCCGTGTCGCCTTGTACCGCTATATAAGCACCTTGGACACCCCTTTTTCCCCTTAGACTTGTTTAGAACTCAAACCTAACTTTGAGCTTAGTCTCCCTTGGGTATCATCCCTCTGTAATCAAGGCCACCCTTGTGGATGTATGAATTTGGTAGTGTGAGATTCTAGTGTATTCACTCTCTCTCCCACTCCTTGATTCGTCCTCCCCACCGGTCTCTCCTCTCGGAATTCTACCTCGAGTCTCTTCCGGGCGGATTCTATTGGCACGGTCCATCGAGCCGTGAGGGTAAGCATCGATTGTATCGGGTTGGTGTGCGTGGTTCTTCGTGTGTTCTTCGCGTTCTTCGTGTTCTTCCGCCTCTCCCCCTCTTTCCCCCTTGATTCCTTGGGTCATTCGCGAGATCGGGCCACAATCGGGGTCTTAGACCACATCATATGGTATCAGCAGCCTTTGGTTTCCGCGGATTTGACCCTCCACCCACCCAATTTCGTTTCTAGAAAATTTTCCAAAAAATAGCCCTAAATTGCCTTTGGACGGATCTGTGATTTGGTTGAGTTTTGAGTGGTTTTGCTCCGTGGATCTGGTGTTGTTGTGCTTGATCTACTATTTCCCCAACTTTTAGCCTCCAATTCCATCGTTTCCCTTCGTTTTGGCCGATTTGGTTTTGGTTTGGGGAAGAACAGGAGAGAGAAAGCTCCAAATCGTGCAGCCCGGTTGAGAACCCGGTCAACCGGCCCCCAGACCGGACCGTCCGGCGCAGAACCCGGCCAACCGGCCGCAAACCGGACAGCCGGCCCAGAGACCGGTCCGACCGGCCCCCAGACCGGACACGCCGGCGCCAACTCCGGTCCAACCGGACCAGCGACCGGCTCCTCGTCTTCGACATCGACTAACACCACCGCCGACCACCACCACCACCATCATCTCCACCATCGCAGGTATAACTTGCAGTAACCCTTGTAGCCCTCTTCTTTTTGCGATCTATCCCACGAGCGAAGCTTTTCGAGTGTTGCGAAACATCGCACGAGGTCCCGACCGTGAGGGTGTGCGTTGTGTGAGTAAAGCTCATAAGTAGAGCTCGTGAGTGGCCAGCAAAAGAGTAAGAGCATAGTGTGCTAGTGAAAAAAAAAGATAAAAGCAAAGTGCAAAGTGCCACCGATACAAAAAGAGTGAAAAGCTTTTAAGCAAGCAAGAGAGATAGAGAAGAGAGACCTCGTGCGAATCTTGGTGTTTCTCCTCTATGCAACCTAGCTTCGATCTCTTCTTGCGTTAGTGTGACATTGAGCACCCTTGTTTTGGGTTTTTCCTTTTTCCGCTCGTTCCTTGGTTGCACTAACCCCGCTCATCCCGTGTGTGAGTTCCACATTTTTCCGTGTTTATAGTGATCGCCACTTTGACACTTGGATTTTTGGACCTTACCCACTCTTAACAACATACTCGATTTTGGATTTCGTCTTTTGGCTTTCCACCATCCATTCCTAACACCATATTTGCTAGCTTTTGCGTGTGCCTTTGTGTGTGTCCCGATACAATTGGTCTTACTTTCGGCTTGGTTGATTGCCTCAATACTATCTTGCCACGGTAAGAGTGCGAGGTAGTCTCCTTCCACTAACATCCACAACATAGTTCTTGTCTTGTGATCATGGATAGGCACGGAGACCAAGCAAAGGAGGATGAGGTCCTACACCCCTCCGAGAGGTTGGCCACCCAACACAACCTATGGGTGCAACGCCAAGAGTTCAAGGACCAACTCAACTTGTTCGAGACACGCATCGATGAACAATATGAAGAAGTGGCTCACAACTTCGGCCAAGTGAACCAAGATATGATTCTTCTTCGCGAAGCTACGGACAACTTGCATGACCAAGTGACGGCCAATGATGCAAACATGGAGCGGCGCATGGATAGCCTCGAGCGCGCCATCAACAACTTGGGACGCCGACATCGACATCGCTCTACTTCCTCATCGTCATCGACCTCCTCACATGATGACTACTCCCATGATCGCCATTCGTCCTCAAGCTCCGACTCAAGGCATGGAGATCATCATCGCTCTCGTCGACCGCACGCTCGTCATGATGATTCTCGCTCCAACTCAAGGCGCGGAGAGTTCCATCGCCATGCTCGTCCTCATGAACGTCCGCAACAAGAACAAGCTCTTCACCAAGATCGTCATCAAGCGGCTCGCCATGCCCACCATGGGCATGACGACCAACCCCAAGACAACGTCCTCCACAACATGGACCCGGCACCTCATCGTCAAGCCCATGTGGATGCTCAAGACCAAGGTCATCAAGATCCACCAAGGCGTGACCTCCGGAACCATCCTCGCCATGACCAAAGGGGCCGAGGACAACCTCAACAAGATCAAGATGAGAGAGCCAACATTGGACAACGTCAACAACCTCGTCAAGATCCGCAACAACATCCTCAACATGAGCCAAGTGAAGCTAGTGTTCACCTCCAACGCCAACCCAATGCTATGGTTGGTCGTGGAAGACCTCCTCTACCACCTCAAGTCGCAAGAGATGAAGGCATCCGTCCTCGCCGCCGAAACTTGGAAGATGAAGAGAACATGTATGGGAAACTCAAGTTCAACATGCCCAAGTTCAAGGGTGAAGACGATGCCGAGGCCTACCTCTCATGGGCACTCAAGGTTGACAAGATCTTCCGCATCCACAACTACTCCGGTGCCAAGAAAGTAGCCATGGCCTCCCTCGAGTTTGAAGATTATGCCAACACTTGGTGGGAACAAGTTGTCACTCTTAGGGAAGAAAAGGGTGATCCTCCAATTGATACTTGGGAAGACATGAAGGAGGAGATGCAAGCCCGCTTTGTCCCTACACACTACAAGACCGATCTCTTCAACAAGCTACAAAAGTTGAAGCAAGGCACCAAGACCGTTGAGGAATTCTTCAAGGAGATGGAGTTGACTATGATGCGAGCAAACATCCAAGAGTCCGAGAACCAAACCATTGCTAGGTTCTTCAATGGCCTCAACTACCCCATCAAGAGGATTGTGGAGTTCCAACAATACTCCAACATGGTTGAGTTGGTTCACCAAGCTTCCAAAGCCGAGCGTCAAGTGAATGAGGACATCAAGTACTCGAAGTCCAAGCAATACTTCGCCTCCAAGCTTGCTACATCAACTCCTACAACAAGTGTCAAGCCAACCGCATCCTCTACACCTTCCAAGCAACGTTCTATACAAAGTCGCATGAAGCAAACGGTATCCTCCACCGCCTCCTCCAAGGCTTCTACGGGACCCTCCAATGTCACTTGCTTCAAGTGTGGTACTCAAGGCCACAAATCCTTTGAGTGCAAGAACACCAAGGTCATGATCACTATGGAGAATGGTGACATAGAGACGCTAAGTGAAGGTGAATATGAAGCCCTAGTGCAAGCCGCCGTTGCTAATGAGGAAGACTATGATGAAGAAAGTGGAGAAGACCCTCTCTTATGCACACATGATCCAAGCCCTTCTCTTGTGGTCACTCGAGTGCTCACCACTCAACCCCAAGCTATGGAAGACCAAAGATGCAACATCTTCCAAACGCGTGCCGGCATTGGTGGCAAGTCAATCAAGGTCATCATCGACGGTGGGAGTTGCCACAACTTGGCAAGCACCGAGTTATGTGAGAAGCTCAACCTCACACTTCGCAAGCATCCTCATCCATACCATGTCCAATGGTTGAGTGACAAGGGCAATGTCAAGATTCAACACACCGTCACCGTCAACTTCAAGATAGGACCCTATGAAGACACCGTCGAGTGTGACGTGGTGCCTATGACCGTGTGCCACATGTTGCTTGGCCGCCCATGGCAATTTGACAAGAAGGCCATACATGATGGTTACTCCAATGCATACACCTTCAAGGTCAAGGACAAGAAGTTCGAGCTTCGCCCAATGACTCCTAGCCAAATCATCGCCGACAATGCGAAGGCTTTAGCGAGGGCACAACACCACAACCACCATAGTGAGTTGAGAGGAGAGGAAGCTACCCACCAAAAAGAGAGTGAGCGCCACCACCCACATATGAGTGAGAGAAAGAGTGTCCTCCTAGCCACCAAAAGCGAGTGGAGAGAAGTGAAAGACAACCCATCCACCACCATACACTACGTGCTCATTTGCAAGGGCCTCTCGTCGGAGACTAACGACTTAACCAACATTCCTTCGTCTTTGTTGTCTCTTTTGAAGGAGTTCCAAGACGTCTTCCCCGACGAGCTACCTCATGGACTACCACCGCTTCGGGGCATCGAGCATCGCATCGACCTCATACCCGGCGCTCCGCTACCAAACCGCGCCGCTTACCGCACCAACCCCGAAGATACCAAGGAGATCCAACGCCAAATTCAAGACCTCCTCGCTAAAGGGTACGTCCGAGAAAGCCTTAGCCCTTGTGCCGTTCCCGTCATTCTTGTGCCTAAACCGGATGAGACGCAACGGATGTGTATGGATTGTCGACCTATCAATGCCATTACCGTCCGTTATCGCCATCCCATTCCGCGTTTAGATGACATGCTTGATGAATTGAGTGGTGCCACCATTTTCTCTAAGATTGATTTGCGTAGTGGCTACCACCAAATTCGCATGGCAATTGGTGATGAATGGAAGACGGCATTCAAGACCAAGCTTGGTCTCTATGAATGGCTCGTCATGCCATTTGGTCTTTCCAATGCTCCTTCGACTTTCATGCGTCTTATGAATCACATTTTGCGACCTCTCATTGGCAAGAGCGTGGTTGTTTACTTTGATGATATCCTCATCTATAGCAAAAATCTCGAGGACCATGTTCAACATGTGAGAGAAGTCTTATGCATCTTGCGCCACGAGAAGCTCTTTGCCAACTTACCAAAGTGCCATTTCGCTCAAAACAAATTGGTTTTTCTTGGTTTTGTGGTTTCCGCCAACGGGATTGAAGTTGATTCTTCCAAGGTTGAGGCCATCCACAATTGGCCCACTCCCACAAATGTTGGTCAAGTTAGAAGCTTCCATGGACTTGCCGGATTTTACCGCCGCTTTGTGAAAGATTTCAGCACCATTGCTTGCCCTTTAAACGAGCTTACAAAAAAGAATGTTCCGTTTGTTTGGGGCAAAGCACAACAAAAAGCTTTTGATGAATTGAAAAAGAGACTCACCGAGGCACCACTACTTGCTCTTCCCGATTTTGCTAAAACATTTGAGATAGAATGTGACGCGAGTGGACTTGGAATCGGTGGTGTTCTCATGCAAAATGGAAAACCCGTGGCATACTATAGCGAGAAGTTGGATGGCGCACGCCTCAACTATCCTATATATGACAAGGAGCTTTATGCCTTGGTTCGTGTTCTTGAAGTTTGGCAACATTACCTTTGGCCAAAAGAGTTTGTCATCCACTCGGATCATGAGTCCTTGAAGTATTTGAAAAGTCAACACAATTTGAACAAGAGACATGCTAAGTGGGTTGAGTTCATAGAGTCCTTCCCTTATGTAATCAAATACAAAAAGGGCAAGGAAAATGTGGTTGCGGATGCACTTTCCCGCAAGATTACTCTTCTACTCACCCGCTTGGAGTTTCACATTTTGGGTCTTGAGGAGATCAAAGAACTTTACCCTTCCGACGTTTTCTTTGGACCAATCTTTGCCAAGTGTTCCGTTGACCGCGGATTTGATGATTTCTATTTGCATGATGGCTACTTGTTTAAAGCTAACAAGATTTGCATTCCCGAGTCTTCTCTTCGTAAGTTGCTTTTGCAAGAGTCACATGGAGGTGGTCTCATGGGTCACTTTGGACGAGAGAAGACATATGCCATGCTATCAACCCACTACTATTGGCCAAGAATGTACCGCGACGTGGAACGCCTTTGCCGCCGGTGTACAACATGCTTACAAGCTAAGTCTACTTCCAATCCCTATGGTCTTTACATGCCTTTACCCATTCCATATGCACCTTGGTCGGACATAAGCATGGACTTTGTACTTGGCTTACCACGCACAAAACATGGTCATGACTCAATATTTGTGGTAGTGGATAGGTTCTCTAAAATGGCTCATTTCATACCATGTCATAAGAGCGATGATGCTTCACACATTGCTTCGTTGTTTTTCAGGGAAGTGGTTCGCCTACACGGAATACCGGCAAGCATTGTGTCGGATCGAGACGTCAAGTTCATGAGTTACCTATGGAAGTCGCTCATGGCGAAGTTTGGAGTGAAGCTCTTGTTCTCATCGTCCTCGCACCCGCAAACCGATGGACAAACCGAAGTGGTCAATCGAAGCCTCTCAACACTCCTCCGCACACTTGTGAAGACAAATTTGAAGTCATGGGAAGATTGCCTACCCCACGCGGAGTTCGCCTACAATCGAGCCAAGCACTCCACAACCTCAAGGAGCCCCTTCATGATCGTCTACGGATTCGAACCTCCAACGGCACTCGACATCCTCCCACTACCTCTTCATGAAAGAACGAACATGGACTTCGACGAGCGTACCACCGCCATGAAGAAACTACATGAAGAGACAAGAGCAACCATACAAGAGCATGTTCTTCGCCAAGCTAACCGCCTCAACGCCAAGAAAAAGGAACGCGTGTTTGAAGAAGGAGACCTCGTTTGGATCCACCTAAGGAAAGAAAGGTTTCCGCAAGAACGCAACTCCAAGCTCAAGCCAAGAGGAGATGGTCCTTTCAAGGTCCTCAAGCGCATCAACAACAACGCCTACGTCATCGACATACCAACATCCAAGTACTTGGTGAGCAACACTTTCAACATCTCGGATCTCTCACCCTATCATGGAGATGAGGAGGAACAAGAGTCGAGGACGACTCTCTCCCAAGGGGGGAGATGATGCGGGGTGGCCTTCGGACACCTCCCCACCAAGACCAACAAGTCCCCCAAGCGGACCAATGACAAGGGCTCGAGTTAAAGCTCTACACGACAAGGTGAACTCGCTCCTCACTTCCCTCGACCTAGATACCCCATTGGATGGAATGCTACCTCATGCCGAAACCCTTTGTGTCATTAGGTACGTGGAGCATCAAGACCACGGAGAGGACAGTACGTCATGGTCAAGGGAAGGAGAGGAGCAGCTGATCGAGAAGATGAACACGGAGCTGGACCCGAAGTCGCCCCAAGAACGCAAGGAAGAGACGATGAGCGGCCAGTCCAGAATCCGGTCTGACCGGACTCCTGACCGGGCCACCCGGCTCAGAATCCGGTCGACCGGCCGCCTGACCGGGCCACCCGGTCCCCAACCGGGCCTCCAACCGGTGCCATCCGGACGACTTCCCGGGGCTCCAGAACCTCGCCCGGTTACTGCCCGGTCCAGGATCCGGTCACCGACCGGACGACCCGGTCCCAGGTCCGGTCCAACCGGCCTCCTGACCGGCCTGCACGACTGAAGACTACTTTTCGGCCCGAAACGTTTTCCTTTGTGCCTTTTCGGCCCGTGTCGCCTTGTACCGCTATATAAGCACCTTGGACACCCCTTTTTCCCCTTAGACTTGTTTAGAACTCAAACCTAACTTTGAGCTTAGTCTCCCTTGGGTATCATCCCTCTGTAATCAAGGCCACCCTTGTGGATGTATGAATTTGGTAGTGAGAGATTCTAGTGTATTCACTCTCTCTCCCACTCCTTGATTCGTCCTCCCCACCGGTCTCTCCTCTCGGAATTCTACCTCGAGTCTCTTCCGGGCGGATTCTATTGGCACGGTCCATCGAGCCGTGAGGGTAAGCATCGATTGTATCGGGTTGGTGTGCGTGGTTCTTCGTGTGTTCTTCGCGTTCTTCGTGTTCTTCCGCCTCTCCCCTCTTTCCCCCTTGATTCCTTGGGTCATTCGCGAGATCGGGCCACAATCGGGGTCTTAGACCACATCAAACATGGTATAGTTTGACTTTCTAAAAATAATATAAGCCCAAAGCTTTGGGATGGAGGCAGTAGTATCTAGAGCTAAAACACATCTAGATACATCCGTATCTACAGATAGTTGAGTCAATTAATTTGGATCTGAGGGAGTATCAGATTCAGACTACATCATGGTAAGTTGGTTAAAAAAATTACCCCTGGGCCTTGTAAGGGTATATTGCCCCTATGTGTGGTTTTGGTAATTAATGACAACCCCTATGGACTAATGTTTTCATTAAGTTTATATGAAGGAATATTCCATAGGTACTACTTGTACTCCATGTGTTGGATTCAAGTATGGATGCCATGAAGATAAAGATATACCTTGTGTATTGGCATCAAGATCATCGGTTTGAAGATAAATATGTGATATGATCAACAAGAAGAAATGAAGATGGAGTTCTTATGTGGAACTCAATATTAGCCATGCTCTATCTTAAGTGAGTATGAGAAGATACAAGGTTGAGTCGTGCAAGTTCAAGATGAGCATCTCAAGTGGATCACATGCTTGAAGCTTGCCGTCCATTTGGTGACATTGGACATGTGAAGATGTGCATCAATGGAGCTTTCCCATCATGGTGTATGGGGGAGCATTTGTGAGTCTTCACGAAGCAACGATGATCAAGTAAGGCATTCCGGCTTGTGTAGAGCTTGAAGAGTTATCATCAAGATCAAGCGGGATGCACAAGGCAAAGGTATGACCTTGATAGGTTTTCCTTTTACCGGTCTCAAGGTGGTTGTTGGGAGACCGGATTATAGGATAGATAGCCGCACTATCAAGAGGGGCTTTCGGTTGGGTAACTTGATCACATCGTCTTAGAGAGCTCAACCCTTTGCATGCTTTGCATTCCATAAATCTATTGCTTCTTGGTGTTTCTTTGTGTAAGGTTCTTGAGCTTGTTGCTAGCTTTACAACAAGCCCAAGTTCATCGAAAACGGAATCCATATGCATCTTCTATTGCGTTTTCAAGCTTGGAGGTTTTACCGGTGTCTCTTTTATAGATAGGTCAAACATTCATCTTATGGTTTTTACTCCGTGGGTGGACAATGATGTTTCTATGCATAAAGTTGTAGGGCTTGTTGTCCTGATTCCAACAAGCCCAAGATCATCGAAATCGGAGTCCGGACGCAAAAGTTATCATGGTTTTTGTAAACCATGTTTTCATGTTTGGCCCGGTGGCGCCGGCTGTCTGACCGGCTCGTCCGGCACAGACCGGCTCCCACACCGGTGCCATCCGGACGGTTTCCAGGGGGCTTTCAGGGGCGCCCGGTCCCTGGCCCGGTCGACCGGGTTTTCCGCCAGGCGGCCCGGTCCCTGGCCCGGTCTGACCGGGCTTTCCGCCAGGCTGCACGAAAAACTCCCAGATCTGCCCCAAACGGTCATATTTCATTTGGCTATAAAAGGGGCTTCTTCCCCAACAGTTTTCTAGGGTTCTTGAGCATGTTTTTGACCACCATTGTTGAACCTCTTGAGCTTGCTTCCTCTCCCTTCCCTCCCATGATTCTTGCTCATTCTTGAGGGATCTAAGAGAGGAGATCTAGATCTACAACCTCCACCAATCCATTTCTCCTCTAAGTGAGGGGAACTCTTGGGATCTAGATCTTGGAGTCTTTTGTTGACTTTCCCCATTGTTCTTCCTCTCCAATCTCATCTTAGCATTTGTTGCTTGGGTGGGATTTGAGTGTGAAGGACTTGAACACCTCTAGTGTTCTTGCTTTGCATCATTGCATAGTGTTGAGCTCTCCACCACGATTAGTTCGAGTGAGAGACCGTGAGCTTGTTACTCTTGGAGGGAG
This sequence comes from Lolium multiflorum, assembly GCA_030979885.1. NCBI lineage: Eukaryota > Viridiplantae > Streptophyta > Magnoliopsida > Poales > Poaceae > Lolium > Lolium multiflorum. Next base: position 127,781,370 of record CM061747.1, on the reverse strand, counting down.
ACCTCCTAGTTGGCTTGGCGGTTGGTGCTCCGGTGATCTCTTCAAGAAGATTGTGAAGAGGCCCGGGCTTCTCCTTCGTGGAGCTTGTGAAGTGGTTGTGGAGCTTGCCATCTCCGGAGCGGAGGAAAAGCTAACCATAAGGAAAGGGCCATTATCCTTCGTGGGTGTGGTTCGGAGAATAGGGTGAGCCTTCGTGGCGCGGGGAATCCTTCGTGGGACCTCCACTCCTCCAAACGTGACGTACCTTGTTGCAAAGCAAGGGAACACGGGAATACATCCTCGTCTCCGCGTGCCTCGGTTATTTCTATACCCGAGCTCTCTTTCCTTGTGATAGCCATCGTGCTTGAAGTACATATATCTTGCTATCACTTGTGCTACATATATCTTGTGCCTATCTTGCTTAGCTCTAGTTGCCATTGTTACACTTAGTTGAGCTTAGCATATTTAGGGTTTGTGCTTGTAAACTAAACATTAGTTTAATTCCGCATTCTTACAAGACAAATCCACAAGAGTTTGTAATTGCCTATTCACCCCCCCTCTAGGCGACATCTCGATCTTTCAATTGGTATCAGAGCAAGGTCTCTCCTTGTTTAAGGCTTCACCGCCTTGAGAGTAAAGATGTCGGCTAGTAACTTAGTGCACAATGACACAATTATCTTTGTTGGCACAAATTATCTTTTGTGGCGAAATTGCTTGCTTTGCAAACTTCGGACCTTGTGTCCAAACATTGAGCAATTTCTAGATGTAGGTTTTTCTCCTCCGATGGACCCTCAAAATCTATCTTTAGAGGATGAGAAAAACTTACATCTTGAAGCTCAAGTATCTAATGAGCTTGTATTCTCTTTGAGACCAGATTTTCATAGGTTCTTGATATATATAAAGCGAAAATCGTCTCATGAGATGTGGATCAAGCTTAAGGAAATGTTTGGTGGATCCACTTCTCATTTGGTTGGTGGTGACTCCGAGGAGCTCTCTTCCCCTTCACATCATGAAGAGCTCCAAGTTGCTTCCACCTCCGGCCGTGATGAGTTCTCATCTTCTTCCACTTCACCAACGTGTAGCAAGACACGAGGTAATGATATGGTGAGTGGTGAGGAAAATTGCAATGTTGATATTGTGCTCAATAGTGATGATTCTTCATCTCTATCCCATTGCAATGCTTCCTCTTTGGACTTAAACACATCTAGCATTGAAAATAATCTACATGCTTGTGTTGATAGTCCTCGCATATCATGTGTAAATTGCTCACATAAACCCCATGATGATATGCTTGTCTTGTCTTGCTCCCATAATCAAAATGCTTCTATTTCCTCTAGTTGCTTGTTGACTAACAATGTAGAGGAAACCGAACACTCTATGGATCAAGACATGTTTTCAAATGAGGATTCAAGAATTTCTTCATCTTCATCCTCCGGTATGCACATGTGCCTTATGGCAAATGGATCAAAGGTATCTCCTACTTTGACTCCTAACACTTCCTCTAATGATGAGAGTGATGATGATGATAATGATGAAGAATATAATATCTTGGTGCATAATATGGCAATGGTATATGCTTCTCTTCATGGTAATAAAGAAGCTCGTGCTAATCTCGAACACTCTATGGATACCTTGAGTAAATATAGGGAAACCATAGTGGAGTTGGAGTCCCATGTTGAAAATGGGGAAAAGAGATTCACTCTCCTCAAGCATGAGCTAAAAGATGAGAAGCATACTAATTTTATGCTTACACAAAAAATTGAATCCTATATGCATGAAAATGAGAAAACTATTGTTGATGCTTGTGCTACTAACTCTACTTCTTGTGAAGCATCTACCTTAAAGGAGAATGTTGAGCTAAGGGCTCAACTTGAGTTGCTAACTAGCAATTGTAGGGAATTGGAAGAAAGCAATAAAACGCTCTCACACTCTCTTGAGGATCTTCTAACTTCCTACGATGAGCTAAAGTTAGCTCATGAGGCTAGTATCACTAAGGTAACATCTTGTGAGCCTCATGTGGACATTAGCACAATCTCTACTACAAATGCTATATTGCCATGTGCTAGTCCTTGTAATCCATCTAGTCAAACTAGTGATACACCTTGTGTTGGATTACTTGCCTTGCCTTGTTGCTCTAACAATGAAGCTTCTACTTCCTCTAGTACTTGTATTTCTACTAACCATGTAGAGGAAATAAAAGAGCTCGAGGCCCAAGTCCTTTCTTTAAAGAAAGACTTGGAAAAGCGTCATGAAGGGAAATCCGCACTTGACAAGATGCTAAGTGTGCAACAATCCCCCAATGACAAGAGTGGACTTGGATTCAACTCCAATAACAAGAACAAGTCCAAGAGCAAGAGCAACAAGAAGAAGGGCCAAGACAAAGTCAAGGATCCGGCCAAGTTGGTTTGCTTCAAGTGCAAGGTTGAAGGGCATCATGTTAGATCATGCCCATTGAAGAAGAAGAAGCACTTGAGTGAGAAACAACAAGGGAAACGGCCACAAGGTCAAGGTCAAGCTCATGCTCGACCTCAAGTTGAAGATAGGCCACTTCCCAAGAAGAATCAAGATATTGTTCCCCAAGAGAAGAAATCAATAAAGAAGAGAAAGGGGAACACTTGCTACTTATGCCGTGTGAAGGGGCACTTTGCTTCTTCATGTTTAGGTAGTACCTTATCTAACCCTATAATTGTTGATGATGATTATTCTCTAGGGAAGGATAAGGATGGCAATGTGTTTGCCAAGTTTGTTGGAACTCAAAGTGGTCTCAAGAAAAGGACCATTTGGGTTGCCAAGCCTATTGTGACTAACCTCTTAGGACCCAACTTGGTTGGGGACCAACAAGCTCAAACGTGATCAATAGGTACATATGGAGGTCATTGGAGACTTGGCTAATTCATGAAGAATTTAGGGATCTTCATATATTATATTTTGACCAAGCCAAGTCGTATGGATCATTATCTATATCTTATAACCAATGTTCCTCCTTGCGGTAACTTATACTTCAACTCTTCATATTCATTGTAAGTTACTTGCCCCTTTGCATGTTTGGTTTTGTATCAAATATGTGTTTGTATGTGTTGAGTCTTACTTGCCTATCTTGTGTATTCAAGTATGATTGTTTGACTCACCATATACTAGTGTATTGTTTTGAGCCTAATGCATCTTGATAATATCTTATTTGGCTCTCTTTGAGTGATTAATGGAACATCCCATTTTGGGGGAGTGATATGCATTGTGCATCTCTCTTTCTTTAAAATGTGTGTACATGGGTACCACCACTTAGTATTGATATTGCAAGATTATCTAGTCACTATGTGGTGTGTCATACTCATGAGAAATTCAAATTCTAAATGTCCATTAATCATCTCTAGTCGAATTTTAGTTGCCTCTTGTTTAGAAGAAATGTTTTATCACATTATGGGGGAGTAATATGTTTTGTACATATCACAAACCTAAGAAAATGTGAACATATGAGGTTATGCCACTTGGAGTTGATACACGTAATTATCTTGTTCCTAGGTGGCATGTTTGCTCAAACAAGCTCCACTTCTATTAAAAAGCTCTTATTGGCTCATCCTATGGATTCTTGTTTGATTAAGAAATTCTTGGTACGGTTTTCCTCAAATACATATCTCTATATCTTATTTGGGACACCGTTTGCTTCAAGTTATTCTAATCATTGCCGTGCGTGATTGTTTGACTAATTGAAGCTATCAAGAATCTTAATCCGTGCATAGTGCTTAATTCTATATACTTATCCTATGCCTTTTATTGTGAAGTTGATCCTTACTATCATTGTAAATTCACCACCGGAAATTATTTCCAATATACTCATTGTCTTTGACAATTGATAACCTTGTATGTGGTTGAATTCATGGATCATCTTCACCTTGGATTGCTTCTTATTTACTTATTTTATTTCCAAGAAATCTTTGTTGCTCCCACGTGTCTTCTTTGTCCCTTTGAAAAATCTTTTGATAAATTCTCTTGATTCATATCAAGTGTTTATTTTGGAAGACAAACCTTTTCCTTACGGTACATTGTGCCATTGTGAAAAGTGTAGAGGGTTTGGTTTATTTGTTTGAACCTTGCTCTTTTTGGGAGTTTGCTATCTCATTCCTTCTTACATGATTTATTTGCTTGAATGAGATAAATCTTTGAGCATGCTTGCTTTATTTCATCCTTTATGCTCAATGGTTTCTTCTTAGTTCATTTGTTGAACTTTGTTGAACAAATCTTTTGTGATTTGCTTCTTAGATATAATTTGGACAACAAATTTGTTTGTGACACCTCTATGCCTTATTTAATTCTTTTGGTGTTTTGTCCAAAGTATATCTTTCTTGGATCTTTAAAAGTTTTGGTGCATGCTTATATGTAATTTGTTTATACTTGTAGCATGCTTGCTTTCTTTTGATCCATTATGTAGGATATACTCCATCAAATCCTAAATGGCTAAGATGTGCATGAAATGCAAATTTCATTTAAATATGCACATGTTTTTATGGAGTGTGTCCTATATATTGTGGTTAGTCTAACCATTTTGGACCCAATGAGTTTGGGGACCAAGATGTACTTGAATGATGTTTTAGGTACATTGGAGATGCAATGGAGGCTTGTCTCATCTATAAGGAAGGTGTTGTCACCATGTGAGAATTGGAGTCAAGTTAGGATGATCGTTGAACTCTTATCTACTACATCAAGCCATTGCTATCTCGGTAACAAGTATCTTATTCATGCATTCTCATATAGCATCCAACCTCTTGTAGGTTGTATCTTGGCATGAAATTATTTATTTCGAAAATATTGCGGTTCTTGAAAAACCCTTTTAAAATAAAACCTCTTATTGAACATTTGAGTAATTTGAGAAGATGCATATGATAGGTTATATATATATCATATTTTATGATTCACCTATCACAAATATGCCCTCTAGCAATTTATTGCATATCAATTCCTCAAAGAGCTCTTGTGTGCAATATTGATGAATTTGTGAAATAAATCCGTATTTGAGATACTTGTTGCCTTTCTCAAAACATTCCAACTAGCCTTACTTCCCTTATTGTTAGTTGTGATGTTTTTGAGATCTTATTTTGTTGAAGTTCATTTATATACCATAAGTGAAAAGTGGAGCCATAGGCTATATATGCTTTTAAGCAAACATCCTTTGGTATATTTTATGACTTCATTTTGGATATCTAGTCCTATTTATTTTGTTAACCTCTTGTGTGTGCATGTTTCTTTATGGATCATTTTGTCCACTTTAGAAACTTATATACATAAGAGCGTTAATCCATCACCATGATATCTTTGTTTGTCCAATTGGATCTTTGATTGCTTGCTTTATTTGTTGAAGCTCACCTCACCATGTTATCTTTATGCAATCTTTGATCCTCAATATAGTTTGATTTCCTTCAAGTATTCATCATTGGATATGTGCACTTGATTCCACTCAAATTATGAGAAGTGCACACTTTGGGGAGGAACTCACATTATATTGGCCTTCTAAATTTTTCACCCATTTTGACAATCGATGCCAATGGGGGAGAAGTTTAGAGGGTTTAAGGGAATGGTTTTATACTTAAGTTTGGTTTGTGCTTAAGTGTTTTGCCTCTCATGCATTCCATATTTATATGTCTTGCATGGTTGTATATATATATAGTGGAAATTGCCCCAAAGGTTAATCTTGACAATGTATGCAATGAATTCATGTTCATCACACGTGCATACATTGTGGGGGAGTTTTCTCTATATATAGTGGTTCTACTCACATCCCTTGCATTAGTTGTAGTTGTGTGAGTAGAGTTGGTTTTGATATGGGATAGTAGCTTTGTGTTACTTTACCATATCAAATACAACCTCTTGTATACAACTTATTCTCGGATAAGTTGCGTACTTGTCTCTAATATTCATTATATAAACCCTCTTATTGTGGTTGTCATCAATTACCAAAATGGGGGAGATTGTAAGGGTATATTGCCCCTATGTGTGGTTTTGGTAATTAATGACAACCCCTATGGACTAATGTTTTCATTAAGTTTATATGAAGGAATATTCCATAGGTACTACTTGTACTCCATGTGTTGGATTCAAGTATGGATGCCATGAAGATAAAGATATACCTTGTGTATTGGCATCAAGATCATCGGTTTGAAGATAAATATGTGATATGATCAACAAGAAGAAATGAAGATGGAGTTCTTATGTGGAACTCAATATTAGCCATGCTCTATCTTAAGTGAGTATGAGAAGATACAAGGTTGAGTCGTGCAAGTTCAAGATGAGCATCTCAAGTGGATCACATGCTTGAAGCTTGCCGTCCATTTGGTGACATTGGACATGTGAAGATGTGCATCAATGGAGCTTTCCCATCATGGTGTATGGGGGAGCATTTGCGAGTCTTCACGAAGCAACGATGATCAAGTAAGGCATTCCGGCTAATGTAGGGCTTGAAGAGTTATCATCAAGATCAAGCGGGATGCACAAGGCAAAGGTATGACCTTGATAGGTTTTCCTTTTACCGGTCTCAAGGTGGTTGTTGGGAGACCGGATTATAGGATAGATAGCCGCACTATCAAGAGGGGCTTTCGGTTGGGTAACTTGATCACATCGTCTTAGAGAGCTCAACCCTTTGCATGCTTTGCATTCCATAAATCTATTGCTTCTTGGTGTTTCTTTGTGTAAGGTTCTTGAGCTTGTTGCTAGCTTTACAACAAGCCCAAGTTCATCGAAAACGGAATCCATATGCATCTTCTATTGCGTTTTCAAGCTTGGAGGTTTTACCGGTGTCTCTTTTATAGATAGGTCAATCATTCATCTTATGGTTTTTACTCCGTGGGTGGACAATGATGTTTCTATGCATAAAGTTGTAGGGCTTGTTGTCCTGATTCCAACAAGCCCAAGATCATCGAAATCGGAGTCCGGACGCAAAAGTTATCATGGTTTTTGTAAACCATGTTTTCATGTTTGGCCCGGTGGCGCCGGCTGTCTGACCGGCTCGTCCGGCACAGACCGGCTCCCACACCGGTGCCATCCGGACGGTTTCCAGGGGGCTTTCAGGGGCGCCCGGTCCCTGGCCCGGTCGACCGGGTTTTCCGCCAGGCGGCCCGGTCCCTGGCCCGGTCTGACCGGGCTTTCCGCCAGGCTGCACGAAAAACTCCCAGATCTGCCCCAAACGGTCATATTTCATTTGGCTATAAAAGGGGCTTCTTCCCCAACGGTTTTCTAGGGTTCTTGAGCATGTTTTTGACCACCATTGTTGAACCTCTTGAGCTTGCTTCCTCTCCCTTCCCTCCCATGATTCTTGCTCATTCTTGAGGGATCTAAGAGAGGAGATCTAGATCTACAACCTCCACCAATCCATTTCTCCTCTAAGTGAGGGGAACTCTTGGGATCTAGATCTTGGAGTCTTTTGTTGACTTTCCCCATTGTTCTTCCTCTCCAATCTCATCTTAGCATTTGTTGCTTGGGTGGGATTTGAGTGTGAAGGACTTGAACACCTCTAGTGTTCTTGCTTTGCATCATTGCATAGTGTTGAGCTCTCCACCACGATTAGTTCGAGTGAGAGACCGTGAGCTTGTTACTCTTGGAGGGAGACCTCCTAGTTGGCTTGGCGGTTGGTGCTCCGGTGATCTCTTCAAGAAGATTGTGAAGAGGCCCGGGCTTCTCCTTCGTGGAGCTTGTGAAGTGGTTGTGGAGCTTGCCATCTCCGGAGCGGAGGAAAAGCTAACCATAAGGAAAGGGCCATTATCCTTCGTGGGTGTGGTTCGGAGAATAGGGTGAGCCTTCGTGGCGCGGGGAATCCTTCGTGGGACCTCCACTCCTCCAAACGTGACGTACCTTGTTGCAAAGCAAGGGAACACGGGAATACATCCTCGTCTCCGCGTGCCTCGGTTATTTCTATACCCGAGCTCTCTTTCCTTGTGATAGCCATCGTGCTTGAAGTACATATATCTTGCTATCACTTGTGCTACATATATCTTGTGCCTATCTTGCTTAGCTCTAGTTGCCATTGTTACACTTAGTTGAGCTTAGCATATTTAGGGTTTGTGCTTGTAAACTAAACATTAGTTTAATTCCGCATTCTTACAAGACAAATCCACAAGAGTTTGTAATTGCCTATTCACCCCCCCCTCTAGGCGACATCTCGATCTTTCACAGTGGCATTTCGCTTCTTGTGCTGCAGATCGGGCCATGCTCCTGCAGCAGGTGGGGCGCTATTCTCGTTCCCCATAGCCTCAGCACGGAACCTGGAGGTACCAACCTGATACAGAGAATATAGAGCATGGTGTCACAGAGGCTTTACGCACAAACAGCTGAAGACATGTGCTACTTTAAGCATATTCCAGAACAGGAACAGATTGAGGATGCAGAGAGACACTTAAAAGGTAAAGAGTGGATAAGCAAACGGAGTACCTGCTTCGCGGGGCTGGGGACGCAGCTCAGGCTCAGCCAACTGCCCACATGCGTGGTGGCCTTACGCTCCATTGCCCCCACCGCCGAGGTCTTACCTTTCCTGTACAAGCTGACAAAAGATACAGTGAGGATCAGCAGAAACTACAAAGGTTGCAAATGTCGACAAATAAAGGAAGAACACCCCAATCCAAGCAAAGGTAGCCCCCGCCCCCACCCCCATCAATCACTCCCAGCTCGAGGGTGACCAGAAAGACACCCCTTCGCCCAGAATAGGAAAGAGATGCGCAAGATATCGAGGAGAGGAAAAAAGAACCGATCTCGAGAAAGGAAAGAACATTACTAGTCCTACCTAATCCGCTTGGTCTAGATGCAGCTTGCCCCTCCAAGCTGGATGCCTGGACGGTGGAGGCGAAAGGAGGGGATCGAGCTAGCGGCTTGCATCCGTCGGCAATCGGCACTCGATCGGGAGAGAAGGGGTGCTACATAAAGGGGAGGGGTAACATATTTTATTACACAGTGAACTTACTGATGTGACTAGTCATTACATGTCTCACTGAAACTAGGGCCCATAGTGTGGCACCCCAAATTCACTTGAAGCTGCCCGGCGGGACGCATTGGCGCGTCAAGAAACCCCCGAATTGTAGCGGGGAAATGAAACATTTCACAAAAATTCGAAATTCAAGCACACCGCCACGCGCCAAGCACGCGGCTGTTCCTTCCTCTTCCTCGGTTCCTCCTCCCCTATCCGAAAAAACCCCAAATCCCAAGCTCAAACCAAAAAAAAAACAAATCCCCTGGCCGCCATGCATGTCCTCGTTAACCCGCTGGAGATCGTTCCCGGACGATGCGGACCCCCCGCCCTGAGATCCAGAATTCCGTCCACCTCGAGGCACTGCGTGCTGTCTCGCAGCAGCGGCTTGAGGGCGCTGAAGAGGAAGTTCCGCCGGAAAGTGCTCATGGCAACCGTGCAAGCTCACCGGCGTGCTGCATCCCGAGAGGAACTGGTCAAAGCTTTGCTATTCGCCACACACAAAAAATTGCGGGCCAAGATCTGGTCAAAGCTTCGTCGATGGCTTGCCGCGAGAGGCTTGGAGTCCAGAGTCAATAAACTAGCTGCTCGAGGACTGGGCGGTTTACACGGATTCATATTAACTGACTCAAGTTTGTTAGTCTAGTTAACAAATGCATCTAGATACATCCATATCTAGACAGAATTGAGTCAATTAATATGAATCAGAGGGGAGTACCTGAAAGTGTTTCATGCTACCAACTAATGCGCTGGCAGGAATCGCTGTAGAAGTAATTGTGCTACTACTCATACGATGAACTGATTGTGTGGGTGTCGAATTTTGCAACGCGATCATCCACTGAATGCTTAATCTAGCGCCAAAGGCGTACAAATCATAACATACTACAGCACCAGAACATAAGAGTACGAATCATAAAGTAGCTCAACATTTTGCATCAGGGCTGGGTGGTCCTGAGACTACCGGGACGCCCCTGATGATCTCCGGGTGTGCATCCTCTTCAACGCAAAGCTGTGTACTCGGTCCACGGCCTCCTTCTGTAGGCTGGATAATCTCAGGTGCAGGACCTTCGTCTATGAGAGGCTCGTCATCAGTACCATCCACAGGTGCATCAGGGCTGGGTGGTCTTGAGACTACCCGGACGCCCTGATGATCTCCGGGCGTGCATCCACTTCAACGCAAAGCTGTGTACTCGGTCCACGGCCTCCTTCTGTAGGCTGGATAATCTCAGGTGCAGGACCTTCGTCTATGAAAGGCTCGTCATCAGTACCATCCACAGGTGCATCAAACTGAGATTCATCTTCAAATCTCCCATCAAACTGAGAGACCTCTTCAACTCTATGCTTCTGCAATTAGTACATCAACCGATTAGACAAACATCTAAGGGATGCAACCTGAACAAATGCCGTTTTACATATTTACCTTCTCATCTGGCACAGCACATGTCCCAGAGCTGAAACCCGTTTCCTGAAGCAAGCGCTTTTTCTCTCCTTCCCGTCCATCCATCTGCAACAAGTTAAATTTGAGTACAGAACCTTGCACAACAATGCAAACTATTGATTGAAACAGCGGCAGCATCAATATAAATAATTAACTACATATGCCAGCACACATACAGTGTGAGCAAGATCTGCTTCTCCTGCTAAAGGATCATCATATGGTTCACCATGCTAAACCCGCCTAACATATGTGCGGTCCATCCCAAAAATGTGTAAATGATCTGCCACTACAGGGTGAGGCCTCTTCTCACCATTCATACATGTGCAGCGCGGGCAATACACGTCCAGGTTGTGACCTTCATGAGCTCTAATAAACCCCATAAAGGGTTGAACACCATTTATATATGAAGGGGAACATAAGTGTCCATGCAGTATCCAAGTTCTGTCCATCTGTTTAATTATGAGATACAATGGTTGGTGATTAATTTAAGGCGAAGTAGGAAATGTATATCCATCGAGTACAAAACTATACTACATGATTATGCATTTCAGCAATCATGTCGAGTACAAAACAAAAAATGCCCATCGACATTTTAGCAAACAGATCGTGTACAAAACTCTGCCATGGCATTTCAGCAAATTAACGGATCGAGTGCAGAACTGACTCTATATGCCCACGCAAATGAACAAATTGATCGATGACAAATCGAGCGGAAAACTATAAAGTGCCAATTAGTTCGAGCATACTGACGATTTTTTTAGCAGCATCAAGAAAATATAAATCGTTAGGCCGTCTTGCCCGATACATGATTGAGCTAGAGATAGCAGCCCTACCGTGGATCAACTTGACCGCCGGTGCGTCTCGAGAAGAACGACGGGGAGGGGAAGCTTCTTCTTCGCACGGACGGGACGGGGAGGGGAAGCTCTTCGCACGGACGGGGATAAGTTGTGTAGGGGTGGGTGGGGGGTCATGCGGCCGGGCCGCCGGGGTGATAATTAAGGTCGGTAGGTGGCGTTTAATGGAGTTGCGTGTGTAATTTGCCGTGCACAAGGTTGAGGAATAGGCGGTTCCCTTTGCCGCGCGCACAATTCAAACTATCCCGCCCATGTAGTTTAAATTCGCCATATTTTCGTTAAATCGACATAAAGTCATGTGAGTGGGGGAAAATTAGCAAAGTTGCTTGAAAAATAGTAAAACTCTGGAATTATCCTTTAAATATGCTCTACTTCGTGTGAAAATCGGGGTGTGGAAGCATGTTGAGCTGTTTTATTTGTACTTTCTTCATTAAAACTCCCATTTTATGCACTTTGGATGGAAAGAAATCATTTGTACATAAATTTTGACAACGCCATTTGCAAACACTAATTGTTTTACATGCCAAGATGCACCCATCCACCAAATATATATGGGGCAAAAGTTTATCACAATCTAGCAGATATGCACAATTAGTGAGGGACCCCTTTTGATTTTGTGCAATTTCCACTAATTAGGTAGAGAGAAGGGGTTAATTAATTAGGCCATGTTAGGGGTTATGTGTTTTAGATTAGGTTGTGTGGATTCAAATACAACTTCTTTATTTGTGTGCTATGATTAATCAAAACTAGATTGATCGACTGCGCACACATTATTAGAGGCGCATGCCTTTGCGCACAAAGTGCATGTGTGTGTTGTTGGCCACCAATTAACGAGAGAGAGAGAGAGAGAGAGAGAGAGAGAGAGCTACATACGAGAGAGCGATTGAAATCCCCAAATTAAACACATATATATATGCATGGCACATTTAATTTAATTAGAGGACCGCGAGCTAAGGCACCCCTGGCCTGCTTGATGCACAATTAAGTGTCATTGGCCTATATATAGGGTTTAATTAGGGTTTAGGGTTTAGGGTTAGGAGGTTAGGGTTTAGGGTCTAGGGTCTAGGGTTTAATGTTTATGGTGTTTAGGGGTTTAGGGATTAGGGATTAGGGTTTATTTAGGGTTTAAGGTTTATGGATCATCGATCGAGTGCGCACACACACATTATTAGAGGCACACGCGCCTTTGCGCATAAAGTGCATGTGTATATGTGTGTGTTTTTTTGGCCAACAACGATATATAGATGATCGAGAGAGAGATTGAAATCCCCAAGAATATGTTCAAATATATATTAAAATATATGCACGAATGCATGCATGGTAGGCCATGCATGCACACTAATTATATATATATATATATTATGAGGAAACTTAATCAAATGTGTTTTCATTCGAGAGAACTTGTCAAAATTCAAGTTAATTAATTTATCATCGATAATTATATAATTAATTAATGAATCTCAGGGAGATGTTATACAACATATGATCGATATAGGCCATGTCGTATATATTAATTGGTGTTAATCTACCGTTTAATTTGCTAGCTAGCTGCTATATATAGATCGAGCATGTTTTTATTAGATCGGGTTATATCTAGCTAGTATAGTTTAGGGTTATGTGTTTTAATGAACTAGGGTTTGATTAGCTAGGGGTTAGTTATATATATGGTTTAGGGTTAATGCATGGCACATTTAATTTAACTAGAGGACCGCGAGCTAGGCACCCCTGGCCTGCTTGATGCACAATTAAGTGTCGTTGGCCTATATATAGGGTTTAATTAGGGTTTAGGGTTAGCTAGGGTTTAGGGTTTAGGGTTTAGTGTTTAGGGTGTTTAGCTAGGGTCTAGGGTTTAGTTTAGGGTGTTTAGGGTCTAGGGTTTAGGGTTTAATTAGTGTTTAGGGTGTTTAGGGTTTAGGGATTAGGGATTATTAGGGATTAGGGATTTAAGGTTTTAGGGGTTGTTTAAGGTTTAGGGATCATCGATCGAGTGCGCACACACATTATTAGAGGCACCCGCGCCTTTACGCATAAAGTGCATGCGTATATGTGTGTTTTTTGGGCCACCAACGATATATAGATGATCGAGAGAGAGAGAGAGATTGAAATCCCCAAGAATATATGTGTTCAAATATACATTAAAATATATGCACGAATGCATTGTAGGCCATGCATGCACACTAATTATATATATATTATGAGGCAACTTAATCAAATGTGTTTTCATTCGAGAGAACTTGTCAAAATTCAAGTTAATTAATTTATCACGATAATTATATAATTAATTAATGAATCTGAGGGATATGTTATACAACATGATCGATATAGGCCATGTATATTTTAATTGATGTTAATCTACGGTTTGCTAGCTAGCTGCTATATATAGAGCATGTTTTTATTAGATCGGGTTATAGCTAGCTAGTATAGTTTAGGGTTATGTGTTTTAATTAAGTAGGGTTGATTCGCTAGGGTTAGTTACATATATATGGTTTAGGGTTAATGCATGGCACATTTAATTTAATTAGAGGACCGCGAGGCACCCCTGGCCTGATGCACAATTAAGTGTCGTTGGCCTATACATAGGGTTTAATTAGGGTTTAGGGTTAGCTAGGGTTTAGGGTTAGGGTTAGGGTTAGGGTTAGGGTTTAGGGTCTAGGGTTTAGGGTTTAGGGTTTAGGGTTTAGGGTTTAGGGTTTAGGGTTAGGGTTAGGGTTAGGGTTTAGGGTTTAGGGTTTAGTGTTTAGGGTGTTTAGGGTTTAGGGTTAGGGATTATTAGGGATTAGGGATTTAAGGTTTTAGGGGTTGTTTAAGGTTTAGGGATCATCGATCGAGTGCGCACACACATTATTAGAGGCACCCGCGCCTTTTACGCATAAAGTGCATGCGTATATATGTGTGTTTTTTGGGCCACCAACGATCGATATATAGATGATCGAGAGAGAGAGATCGAGATTGAAATCCCCAGAAATATATATATGTTCAAATATACATTAAAATATATGCACGAATGCATTATAGGCCATGCATGCACACTAATTATATATATATAGGATAAATACTTTCTACCCCTGGGTGTAACTACACCCATGTCTAATATACTACCATATTGAAGTATGTACGATACTTTATCTATTTGAGTATGTTCATACAGCATATCTAAGATACTCCAAATCAAGTTTGGTGAAAAAAAATGTATTTGAACATGTAGTTTGCACTACATATCCGAAATACATGCATATGTACACGTAAAAAATGAGTCTACGTAAAAAAAATTACATACTGCCTACAAAGTATTATATATACTACCAAAATAGTCTAATATACTTCATACTACATGTGCATACTTCCCGGTATGATAGATACTCTCTACATTATGAGAAACACGCGTGGGTGTAACTACACCCGGGTGTAGTATGAATATGTCCTATATATATATATATGGGAAATAGTGGGCTACCATGGGGTGTAGCTACGCACCCTAATTCAGCCATTAGATCTTCCTATAGAGCAATTTTCACCGTGGATTGAATTAGCGGCGTTACTTGTCTCCGTCCAACGACCCGCCCATATGGACGCCCCTGTCCACCTCCCACCGAGGCACCAACCCACCCTACTTTTTCCCCATCCTGCTTTACACCCACCAAAGAAATCCCTGCCCGGAATGGCTGCTGCTCAACCTTCTTGGCCGACGGGGAACTACGCCGCCCGATCTCCTTCCCAGCTTGTTCCCTGCCGGCGGCGCATGCGCGTCTATTGAACTCCTCTCCCGCCTTCTTCCTCCCCGTGCCCGGTTCCTCCACCAACGGCATGACGCCACCGACCTGACTCTGCTCATCCACCATCGGTGCGAGGCAACTTTCTTCCCTGCCGACGGCGTCCCGACACGGCTTCCAAACTCCTCCCCCGCCTTCATCTCTGCTAGGCCCGACTCCTGCAGCTCCCATCGTCGCGAGACCAGGTCTACTTCACCGCGCGCACGAAGAAATCGAGGCGGTGCGTGGGCCGGAGCGAGGGAGGAGACGGGCGTGCGCACACCGCCCGCACACATCCGCCCGGTGCTCTCTCCGGTCGTTGGAGCACACCGCCCCGGCCCCATCTCCGTCTGGTGGCGCACCAATCTACGGCCGCGGGCGCCAACCGCCCCGCACCCATCTCCATCCCTCAGCTCAGGGACAGGCCTCGTTGGGATTTTTTCGCATATTTCCCTGTCTCAAATCGCTCCCCCTGTTCTTGTTTTAGCTGTTCTCCCAATTTGTTCTGATTTCTTCCCCTTTTTTCTTACATTTTTCTTCCAAGATAAGCTTGATAGGATGGAACTTGAATGTTCAAGATTTGGTTCTCCACGATTTTAATGGTGATCAGGTTGCAAGTTTCGGTGATTTTGTGATTGGATTTTTTGTTCAGATTGGTTAAACGGTGAAACATAGCTCCAATTATTCAGATTCTTTGGAAGCAAGGCATGCAAACAAACAGTGCCGAGCACTGAATCCAGTAGCTGCGGCCGGGCGGGCGTGGTGCAGGCCTGATCGTGTCCCCGTGATTCGGGCTGCAGCGGATGCGCAGGGTCAAAGGATGGCTCGGCGGCGGTTGTCTCGGTGGGGCGGCGAGCTGCTCCGGCGCCGCGTTGACTCGTTGGGGCGGCGAACTGCTCCATGCTGCTGCGGCTGCGCACCGCCCCTGGGAAGCTCGAGTTCGTGGAAGGTGTTGACGAGCACCCACGGGAGCTTCGTCTCCTGGATGTCCACGAGCTGGGCCTTGAGCATCTACGCTGATTTTGTTGATGTTCAGATGCGTGTTCAATTCGTGAGTTCTTTTGGGGGTCTTCAGTTTGTGAGTTTTGATGGTTGGGCAGAGATCCAGATTTTAGAGCATTTTGGAGACTGCCTATACGATTAGCAAAAAGTTGCTAAAACATTGTTTTCTGTAGATCCTTTCTCAGTTTGTGGTCAAGATCCACATGTTGCAGATATTTCTTCTCATCTTTTCTTTTTTCTATTTCTTTTTGTAGGGATTAGATTAGCCTGGAGGCTGCCTCCTCCCTGCTGAAATTTCAGTGTAGGAGTTAGATTGGCCTGGAGGCTGCCTCCTCCGTGCTGAAATTTCTCCACACATTGCTCAAGTTTTGGATGGCCACCTCCGTATCTTTTATTCGTTCAGATTTCTTAGACTTGAAAGTCACCTTATGTTCTTGCTTGTCCATAGCTGCAATTGGCGCCTGTCCACTTTGCTCAAATTAAATTTATTTTACAGAAAATATGCGATGTTGCTTTTGTTTTTGGTTTTGATTTTCTGGGTTGCCGCCTTGTGGTCATGTTGGTGTGATTTTATTCAAAGTACTTGAAAGAATTTGACGAGCTTGTATCGGGTAGTTTACGAGATCATTAACATGTTTTTTTGTCCCGTGGAAGTTTCTACTGTCTGTCCGTGCTGTTTGAAAAATCCACTAATCATTCAAGATTACATGGGCATTATACAAAAAATAGAGGCTAAGGACGGTAAATCATCAAAAAAGGAGTATCTCTTCAAACAAAGAAAGCTACTCCGGTTTAATATTAGCAGGCAGACTGTACTTGGTACGGAAGGAAACTTTATGCTCTATTGTTTTTTTGAATGCATGAACCATCGTTTTTTCCTGTTGGACGCGTACATTCTAGCCCGAGCCAGCCAGGCTGGACCACCGTGAAGTCTCTGTCTATCAATCTGTTAAGATGGAAAAAATCCAACGGCACTAACCGCGTGCGTAGCTATCACCCTAGGTAGAAAATCAGCGTCGATATATATATATATATATATATATATATATATATATATATATATTATGAGGCAACTTAATCAAATGTGTTTTCATTCGAGAGAACTTGTCAAAATTCAAGTTAATTAATTTATCACGATAATTATATAATTAATTAATGAATCTCAGGGATATGTTATACAACATGATCGATATAGGCCATGTATATTTTAATTGGTGTTAATCTACGGTTTGCTAGCTAGCTGCTATATATAGAGCATGTTTTTATTAGATCGGGTTATATCTAGTATAGTTTAGGGTTATGTGTTTTAATTAAGTAGGGTTGATTAGCTAGGGTTAGTTACATATATATGGTTTAGGGTTAATACATGGCGCATTTAATTAATTTAATTAGAGGACCACCAGGCACCCCTGGGCTGCTCGATGCACAATTAAGTGTCGTTGGCCTTACATAGGGTTTAATTAGGGTTTAGGGTTAGCTAGGGAGGGTTAGGGTTAGGGTTATGGTTTAGGGTCTAGGGTTTAGGGTTTAGTGTTTAGGGTGTTTAGGGTTTAGGGATTAGGGATTAGGGATTTAGGGTTTTAGGGTTGTTTAAGGTTTAGGGATCATCGATCGAGTGCGCACACACATTATTAGATCGAGGCACCCGCGCCTTTACGCATAAAGTACGTGCATGCGTATATATGTGTGTTTTTTGGGCCATCAACGATATATAGATGATCGAGAGAGAGATTGAAATCCCCAAGAATATGTTCAAATATACATTAAAATATATGCACGAATGCATTGTAGGCCATGCATGCACACTAATTATATATATATTATGAGGCAACTTAATCAAATGTGTTTTCATTCGAGAGAACTTGTCAAAATTCAAGTTAATTAATTTATCACGATAATTATATAATTAATTAATGAATCTCAGGGATATGCTATACAACATGATCGATATAGGCCATGTATATTTTAATTGGTGTTAATCTACGGTTTGCTAGCTAGCTGCTATATATAGAGCATGTTTTTATTAGATCGGGTTATATCTAGTATAGTTTAGGGTTATGTGTTTTAATTAAGTAGGATTGATTAGCTAGGGTTAGTTACATATATATGGTTTAGGGTTAATGCATGGCGCATTTAATTAATTTAATTAGAGGACCGCGAGGCACCCCTGGGCTGCTCGATGCACAATTAAGTGTCGTTGGCCTATACATAGGGTTTAATTAGGGTTTAGGGTTAGCTAGAGGTTAGGGTTAGGGTTAGGGTTTAGGGTCTAGGGTTTAGGGTTTAGTGTTTAGGGTGTTTAGGGTTTAGGGATTACGGATTAGGGATTTAGGGTTTTAGGGTTGTTTAAGGTTTAGGGATCATCGATCGAGTGCGCACACACATTATTAGATCGAGGCACCCGCGCCTTTACGCATAAAGTGCATGCGTATATATGTGTGTTTTTGGGCCACCAACGATATATAGATGATCGAGAGAGAGATTGAAATCCCCAAGAATATGTTCAAATATACATTAAAATATATGCACGAATGCATTGTAGGCCATGCATGCACACTAATTATATATATATTATGAGGCAACTTAATCAAATGTGTTTTCATTCGAGAGAACTTGTCAAAATTCAAGTTAATTAATTTATCACGATAATTATATAATTAATTAATGAATCTCGGGGATATGTTATACAACATGATCGATATAGGCCATGTATATTTTAATTGGTGTTAATCTACGGTTTGCTAGCTAGCTGCTATATATATAGAGCATGTTTTTATTAGATCGGGTTATAGCTAGCTAGTATAGTTTAGGGTTATGTGTTTTAATTAAGTAGGGTTGATTGGCTAGGGTTAGTTTTACATATATATGGTTTAGGGTTAATGCATGGCACATTTAATTTAATTAGAGGACCGCGAGGCACCCCTGGCCTGCTCGATGCACAATTAAGTGTCGTTGGCCTATACATAGGGTTTAATTAGGGTTTAGGGTTAGCTAGGGTTTAGGGTTAGGGTTAGGGTTAGGGTTAGGGTTTAGGGTCTAGGGTTTAGGGTTTAGTGTTTAGGGTGTTTAGGTTTAGGGATTAGGGATTAGAGATTTAAGATTTTAGGGTTGTTTAAGGTTTAGGGATCATCGATCGAGTGCGCACACACATTATTAGAGGCACCCGCGCCTTTACGCATAAATTGCATGCATATATATGTGTGTTTTTTGGCCACCAACGATATATAGATGATCGAGAGAGAGAGATTGAAATCCCCAAGAATATGTTCAAATATACATTAAAATATATGCACGAATGCATGGTAGGCCATACATGCACACTAATTATATATATATTATGAGGCAACTTAATCAAATGTGTTTTCATTCGAGAGAACTTATCAAAATTAGAGTTAATTAATTTATCATGATAATTATATAATTAATTAATGAATCTCAGGGATATGTTATACAACATGATCGATATAGGCCATGTATATATTAATTGGTGTTAATCTACGGTTTGCTAGCTAGCTGCTATATATAGAGCATGTTTTTATTAGATCGGGTTATAGCTAGTATACTTTAGGGTTATGTGTTTTCATTAAGTAGGGTTGATTAGCTATGGTTAGTTACATATATATGGTTTAGGGTTAATGCATGGCACATTTAATTTAATTAGAGGACCGCGAGGCACCCCTGGCCTGCTTGATGCACAATTAAGTGTCGTTGGCCTATATATAGGGTTTAATTAGGGTTAGGGTTAGGGTTTAGGGTATATGGTTTAGTGTTTAGGGTGTTTAGGGTTTAGGGATTAGGGATTAGGGTTTCAGGGTTGTATAAGGTTTAGGGATCATCGATCGAGTGCGCACACACATTATTAGAGGCACCCGCGCCTTTGCGCATAAAGTGCATGCGTATAGTTTAGGGTTATTTGTTTTAATTAAGTAGGGTTTGATCAGCTAGGGTTAGTTACATATATATGGTTTAGGGTTAATGCATGGCACATTACATATAGTTTAAATCTCAAGAATGTTTATACATGATAGGCCATATGTGCAAAGGAATTTTTTCCCTGTGAACTTGTCAAAATTCAAGTTTATCAGTGCCAATGGAAACTAGTCCAAAAAATTACATAGAGGACCAAAAGTACTAGACAATAACTAATAGAACCTGCAACTTTACAAAAAGGACCCCAAAACATATAGAAGAAAATCAATCGAGTCCTTCTCGACCGCACATCAGATCTCTGCTCCGCATCCTTTCTAGCAACTCCGTCGCCGGGGACGCACCACTTGGGACGGTGTCGCGGTAGTCGCCAGGACGAAGGAGAAGAAGGGCCTCCAACGGCATATTGGCTCGAGAAGGGCCGCTGAAAGGCCAAGATGTGCACGGGCAAGACGGATGACGCCGTCGTATGCCCCGAGCTTGTGAACTTTAGCAGCTTGACTTCCCCATTGGCCAGATCTGAAGCACGACCAAAGCAAGCCTCACCGTTAGCGCCATCACATTGATGGCACCAGATCGGGGTTTGGCCGGCAAGATCCGATTCACCATAGGCCAGATCGAGCCGATGACGAGATCCCCGACTCCATTGCGCCATTCTGCTCATGGGAAACACTGGATCAAAGCTTACAACAACACTAACTCCCTCGGATCCAAATTAGCTGACTCAACTTTGCTTATCTAAATATGGATGTATCCACACATGTTTTTACTCTAGATACATACACGTCTAAGGAAAGTTGAATCAATTAATTTAGTTCGGAGGGTGTACAATATACGAGAGAGAAGTCGGCCTCGTCTCCGGCCGGCGAGGCCGCCGGAGAGAAGGGAGAGGAGCCGGGAGTGGGAGAGACTCGAGAGAGAAAGAGAAGAGGAAGAAATGAGAGCTCCCTGGGGAAGAACATTATTTTTGTCGTTCTGCTCGTAGCTTGAAACTGAAAATTTCGGCCGCGCCAAATCATCCCGCCGCATCCATTCGAAAATCCCGTGACCAGTTTTACCCTTTTAACCCTGGTCCGGCTACAACCCCGACCATGGAGGTCTCATTCGGTAACAATGAAATATCTTGCCTAGATCCCGAACCCTCCCCACCCCACCCACCAACCATTCGCCCCATTAGCTCAAAAATACTCTCACACGCCAAAGCTCTAACTCTCTACAGTACTAGATCTGCTTCGTCGCCGGCATACTCCTCCACGGCGTAGCCTTGATCGTGTTGGCGGTCCACCCACCTGATCCGCTCCCCCGCCGCCCTCGTCACCGACGGATCTGCTTCACCGCCGACCTCGCCACCGACGGATCTGCTTCACCGCCGACTCGCCACCGACGGATCTGCTTCACCGCCGACCTCGCCCCGACTACCTCGGCGCGGCGGCTGTATCAACTTCACCGAATCCCTTGCCAGCCAACCAGATCTGCTTCACTAACGCCCGCTTCTACGAAACGGGGTCGATTCATCGTCTCCGCGTTCGCCGCCGGAATGCAAGTTGCCGCCCCCATCCACCCCGCCGCAGCTTGGTTAGTACGCTGGCCCGTTAGATCGCGGTGTTTCTTTAGCCATGTTTTGTGTAGTTATTTGCAGATCTCATATGCCGTTAACTTTCTTGATGTGTTGCTTCGCATGAAGTTTGTTTAAATATTGTACAGTACAAAAGCATTATCCGGTCGCTACCATCCTATTCATTCTACTGACACTGTGTGCATCCACATATTTATAGCCTTATACCCATTCATTTGCTTGCCACTGTTTTTGTACTGCATGCTATTGTCGCACTGCTTTTATAGTCATGCTATGGGCATTTCCAATCTGCTTGTTCTTATACCACGTCATTGGCTCACCGCTAGCTGCTTTTGTTTTCTCGTGTCTGCTATTCTCACACTGCTTTTATAATCATGCTATGTGCATTTCCAATCTGCTTGCTCTTATACCTCGTCTTTAGCTTATATAGTTATTGCTGCGTGCATGTCTGGTCTTTGTATTATCGTAGACTGACTTGTCAATGTTATTTTTCCTAGGGTTTGATCATGCGAACCACTTATTAGAACATCCAACATTAACAGCGGGGACGCTAGGGAAGGTTGGAATCTGAGTTCTTGGTTGGTAATTTTGGTAGTTTACTTCCGTTATTATCTATAACCTATATGCATTGTTCCTTATGCAAGAGATTAACACTTGGAACCCTGCCATAGCAATGCCATTCATGCTTTACTATGTTTCGCCTATTTGATATGCTTGTCTTGGAGAAACTGCGAAGGTGATTTGAACCCGACATTTGGTCATTCTTAATGCCGTTTACTTTATGTGGAAAACCTTGGCATTACCCTACTCTAAATCTGAATGTCTGAAATTCGTATCTCATGCAAAGCAACATCTAGTTGGTTTTAATCTGATATCTGGTAAATATTGGCTTATTCATTTGGCAGCTCAAGTTTTTTGTTATTTGAAACCAGCTGACTTGGTCTTAAATGTGATATCTAAACACAGATTAAGGACAATGGAGCAGGAGGATTAGCATTTCACTTGATGGCTGAACCTAAAATGACAGGCATGTTGACCACGACTAGTGCACGCAAGAGAAGGACCTGCAGCGAGCCAGTATGTGCTTAGTACATGCATCTTATCTTATCTTGTGCTTATTTCTGCTACATGCTGTGTTATCTGATCTCTACATTGCGTAATACATGTTTGAATAGTTAATTGTTGTAACTATGTTTGCAATGTTACCAGAATGCAGTTTTAATGAAGCAGTCATCATTAGAAGATAGTCGCCAAAAAAGGATCTGTAGCGACCCTGTGCAACATTATGATGTAAGTTTGTGCTTAGTACAAGTTCCATACATTGTCTTATTTATGCAACTTGTTATTATCTTATATCTACATTGCATAATAAATGTTTGCATAGTTCATCGTTTAACTCTTTTTGCATTATTATCAGAATGCAGTTGTGATGAAGCAATCTTCATTAGAAGTGAGGCCCACAAAAAGTTCTGATTTTTTTGATGCATCTTCTCATAGCCGTCAACCTAGACCATTGCTTTCATCAAGTAAATATCTCAAGGCTGTACTTTATAAAAGACATGGTATTGCTGCTTTAAGATCTGTAGCTGATATGTTGACAAAGAGTACACAAGATTCAATCAAGGCGATTGCCAAATGTCAACGTGTTATTGATGATGCTAATAGAAGTCCTCAATGATTCTATGTAAATTTTTTATTTGGGCACATTAATTGCCTTGTAATTTTCCTACTTGTTTTATTTGTGTATGTAATTGTGTGTATCATTGATATCAGATTTTAGGCTCATGAAATTTAATGCAAGTTGACTAGTCAAACAAGTAGGGCACTACAACAGATTGGGCCGGCCCACTTACGTAGTGTGGGACCCACTTTCA
Organism: Lolium multiflorum; assembly: GCA_030979885.1. Taxonomy (NCBI): domain Eukaryota; kingdom Viridiplantae; phylum Streptophyta; class Magnoliopsida; order Poales; family Poaceae; genus Lolium; species Lolium multiflorum. Next base: position 127,758,030 of record CM061747.1, on the reverse strand, counting down.
TTTTGGGCCGGCCCTTCTTTAGTAGGCGGCCCGGTTACACGATAGTGGGATCCACATGCTTATTGGGCCAGCTATCTTGTTGGGCCCATTTGCTATATGGTGGTCCCACATGGTAAATGGGCGCCTTTGCGAAGGACCCACGTGTTTTTGGCCCGCTATCTTGTTGGGCCGCCCTTGCTATATGGTGGACCCCACATACTAAATGGGGCCTTTTAAGCGGAAAGTGGGACCCACTGTGTTTTGGACCGCTATCTTGTTGTCCCATTTGCTATATGGTGGACCCCACATACTAAATGGGCCGGCCTTTTAACGAGAAGTGGGACCCTGTGCTTTGGCCGCCCACCATCTTGTTGGGCGCCCACTGCTATATGGTGGACCCCACACACCAAATGGGCCGCCTTTATGAAAGTGGGACCCACCGTGTTTTTGGCCCACTATCTTGTTAGGCCCACTGCTATATGGTGGACCCCGCATACTAAATGGGCCGCCCTTTAACTGGAAAGTGGGACCCACCTGTGTTTTTGGCTCGGCCCACTTGCTATATGGTGGACCCGCACACTAAATGGTGGCCTTTAACGGAAAGTGGGACCCACTTTGTGTTTTGGCCCACTTGCTTCTTGGCCCGATTCTTGTAAGGTGGACCCACATGTTAAATGGGCCGGCCCATTTAAGTTTTGACCAGTCAACCTTAGAGGTTAGGCCCGGCCCACGTAACTAATGGACCAGCTATATAGTTGACCGGTCAAACTATGTCACTGGCCCGGCCGACGTGGCAGGCCTCGTGTGGGCCTACCATCTACCACGGGGTTTCGCGGTTAACGTGCGATTAACGGCGTCGCACGTGTCGGTTGCATGACGTCAGCGATCAACGGGCTCCTGGAAACACTTGCGCAACGGTCCGATTTTCCGTGGCGGAAGGGCGCCAAGCGACGGACCGAAAACGTCGTTGGACTTTGCCACGCAGCTTCACATAACCCATATCGTCGGGTTAGGCCCATAGGCGACGAAAAATACCCCTTAGCGGACGATTTTGAGACGTTGTCTATCAGAACTTTTCTTGTAGTGCTTGCTGCCGGTCAGAACATTTGAAAAAGTTTTTTTCTTATTCTTATGGTGCAAGGTATTGGTGCCCCTAGACAGGATGCTCTATAGTCACTGGTGCAAAGGTGCTTAGTTTTAGTCAATTGTGCAGATTGGAAAAAGGTTGTTTAGTTGTACTTGATGGCCATGAGTGCCCAAAAGATAATGATGCACCTTTACAAATAATATTTGAAACCTTCTAATGTGTTATAGAGGGCTGATGGTTAGGTCAACAATGTGATGAACCATTGTGTTACTGCTAAAAACTGATAGTCTGATACTCGATCACATGTTACATATTTGATTTGTCATCTCCATCCCGGGCTTCGCTATGGTTTCTATTAACTCTTGATATCTTAGCTTGGTACTGGTAATAGGATAATAGTAGGACTGACAAAAAAAACAAATTAAATGAAGGAATTAACGGTATGACACTAAGGTGGCATAACATTAAAGATTATTGTAACTTAGTAACTACACTCTGTCCTGATAGAGTGATAGGTAATGGCTTACGAATCTATGTTTTTGGTTGTCTCACCGTTGATTGATTGAATTTTATTTATATACAATATATGATCATAGGTACTGCCCCACCGAAATTGCTACCATGGATTTTGTTATCATGTTTATCATGTAATCAAGCAGTTATAGATTGTGTTCTTTGTATATCTTTTAAGGTGGATTGCTAATCTATTCCATATATTTTTCACTGGAAGGGATACAAATTATTCTGCTGTGTACGGGATCGTTTAGACTACACCATTTTTCCATCTTTCAGAGACATGATACCATTAAGGAATCTAGGAAACTTTGCTCTGCGCAGTAGAACCCACATGAGATGTATGTGTGGCCCTCATTTCTTTTTTGGTAATTCAGTGTCAACTATTTTATTTTAGCTTTTGAACATAACACATAGTTAGAAGAGTCCTTAGACATGCCAGTTAGGCAGAATGTGAACAGCAGGCAATCTTCTATGTATTTGCACCACCCCCTTGCACTAGAAAAATGAACTGTACAAGAACATTGCAATTTCATTATCTGTATTGTATTAAGAGCAATCAAGTAGAAGATTTTTCTTTATGCCATAGACCAGGGGTCTACAATTATCGGAGCAAGTTTGCAGCTAGGGTATGGACGTACATGTGATGAACAGTTACGATTAGATGTTTATTTAGGGGAAATTGGGCAAAATGTTAGAATGAGCTGGCAATAGTGCAGAGAAGAGGTAGACACGTTTTGTGTTAAAACTGGACATGTTCCATGTACTGTTTTATTGTATATATATCTCAAGTGTGAAACAATTCTTTTTCAAAATAGAGGAAATACATTTTAGACAACATATTTTGATGTATGTGTTAAAATATATCTCGGCGCAGCAAAGCGTGTGATCTATTTTAACTCCGTTTCTTTAGAGAGTAAAATGCATGAAAGCAACTCCTATCTTATTGACAGTTCTCTCATTATAGGTAAATTTGATGGCCAGTAATTTAATCTTTTCGAGACTGGTAGATGGTTCAAGTAGAGGAGCTTTACTCTCTAATTGCATATATATATCATTGTCTTAGTGTACAAATTTGGATGGCGATAGCATCCACATAGATAAATACGGAGGAATCTCCCACCAAGGCATAAACGATTGGTAAGGTGTTCGGAGCCTAAAATCCTCCCTATTGCCTTTCTAACTGTCTTGATAGCTTTAAAAAGTATAACTATTGCTCTTTCTCAGCCTTTAGTTAGCCGGCGCTCTTTCTTAGCCAGTGCTCCTGAAGTTTTCATTATAAAAAAGTGGGATTCATAATAGATACAGTATGTGTAAGAGACTGTTCAGGAATTTGATGTGGACTATTTTTTTTTTTTGGTAAATGTGGTTTTAGTTGGATAAATCAACCAGCTACTTCCGGCGCTCTTAGCAAATTGAGGCAGTTTTACATGAAGATGATGCATAATTATAAGGTGCTTTTGTTGTATTGAAGTTTTATGAGTGCGATAAGTTTGCATGACTAATTTTATATCATGATGCATAACTGGATGATTTTGATTCAGATGGATCATATACGGCTGTTAGGTTCAGGCTTCAAATTGGGCGCGTTTCTTCTTGCTTGTGTGTCCTGTGCGTTCTGGTTCTTTGCTTCTAGGTGTCTACTTGATGTTGGTGCAGATGCCTAGACGTCTTCCTGCTGCAAAGCATACATATCGCAACAAAAAAATCTAAATGCCAGTAGTACAAAACGGGCGCAGCAAAGCGCGCTTGATCCATCTAGTCCAAATCCAAAACGCACATCTCCAACTAGCACCCGCTCTAAGCTGGTCGGTCCATGTGCAGTCCACGCAATGCTTTGAATTATCCAAGTCTGTCCACAACGACTGCATGCTTGCGGCACGCTGTTAAAATGAGACACAGATCAGTTGACATGCACTTTTGCATGTCACCGTGTGACATGCGACCTAAATTCAAATTTAAACATTACGAAAAAATCTGAAAAAAACCATGCATGTTCACAGCACATATTAAGATAACCCCTAAAACTTTCAGATCAAAATTTGAAAAATGCATCGAGAAATAAAAAAGAGAAATCTGTCATGAATTCAAATCTGAGTTTCTCTGTAGACTATTCACATCTGAGTTTTTCTTTTTTGTTTCTCGATGTATGTTTCGAATTTTGATCTAAAATTTTTAGGGGTTATCTTAACATGTGCTGTGAACATACATGATTTTTTTCAAATTTTTTCCGCAATGTTTAAATTTAAATTTAGACCGCATGTCACACGGTGACGTGCAAAAGCATGTCACCTGATCTTTGTCCGTTAAATGTAGGCGGAGAAGTTGGATGCGCCAGTTCTGCTGCTGCTATGCAACTAGCTCTATATGCTAGCTTGCATATTAGGAACGAACTATTTCAACACAATGAACTGGAACAATAAACTTTGATACTTCTGATATAAGAAGCAAAGACAATGTCTCCTTTGATTTTTCACATACACAAGAAACTGGTGATTATAAACAGCAGACATCCTCCATGATCATTGTCTTAACTAAAGTACAAAAAGTTTCCATTTCATTGTCTTAAGAAAAACAATTACCACAATTGTCTGTAATTAACACAAAAAGATATCCATGATCATCCACAATTACCGATAGTTTCCAAACATTCTTGAACATCCACAGATCTTCAGTAGCAAAGTTCCCCCAGATCAAGCAAATAGACAATTACAAAAGATTCATAGTTCTATTGATACCAACACATCAAAACCCTGCGACATCGATCAGAGTTAAAGACCTGAACTAGGGCAATGCTGGAATAGATTCAGAGTTCTATTCATACAGTATGGCTTGCATGTTAAGAGAAATTCTTCCGTGGGGTGCTCATATTAAGAGATTATAGATTAGGCATCAATTTGTTTAAAACTATTTGCCATTTTATTACATGTGGGCCCCGCTGATCAGTGTATGTGCTCTCTCACCGTTATCTTCTTCCTTCTTCCTTCCGCCTCTCTGTATCTCTCTTCTCCCCAATTTTCTCCCTGTCTTCCTGTCAATGCTACCCTCACCGCCGATTCCGGCCGCCACCGGCGTCCTCTCCCGCTGCAATCCACCAACGAGGATCCTTCGTCCTCCTCTGCCCCTATTCCCCACCGGAGATACGCCATTCTGGCCCCGTGCTGCTTCCCCACTTGCTAACCGGGTTGCTGTTCCACATGCCGCTCCCGGCCGAGGCGAGGTCGCCGCGGAGGAGGAAAAGAAGGGGGAGTGGACTTCCGGAAAGCGAGAGGGCCTCGCGGCGGAGCACGAGGCCGGAATCCAGGGCGGTGCCGCGGCACGCCTAGCAGGGAGGCCAACAGTGTCCGATCTCGCGGTGGAGGACGGCTTGTCGCGCGCGGAGCAAGGGGCGGGCTTTGTTCGATCTCGTGCTCAAGGATGGTGGGTCGCGCGCGGAGCAACGGGACAGGCGGCGTTCGAGCTCGCCGCCGGGAGGAGGTGTACGGGAAGCTTCGGGATGATGGTTGTGTGCGGTCCTCGCGAGGATGCGCTCGAGTCAAGCAACGGGCGCCCCATAGACGATATTCAAGATACGACACTGATCCGCAAATGACTGGCTGAGAAAAGAAGGAGCACGAGCCGCGGAGTCCTTTCACTCCACATTTTTTACAGCCTACGTACGTGCTCGCCCTCCCTCCATCCACCGTCTCATCTTCTCACCTGGCCGACCGGCAGCCACGACGTCGCCGGCACCTGCGGCGACATGGCCGTCCTTCCTTCCAGGCTGCTCACGGCCGCCACCACCGGCCTGAGCTTCTCCACCCCTGTCTGTCCTACTCCTAGCAGGCAGCACAGAGTCGCCGGCGGTGGCAGGCTCGTGTTCTCTTCGGTTTCCTGCCGTGCGGCGGCGGCGGCAGGGGGGCCGATCACCATCACTGGTGACCCGCCCACCTTCGTGTCCGCGCCCGGCCGCCGCATTGTTGCCGGTACGTATACCATCCTCGTCCACTTCTTTTGTTTTCAGTTCGCTGGACAGACAAACACCGAGTCATCTAGTCGCACTTGGGGATCAGAACTCTTTCTTGTCACACATGTGCTCATCTATGGCACGATATTCTTGGCTAATTTGGTGGGTAACTGCGCTCATAGTACAAAAGAAGGGTAAAGCAAACCAAAATTGGACATTGTGCTTTTTCGCAATTTTTTTATGGATCTTGTGCCTTGGACTCTTACTGCTAGGAATATGCGTCGCACTGAGAACATAAACTGAGTTCTGCTTCGAGTTCGAGGACAACAGGATGGGAACCAGCCAATTTCTGTTCAAATGTCACGGGGCAATCGCTACGTACCTTTCCAAATGCTGTCAGCTGAACACTGACGCTGGTTTGTTGATAGTAATATGTAATATGGGAACATCAACTTTGCGTTTGCATTGCAGTCGGCGACCTCCATGGTGATCTGTACCAGACGAGAGCTGCCCTGGTGATGGCCGGTGTCCTTAGCCCGGAATCAGATGCTCACGTATGGACAGGCGGGCAGACGGTAAATCCTTTCTTCTTCTCTACTTTCAATTTCTAATTTCATTGACACAGAAGTGCGATGACTTGCACATCACTCACCCACAACTATGTATTGTGTGTGGATGCCCACACCTTGTGTAGTACTAGTACTGGACCTCACATGTGTCCCCCGTGGTTGCTCATGCTCACACACCTCGTTTTAGAATGGAGGCGCCTAGTGCTCGATCGATTGAGAATTATGTTGATTCTCGATCGATCAACGTCAGCGGATCGACTGTAATCCCTGCAACGTTTTACTCTTCTGGGCTGTTTTTCATGCTTAATTAGAAGCCCGATAGCTAGTTCAAAACAAAACAACTACAGACCCAATTTAAAACTAACATATTCAAATTTGCGCTCATGTATGCATTTATGTGTACATATGCGCAATTGCACACACATGTGTAATTGCTCTCATATGCCCAATTGCACATATATGCACAATTGCATACATAGTACAATTACATATGAAAAAAATTATAGGTGTAATTACGCAATTGCACACATGGGCGCAATTATGTGTAATTGCACATAAAAAAAATCCCACCACCAACTACTTCCAAAAACGAGTCGATCCAAACCGTCATGATTCAGTAGAAAACATGACATGATACACAAAAACAACAGGCAGCGTGATTCTTTACAACAACAACATCAAAGCCCTTTTCTCAAGCAAGTTGGGTAGGCTAGATATGAAACCCAACAGAAAAGAGGACCTAAACAAGGAGAAAAAAAAAAGAAAAAAAAGGGCGAGTCACTAAGGTTCCGGCACATGGATCGCTGATCTCCATGCAGTCCTATCAAGAGCCAAGACTTTAGGTACATTCCCATCCCTCAAGTCTCTTTTTATCGCCTCCGCCCACGTCAACTTTGATCGTCCTCTACCTCTTCTAGTAAGTGTGATTCTTTGTGTTCAAAAAATAATAATTAGCTTAGTTATTGGCATACGATGGGACGACACAAACATTAACCGAACGGCACGATAAAAATCAGAAAATAAACATCGAGCAAGAAATTTTACAAAGAAGAAAAGATGCTACAATGGACTCTGGTCCTTTTCCAGTCCATCAGCCTGTTAAAGAATGCAAATACAAACAGGCCACATAAAAAATAAAAATGCCTAAACCAACTACACGCCCGCCAGGAAGCTGAAAACGGAAACCATTGAAGGCTGCCATTAACCGAGCGCTAGCTTGTTTCTCGGCTAACCTAGAGTTAGCAAAAACGTTTTAGAATACTGTCTTGGTTACTGATCTCATGTGTCGGCTGTTCAAAATCTGGCATTTTACACAAACTTGTAATGCGCTCGTGTACAGATTCTGGTTCAAGTTGGGGACATCCTTGACCGTGGCGAAGATGAGATCGCGATTCTGTCCCTATTGAGTTCTCTAAATGTGCAAGCAAAGTCTCAAGGCGGTGCAGTGTTTCAGGTTTGATCGTCACTTCATGTTCATCCAAGTGCTCTACGACTTTGTAATATTTAAATAAATGTTAGGTTAACGGAAACCATGAAACCATGAATGTGGAAGGCGATTTCCGGTACGTCGACCCAGGATCATTTGACGAGTGTATACGCTACCTAGAATACTTGGAGGAATTTGATGGCAACTGGGATGATGCTTTCGTCAACTGGGTTAATGTTTCTCAAAGGTCAAAGGAAGAGTATCGGGCATCACTTAATGGTGACTGGCTTCCTTTGAACTTCGTCAAGGTAACACATCATTAACTGTCTACTCAAAATTACCAAACTTGTTCAATTAACCAATTTTGGGTATTCAAGTTCATGGCATTACCTGTATGTTCACAGTTTGATAAGTAAATCCACAACCACGAGCAGTTCTTCTACTTCTGATATATTTCCCTCCAAATGCTGGGACAGAAACAAAAAGGGTTTGCTGCAAGAGCATCACTTTTGAAGCAAGGTGGTCCATTAGCTTGCGAATTGGCACGGCATCCGGTTATACTTAATGTCAATGACTGGATATTTTGTCATGGTGGCCTTCTTCCTCATCATGGTGAGCCCCCTCATCCTCCCACGTTTACGGAAGAGGTTGTATGATTTGTGCTCGGCATTAACAGTTTTTTTTTTTAAATTCACCTAGTATGTTGTACTTCATAACACAGATTCTGTAAGTGATCTATCTAAGTTCATTTCCACTCAATTCATAGTTGCATACGGGATCGAACGCATCAATACTGAAGTATCGAATTGGATGCGAGGTTCAAGTGAAGATAGTGATGCTCCGGATCTGCCTTTCATAGCTACCAGAGGCTATGACAGTGTAGTATGGACTCGCTTGTACTCCCAAGATTCAGTTGAGAGGACGCAGCGGTCTTGGAATGTGAGAAGATCCAATCGACTGAGCTTACGATTTCCCTTTTCACCATGGATACTTTTTTAGTTACAAAACGTTACAACATGCTTAACAGAATTATAATACAAATATTGTTGCTGGTTTAGCTATCTTCTGTTATTGCTGAACAAACGCTGAAATCTGTTGGAGCTAAAGGGATGGTTGTAGGACACACTCCCCAGAATCGTGGAGTAAATTGGTATCTATCGTTGTCAATTGAGTAATGACAGAATATGGAATATTTCTTCCGATAAACTACAGATGACAATCTCATTGTTCCCAGCAAATGCGATGGTAAAGTTTGGTGTGTTGATGTGGGCATGTCTTATGGTGTACTGCATTCGAGACCAGAGGTAAATATCTTCTTTTTGGCCTGGACTTCACGACATAATAATGTGTTTTGTCCCGAGTATTGTGCTTTTCTACCATGTGTTCTCTATGTTGAATTAGGAATTATTTGCTGCATTCATAGTGTGGTTGAATGTTTTAAATCTTCTGCATCAATTGTGTACTATTTGAAGTATCATGATACCTTCTCTTGTTTAAAAGAACAAATGGCAATGTTTCATTGAAAATCTCAGGCCTGCTTGAGTAGTAGAATTTAATATGTTCATGCACATTCTTGTTCTCTAAAGATAGGGATGTTGTGCAAAATTTTGGTGTTTGATGTTTAACTCATATGGCTAGGTCCTAGAAATAGTCAACGACAGACCAAGAGTTCTAAAGGAACAGAGGGACTCATACGATGAGATGGAAGTGTTGGACTACTTATGAAACCTTGACAATTTCTGTAAGCTCTGATAAATTCATCCCATACTCGTCTTGCTCTCCAAAAAAATAGTTATAATATTTTTCTATTTATTGCATTTCCATTATAAAATACATGAATGACACGAGTATGTTATTGCAGGTATATAATAGCAAAAAAGAAAAATCCTAGCAAAGTTACAATAGAAGAGAGTTCTTGGGCTGACACCTGTAAAGCTAAATGGTAAAGGAGGATATGCATCTAAATATGCAAACCAGCCTCGCATAGCGGTTAGTACATTTTCTGTTCACAAAACTGAGTGCCTCTCTACACTTGTGAGATTGTATCATCTATTCCGGATCTTATTTTTAATAAATGGCCGTGTGCATCGTCATGATGCAGAAGCCGGGGTATACCCCCATTTCGAAAAAAAAATCTAGCTTGGCAAACCAGTAGTTACTTTCTTTGTCAATGTTTCCGTAATAGATGCTTGTTCATCGTTAATTTTTAACTAACCGGAATTTCTGATGTGCGCAATGTCTATATATTATCAAACTGGATAGAGGTGAGAAAGATCTCAAATGCATACACATTTTTAGCATGCACAAATAATCATATGTTTTATTGAATTGTAGATATAAACTCTCCAAAGTTCCCAAGTTGAATCCCGTTAGTATTTTAGTTATAATTAGCAAAAAATAATTCTTAAAGTGAAATTGTGATTGGCATATCTTAAAGTATAAGTAGAAAATAGATTTGTGTTATTTAAAGTGTGATGTATTCAACACTCAAGAGGACATCTACATTTTTCCTCTATTTTTCTTTCAAAGCAAGAAATGCATGTCTATGATAATAATTAAATATCATGGTAACTTCATCGACTGTCAAGAGAGTCTCCAATATTTCAAAAAGGAATTGGAATACTGATACCACCACTTAAGAAGCTAGTATGTTAGATGATCTTTCTATTAAGCAATACATGCTGTTTTGCAGTGTCTAGCATGCCACTTCAGCTGTCATTTTTCAAATCAGTATTTTAGGAAAAAAATAAAATCACAGAATTACAAAATATTATTCATGAAAATTCTAGCGATACTATTCTCAGCCAATCCAAATAATTTTCTTATAAAGAAATAGTCAAAGCTAGAAAATTTTGACTGCATACATTCTATAGTGTCATCTATCTCGGAATGGTGGTAGTAATTATTAGTAAACATAAAATTATGAAAGGCACACTACAATCTGAAGTACTCAAGGCAGTCCTGAGTCCCCTAACTTTTCCAAGTAACAGATATCCTTATTTATGATTGACTACAGAAATTGTATTATGTTATAAAAGTTATGTACCGAGTCTATGAAACCGTAGAGCATTTGCACTTCAAGTATATTTACCACTCTGGTAGAAGATGTACAAAACTCATGCATATTAACACACCTGCAGAAAAGCGTAGGCTGTTGCTGAGTTGTTGCTCACAGGAAAAGGGATGGTCAGAGGCTCTAGACTCCAAGTTTGGCGGTGATTATGAGGAAATTTCCATATCATTCTCCATTCTATTTGAAGAGAGCTCTAAGAATTATGCGAGAAGTCATGAAATCAAATAGACAGAAAAGCTTGTACTCCCTCCGTTCCTAAACAAGCTGCTCAACTTTATCTAGATACGGTATACCTTCGTATCTAGTAGATAGATAAAGTTGAGCAGCTTCTTTTTTCTGCAACGGAGAGAGGAGGGAGTACATCCATTGGCCCCTTGGGTAACAATTGTACCATAACAGAATTAGTTTTATTTTCTATAATGTAGCAACTTCTAGAAAACCCAATTACACTTACTTTCTAGTAAAAGCGTGATGCATGTGACCTTGCACTGTATTGTGTAACATCAAAGTTCATAAGAAACTGATAGATATACATGCAAAAAAAATTGTCTATATGTTGGTGCATATGTGCATGATTTTTTTTTTCTACAAACCGGTGGGCTTTATTGTCAGAACTCCAAATATGAAGACTCAATTAAGTTATGATCTAAGCAGTATGATTGTAATAATGTTTTGTTGGCAGACCATTTTAGACCTAAATTGTACTAATAAGGAGCAAAACGTGAAATTAGCTGGCCTACTCACTCTCATCTTTAAAAGGGTAGGAGTGGGAGGTAGGGAGGCAGCGAACACAAACCCCTAATTTTGCTTATGTTGTTTCCTTCGTTGCATTTATCTCGGTGAGTGTAACAAAGCTGCCTTTATCTTCATTGTCCGAACCTCGAGAGCTGTCTCTTCTTGCTCCCTCAACTCTCTCGGTCATGGCACCCATTAGGTCACGGTGGTATCAGAGTGCGACATCAGTCTACTCCCTCTTTCCCAACCCTCTCGACGACCACTACGTCGAGGTTGCCGAATCACCGTCCCTATCACCATGTCGCCAAGCACGCGCTCGTCATCGCGTGAGCGTGGGACAAGCGATGAAAGCGGAAGAACAAGATCTGATGCGGGAAGATATGGGGCGTGTTTGGTTGCTCGGAAGGGCGTTTCTTGCTTCCAGTGGGTCGAAATCGCTCGTTTTGTGGTCTTGGTCGCATGGAAAAACTGCATCGCACGGTCCAAAAGTTAGTCTGCGAGGAACGCTCGATTCGTCCGTTTTTCTAGGAATAGGCACTGGCAAGCGCAAATCGACCGGATTCGTGCGCGGGGAAAACACGGTGGAAAAGGCGGGAGCTTCCCCTTTAGGCGTGCAAAGTAGCCTTAGTACCCGCCATAGTCGGTCACCCCTAGCGAAAACGAGATTCCCTTAGCGAGGTAGGCAACGGCGGTGATCTAGATCGGCGCCGGCGAGCTAGATCTGCGGTAGAGATCTCCGGGACCGTCTCCCACAACCTCACCGTCGAGCTGTCCAGTTGGTTTGTGAGTTCCAAATCTCCTGGACTGGTGACCTGTCCATGCCTCCATCCCCTTCGTCTCCGACTCCAGCAAGATGCGGCCGCCTTCCAAAAGGACTGTAAGATCTAGCAACCTACTCCCGCCCCTCCTCTTAGTGATTTAGCATGATTTTGCCACATCGAAATGCCTAGGCCGAGCTGCAGAAGATGTTTGTTCAAGCGGGTGCCCTCGTAGCTGTGATTTAGGCATGGGTGTTCTGTGTGCATGCGAGAGCCATTCGTCGCCACACTGAGCCCAGCGTGACATATGCACCAATGTTTGTCCGCGACATAGAGAGGATGAACAACCTCAACTACATCTATAACAATTGCGATGTGGAATATGTGAACATGCTGAGGATGAAAAAAGCTGCCTTCAACCAACTAGTCAACACATTAAGAGGTAGGGGGTTGCTCAGGGACAACATCCACACCTTTATCGAAGAGCAAGTGGCTAGAGGTGGACTAACAAGCTGCTCGGATCATTAAGGCTCGGCTCGTTAAGCATACGATCGCTAAGGATCAGATCGTTAAGCTCGTTAAGAATAACAAGTGGAAATCATTGTTTGGCTCGACTCGTTATGTTCTTACGAGCGCTCGTGAGCAGCTTGTTAAGGAATAGACATGCGTATGTGTCAACACCCGGATTTTTAAGTCCGGATAGCTATTATGTCATCCATCGCAATCCCAGGAATATTGTTGTTGCGAGACATAACAGTTGATATCATAAGTCATCATTCATTACAAACCATAATCGTCTTACAAAAATAGATCACATGATCCAATATTACAACAATAGTTGATCTATTGATCAATGAACAACACAAATAGCGGAAGCGTAATGGAGGTGGACTTTCTAATCCACAGGCCAACGCTTGACGTTAGCAGACTCCTAGTTGTTGTACACTGTCAACACCCGGATTTTTAAGTCCAGATGCCTATTATGCCCTTCATCGCAATCCCAGGAATATTGTTTTTGCGAGACATAATAGATTGATATCACAACACATCATTCATTACATCACATAATTGTCTTACATAGAGGGATCACATGATCCGGTCTTAATACATCATAGTGGATCTAGAGATCCTATTACAAAACACAGAGCGGCGAAGTAACGATTGCGGTCCATCTATTCCACCGGCAATGTTGACGTCGGAGTGATCCTAGTTGTCGTAGACGTCCTGCAGTTCATCTTCCTCGTCTTCTTGTTCCTCTTCATAGTCGCCATTTGAATAGCCAGGGACAAAGCCATGAGTACTTTAAAGTACTGCAAACTAATACTAGTGTAAGTACTATCAATTTTATTAAGGGGATGCTAAGCTCTAGGTTTATTTGCATAAAGCCAATTTAGTTCACAAACATTTAGTAAAAGCCTCTTCATTTGCTAACTAACTCAAGTGGAAACATTAGTGTCATTCCCACCATTCTTGTGATTCAAGTCAAAGTCACCATTCAAGTTCAAGTCACAAGTCATATGTCGATTTTTGAAAATGGTCGATGACGGAACGATGGCCCCGTCCATAACGTGACGCGTATTCGAATAGTTCTACACTCTACAGTCGTACACTTGTGCCACAACATTTGCAATAATCCGTCAGGGTTAACTGGCCCGATTTATCACACTCCGTGTGCGGACTACCAACCATAACCTTCCACTTACATATCCTAGTATAGGCACCTCTCCCATGAGCTTGGCCTCCCAGTGAAGACAGTCACACTGGAACGCACAGGCTTGGGCCGGACATTCACCTCATTTCACGTCATTTCACATCATTTCACATTCAACGGAGGCAGCCTCATAACCCCTATGACGCTTGTTTAGAGGGAACCCATACTAAGATACATAAACTTCCGCTTAAGCCCTTACCCATAATCGGGTATTGTGGGGGTACTAAATAATTGGAATGGTATCGCATCCGAACCCAACCATCAGTTTTGTAAAATTCACCATGTCATTTCAAGTCACATTCACCTTCAAAATCTTTCAATAGAATGACTCATCATTCCAAGGTTTTTAAAGTCATTTCATTTCACATGTTCCCATCTAGAGTAGTCAATTTTATTTGTTAGCACTAGCAACTAGTCATGAGGGGTGCTAACTAGCTTATAGCTTTTTAGGCTAAGTGTGATGTTCTTGTACTACTCCATAGCTAAATCAAGTGAATCATGAATCAAAAAGTAACTTTGATAAACAAAACTCAAAAACTTGTAAGGTAAAAACTGGGGATAGGATCATTAAACATAAAGTAAAGTGTGATGAGGCCTTGCTCTTGTGGAGCTTTGCCTTAGGGTAGCTTGCAAGAATATTAGCTTGCCTTGAGTGGTATATTGATCAAAGTGTTCTTCTTCTTCCTCGTAGAAGACTTCCTCCTCCTGGTAGTCTCCGGTACTAGCGTCTATCAACGAATACGAGGATAACAATCACCAATCAATACTTAAAGCGGCTACTTAGCCTTAATGGCTCACTCAAGATGATCTATTATCATCACAATCATTTCTTAACAACAACTAGGGTTTTCTATTTAGTGGTAGGAAAATAATTTCCTCTCATTAAAATACTTATTAGGGTTTTTCTTTATTATTCTTGAGAAATAATTTCCTCTCATTGAATCTTGTTAATATTTAATCTCCTCAAATAATAATGTATGAACACATGTTGACCAAGGTCAACACTTCATATTTATCATTTGGGGAAAATGATTTAAATGAGGTATTATACCTCATGCAATTTAAATACTACTATGGACATGATTTAATATTCTCAAATAATAACATATGATTTATGCAAATTTTAAATTATAAAACCTGTTTTTATTACTTGGTCAAAATTATTTATTCAAGAATAATTGTTACATGATCCCTGTCATTTAGTACTACTTCACAGTTTGTAAACAGTTTTGAAGTTCAGATTTTAAATGTACTCAAAAGACAAGAGAAACAAAGCAAAAGGCACCCAGTATTTGATCACTGGATCTTAAACTCGCTGCACATGAAAGCAGAGAACTAGACTGACTCGATGGCTTTCAGAAGAAAAAAAAAGGAAACAGAGGTGCTGACGTGAAGCTACAACTAACTCAAAGTAACACTTTAACTGAAAAACAAAACAGTGCTATTGAAACAGCGACAGAGTAGAGAAGATGGTTTTTGTTTACAGGAGAACCCGGTGATCAACTAAAGAACAAACTGGCAAGTTCACGTTCTTGTTAAGCTACATGCAGCCGAGAGAAAAACGAAGTCATATGTAGCTACAGAGACTGGAGACAAGATACTGAATTGATACGCCAAACGGTGCTCTGAAACTGAGCAGGATAAAAACGCTGTTCTAATACTGAAAAACAACAGACTTTAGGAAGGATGGAGCGTTCAAGTCCTGTGGAAACGATCCTGGGATTCATGGAAAAATAGAGCAACCATCTGGGTTAGCATCGATTGGTGGTGAGATACATACACGAGTCA
Organism: Lolium multiflorum; assembly: GCA_030979885.1. Taxonomy (NCBI): domain Eukaryota; kingdom Viridiplantae; phylum Streptophyta; class Magnoliopsida; order Poales; family Poaceae; genus Lolium; species Lolium multiflorum. Next base: position 127,742,445 of record CM061747.1, on the reverse strand, counting down.
CGTAAACTGTCCAGGATGGAAAAACAAAATTGGGGAACTGACGAAAACGCAGTGACCACGATCTGAATTCAGAAGACGCTGGTGCAAGTGTGATGCGTGGTCTTGTGCTCAATCGAAGTACAGCAACAGAGGATAGAGGAGAGCGATTGGGACGAAACGGTGCTCACCCAGCTGGGACTGCGATGGCGAAGTAAAAAGGTCGAGGAAGCAGACGACGGTGAGACGGACGACGAACTCGACGACGACCGCGATGAAGGCGACGGCGGCGGTGTGGTTGGGGAAGACGTCCCGGAGCTGCTCCTGCTCCGAGGATTCAGCGAGGAGGAAGAGGGCACCACGGCGGCTCCATCCCCGCGCTCGGCGCAGCGAACGGCGGCGAACTACGACAGCAAGGACAGCGATCTCCGGCTAGTTTTCTTGGTCCTACGGACGAACTAAAATCTCAGATTGAGAAGAAAGAAAGAATTGGGAGGAGGCGGCAGCGAGAGGGAGTAGGGGTAGGGTTGAGTTGAGGCTCGATCTGAGGAGGGGAAGTGCAAGGAGCAGGTAGAGATGCTCACGCCGTGAGGTAACAGAAAACGGGGGACGACCATGACCAAAGACAGGAAAAAGAAGAAGGCCGGCCGGGTGCTCCTGGCCTGGTGGCTAATTTGATTTTTCTTTCTTTTACAATTTATTTCATTTTCTTTTATGTTTTCTTTTATTTAAAGCAAAGCCAAATTGAATTGGGATAAGAATAGGAAAGTTTGTAAATAATTTTAATTCATTGTTGTATCTACTGGAAACAAAACCAAACATTTGCTACCTTCCAAAAAGTATTCTTAAGTTGATTAATTGCAAAGTAAGAAATTAAAGAGAAGGGGTTTAATATCAACCCATATTTACTAGAAAGATTTGGCATGACCATTTGGAACATGGTCAAGTATTAGGAATAGGATAGGTAGGCTTAAAGGTTGGAACATCGCAAGTGAGATGTGAGGTAAAACAAGAGATAGAAAACAACACATAAAAGATGAAAGGCAAAATAAAACCAAATGCAATTTTTATAAGAACCAAAAGTGACATGATGAGATGCATGAATGCAAGATGATGCACAAACTTGCAAAACTAAAAGGGTAGCTCACTTGGTTGATAGAGAATTTCACAAGCTTTCCAAATATATAAAATTTATCAAATTTGGCTCAGTAAATTTGAAGTTATTCAATTTCTAGCAAAGCACCAGTATTCAAATTTGATTTAAACGAATTAAACAAAGTTTGAATGAGATGGGCGTGCGGGAAAAGAATTGGGCCGGCCCAGCTGTGCTCCGGTGCGCAGCGGGCCGCCTGACAAGGGGACACACATGTCAGCGACGCTTAACGCGCCGAAGCGGTACGCTCGCGGAGAGTCGTTGGATTAGAAGTGAGATCGACGGACGAGGTGCGTCGTCGTCTCCGGCGAGCAAGGGCTACTGGCGCGGCGAGGGTAGGGGGTCGGAGAGCTCACCGGGCTCCGGCGAGTCTGGGCGTCGATGCAGGAGGAGGTTGTCGAGGGTGGCGGAGCTGCTGGTACAGGTGGCGTCGCCTGAGGTGGTCAGGAGCTTCTCCTTCGTCGAGCTACTGCCGCGGTGATCTCCGGCTACATTCCGGCGGCTGGGTGGACAATGTGGAGTGGCGAGAGGTCGAGGCGAGCTAGAGAGGGGAGGAGAGCAAGCTGGTGTGGAGAAATCGTCCAGGGGCGTCCTGCTTTTATAGTGGCGAGTGGTGGCCGAGGCGGAGCGGGGTAGGTCATGGTGGCGGCGGCGCTAGGGGTCGCTAAAGGGCAAGGTGAGGGGCGCGTCGTGTTGGCGATGTCACCATGGACCTAACGCGCGTCATGGCGAGGACAGGGGTTGACGGAGGCGTGCAGGCGACATCATGTACTGGCGCGGGTACCGGCGGAGGACGGCGATCATGGCGACGGCGACAGTGCTTCCGCGAGCCAATGAGGTTGTCCAGGAGGGAGCTGACGTCAAGGAGAGCAGGTTGGTGAAAGGAGAGATCGAGGGTAGCGCGGAGTCAACGGGGCACCGTGGCGCTCTGGCGCGCTCTGTGTCGCGATCATGCGCATGCTGGCGTCACTGGGCGCGTCTGGGCGCATCACGTTCCGGACGTTGTCGTGCTCGTCTTCGTCCTTGGCGGGTACCAGCATGACCAGGGGAGCAAGGAGAGTCTCCAAGACATGATGGTGCATGCTGGATGGGAGAGGAGAGGGGAGTTGGCATGGTGATGACCTAGGGGCTCGGCATGGCATGGTTTGGTCAAAATATCCAAGTACCAGGGGTACAAGTGGTTGGCTTTGCTCAAGGGGTGCCAGGAGAGGTCAATGATGGCAAAAGTGATGATGGTTCAGTAGAAGATCCATCAGATATAAGAGTGTGTGGAGTTGGTGAGTTTATGCACACAAGGGGTTTGTGTTAATGGCCGAAAGAAATGAATTTTTGAATTTTTGAATTCTTTTTGGTGGAAGTGATTTAAATAATATTTGGAACACAATGGTGGTGGTGGTGTTCAAAATGAAGTTAATTTGTGAAATTTCAAAAGTGACATGATCTAAAATCTGATTCAATGTCACCACTTTGCATCTTTATATTTATGAATTGGGAGAGAATTAGTCAAGGTGGTCAACACCAAAGTTGTTCACCTTGATGAGGTCTTGGATGAGGTGCAAAGAGTTGAGAATGTTTAGTTTAGAAAATCTCTTAATACAAGGGCTCAAAGTGGGTATCATGATATAATTGTCAATTTTGACCATTATCATATGTGAGTTGGTTTTTGAATTTCTCTTTATTTGATTTGCATTCCTTTGATTCAAAAGTGATTCTTATTAGTTTAGAAACATTTCCAAACCATTGAAACAAATTTAAAAGGTCTAGGTTAAAGATTTACAAAAATGGCCATAGCCTCATATATGGATTTCATATTTTTATTCTCTTTTCTTTTTCTTTGACCCAAGGTCATGGTTTTGGGTTCTTTGAGTGTTAGGTTAGGTTTAGTTGGTTTCAAACCATTTGGGTAAAGTATGAGGGCATAGGTCAAGATTTGCAATTTTGGCTATATGCCACATGTGCCTCTATGTATCTTTTTGTTTTATTTTTGTTTCACCTTTGATTTAGTTGGTAAGTGATAGGTTGGGTTTGTTGGGGTTTTTCAAACCATTTAAACAAGGTAGCTCATGGCATAGTTTGTTATTTGCAAGAATAGCTATAGGCTCACATGAGCTTTCTCTTTTATTTTGTTTTCTTTTTATTTGTTTCTCTTTGATGTTGAAAAGGGTAGGGTTTAGGGTTTAAGATCATTTCCAAAATACTTCAACAAGCAATCATGGCAAGAATCATCACACACGTGTATGAGCACTAGGCTCATAACTTAGTTTAATAAAAGTTTTTGTTGGTTCCAAAATTTGGAAATAGGAAAAATGAATGTTTCTTTGTTTTTAAAAAATTGGGGTGTTACAAACCCTTCCCCCTTAAACAAATCTCGTCCCGAGATTTTAAGAAAAGTTAGGTTCCTAAGAGAGATTGGGCAGATGAGTTAACAGGAAAACATATTTGACATGGCCTGGGGTGCTTCTTGGGCTTCAGTGGGATTCATGTGGTAGAGACGGTCGTTGCGGTCGTTCAGGTTCCTTCTAGCTGCGAAGCGGCTCTGGCAGGTGCAGATTGGGCATCTTGGCAAGCTTTTTGGGGCACTCATTGGAGTAGTGACCCACAGTTCCACATTCATAGCAGGTTACCGTTGACTTGTCCTTTGGGGCAATGGGGGTAGCATTGCTCCCAGTCCTTGGGGCAGTATTGGGGTTGTTGTTGTTACCATTGGGGGTTGTTGTTGTGGCTGTTGTTGTTGCTGATGTTGTGGCCTCCGGGCTTCGGGTGGCCTCCATTGTTGTTTGGGTAACTTGGGCGGTATGTCTGAGCAGTTGGCTTGTTGTATCGTGGGGTAAATCCTCCAGATGAATTGTTGCGGTACTTCTGTGTATGGTTGGGTCCAGTCTGGGGCATCATACGACGCTTGCGGTTCTCGTTGGCTTGGTGCAGTTTCCCTTCCATCTGTATGGCTGAATCCACAAGGGCTTCTACGTCAGCAAATGGGATGTTCACTAGTACAGTTTGCATCTCATCGTGCAGTCTGTTCAGGAATCTTTCCTTCCTTTTCTCCGTAGTGTCGGTCTCATCCGGGGCGTACCTTGACAGAGTGAGGAATCTGTCGCGGTATTCCACCACGGACATCCTTCCTTGTTTGAGTTCGCGGAACTCGTCTCTCATCTTCTTGATCAGTCCTTGGGGCACATGGTATTTGCTGAACTTGTGTTTTAAGTCTTCCCAAGTCATCATCTGTCCCGCATTCATTGCGCGGGCACTTGTCCACCAGGCTCTGGCATGTCCTGACAGGTGGTGGCGAACAGTACTTTCTCTGCGGCTTCTACTCCCGCAACTTCTAGGTTGTTCTCCATTGTGGAGCCAGTCATCAGCATCTAGGGTTCTTCTGTCTTGCTAAACATTGGGGGATTAGTGTTTTGGAAATTCTTCAGCTTCGATCCAGGATGATCATGGTTTCCATGGCCTTGATTGTTCTGAGCTATCTGCTGCAGTGCGGCAATATTGGCTTGTCGTTCAGCTCTCTCGGCTTCTCTATCTGCCATCATCATTTGGAGCATCTGCATCATTGCGTCTTGGTTGGTGCTACGGGTTGGTGGGGCCATCTGAACATTTGAGGTAGATCATGAGATAAGAGGGAATTTTCTATGACTTGTTTGGGGTAAAATTAAAATGTTTCAAAACTTGAGTAGTGTTGAGGGGGTAAAAACCAACAACACTTTTTCATTCATACCAAACATCACACATTACAAAACTAACACACCGTTGGTTTTAAGAACCATTCTCGTTCTACTATACAAGGGGACAGATACAAACTCACACTAGTGCTCTCTCGCGTAGGTGTAAGTTCAACTAAAGTGATCAAGTGTGCAAGGTTTTATTTAGGGGTATCAAGAAAAGTAGAGCATGGATTTCTCTTTTTGAAAAGAATCTCAAGGATAAGAGTGAGAATAAGTTTTCATAAATATTCAATTCATTTGTTTTGAAACTAAGTTTTTCAGACGTCCATTCTAACTAGGGTCTCCTAAGGTCAAACAATGGCTCTGATACCAACTTGTCAACACCCGGATTTTTAGATCCAGATGCCTATTATGCCCTTCATCGCAATCCCAGGAATATTGTTTTTGCGAGACATAATAGATTGATATCACAACACATCATTCATTACATCACATAATTGTCTTACATAGAGGGATCACATGATCCAGTCTTAATACATCATAGTGGATCTAGAGATCCTATTACAAAACACAGAGCGGAAGCGAAGTAACGGTTGCGGTCCATCTATTCCACAGGCTGTTGACGTCGAGTGATCCTAGTTGTCGTAGACGTCCTGCGTTCATCTTCCTCGTCTGCTGTTCTCCTTCATAGTCGGCCATTTGAATAGCCAGGACAAAGCCATGAGTACTTTAAAGTACTCGCAAACTAATACTAGTGTAAGTACTATCAATTTTATTAAGGGGATGCTAAGCTCTAGGTTTATTTGCATAAAGCCAATTTAGTTCACAAACATTTAGTAAAAGCCTCTTCATTTGCTAACTAACTCAAGTGGAAACATTAGTGTCATTCCCACCATTCTGTTGTGATTCAAGTCAAAGTCACCATTCAAGTTCAAGTCACAAGTCATATGTCAGATTTTTGAAAATGGTCTGATGACGGAACAGTATGGCCTTTCCAACCGTCCATAACCGTGGACGCGGCTATTCGAATAGTTCTACACTCTGCAGAGCGTACACTTGTGCCACAACATTTGCAATAATCCGTCGGGGTTAACTGGCCCTGATTTATCACACTCCGTGTGCGGACTACCAACCATAACCTTCCACTTACATATCCTAGTATAGGCACCTCTCCCCATGAGCTTGGCCTCCCGGTGAAGACAAACTGTCAACCTGGGAACTGCACAGAGCTTGGGCCGGACATTCACCTCATTTCACGTCATTTCACATCATTTCACATTCAACGGAGGCAGCCTCGGCATAACCCCTATGACGCTTGTTTAGAGGGAACCCATACTAAGATACATAAACTTCCAGTTAAGCCCTTACCCATAATCAGGTATTGTGGGGGTACTAAATAATTGGAATGGTATCGCATCCGAACCCAACCATCAGTTTTTGTAAAATTCACCATGTCATTTCAAGTCACATTCACCTTCAAAATCTTTCAATAGAATGACTCATCATTCCAAGGTTTTTAAAGTCATTTCATTTCACATGTTCCCATCTAGAGTAGTCAATTTTATTTGTTAGCACTAGCAACTAGTCATGAGGGGTGCTAACTAGCTTATAGCTTTTTAGGCTAAGTGTGATGTTCTTGTACTACTCCATAGCTAAATCAAGTGAATCATGAATCAAAAAGTAACTTTGATAAACAAAACTCAAAAACTTGTAAGGTAAAAACTGGGGATAGGATCATTAAACATAAAGTAAAGTGTGATGAGGCCTTGCTCTTGTGGAGCTTTGCCTTAGGGTAGCTTGCAAGAATATTAGCTTGCCTTGAGTGGTATATTGATCAAAGTGTTCTTCTTCTTCCTCGTAGAAGACTTCCTCCTCCTGGTAGTCTCCGGTACTAGCGTCTATCAACGAATACGAGGATAACAATCACCAATCAATACTTAAAGCGGCTACTTAGCCTTAATGGCTCACTCAAGATGATCTATTATCATCACAATCATTTCTTAACAACAACTAGGGTTTTCTATTTAGTGGTAGGAAAATAATTTCCTCTCATTAAAATACTTATTAGGGTTTTTCTTTATTATTCTTGAGAAATAATTTCCTCTCATTGAATCTTGTTAATATTTAATCTCCTCAAATAATAATGTATGAACACATGTTGACCAAGGTCAACACTTCATATTTATCATTTGGGGAAAATGATTTAAATGAGGTATTATACCTCATGCAATTTAAATACTACTATGGACATGATTTAATATTCTCAAATAATAACATATGATTTATGCAAATTTTAAATTATAAAACCTGTTTTTATTACTTGGTCAAAATTATTTATTCAAGAATAATTGTTACATGATCCCTGTCATTTAGTACTACTTCACAGTTTGTAAACAGTTTTGAAGTTCAGATTTTAAATGTACTCAAAAGACAAGAGAAACAAAGCAAAAGGCACCCAGTATTTGATCACTGGATCTTAAACTCGCTGCACATGAAAGCAGAGAACTAGACTGACTCGATGGCTTTCAGAAGAAAAAAAAAGGAAACAGAGGTGCTGACGTGAAGCTACAACTAACTCAAAGTAACACTTTAACTGAAAAACAAAACAGTGCTATTGAAACAGCGACAGAGTAGAGAAGATGGTTTTTGTTTACAGGAGAACCCGGTGATCAACTAAAGAACAAACTGGCAAGTTCACGTTCTTGTTAAGCTACATGCAGCCGAGAGAAAAACGAAGTCATATGTAGCTACAGAGACTGGAGACAAGATACTGAATTGATACGCCAAACGGTGCTCTGAAACTGAGCAGGATAAAAACGCTGTTCTAATACTGAAAAACAACAGACTTTAGGAAGGATGGAGCGTTCAAGTCCTGTGGAAACGATCCTGGGATTCATGGAAAAATAGAGCAACCATCTGGGTTAGCATCGATTGGTGGTGAGATACATACACGAGTCACGTAAACTGTCCAGGATGGAAAAACAAAATTGGGGAACTGACGAAAACGCAGTGACCACGATCTGAATTCAGAAGACGCTGGTGCAAGTGTGATGCGTGGTCTTGTGCTCAATCGAAGTACAGCAACAGAGGATAGAGGAGAGCGATTGGGACGAAACGGTGCTCACCCAGCTAAGACTGCGATGGCGAAGTAAAAGGTCGAGGAAGCAGACGACGGTGAGACGGACGACGAACTCGACGACGACCGCGATGAAGGCGACGGCGGCGGTGTGGTTGGGGAAGACGTCCCGGAGCTGCTCCTGCTCCGAGGATTCAGCGAGGAGGAAGAGGGCACCACGGCGGCTCCATCCCCGCGCTCGGCGCAGCGAACGGCGGCGAACTACGACAGCAAGGACAGCGATCTCCGGCTGGTTTTCTTGGTCCTACGGACGAACTAAAATCTCAGATTGAGAAGAAAGAAAGAATTGGGAGGAGGCGGCAGCGAGAGGGAGTAGGGGTAGGGTTGAGTTGAGGCTCGATCTGAGGAGGGGAAGTGCAAGGAGCAGGTAGAGATGCTCACGCCGTGAGGTAACAGAAAACGGGGGACGACCATGACCAAAGACAGGAAAAAGAAGAAGGCCGGCCGGGTGCTCCTGGCCTGGTGGCTAATTTGATTTTTCTTTCTTTTACAATTTATTTCATTTTCTTTTATGTTTTCTTTTATTTAAAGCAAAGCCAAATTGAATTGGGATAAGAATAGGAAAGTTTGTAAATAATTTTAATTCATTGTTGTATCTACTGGAAACAAAACCAAACATTTGCTACCTTCCAAAAAGTATTCTTAAGTTGATTAATTGCAAAGTAAGAAATTAAAGAGAAGGGGTTTAATATCAACCCATATTTACTAGAAAGATTTGGCATGACCATTTGGAACATGGTCAAGTATTAGGAATAGGATAGGTAGGCTTAAAGGTTGGAACATCGCAAGTGAGATGTGAGGTAAAACAAGAGATAGAAAACAACACATAAAAGATGAAAGGCAAAATAAAACCAAATGCAATTTTTATAAGAACCAAAAGTGACATGATGAGATGCATGAATGCAAGATGATGCACAAACTTGCAAAACTAAAAGGGTAGCTCACTTGGTTGATAGAGAATTTCACAAGCTTTCCAAATATATAAAATTTATCAAATTTGGCTCAGTAAATTTGAAGTTATTCAATTTCTAGCAAAGCACCAGTATTCAAATTTGATTTAAACGAATTAAACAAAGTTTGAATGAGATGGGCGTGCGGGAAAAGAATTGGGCCGGCCCAGCTGTGCTCCGGTGCGCAGCGGGCCGCCTGACAAGGGGACACACATGTCAGCGACGCTTAACGCGCCGAAGCGGTACGCTCGCAGAGAGTCGTTGGATTAGAAGTGAGATCGACGGACGAGGTGCGTCGTCGTCTCCGGCGAGCAAGGGCTACTGGCGCGGCGAGGGTAGGGGGTCGGAGAGCTCACCGGGCTCCGGCGAGTCTGGGCGTCGATGCAGGAGGAGGTTGTCGAGGGTGGCGGAGCTGCTGGTACAGGTGGCGTCGCCTGAGGTGGTCAGGAGCTTCTCCTTCGTCGAGCTACTGCCGCGGTGATCTCCGGCTACATTCCGGCGGCTGGGTGGACAATGTGGAGTGGCGAGAGGTCGAGGCGAGCTAGAGAGGGGAGGAGAGCAAGCTGGTGTGGAGAAATCGTCCAGGGGCGTCCTGCTTTTATAGTGGCGAGTGGTGGCCGAGGCGGAGCGGGGTAGGTCATGGTGGCGGCGGCGCTAGGGGTCGCTAAAGGGCAAGGTGAGGGGCGCGTCGTGTTGGCGATGTCACCATGGACCTAACGCGCGTCATGGCGAGGACAGGGGTTGACGGAGGCGTGCAGGCGACATCATGTACTGGCGCGGGTACCGGCGGAGGACGGCGATCATGGCGACGGCGACAGTGCTTCCGCGAGCCAATGAGGTTGTCCAGGAGGGAGCTGACGTCAAGGAGAGCAGGTTGGTGAATGGAGAGATCGAGGGTAGCGCGGAGTCAACGGGGCACCGTGGCGCTCTGGCGCGCTCTGTGTCGCGATCATGCGCATGCTGGCGTCACTGGGCGCGTCTGGGCGCATCACGTTCCGGACGTTGTCGTGCTCGTCTTCGTCCTTGGCGGGTACCAGCATGACCAGGGGAGCAAGGAGAGTCTCCAAGACATGATGGTGCATGCTGGATGGGAGAGGAGAGGGGAGTTGGCATGGTGATGACCTAGGGGCTCGGCATGGCATGGTTTGGTAAAAAATATCCAAGTACCAGGGGTACAAGTGGTTGGCTTTGCTCAAGGGGTGCCAGGAGAGGTCAATGATGGCAAAAGTGATGATGGTTCAGTAGAAGATCCATCAGATATAAGAGTGTGTGGAGTTGGTGAGTTTATGCACACAAGGGGTTTGTGTTAATGGCCGAAAGAAATGAATTTTTGAATTTTTGAATTCTTTTTGGTGGAAGTGATTTAAATAATATTTGGAACACAATGGTGGTGGTGGTGTTCAAAATGAAGTTAATTTGTGAAATTTCAAAAGTGACATGATCTAAAATCTGATTCAATGTCACCACTTTGCATCTTTATATTTATGAATTGGGAGAGAATTAGTCAAGGTGGTCAACACCAAAGTTGTTCACCTTGATGAGGTCTTGGATGAGGTGCAAAGAGTTGAGAATGTTTAGTTTAGAAAATCTCTTAATACAAGGGCTCAAAGTGGGTATCATGATATAATTGTCAATTTTGACCATTATCATATGTGAGTTGGTTTTTGAATTTCTCTTTATTTGATTTGCATTCCTTTGATTCAAAAGTGATTCTTATTAGTTTAGAAACATTTCCAAACCATTGAAACAAATTTAAAAGGTCTAGGTTAAAGATTTACAAAAATGGCCATAGCCTCATATATGGATTTCATATTTTTATTCTCTTTTCTTTTTCTTTGACCCAAGGTCATGGTTTTGGGTTCTTTGAGTGTTAGGTTAGGTTTAGTTGGTTTCAAACCATTTGGGTAAAGTATGAGGGCATAGGTCAAGATTTGCAATTTTGGCTATATGCCACATGTGCCTCTATGTATCTTTTTGTTTTATTTTTGTTTCACCTTTGATTTAGTTGGTAAGTGATAGGTTGGGTTTGTTGGGGTTTTTCAAACCATTTAAACAAGGTAGCTCATGGCATAGTTTGTTATTTGCAAGAATAGCTATAGGCTCACATGAGCTTTCTCTTTTATTTTGTTTTCTTTTTATTTGTTTCTCTTTGATGTTGAAAAGGGTAGGGTTTAGGGTTTAAGATCATTTCCAAAATACTTCAACAAGCAATCATGGCAAGAATCATCACACACGTGTATGAGCACTAGGCTCATAACTTAGTTTAATAAAAGTTTTTGTTGGTTCCAAAATTTGGAAATAGGAAAAATGAATGTTTCTTTGTTTTTAAAAAATTGGGGTGTTACATACACGTCCTGTTGGCCGTCATCCTCGTATTGCTGCTCCCCTTCATATTCTGGCCATTTGAATAGCCAGGGACACAGCCGTGAGTACTTTAAAGTACTCGCAAACTAATACTATTGTAATTACTAGCAATTTTATTAAGGGGTATGCTAAGATCTAGGTTTATTTGCATAAAGCCAATTTTAGTTCATAAGCATTTCATAAAAGACTCTTCATATGCTAACTAACTCAAGTGGGAACTTTGGTGTCATTCCCATAACTCAGTTGTGATTCAATTCCATTTCACATTCATGTCACCATTCAGGTCACCATTCAGTTTAGAAATCATCTGACAATGGAAACATATGGCCTTTCCAATCGTCCGTAACCGTGGACACGGCTATTCGAATAGATTTACACTCTGCAGAGGTTGCACACTTGTGCCACAACATTTGATTACATCCGTCAGGGATAACCCTGAATAATCGTAACTCAGTACGCGGATCATCAACCATAACCTTTCACTTACATATCCTAGTATAGGCACCTCTCCCCATGAGCTTGGCCTCACAGTGAAGACAAACCGTCAGCCTGGGAACTGCACAGGGCTTGGGCTGGACAATTCACCTCATTCACGTCATTTCACATCAATTCACTTCCAACGGAGGCAGCCTCGGCATAACCCCTATGATGCTTGTTTAGAGGGAACCCATACTAAGACACATAAACTTCTAGCTAAGCCCTACCCATAATCAGGTATTGTGGGGGTACTAATAGTTGGAATGGTATCGCATACGACCACACCATCAGTTTTTATCAAGTTCATCATGTCCTTCAAGTCATATTCACCTTCAAAACTTTTCAAAGTCATTTCATTTCACATGTTCCCATCTAGAGTAGTCAATTTTAGTTGTTAGCACTAGCAACTAGTCATGAGGGGTGCTAACTAACTTGTAATGCTTTTTAGGCTAAATTTGATACTCTTGTAGTACTCTATACTTAGACCAAAGTTAACTATAAAAGGAAGCTTAAATATTCAAAGTGAAAACTTGTAAGAGTAAAACTTGGGATGGGTTCATGAAGCATAAGAAAAGATGAGTGTGCCTTGCTCTTGGTAGAGCTTTGCACTTTGCAAGAATATTAGCTTGCCTTGGTTGGTGTACTGGTCAAAGTGGTCTTCCTCCTCCTGGTAGTAGACCTCCTCCTCCTCTTGGTACTCCTCGGTACTAGCGTCTAAAAATGCATACGATGTATCCAAATCACCAAACAAGTTCAAAGACTAGACTAAGCACACACATGAATCACACAAACTATTCTAGCATCACCACATTGCCATCATGTTGGTTGATATTGTTTTATTCTTAAGAAAAATAATTTCCTCTCATTACAATTATTGATTAATGCTTTCTATTGAATTCTTGGAGAAATAATTTCCTCTCATTGGATCTTATTAAGATTTAATTTCCTCAACTAATAAGGTATGAACCCTTGTTGACCAAGGTCAACCATTCATACACATTATTTGAGAAATTGCTTTAAATGAGGTAGAGTACCTCATGCAATTTTTAATACCATCATACCTATGAATTAATATCACCAAATAATTTAATATGAGATTATATGGATCATGGTCACTACCTCATATTAAGTTACTTGGGACAAGGTTTAAATGAGGGAAAACACCTCACATGATTTATTTAATAGTTTTGGACAATGATCACTCAAAGTAACCATGACATATTTTTGCATAAACATGTAGTGTAAGTTAAATGTGATGTATAGGAGTTCGAATCAATTCAAAAGCATTTTTATTTGATTTTTAATAATTAGTTAAAGTTGGAAAAGTCCCTGCTTTGTTATTTTTGTCACATTAATTCTACAAAGAATTTCATGATGAGACCAGTGGGGTTGTGTAGATATTTTTACTAGCTTTCCAACGATATAAAATTTACCAAATTTGGTTTAGCCAATTTGAATCTATTGAATTTTGAAAAGAGGGACAGTATTGATTTTGAATTAATCTGGAAATTCGCATTTGAACTGAAACGGGCCGGCAGGAAAACTAACGGGCCCAAATCATTTAAACGGACAAAGTCCAGCCCACCACGCGTCCACGCAGGCGTGGACTGTCTGACGGTGGGCTCCACCCGTCAGTGGGCGTTAAACGCCGAATCGGTACGGGGACTGAGAGACGCACGATTAGATCGCGATCCAACGGACCACGTCCATCGTCGTCGACGGCGAGCACAGGCTACTGGCGCGACGGCGCTAGGGGGTCGGAGATCTCACCGGGGCTCCAGCGGCGGTGGGCAGTATGCGCGGTGAAGGTGTAGACAACGGCGAGGCTCCTGGTAGCAGCGGCGCGTCCTGGGGCGGCTCCAATCGTCGGCGAGGTTCCGCGGCGGCGCACGGCAGTGAGGTAGAAATTGAGCGACGGCGGTGGCTAATCGAGGCAGTGGAGTAGCTCAGGCGGTCGAGGGAGAAGAGGTGAGGGTGCTGGGGTGAATAAATCGAAGGATGGTGGCCTCCTTTTATAGGCGCGGAAGTGGCCGTGGGTGCTGCGGCGAACTCGACCACGGCGCGGCTTCTCCGGCGAGCTACTGGGCTAGGCGAGGGCGGCGCACTGCTCAGTACCTCGTGGCGGTCCTCTGGGTGGCGACAGCTAGCGTAGGCGGTGCCCAACTTGGTCGGGTTGCTGCGAGGTTCTAGCGCGGCAACGGCGGGATTTCTTCACCGTCACCGGCGGCGGCGGGCACGGGTTGGTGTCGCGTTCGTGTCTGGTGGCGTCGCGGTGGCATGTCGATGCTCAACGCGTAGAGAGGGGGTCCAGGGGATGCGCGAGGTGTGCGGCGCGTGTCCAGTGCGTGTCTGCAGCGTGCACGCACGAGGACGTCGGCATGGCTGGGCGCGCGTCGTCCGGCGACTGTCGTGCTCCTCCTCGACAATGGCTGGCGTAGGCAGGGGTAGGGGAGTGAGGTGAAGCTCAACGGCACGGTGGCCAGGGTTGGGGAAGGAAGGGAGAGGGGAGTGGTGTCCATGTGGAACATGGCCGGCATGGCCATGTCCATGCCATGCTAGGCCCTTTCCCTAGGGTTTCTATGCTGGTGAGAGAGAGAGGGGACCAGGGGACAGGGTAAAGGTCAAGTGGTGGAGTTAGGGTTAGGCAAACACTATTTGTATTAGTGTTTTGATTTGAAATGGATTTGAAATCCCAAGTTTTTGTCAAATTTGAATGGTGCAACAAAATTTGAAAATTGTGAGAGGAATGGATTGGATTTGCTTCAGATGATCTACCTCACACATTGGTGGTGGTGGAAATTTTAAATAAAGAGAATTGCAAATTTTCCAAGTGGGAGTGATGTTGAAATTGTTAAAAAGTCCCAACTTTGCTTGAGCATAGTTTTTGATCCAAGATGAATTTGCAGTGGTGGTCTTTACCAAAGTTGTTCACCTTGATGTTTACTTGGATGTGGTGCAAAGAATTGGAATTGTTTGGTTTGAAAATTTCAAACTACAGAGGCTCAAAGTAGTGATCAGACTAGAATTGGCAGATTTGACCATTAGTGTATGTGAGCACTATTTGATCCCAAATTTGATTTGATTTGAGTTTCTTTGATTTCAAAAGTGGTAATAAGTGTTTAGTAACATTATACAATTAATGGTGCAAGCCAAATTGGTCTAGGTTAAAGATTTGCAAGAATGGCATAAACCATATGTGAGGGTTTTGGAATTTCTCCTTTTTATTTCTTTTCTTTTTCTTTGATTTTATTTTGTGATCCTCTCTTGATCAAGTTAGGGTTTTAGAATGTACACATAAGCACATAAGCAATCATCATGGCATTTCACACAATAATGCACAAGTCCTATTCATAGCACTATATGCAAAATAAAAGTTTTTGTTGGTTCTAGATTTTGAGTATTTGGAATTCCTCTTCTTCATTGATTTGAAATTTGGGATGTTACAAACCCTTCCCCCTTACAAAAGATCTCGTCCCGAGATCTTAAAGAAAACTAGGTACTAAAGAGATCTGGGTATTCTTTCTTCATGTCTTCTTCCCGCTCCCAAGTGGCTTCGTCTTCGGTATGGTTGCTCCATTGAATCTTTAGGAACTTGATACTCCTGGTGCGGGTGGTTCTGTATGCTTCTTCCAGGATGCGAATAGGCACTTCGCGATACGTCAAGTCCGTGTTGATATCCACCGATCTGTGGTCGATATTCTTGAACACCTCGGTCTTCTCTGGCACCTCCAAGCATTTCCGGAGCAATGAGATGTGAAACACATTGTGCACGGCATTTCTTCTGGCAGTTCCACTTGACAAGATACTTCTCTCACTCGAACTTTGAAGAGTCCGACATATCGGGGTGCAAGCTTTCCTTTCAGTGGAATCTCTGCATTCCTTTAAGGGGGATACTTTGAGAGAGACAAATCTCCGATCTCGAAGGTCATCTCTCGGCGTCTCTTGTCGGCGTAACTCTTCTGTCTTGACTGAGCAGTCTTGAGGTATCCGCGAATCTTGTGCACTTTCTCTTCAGCTTCTCGAAGAACATCTGGTCCAAAGACTTGGCTCTCTCCGACTTTCGACCAATTTAGAGGGGTACGACACTTTCTTCCGTACAGGGCTTCAAACGGGGCCATTTGTAAGCTCGCTTGGTAACTGTTGTTGTACGAGAATTCTGCGTAAGGCCGGCAGTCTTCCCACTTAGATCCATACTCCAGTACATAGGCTCTCAACAGATCTTCCAATATCTGGTTGACTCTTTCAGTCTGTCCATCGGTCTACGGGTGATAAGCGGTGCTGAAATTCAGTCGGGTTCCTAGTCCTTCATGCACTTTCTCCCAGAATCTTGAGGTGATTTGGGATCCTCTATCTGACACAATTGACTTCGGGGTTCCGTGCAGGGCGACTATTCTGGAGATGTATAACTCAGCTAACTTCGGGCCTTGATAGGTGGTCTTGACAGGGATGAAATGAGCTACCTTGGTCAATCTATCTACTACTACCCAAATGGAATCATTTCCTTTGCTAAATTTGGGCAGTCCAGTGATAAAGTCCATTCCGACCGAATCCCACTTCCACTCTGGAATCTGCAGTGGTTGCAGCAATCCTGCGGTCGGCGATGTTCCGCCTTGACTCTCAATGAATATCACACTTGGCGATGTAGCTTCCAATCTCTCTCTTCATTCCATGCCACCAAAATTGTTCCTTCAAATCCTGATACATCTTGGTACCTCCGGGGTGGATAGAGTAAAGGGTGTCGTGGGCTTCCTGCAGAATAACTTGCTTTAACTCTGAGTCTGATCGCACGCACATGCGTCCATTGTACCAGAGGACTTCTTCTTCATCTTCGGTGAATCCCGGTGCTTTCCCTGCAGCTATTTGGCTTTTGATTCCGTCAATGCTGGCATTTCCTTTCTGTGCTTCTTTGATCTGACCAATCAAGGTGGGCTGAAGCTTGATGCTGGTTAGGAATCCTTCACTAACTAGTTCCATTCTAAATGCTCAAACTCTTGGTATAGGCTAGGTTGTTCTTCTGCTATCATGGAGTTCAGCGACACGGATCTATAGCGCATCCGCTACCACATTGGCCTTGCCGGGTGGTAGTGAATCTCCATATCATAATCCTTGATTAACTCCAACCATCTTCTGCCTCATATTCAGCTCCTTGGGTGAAAATGTACTTGAGCTCTTGTGATCAAGTAGATCTCGCATCGATTACCCATGAGGTAATGGCCAAACTTTTAGTGCTAAAACTACGGCTGCAAGCTCGAGGTCGTGGGTTGGGTAGTTCTGCTCATGTTGCTTCAGTTGCCGAGACAGATAAGATATCACCTTGCCTTGTTGCATCAACACACATCCAAGACCAATCTTGGATGCTCACAATAGACGTTGAATGGCTTGGTGATGTCCGGCATGATCAGGATTGGGGCAGTGGTCAGTCTTGTCTTCAGCGTCTGAAAGCTCTCTTCACATTTGTCCGTCCATGCGAACTTCTTGTCCTTCTTCAGCAGTTGAGTCATTGGTCTGGCTATGCTGGAAAATCCTTCAACAAACCTACGGTAGTATCCGGCTAATCCGAGAAATGCACGGACTTCAGTCTGAGTGGTTGGGGCTTTCCATTCTTCCACTGTTTTGATTTTGGGGATCTACAGCTATTCCTCCTGCAGACAAGATATGTCCCAGGAATCCTACTTCCTTCAACCAAAACTCGCACTTGCTGAAATTGGCATACAACTTGTGATGTCTAAGGGTTTCTAGGATGATCTCCAAATGTTGCTCATGTTCCTCTTCGGTTTTGGAGTACATAAGGATGTCGTCGATGAAGACAACGACAAACTTATCCAAAAAGTTCATGAAGATTTTATTCATGAGGTTCATGAAGTAAGCGGGGGCATTGGTTAATCCAAATGACATGACGTTGTACTCATACAACCCATATCTGGTGGTGAAGGCAGTCTTTGGGATATCCGTTGCACGGATCTTCAGCTGATGATAACCGGTCCTAAGATCAATCTTAGAGAACACGGTGGCACCGGTCAACTGGTCAAACAGGTCTTCTATCTTTGGCAAGGGGTATTTGTTCTTGATGGTGACATCGTTAAGCTTACGGTAGTCCGTACATAAACGAGTGGCACCGTCCTTCTTATCCACAAACAAAACTGGGGATCTCCAAGGCGACGCACTTGGTCGGATCAAACCTTTGGCTAGCATATCATCCAGTTGCTTCTTCAGTTCCACTAACTCTGTCGGGTTCATACTATAGGCTCTCTGGCTATAGGTCCTGTTCCAGGGATTAACTCAATTGTGAACTCGATATCCCGATCTGGGGGCATACCGGGTAGATCATCAGGAAACACATCGGGGTATCGACAAACGACCCTGATCTGATCCAGAGTTGGCTTGGCTACACTCTGGTTGCAGGTAAACTTTCTGGGCAGTCTCTCAGAGATGTGTTCTACTAACACTCCGTTGCTACTGGTCATGGTGATGGCTTTCTTGCCGGTCAATTAATCCATGATCAATCCATACCCAGTACTACTTCCCCTTTTGTCCCCGAGAACAATCAAGTTTGCATAAAAACTACTTCATGTATTCTGATAGGCACATCCTTGCAAAATTTTCTAGCTTTGGTGGTTGAACCAGGTATTTGAACTATCATGACATGCTTCAAACTGATAGGTTGAATTTTACTAGTGCATGCAAATTCTTCAGTAACAAACGAATGGGATGCTCCAGAATCAAACAACACTCCTGCAGGTACTGAGTTAACAGAAAACATACCTAGTACAACATCTGGTGCTTCTTGGGCTTCTTCAGCATTCATGTGGAAGAGACGGCCGCTGCGGTTATTGGGTTTGTTGGGGTGAACTTCTGCGGTGGAGACACGGCGTTGGCTGGCAGGGCAGCGGTGTTGGCGGCGATCTTGGCTAACCTCTTGGGGCACTCGTTGGAGTAGTGACCCACGACTCCACACTCAAGTGATGGTTGACTTGTCCTTGGGGGCGACGGGGACAGCGTTGCTCCCAGTCCTCGGAGCAGTGTTGGGGTTGTTGGTGTTGGGGGCTCTTGGCGGGGCGCGGTTGTAGTTGGTGTTGCTGGCATGGTGGGGGTTGTTGTTGTTGTGGTAGCCTCCTGGCCTTGGGTTTCCCCCACTCCGGTTCTGAAAACCGGGACGAGACATCTGCACCTTCGGCTTGTTGTTGTTTCTTGGGGCGAAACCTCCGCTTGAGCTGGGACGATACCTTGGGGCATTGCTAGCCCCCCTGATGCATTATGCGGCGTTTGCGGTTTTCATTGGCTTGGTGCAGCTTGCCTTCCATCTGGATGGCAGAGTCCACCAGGGCTTCAAGGTCGGTGAAGGGGATGTTGACTAGCACAGTCTGCATCTCGTCATGCATCCGTTCAGAACCTCTCCTTCCTCTTTTCGTGGTGTCGGTCTCATCGGGGGCATACCTTGACAGTGTGAAACCTGTCGGTATTCTACCACCGACATCCGGCCTTGCTTCAATTCACGGAACTCGTCCCTCATCTTCTTTATCAGACCTGGGGGCACATGGTACTTGCTGAACTTGAGCTTGAAATCAGCCCAAGTCATGACCTGTCCGGCGTTCATAGCACGGGTGCTGGTCCACCAAGCTCTTGCTGGTCCTGCTAGGTTGTGCGTGGCAAACAACACTTTCTCGTTGGCATCCCAGCCACTTCTAAGTTGTTTTCCATAGTGGAGCCAATCATCGGCATCCAGGGGTTCTTGATCTTGCTGAAGACAGGTGGGTTGGTATTCTGGAAGTTCTTGAGCTTTGATCCTGGGTGATCATGGTTCCCATGGCCATGATTGTTGTTGGCGAGCTGTTGCAGTGCTGCTATGTTGGCTTGACGCTCAGCTCTGTCATTCTCTCTATCGCCATCGGGTCTGCAGCAGTTGCATCATAGCATCTGGATTTGCGTTGCGATTCGGACGAGCCATCTGAACATGTAGAGAGATCATGAGATAAGAGGGAATTTTCTATGGCTTGTTTTGGGTAAGTTTTAGGGATTTCTATTTTCGTGCCCTCGGGTCCTTAGTTGTGCTCAGTTTTCCCCAGCTCCTTAGTTTTTCCTCAGTTTTACCCAAACGTTTGTCTGAACCGCAGAAGGAGCTCGGACGGAAGGAATCCGTTAAGTTGACCGTTCCGTGCTGACGAGTGGGGTCGTGTCGTTTGTGGGGTCGCGTCGTGTGGGACCGCTCGTGTGGGGCTGGTAGGAAGGGACCGCGTGGGACAGGACGAGAGCGTGTTTGTGTGGCCGTAGCGTGTGGGGCCGTAGCGTGTGGAGCCGTGTGGGTCGGGACGGGGCACGAGTGGTTTCTGTCTCTTTCGCCCAGATTAGCAGTTTTCAATGTACCTTTTCCTCTCTATCGCTCGATCTCATTCATATTTGATAGCCCAAATTGGTAGCAAATCTAGAGCAGCTTCTCCTTCTATTTTTAACGCCATTCATTTCTTTATGCCTTCGTTTTTACCCAATCAGGTAGGGAATCTAGGGCACAAATCCAGAGAAAATATAGGATAAGCTGCATACAGCAACCAACATAGCATAGATATATTCAGGACAGATCCAAAAGTAGTACCGATAGATCCAACATAAGCTACATTTTACATGAATTTAAGCTGCTCTGCGATAGAGCAGTCACATACAGAGAGTGCAGTAGGCACGTTCAACGCCTCCGGGTAGCGCGTGTGACTCGCTTGGAGGTTGCGCAGGTGAATCCCAAGTGCTTTGTGTTTGGCCATGTACGCATGCACGTTCACGGTCCTTCCAACTCTAGCGCCACATCGCCAATGGATTCAGCATGGTTCACCAGGGAGTTGAAGTCGGTGTCGCGGAGCCTCCTGTTGCAGAAGGGGCACTTGTAAATGCCTCGAGCAAAGGGGCCATCGTAATGGCCGGACTGCAGCCTTGAGGACGTGACGAGTCTTGGTGTGGAAGGACTCGTCGTCGCTGTCGGCGTCGCTCTCTCCACCTGTCACGTAGCACCAAAGATCATGCAAAAAACACGGAGTCAATTGCAACGATGATTGAACAGAGAGTGAACAAAAAATCATGCATGATAATATGGGCTCAAAAAAAGAGGTAGCCTCAGTTACATTGGACACACTTATATCCAGGATTTGAGTCAGTAAACCAAAGATCATGCACAACAAATTTGTACACACCAATTGTTTACTGACCAAACCCTGAATCAATTTAGGGATGCCCAAATATTCATCATCATCGGCACAAATCTTAAACAAAAGCAAATCACAAACACTAATAGCGCAAGATCTAACACAAAAGGATCGAACTAGGAACAGACGAACAGTAATAACGCAAGATCTAACACAAAAGAGATTGAACTAGGGAGCAGGCGAGCATGAATAACGCAAGATCTAACACAAAAGGATGAACTAGGAACATACGAACAGTAATAACGCAAGATCTAACAAAAAAGGATTGAACTAGGAAGAGACGAACAGTAATAACGCAAGATCTAACACAAAAGGATTGAACTAGGAACAGACAAACCGTAATAACGCTAGATCTAACACAAAATGATTGAAATGAGATAAGAACAAGGGAACAAAGGGTTACCTCCGTCGTGATCGACGATGGTGGTGTCGTAGGGGTTCTCCGGCGCGTCGTACTACTGGTTTGTACGGGTCCCAATCGACGGGGATGGACGGTGGCGGGCTGATGCGCCGGCTCGCTACGTTGGCAGCAGCAGGGAAAGGACACAGGCCGGCGGCCGCGATGCGCCGCTGCTACGTTGAAATGCGAGGGGGCACAGGAGGGGGCGGCGACCGATACGCCGCTCGCTCGTTGGAAGCATGACAGAGGCACGGACGGGGCGCGGATGTGCAGAGCAATGGGCATCTCATTCTTCTCCATCGCCGGCGGTTTCGGGGTTTTTTCTTGGTTGTGGAGAAGATGATGGGACAGAGAGGCGGTTGCGTGAGCAGTGAGAATGTGGAAGAAAGAGGGGCTCTATAAGACGCAGGTGGCGTGTACACCCAACACGTCCGCTATGCATGGCTGCACGCGTGCACCGCTACACGAGTCTAACCACAGGACGTTTGGTGTACTCAGTTATAACCTCGGGCCTTATACAGAAATTTTATCTGTACTCAGTTTTCCCCTCGAGGACTTAGACCGGCAAGTGCAATATACTCAGTTTTACCTCAAGTAGCTGGTCAACAGAGAGTCAACAAATGAGATTAACATAGCTAATTGAGTCATTTCATGCGCAAAAAAATCCAAAAAAATAAAAAACATAGTGGCAACTACTCATGGAGTCTTCCTACGCAACCTGCCACCTAGAAAACCTTAACAAACATATATAAATCAAGTTTTACAACAAATTGCCACTCACTAGTGTAGCTATGAAGATGCATGGTTTTCCACCCAAACCCCTTTGCAAAACATCTTTCCCAAAACATAGTTTGTCTAAATGATGCCATAATTGTCACACTCATGTATATTTGAATTGCAAATAATTTGATGTAGCCCAATATGAATTATATTGTACAAAACACACATTTTCATTTTGTAATTCTTTTGTTTGAATCCCTTAGTCTATTTACTATTTATGTGCCCTTGGATTCTTAGTACTACTCAGTTTTGCCCTCAAGTACTGTCACAAATGCTCTGAGAAGCCCAAACTTATCCTGATTGGTTGAGCCGTTGTCACACGGATCGACTCCACGAACCGTTGATCCACTGATCTAACGGGCAGTATACCCCTATCCGTCTCTTCGTGGCAACCTCTCTCTCTCTCTCTCTCTCTCTCTCTCTCTCTTCGTGGCCACCCATCTCTCTCTCTCTGTCGGTGGAGAATGCAATAACGAGTTTGCCACTTAATATAGTTTGGGATATAGTATTGGTATAAACATGAGGCATACATTTTTGCGGATTTCGGTGATTGCATTATTTTCACCCCTCTAACAATTATCAACTATCTTTAACTGTCATTTTCTTTTAGGGAATATAGTTGGGATATGGTATTGGTATTTTGGAATTTTGGAAACCTAAAAGTGGTATAATTTTGGTATAAACATGAGCATACATATTTGCGGATTTCGGTGATCATTATTGTCACCCCCTAACAATTATCAACTATCTTGAGCTGTCCTTTTCTTTAGGGAATATAGTATTGGTATTTTGAAACGGCCTAAAAGTGGTATAATTTTGTTATAAACATGAGGCATACATTTTTGCGGATTTTGGCGATTGCATTATTTGTCACCCCTCTAACAATTATCAACTATCTTTAGCTGTCCTTTTCTTTTAGGGAATATAGTTTGGGATATGTATTGGTATTTTGGAAAGGCCTAAAAGTGGTATAATTTTGGTATAAACATGAGGCATACATATTTGCGGATTTCGGTGATTGCATTATTTGTCACCCTCTAACAATTATCAACTATCTTTAGCTTTCCTTTTCTTTTAGGAATATAGTTTGGGATATGGTATTGGTATTTTGGAAAGGCCTAAAAGTGGTATAATTTTGGTATAAACATGAGGCATACATATTTGCGGATTTCGGTGATTGCATTATTTGTCACCCCTCTAACAATTATCAACTATCTTTAGCTTTCCTTTTCTTTTAGGGAATATAGTTGTAATTTCGGTGAATGCACACACTAACTTTGAAAACAACTACAAGTACATGTAACTGAATAATGGATTTGTAACAAGGTATCCCTTGTAACAACTTCTAGCGCCTGGTGAGCAATGATAAGAATCCGATCGTAATTATACAACAAAAAAACAACCAGCCATCAGATTAGCTTCTTCAACTCGATCAGTTGCCTTAACTGTATTCTTCAGTTCTCCCTTCACTTCCACCAGTTTTGCATTGGGAGCATTAGGCATAATCGGAGGTCCCTAATCGGAACGGCTCCTCTCTCCGCCGCATTCTACAGCAAGTCCCCCTCCCAAATTGCGCCCCCCAATAGCGCCAATTGATTCCTGCAACGAAGCCTTGAACGTACACATCGATCCACTCGAAATGCATTTCTTCAAGATCTGAAAACAACAACGTGAACCCTAAATCCCAAATTCGAGGGAATAACAAGAAAATCGAGAGAAAACAAGAAATTGGAGCGAGATCTAACCTTATCCCCCTCTCTATATGGCAAGCTCTCGCATGCAACGAACTCACGTCCACGTTGCCGTTCTCGTCCGTCTTACAGATCGACCGCTTCAGAGGCTCCTGGCGTGGGCAGTCGGGCATCTTGTCAAAGGCACGGGTCCATACTGCGACCATGAAGAACGGGAGGTCGAAGAGAAACTAGACATCACCCGCGTGCCGGAGAAGGGCTGCCGCTGGCGGAGAAATCAAGAACCATCAACACGCTAGAAAATAGGCAATCAGTGGCGCACCACCTTTTGCCATCAGTGGCGCACTAGTGGTGCGCCACTACTATCACGCCACTACTAACTATTACCAATGGCGCACCTCCTAATGCGCCACTACTAAGATAAATACTAGTGCCGCACCTGCTAGTGCGCCATTGCTAAGCTAAACAATGCGCCACTAGCAAACAGGGAAGGTGCGCCACTATCAAATCTGTAGGGTGCGCCACTGAGCCAATTATTAAATTAAAAATCTGTAGGGTGCGCTACTGAGCCAACTATTAAATTAAAGAAGGCCACGTCCCTATGGGCGGTGTATCTCAGCGATGGATCCGAGCGAGCCATTTAAAAAAGGACCACTTTTATTAATTTATTACATAACATTGTAACATGGTGGGGCCCGACCAAAATGAAAAAAGTACAATCATACTGTAGTTTCTAAACTTTGCAACTAGGACCCTAAAAAAATAAAAAAAGCAATCAGATCCTAAAGACGCGGTGGCGCAGGCGTTGTTGCCTCCATGCTCTCGTCGACGACTGCGCCGTGGCGAGCTTGTCCGCGACGACGGCGACCGTGGTGATGTCGGTAGCGGCGGCGGCAGCTCCCTCCACAGGAGGGACGGGCTGGGGGAGGAGACGGCCCGGCGGTGGCCGACATGGCGGGGCACGGCGACGAGACGGAGCCGGTGGGTGCTCTGCGTCGGCGAAGTCGCAGAATCCGTCGATCTTGACCGCCACTCTGGACTCCTTGATCCTCGGGGCGAACCACACACGAGGGGAGGGGACGAAGTCAGGGTAAATTCCCCGGAGAGACGCCGCAGATCGGCGCGGGGAAGATGGAAGGGAGGAGGGGACGGGGTACGTACGTGAGGGTGCGTGGCTAGCGCCGGCCTCGAACCAGCGCTCAGCGGCGCGGACTTGGTCGTCCGTCTCATCGGCGACGAAGTCGAAGTAGTTGGGCGCGCGGTACTCGTACGCCTCGTCCACCTAGAACTGCGGCGGCGGCGCCGCCTATGACGAGGGTTTCGTCTCCGTCAACATGGAAGGCCAGAATTTTCTATTCTAGGGGTAGGAGCACGCGAGCTAGGGTTCTGATTTGGGAAGTGGGCGATGTGCGGGCGGGGGGATCGGAGCGGTGGGTGGCTCTTGGGGAAGAGATAGGAACGGTGGAGAGGGCAGCGTAGAGAGAGATAAGTGCGTTGGTGGTGCGGTAGGTGGGGGATACCACGTGGAGGAAGGGGCCAGCACAGTGGCGCACCACGCGCAGATGAGCCATGGGGTGCGATTTTGGTCAGCACACAGTGGCGCACCTGTATGTGGTGCGCCACTGCTAACTCTATACCTATCTTTAATCCAGTTCAAAGATTAGTAGTGGCGCATCATTATAATAGTGCGCCATTGGTAATGGGCTAGCAGTGGAGCACCACTTTTTGGTGCGCCACTGCTAACTAGCAGTGGCGCACCAAAGTAGGTGTGCGCCACTGATATCATTCTTACGGCTAGGCCTTTTCCTAGTAGTGAAAGGGGAAGCAATGGCACGGGCACGGGCGCGGGGCTAGCTCGGGCTCCCATTTTGCAACGGTCACCTGGGTAAGCTGTGGGTCCGGCGCGCTAACGTGGACAGGTTGTGGGTCCCACGATGATCTGGATAAGTGGAGACGTGTCCACTGCGGGGCACCAACAGCGGCCCCACTTGCCAGCACCAACCAACGTCAACTAAACGGGATTCTTCCGTCCGAGCTCTTTCTGCGGGTTATAGACAAGGGGGGGGGGGACTGAGGAAAAACTAAGGATCTGGGGAAAACTGAGTACGACTAAGGAGCCGAGGACACGAAAATAGAAATCCCTAAGTTTTAAACATTTAAAACTTGAATTCTTTTGATATGAAACACAAACACACATTCATTCATTCAAACATCACATATTACAAGCTAACACCTCCATGGTTTTAAGAACCATTTTCTCGCGCTACGATACAAGGGACGGGATACAACTCACACCTACATAAGTGATCAAGTGCAACTACTCCACATCGATAGGGACGAAGTCATCTACTCCGGCCTCCAGGAACTCGTAGTCCTCAACATCAGTGTACTCATCCTCCTCGAAGTCATCGTCGTCACTCAGGAAGGCTCCTCTTCCCTAAATGTCTTCTCCTTCCTCTTCCATCTCCATCAGCTGATCCTCCTGGGCCTTGACAGTGGCATCCAAGGAGACTATCTTTGCGCGAAGGCGCGCAATGGTAGCGTCCTTCTTCGCACGCTGCAGGCGGAGTGACTTGCGGTCCTTGGCGAGCATCTTGATGGCATCGGCATGGTGAGCCAATGCCATGTGAGTCTGGTTGGTGTAGGCGCAGGAGTTGTCCAGCTCCTTCTGAGTCTGATACAGCATGAAGTCTAGATGATCCACGTGGTGCCTCAGCTCGGGGTAAAGCTGCAGCTCCATGGGTGCTCCAAAGGAGTCACGCCTTGCATATTTAGCAAAGCGAGACGCGAGTATCGCCACCACATTCTGCCCGCACAGACGGTCAAGTGCTTCCTGGAGAGCACGAGCTAGTCCCTCCAGCCAGCTACTTTCCCTGAAGGAGAAGAGGATCCTCTCAGAGGTAGGAGGCTCCACCTTGCCCCTCATATCAGCGGTGATAACCCACTGAAGCTCCCCTCCTTGCGTCCGGATGCCTATTATGTCATACATCGCAATCCCAGGAATATTGTTGTTGGGAGGCATAATAGTTAAGTATCACAGTCATCATTCATTACAAACCATATTGTCTTACAACTTGAATCACATGATCCATATTACACAAATAGTTGATCTCTCTAGTTTTTAGCGGAAGCGTAAAGATAAAGGGACTCTCTAGTCCACAGGCCAACGCTTTACGTTAGAAGAACTCCTAGTTGTTGTAGGCGTCCTGCCATCATCCTCGTCACTTTTGTCCTCTTCATAGTCTGGCCATTTGAATGCTTGGGACACGGCCGTGAGTACTTTAAGTACTCGCAAACTAATACTAGTGTAAGTGCTAGTCATTCTAGTAAGGGGGTGCTAAGCTCTAGTTTCTTTGCATAAAGCCAATTTTAGTTCACAGGTATTTGCTAAAGACTTATTCATGTGCTAACTAACTCAAGTGGGAACATTAGTGTCATTCCCGCAACTTGGTTGTGATTCAAAAACAAGTCACCATTCACCATTCATTTTATCAGTATTTTCAAGACTAACACTGGAAACTGTATGGCCTTTCCAACCGTCCGTAACCGTGGACACGGCTATTCGAATAGGTTTACACTCTGCAGAGAGGTTGCACACTTGTGCCACAACATTTGATTTCATCCGTCGGGATAACCCCGAATCATCGTAACACAGTACGCGGATCATCAACCATAACCTTTCATTTACAAACCCTAGTATGAGCACCTCTCCCCATGAGCTTGGCCTCCCGGTGAATAGCTGTCAACCTGGGCTGCACAGGCTTGGCCGTACAATTCACTTCAATTCACATCATTTCTCAACCACGGAGGCAGCCTCGGCATAACCCCTATGATGTGTGTTCAGAGGGAACCCATACTAAGATACATAAATTTCTAGTTAAGCCCTTACCCATAATCAGGTATTGTGGGGGTACTCAAGAATTGGAAAGGTATCGCATTCAAACCAATATCAGTTTTTAATCAAAAATCACTATCTTCTCTTGGTCATATTCACCTTCAAAATTCATTCAATGGAATGCATCATCATTCCAAAGTTTCAATGTTATTTCAGTCACATGTTCCCATCTAGAGTAGTCAAATTTTAGTATTAGCACTAGCATCTAGTCATGAGGGGTGCTAACTACTTGTAATGCTAGTTAGGCTAAGTTTGATACTCTTGTAGTATTCTAGACTTAGACCAAAGTTAACTATAAAGGGAAACTTCAATATTAAAGTGAAAACTTGAAAAGTAAAACTGGGGATGGGTTCATGAAGCATAAGAAAAGATGAGGGTGCCTTGTTCTTGGTAGAACTTTGCACTTTGCAAGAATATTAGCTTGCCTTGGTTGGGGAATTGGTCAAAGTGGTCTTCTTCTCCTTGGAAGTAGACCTCCTCCTCCTCTTGATACTCCTCGGTACTAGCGTCTAAAATACGAATACGGGGTACACAATCATCATACCAAACTTATTTACTAAACTAAGCATACACATGATTCACACAACTTAAACTAGCATCTGATGCGCGTAGATGTACACGTCCGTTGTGAACCCCAAGAGGAAGGTATGATGCGCACAGTGGCAAGTTTTCCCTCAGAAAGAAACCAAGGTTTAATCGAACCGGGGAGGAGCCAAGTAGCACGTTGAAGGTTGATGGTGGCGAAATGTGATGCGGCGCAACACCAGGGATTCCGGCGCCAACGTGGAACCTGCACAACACAGCCAAAGTACTTTGCCCCAACGAAACAGTGAGGTTGTCAATCTCACCGGCTTGCTGTAACAAAGGATTAACCGTATTGTGTGGAAGATGATTGTTTGCGAAGAAGACAGTAGAACAATTGCGTAGATTGTATGCGATGTAAAGAATAGGACCGGGGTCCACAGTTCACTAGAGGTGTCTCTCCCATAAGATTAAAACATGTTGGGTGAACAAATTACAGTCGGGCAATTGACAAATAGAAGGCATAACAATGCACATACATGATATGATAAATATAGTGAGATTTAATCAGGGCATTACGACAAAGTACATAGACCGCCATCCAGCATGCATCTATGCCTAAAAAGTCCACCTTCAGGTTATCATCCGAACCCCTTCCAGTATTAAGTTGCAAGCAACAGACAATTCCATTAAGTATGGTGCATAATGTAATCAACAACTACATCCTTAGACATAGCATCAATGTTTTATCCCTAGTGGCAACAGCACATCCACAACCTTAGAACTTTCTGTCACTGTCCCAGATTTAATGGAGGCATGAACCCACTATCGAGCATAAATACTCCTCTTGGAGTTAAGAGCAAAAACTTGGCCAGAGCCTCTACTAATAACGGAGAGCATGCAAGATCATAAACAACACATAGGTAATAGATTGATAATCACCATAACATAGTATTCTCTATCCATCGGATCCCGACAAACACAACATATAGTATTACGGATAGATGATCTTGATCATGTTAGGCAGCTCACAAGATCCAACAATGAAGCACAATTAGGAGAAGACGACCATCTAGCTACTGCTATGGACCCATAGTCCAGGGTGAACTACTCACTCATCACTCAGGAGGCGATCATGGCGATGAAGAGTCCTCCGGGGAGATGATTCCCCTCTCCGGCAGGGTGCCGGAGGCGATCTCCTGAATCCCCCGAGATGGGATTGGCGGCGCGGCGTCTGCGGAAGGTTTTCCGTATCGTGGCTCTCGGTGCACGGAGGGTTTGTGACGAAGACATTAAGTAGGCGGAAGGGCAACGCGGGGGCCACACGAGGGCCCACACGCTAGGGCCGCGCGCGGCCAAGACCTGGGCCACGCCGCCCTGTGTGCGGCGCCCTCGTGGCCCCACTTCCTTTCCCCTCGGTCTTCCGAAGCTTCATGCAAAAATAGGACCCTGGGCGTTGATTTCGTCCAATTCAGAATATTTCCTTACTAGGTTTACGAAACCAAAAACAGCGAGAAAAACAGCAATGGCTCTTCGGCATCTTGTTAATAGGTTAGTGCGGAAAATGCGTAAATACGACATATAATGTGTATAAAACATGTAGATATCATCAATAATGTAGCATGGAACATAAGAAATATCGATACGTCGGACGTATCAGCATCTAAGCTTAGTTACTGCTCGTCGAGAAGGTAAACGATAACAAGATAATTTCTGGAGTGACATGCCATCATAACCTTGATCATACTATTGTAAGCATATGTAATGAATGCAGCGATCAAAACAATGGTAATGACATGAGTAAACAAATGAATCATAAAGCAAAGACTTTTCATGAATAGTACTTCAAGACAAGCATCAATAAGTCTTGCATAAGAGTTAACTCATAAAGCAATAAATCAAAGTAAAGGTATGAAGCAACACAAAGGAAGATTAAGTTTCAGCGGTTGCTTTCAACTTATAACATGTATATCTCATGGATAGTGTCAATGTAAAGTAATATAACAAGTGCAATATGCAAGTATGTAGGAATCAATGCACGGTTCACACAAGTGTTTGCTTCTTGAGGTGGAGAGAGATAGGTAAACTGACTCAACAATAAAAGTAAAAGAAAGATCCTTCAAAGAGGAAAGCATCGATTGCTATATTTGTGCTAGAGCTTTTATTTTGAAAACATGAAACAATTTTGTCAACGGTAGTAATAATTCATATGTGCTATGCATAATACTTCCTACAAGTTGCATGTCTCATGCATAGAGTACCAATAGTGCTCGCACCTTGTCCTACTATCTCGGAAAACCGGATTCTCATCGCATAACATATGTTTCAACCAAGTGTCACAAAGGGGTACCTCTATGCCGCTGTACAAGTGTCTAAGGAGAAAGCACGCATTGGATTTCTCTTTTGATTATTCTCAACTTAGACATCCATACCGGGACAACATGAACAACAGATAATGGACTCCTCTTTTTCATGCTTAAGCATTCAACAATAGTTAATATTCTCATAAGATATTGAGGTTGTATGTCCAAACTGAAACTTCCACCATGATACATGGCTTTAGTTAGCGGCCCAATGTTCTTCTCTAACATATGCATACTCAAACCATTTGATCGCGAAGTCCACTACTTCAGACAAGACGAACATGCATAGCATCTCACATGATATCCAACAAAGGTAAAGTTGATGGCGTCCCAGAAAACATGGTTACCGCTCAACAAGCAACTTATATTAGGGATTTCTATTTTCGTGCCCTCGGTTCCTTAGTTGTACTCAATTTTCCCCAGCTCCTTAGTTTTTCCTCGGTTTTACCCCCAACGTTTGTCTGAAACCCGCAGCGAAGCAACTCAGACGGCAGGATTCCGTTTAGTTGACCGTTCCATGCTGACGTGTGGGGCCGTGTGGGGCCGCGTCGTGTGGGCCGCGTCGCGTGGGGCTGGTAGAAAGGGACCGCGTGGGACAGGACGAGAAGCGTTTGGTTGCACGTGTGCAGGGCTGGGTTCTGTCTCTCTCGGCCCAAAATTGGCATTATTAAGTGCACCTTTTTCCCCTCTTTCTCTGTCCTTTTCACCAAATTAGTATAAAATCTAGAGAAGCTTGCATTTCTGACTTTCTTCAATTATTTGTGCCTTTTGGCCCTCGTTGTTTGCCCAATATGGCAGCAAATCTAGTACTCCCTCTGGTCCATATGTATGTAGTTAAATCTAGAAGCAAATCTCCAGGATAATGTACGATAAATTCACAGTCATAGTAAATCAAGAAAACTAAGTACGGCCAACAAAATATAGTAGACTAGGGATAGATAATCCCTAGATAATATGGATAGATAATAGGCTGCATACACAGCAGCCAACATAGTAACAGGTTCTTCACAGCACCATCATACTAACATAACAACAAGGGATCCCTAGCTACAACAAAGGGATCCCAACAACAAACTAGGAGGCAGCAGCAGCAGCACACGTCCAGGACTCCGCCTACCCCATCTGGCTCTGCCTCCACTTGTTGCTCTTGCTCCCCTTGGGAGCCTTGGCTTGAGCGGAGGCATGCGGCCGCGGAGATCTCCACCCGGCGCAAGGCTGCGGAGGGTGCATGCCGGCGCCCTGCCAGGCGCGGAAGGAGTGGACGTTCACCGTCGTGCCGACGTTGGGGAAGGTGTTGCTGATGTTCTCAGCATGCGTGACGAGGCAGTTGAAGTCCGTGGCGCCGAGTCTCCTGGTGCAGAAGGGGCACACTGTACACCTCCTTGGCGAAGTAGGAGATGTCTTGGCCGACCTGCAGCCTCCGCAGCACCTGGCGAGTCTTGACGTCCTCCTCCTCTTCGTCGCTGCCGACGTCGCTGCCAGACATCTGATCCATATCAAACAAAAACTAGTGAATGAGTTGCAACGATGACTAACGTACATGATAACAAAGTTAAGAAAAACAGAGTCAGCCTCAGTTAGAGTGGACATGATTATATATCTACAGGGAAGGTGTTAGCGAACTAAAGCTCATGCACAACAGATTTGTACACAGCAATGGTTCGAACCCTCCCTGTAAAAATTTGTGCCCAACCATTCATCATAGGCAAAGAAACAGATTCTAGATCTGAACTAGATCTAAACTTGAACACATTCGAGATTATTTGCAAAATTAAACGGTTGATATCTTTTGATTAGTGCATAAAATAACTGATTGAGATCCCATGATTACTTGCATAAATTAACTGATTGAGATCCAATATTACTTGCATAAATTAACCGAACAGCCGAACCCCAAATCTTAAACGAAATCAAGAAGTGATCAAAACAAAATGGAATAAAATCGGCGCAAATATTAGCCCAATACTCATCCATCTACAGATCCATCTACACCAGCAAAAATAGGGTTCAAAAAGGAATGGGCAAAAAAGGAAGCAAACCGTAGTTACCTCGTTCCATGGGTCCTCCAGGGAGGTCGTAAGGGTTCGGGGGCGGGACGTACGGCACGGGGTCGTAGGGGTCGACCCATCCCGCCGGGATCTGACTGCCACCGGCGGCAGCAGCGTCCAAATGCAGCGGCGAGCGGCGGAGCGTCGTCGTCCGTAGAGGGGACGGCGCCGAAGATGGAGGCGTCGCGCTTTGAGCCCACCTCGACGATGGGATTGGCATTCTCCTTGTCCATCTCTACGGCAGGAGGAAGAGGAAGAGGGAGAGGAGAGGGTTTTTGCTTTGGAGAAGATGATGGGACGTGAGAGAGTTGGCGATGCGTGAGCGAGTGAGAGTGACAGAGAGAGTGCGAGGAGGCGTCTATAAAGGCGAGGGGTGGTTAATGCGACCCGCGTCCTACGCGTGCACAGGTGCACGTCTGCACGTCTTGGACTTCTGCAACGCGACACGCGTCCACGATTGCACGTCTCGACTTCTCCACCGCGACCCGCGTCTACGCGTCAACAATTGCACGTGTCCCCGAGTCTAACCCTGGAAATTTAGATATACTCGGGTATACCCTCGAGTCTTATACTAGCATTTTTTGTGTGCTCAATTTTCCCCTCGAGTGCTAATACTGGCTAGTGCAATATACTCAGTTTTAACCTCAAGTGGCTGGTCAACAGAGAGTCAACAAATGGGATTAACTAGTTAAATGAGTCATTTA
The DNA here is from genome assembly GCA_030979885.1 of Lolium multiflorum. Lineage (NCBI taxonomy): Eukaryota > Viridiplantae > Streptophyta > Magnoliopsida > Poales > Poaceae > Lolium > Lolium multiflorum. The sequence goes on along the minus strand of CM061747.1, from coordinate 127,709,136 downwards.
ATGTGCAAAAAAATCCAAAAAGTGGCACTTACTCATGGAGTCTTTACCACAAATTGCCACTTCTCAAATCATAGATAAATCATAGATAAATCAAGTTTTACCACAAATTGCCACTTCTCAAATCACCTAGTAGCTATGAAGGTGCATGGTTTTCCACAACAAGCCCTTCCCAAAACAGCTTCCCCCAAATCATACTTTGTCTAAATGAGGCCACAATTCTCACACTGATGTATATTGGTATTGCAAATAGTTTGAGGTAGGCCAAGATGGGTTTCATTGTACAAAACACACATTTTCCATTTTTCAAATCTCAAATTTGAATCCCTTAGTCTGTTTACTACTCAGGTGCCCTTGGTTTCTTGATAGTACTCAGTTTTGCCCTCTCTCTTCACAAATTCTCGCAGACGTGCATCATCGCCCTGATTGGTCTAGCCCATGTCACGCGGATCGTGCCCGCCGACCGTTGATCGTATGATATAGGGAACGGGCAGGATAACCCCTCTCTCTCTCTCTCTCTGTTGGCGGTTAATTAGCTTCCACCCTCTAAGTATGTTGAAGGGCGGTTTTCTGTATTATTTTTCACGCGCTAAAAATTATAAACTATTTTAGGCGTTACTTTTCACGCAAAAAAATGATAAACCATCAACAATTTGTTGTAGCCATTACTTTTCCGCAAAAAAAATGATAAACCATCACCGATTTGTTGTTGCCATTACTTTTCACGCAAAAAAATAAACCATCAACAATTTGTTGTAGCCATTACTTTTCACAAAAAAATGATAAACCATCACCGATTTGTTGTTGCCATTACTTTTCACGCAAAAAAAATGATAAACCATCAACAATTTGTTGTAGCCATTACTTTTCACGCAAAAAAAATGATAAACCATCACGATTTGTTGTTGCCATTACTTTTCACGCAAAAAATGATAAACCATCAACAATTTGTTGTAGCCATTACTTTTCACGCAAAAAAAATGATAAACCATCACCGATTTGTTGTTGCCATTACTTTTCACGCAAAAAAATGATAAACCATCAACAATTTGTTGTAGCCATTACTTTTCACGCAAAAAAATGATAAACCATCACCGATTTGTTGTTGCCATTACTTTTCACGCAAAAAAATGATAAACCATCAACAATTTGTTGTAGCCATTACTTTTCACGCAAAAAAAAATGATAAACCATCACCTAATTTGTTACAAAAGCTGGTTTCAGTGAGACCTAACCAAGTTTGGCATACATGATGGCATACCTATAACAACAAGGAATATCTAAAAGGGAAAGTTTCAGAAAATTTGAAATTTAGGGTGAAATGATGCCATACATGATGCTGTTTTTCGAGGTTTTGACCTGAAAATCAATTGGGTATTATAAAGGGAAATAAAAAGTTCGAAAAATGTAAAAACGAAACAATCTATCTATCTATGTATAGAAGATCAGCTGTATGAAATTTGAGGTTATTTAGAGAAGGTAGAAAAAATCACCTTGTTAGAAAAGCTGGTTTCAGCGAGACGAAACGGCATGCGCTTAAGCAAAGTGATTTTTTCGAACATCTCCAAATGACCACAAATTTTCCATACATGATGCCATACGTGTAACAACAAGGAACCCTATCTAAAAAGTGTCAAAAAGTTTGCCCAACCGTATAGCTCTATCAAAAAGAACCTCACCATGGCGCTAGTATAATTTTGGGATAGTTACAAACTTTCGTTACCTAACCTTCAACATGAAACTTGTTTCAAATTCATTTTGGCCTACGAAACAAATCCCAACTTGATTCGAGCACCACAGCCTCCAAACGATGCCGATGCCGATATCGGCATGGTCAGAACGGCTATGCTCGCCGCCACTGCTAGGTCAACGTCGGGATGCACCCTCAATCCCGTCCCCTCATTCGATCACTGACACACCAGAGATACCGCCGAGGCCAATGCCGAACGTACATGCTGATGCCAATGCCGAACATGCATGCACGCCGGTGGGCACGGCCACGCCGACCCCTATGCTGGACGCCACAGACCGCCGCGAGGTCTTTCCCTTCGCCACCACACTCTCCTAGCACCCACCTATACACGCCAGAAAGGAGAGACACTAGTTTTCTCTACATTGCTCGTGTTCGTGTCCGACACGGTCAGTCAAAGTTTTGACGTAGTCTTCGATGTCGTCGACCATTTCTTCTCTTCTTTGCATGGTTAAACGCGTCTAGTTCATATCTATCTAATGCGTCTGGTCTCGCCTCATGCAGTTCATTGTGGACGTCGATCTCATCTCGGCACCCGCATGCCACCTCCTCCGTGCCATCGCTGTAGAGCTCCATTTAAAAATCTAATCCTACCCGTGTATTGCCCCTTGTATCAGCGTCATGGCCCCACTTGTCATTCGATATACCGAAGCCCCACTCGTTCGCGTTTTGGTCAGGGATACAGCGATGCTTACGGTCAAACAAAGATGGATGGTCTGACGTGTCTTTGCGGGCTCTACGTGGCCCCACTAGTCAGAAGATAACGGTCAACCGTCGAGCAACTGGCCGTTACATCACGTGTGATGGTTTCAGACAAAAGTTTGGGTAAAACTGAGGAAAAACTAAGGAGCTGGGGAAAACTGGTACAACTAAGGAACCGAGGGCACGAAAATAGAAATCCCTATAAGAATTAAGACACATAACTACATATTCATTACCACAATAGTTTTTAAGGCTATTTGTCCCATGAGCTATATATTGCAAAGGCGAATGATGGAATTTTAAAGGTAGCACTCAAGAAATTTACTTTGGAATGGCGGAGAAATACCATGTAGTAGGTAGGTATGGTGGACACGAATGGCATAGTGGTTGGCTTAAGGATTTTGGATGCATGAGAAGTATTCCCTCTCGATACAAGGTTTAGGCTAGCAGGGTTATTTGAAGCAAACTCAAGGATGAACCGGTGCAGCAAAACTCACATAAAAGACATATTGTAAACATTATAAGACTCTACACCGTCTTCCTTGTTGTTCAAAACTCAATACTAGAAATTATCTAGACCTTAGAGAGACCAAATATGCAAACCAAATTTTAGCAAGATCTATGTATTTCTTCATTAATGGGTGCAAAGTATATGATGCAAGAGCTTAAACATGAGCACAACAATTGCCAAGTATCACATTATCCAAGACATTTTAGAATTACTACATGTAGCATTTCCCGATTCCAACCATATAACAATTTAACGAAGAAATTTCAACCTTCGCCTTGAACATTATGAGTAAAGCCTAAGGACATATTTGTCCATATGCAACAGCGGAGCGTGTCTCTCTCCCATACAGTGAATGCTAGGATCCATTTTATTCAAACAAAAACAAAAACAAAACAAACCGACGCTTCCAAGCAAAGTACATAAGATGTGTTGAATAAAAATATAGTTTCAGGGGAGGAACCTGATGATGTTGTCGATGAAGAAGGGGATGCCTTGGGCATCCCCAAGCTTAGACGCTTGTCTTCTTAAAATATGCAGGGATGAACCACGGGGGCATCCCCAAGCTTAGAGCTTTCACTCCTCTTGATCATAGTATATCATACTCCTCTCTTGACCCTTGAAAACTTCCTTCACACCAAACTTCAAGCAAACTCATTAGAGGGTTAGTGCACAATTAAAAATTCACATATTCAGAGGTGACACAATCATTCTTAACACTTCTGGACATTGCACAAAGCTACTGGACATTAATGGATCAAAGGAATTTATCCAACATAGCAAATACGGCAATGCGAAATAAAAGGCAGAATCTGTCAACAGAACAGTCCGTAAAGACGAACCTGAAAGGGCACTAGACTTGCTCAAATGGAAAAACTCAAAACTAATGAAAGTTGCGTACATATCTGAGGATCACGCTCGTAAATTTGCAGATTTTTGAATTTTTACAGAGACTTATGCCAGAATTCGTGACAGACAACAATGCTGTTTCTGCTCAGCGATCCCAAATATAACATCAACTTTAGCATAGAAACTTTACTTGGCACAAAAACATGATAAGGAGAGGTTGCTACAGTAGTAAACAACTTCAAGACTCAACAAAACAAAAATTGCTGTAGTAAAATAAACACATGGGTTATCTCCCAAGAAGTGCTTTTCTTTAACGCCATTAAGCTAGGCGCTCAGAAAGTGCAAATCAAGTAACATCAAGAGATGAAGCATCAACATTATTATTTTTCTTGCAAACACAACTTGTTGCAGAGGGTACTTTAGGTGCTCCATTATCTAAATTTTCTATGGTGGTGCTAGGGGTTTTAGCAATTTTAGGCCTATAATAATTCTTTTGTTTAGGCACTTTAGAGGCATACATGAATTTTTGCTCTTTACCCACATAAGTTTTCTCATTATACTTGAGAGAAGAAAAGGTTGAACCCAAGGTTCCCATAGCTTTTTCAAGTTCATCAATCCTATTGGTTTGATTATCCTGGACAACACAAGTTCCTAGGACACTAATCCTTTCATCAATTCCTCCTAAGGATTTATCAAGTTCATCAGTTTTATCAAGTAACATTTCCAATTTAGTTTCAATACTTGGAAAATTTTTCTCTATGGTTTCCAATTTTTTCATAACATTCTCAAGAGATTTCAATTTTAACTTCATTAACAGGTGGTATTCCGACAAGACTCTCAATGATGCAACTAGCTTCTAAAGCGGGAGTACCTAGGAAATTACCTCCCGAAAGAGTATCAAGAACATACCTATTCCAACTAGATAAACCAACATAAAAGTTCCTAAGAAGGATAGTGGTGGAGTGTTTCTTAATGCACCTATGATGAGCATTACTAATTCTGTACCAAGCATATTTAAAACTTTCTCCCCTTGTTGCTTAAAAGAACAAACTTCAACTTCAGGATTACTCATTATAAAAGTAACTAGGCAAATAAAGTAAAGACAAGTAACTAATTTTTTTGTGTTTTTGATATAGAAGCAAACAGACAGTAAAAAGTAAAACTAGCAACTAATTTTTGTGTGTTTTGTTTAGGTGCAGCAAACAAAGTAGTAAATAAAATAAAGCAAGACAAAAACAAAGTAAAGAGATTGGGAAGTGGAGACTCCCCTTGCAGCGTGTCTTGATCTCCCCGGCAACGACGCTGACTTGACGATGCGCGTAGATGTACACGTCCGTTGGGAACCCCAAGAGGAAGGTATGATGCGCACGGTGGCAAGTTTTCCCTCAGAAAACCAAGGTTTAATCGAACCAGGAGGAGCCAAGAACACGTTGAAGGTTGATGGTGGCGAAATGTGATGCGGCGCAACACCGGGGATTCCGAGCGCCAACGTGGAACTGCACAGCACAACCAAGTACTTTGCCCCAACGAAACAGTGAGGTTGTCAATCTCACCGGCTTGCTGTAACAAAGGATTAACCGTATTGTGTGGAAGATGATTGTTTGCGAAGAAAACAGTAAAGAACAATTGCAGTAGATTGTATGCGATGTAAAGAATAGGACCGGGGTCCACAGTTCACTAGAGGTGTCTCTCCCATAAGATTAAAGCATGTTGGGTGAACAAATTACGTCGGGCAATTGACAAATAGAGAGGGAATAACAATGCACATACATGATATGATAAATATAGTGAGATTTAATCAGGGCATTACGACAAAGTACATGACCGCCATCCAGCATGCATCTATGCCTAAAAGTCCACCTTCGAGGTTATCATCAGAACCCCTTCCAGTATTAAGTTGCAAGCAACGGACAATTGCATTAAGTATGGTGCGTAATGTAATCAACAACTACATCCTTAGACATAGCATCAATGTTTTATCCCTAGTGGCAACAGCATCCACAACCTTAGAACTTTCTGTCACTGTCCCAGATTTAATGGAGGCATGAACCCACTATCGAGCATAAATACTCCCTCTTGGAGTTAAGAGCAAAACTTGGCAGAGCCTCTACTAATAACGGAGAGCATGCAAGATCATAAACAACACATAGGTAATAGATTGATAATCACCATAACATAGTATTCTCTATCCATCGGATCCCGACAAACACAACATATAGTATTAGAGATAGATGATCTTGATCATGTTAGGCAGCTCACAAGATCCAACAATGAAGCACAATTAGGAGAAGGCGACCATCTAGCTCTGCTATGGACCCATAGTCCGGGGGTGAACTACTCACTCATCACTCCCGAAGCGATCATGGCGATGAAGAGTCCTCAGGAGATGATTCCCCTCTCCGGCGGGAGGCCGGCGATCTCCTGAATCCCCGAGATGGGATTGGCGGCGGCGGCGTCTGGAAGGTTTCCATATCGTGGCTCTCGGTACGAGGGGTTCGCGACGAAGACATTAAGTAGGCGGAAGGGCAACGCCGAGGGGCCACACAGGGGCCCCACGCTAGAGCCGCACGGCCAAGACCTGGCGCCGCCTGGTGTGGCGGCGCCTCGTGGCCCCACTTCCTTTCCTCGGTCTTCGGAAGCTTCGTGCAAAAATAGGACCCTGGGCGTTGATTTCGTCCAATTCCGAGAATATTTCCTTACTAGGATTTCTGAAACCAAAAACAGCAGAATGGCTCTTCGGCATCTTGTTAATAGGTTAGTGCTTAGGAAAATGCGTAAATACGACATATAATGTGTATAAAACATGTAATATCATCAATAATGTAGCATGGAACATAAGAAATTAATGATTCACGGAACGTAAACTAGCATCACACATTACTATTAAGTTGGTGGAGGTGTTTTCTTATTTAAGAAAAATAATTTCCTCTCATACTAACTTAGGTGTTATTTTTAATTACTTAGAGAAATAATTTCCTCTCATTATCTTCTTAAGATTTAATTTCTCTCATGAATAATATGTGACCTAGGTTGACCAAAGTCAACCTCTTCACACTTATCATTTAAAAAATGATTTAAATGAGGTGAGCACCTCATACAATTTAATCCTAACATGGTAAAGATTTAATATCATCAACAATTCATATGAGACCTATATGACCAGAGTCTCTACCTCATTTTGAATTGTTTGTGACAAGATTTAAATGAGAGAAAAACTCCCATATGATTTATTAATAGTTTTGGACAATATCTTTGACTAGAAATAGCCATATAGTCCTTTAATTAAACTAGGCCATGATCATTCAAAGTAAGCATGGCATATTTTTGCAGAAACAATTAGTACAAGTGTAATGTGATTTATAGGAGTTGGAATTAACTTAAAATCATTTGTGGTTGATTTTTAATAATTTTTCTAAGGCAGAAAAGTCCCTGTCTTGTTTATTTTCCTACTTTAATTCTATAATAGACCTAGGGTTCAATCCAGCGGCATGGTGTAGATAAAATCCTAAGCTTTCCAAATATATAAATTTTGTAAAATTTGGCCAAGTAGATTTGTCCCTATTAAATTTTAAAGTTGACACCAGATTGCATATTTCATCTATTCTGGATTTTTGAATTTGAATTCGTGGGCTGGCGGGAAATAAACGGGCTGTGCAGAGAGGGAATGGATTGGGCCGGCCCAGCTTCGCAGCGGGCCAGCTGACAAGGTGGGGACACCTGTCATGGGGGTTTGGCCAGCGAAACGGTACGCGCAACGCGAGCCGTGCGATTAGAAGCTAGATCAACGGCCGAGGGAGGTTGTCGTCTCCGGCGAGATTGGGACTTACGGGCGGCGGAGGTAGGGGGTCGGAGAGCTTGCTGGAGCTCCGGCGGTCGTCGGAGGGGTGCGCCGCAACGTTGTAGTGGATGAGGAAGCGCCTGGAAGCAGTTGCGTCTCCAGGGGCGGCCTCCTTCTCCGGCGATCGTCAGCTACTGTGGGCGGCGATGAGCTTGCGATTGGGGGCCTCTGGTGGCTAATCGAGCATGACGAGGTGGTGAGGAGAGGCGGTGTGAGGAGGGGAAGCGGATGGCATGCTCAATTTGAGAAGAGGGTCGCTCCTTTTATAGCCGCGGGAGGTGGCCGTGGCGCTCGGCTAGGGTCGCCGGCGTCGTCGTCGGTCCAGGGCTGCGAAGAGGCAAGGCATGGGCGCATCTGGTTGCTGGCGTCCTGGCGAAGATGACGCACGTGATCGTGGCGAGACGAGGCTGCTGTGGCGATGGTGCGCTTGATGGGAGCTCAGGTCCGGGTGGAGTCGCATCGACGATGACGTTGGCCATGGCGTTACCGCGGTCAAACCACCGTGTCTACGCGCTTGCTGGTCGTCTGGCGCATCTGTTGGCGAGCGGAGCAGGTGAGTGGAGGCGAGGTGCGTCGGCGCTCGTCACGCTCTGGCGCGTCCAGGGCGTTCGTCGTGCGCGCACTGGCGCGTGCGTGTGCACGCCTGGGCGCGTCTGGCCACGTCGAGGCTGGCGTGTGCACGCGTCGTGTTGACCAAGGGAGGGCACGGGCTGGTTCAGGAGACTGAGAGGGAGTCGCTGGACATGGCGGTGCAGGCTGGAGAGGAAGGGTGAGGGTGATGGCACGGGGTGGCCATGCCATGCCACGACATGGTCATGCCCTTGTCAATGTGAGCCAGTGGAGGGGATGGCAAGTGGTGGCACTGGTGCTGGGAGGTGGAGAGGGTCTCCAGAGCATCAGAGGAGGGTCAGAGTGGACTTGGTCTTCTCCAAAATCCAGCATGGGCTTCATTTTCTCCCCTGCCCACAAGGTGTTTGATTAAATGCCCGCAAGAAATTTATTTTCGAATTTTGTAAACATTTTTGGTGGATTGTAATCATGTATTATTTGAAGTAGATTGGTGGTGGTGGTGGTGGTCAAAATGGTGTTGATTTGCAAAATCACATATTGCATGTGATCTTACATATGTTTCAAAGTCTCCACTTTGCTTGCTTGCCATTTGAAATTGGGACAGAATTTGGGGTGATGGTTTCGGGCAAAGTTGTTCTCCTTGATGGTGTCTTGGAAGAGGTGCAAAGATTTGGTCAAGTGTAGAAAGGAAATTTCAAAAACCAGGGGCTCCAAGTGGGTATCATGCTGAAATTTGCACAAGTGACCATAATCCTATGTGAGCTCCCATTTGATTTAAATTTTCTTTGAATTGAGTTGGATGGTTTCCAAAAGTGTTAATAAGTGTTTAATATCCATTTACACCCAATGGTACAAACCAAAATGGTCTAGATTAAAGATTTGTAAAAATGGCCTAAGCCATATGTGTGTGTTGAGTTGATCTTTATATTTTCCTTTCTCAATTCTTTTTCTTTGTATTGGGATGATCATGAGATCATGGTTAGGGTTTTAGGGTAAGGGTAAACACACAAGCAAGCATCATGGCAAATTGCACACTCAAATAATTAATAAGGTGAGCTACATGCATAGTCCTATATGATGAGAAAAAGTTTTTGTTGGCTCTGATTTTTGGATTCTTGGAAACTCTCTCTTGCTTCTTTATTTAATTTTTGGGATGTTACAAACCCTTCCCCCTTACAAAAGATCTCGTCCCGAGATCTAGAGAAAACTAGGTACTAAAGAGATCTGGGTATTCCTTCTTCATATCTTCTTCGCGTTCCCAAGTGGCTTCTTCTTCGGTGTGATTGCTCCATTGAATCTTCAAGAACTTGATACTCCTGGTGCGGGTGGTTCTGTATGCTTCTTCCAGGATGCGAATAGGCACTTCGCGATACGTCAAGTCCGTGTTGATATCCACTGATCGGTGATCTATATTCTTGAATACTTCGGTCTTCTCCGGTACTTCCAAGCATTTCCGGAGTAGTGAGATGTGAAACACATTATGCACAGCCGCCATTTCTTCTGGTAGTTCCAGTTGATAAGACACTTCTCCTCGGCGACTAAGAACTTTGAAGGGTCCAACATATCGGGGCGCGAGTTTTCCTTTCAGCTGGAATCTCTGCATTCCTTTGAGGGGTGACACTTTGAGGTAAACAAAATCTCCAATCTCGAAGGTCATCTCTCGGCGTCTCTTGTCGGCGTAGCTCTTCTGTCTTGATTGCGCAGTCTTGAGGTACTCGCGGATCTTGTGCACCTTCTCTTCGGCTTCTCGGAGGATGTCTGGGAAGATTTGACTATCTCCGACTTGACCAGTTCAGGGTGGCATTTCCTTCCATACAGGGCTTCAAATTAAGGAGACATCATGGGCGGCTTGATAGCTGTTGTTGTATGAGAATTCTGCGTAAGGTGGCAGTCTTCCCATTTGGATCCATATTCTAGCACAGGCTCTCAACATATCTTCCAGTATCTGGTTGACTCTCTCGGTCTGTCCGTCGGTCTGCGGGTGATAAGGCTGTGCTGAAATTCAGACGGGTTCCTAGTCCTTCATGCACTTTCTGCCAGAATCTTGAGGTGAATTGCGACCCTCTATCTTACACAATTGACTTCGGGGTTCCGTGCAGGCTGACTATTCTGGAGATGTATAGCTCAGCTAGCTTTGGGCCTTGGTATGTGGTCTTGACAGGGATGAAATGTGCAACCTTGGTTAACCTATCGATGACTACCCAAATGGAGTCATTTCCTCTGCTAGATTTGGGCAATCCTGTGATAAAGTCCATGCCGAGAATCCCATTTCCACTCGGGAATCTGTAAGGGTTGCAACAGTCCTGCGGGTCGTTGATGTTCCGCTTCGTTGTGAGATATCATACTTGGCGATGTAGCTTCCTATCTCTCGCTTCATTCCGTGCCACCAGAATTGTTCCTTCAAGTCTTGGTACATCTTGGTTCCTCCGGGGTGAATGGAATATAGGGTGTCATGAGCTTCCTTCAGTATGACTTGCTTCAATTCTGAATCTGACGGCACACATAGGCGACCGTTGTACCAAAGTACTCCTTCTTCATCTTCGGTGAATCCCGGTGCCTTTCCTGCAGCAATTTGACTCTTGATTCCATCGATGCTGGCATTTCCCTTTTGGGCTTCCTTGATCTGTCCAAACAAAGTAGGCTGCAGCTCTATGCTGGCTAGGTATCCTTCACTAACTAGCTCCATTCTAAAATGTTCAAACTCTTCATGAGGCTAGGCTCTCTGCTGCTATCATGGAGTTCAGCTGACATGGTTGTCTACTCAGAGCATCCGCTACCTGTCAACACCCGGATTTTTAAGTCCAGATGCCTATTATGCCATTCATCGCAATCCCATGAATATTGTTTTTGCGAGACATAATAGATTGATATCACAACACATCATTCATTACAACACATAATCGTCTTACATAGAGGGATCACATGATCCAGTCTTAATACATCATAGTGGATCTAGAGATCCTATTACAAAACACATAGCGGAAGCGAAGTAACGGTTGCGGTCCATCTATTCCACAGGCAACTGTTGACGTGGAGTGATCCTAGTTGTCGTAGACGTCCTGCTGTCCATCTTCCTCGTACTGATGTTCTCCTTCATAGTCTGGCCATTTGAATAGCCAGGGACAAAGCCATGAGTACTTTAAAGTACTCGCAAACTAATACTAATGTAAGCACTATCAACTATAGTAAGGGGTGCTAAGCTCTAAGTTTATTTGCATAAAGCCAATTTTATTTCATAAGCATTTAGTAAAAGCCTCTTCATTTGCTAACTAACTCAAGTGGGAACATTAGTGTCATTCCCACAACTATGTTGTGATTCAATTCAAAGTCACCATTCACCTTTCAAATTCAAGTCACAAGTCACATGTCATATTTTTGAAAAGGGTGATGACGGAACAGTATGGCCTTTCCAATCGTCCGTAACCGTGGACACGGCTATTCGAATAGTTCTACACTCTGCAGAGGTTGCACACTTGTGCCACAACATTTGATTACATTCGTCAGGGATAACCCTGAATAATCGTAACTCAATACGCGGATCATCAACCATAACCTTTCACTTACATACCCTAGTATAGACACCTCTCCCCATGAGCTTGGCCTCCCGGTGAAGACAGACAGTCAGCAGGGAACTGCACAGGGCTTGGGCCGGACATTCACCTCATTTCACGTCATTTCTCATCATTTCTTTTGTTGTAGAGGCAGCTTTCGGCATAACCCGATGACGCTTGTTTAGAGGGAACCCATACTAAGACACATAAACTTCCAGTTAAGCCCTACCCATAATCGGGTATTGTGGGGGTACTTGTAAATTGGAATGGTATCGCATCCGAACCCAACCATCAGTTTTGTAAAGTTCACCATGTCATTCACAAGTCACATTCACCTTTAAAATCTTTCAATAGAATGACTCATCATTCCAAGGTTTTCAAGTCATTTCATTTCACATGTTCCCATCTAAAGTAGTCAAGTTTATTTATTAGCACTAGCAACTAGTCATGAGGGGTGCTAAATAGCTTTCCTTGCTCTAGGCTAAATTTGATGATCTTGTTCTACTCTAGACCAAGTGAATCATGAATCAAAAAGTACTTTGATAAAACAAAAGTAGTGAAACTTGTAAGTAAAAGCTTGTAGTAAAAACTTGGGATGGGCTTATTAAACATAAAGTAAAATGTGGGGGTGCTTTGCTCTTGTAGAGCTTTGCACTTTGCAAGAATATTAGCTTGCCTTGGTTGGTGTATTGATCAAAGTGTTCCTCCTTCTTCTCCGTAGATGTTCTCGTTGTCCCCTTCGTAGCCTTCGGTACTAGCGTCTATAAACGGATACGAAGATAACAATCACCAAACAATACTTAAGGTCTAGACTAATCACACAAATGGTTCACACAAGCTATTCTAGCATCACCACATTATTAACATGTTGGTTGACTTTGTTCTCTTTTAAAGAAAAATAATTTCCTCTTATTACAAATATTGATTAGGGTTTCTATTTATTTCTTTGGAGAAATATTTTCCTCTCATTGAATCTTGTTTAAGATTTAATTTCCTCATATGGTAATATATGAACTCATGTTGACCAAGGTCAACACTTCATACTCATCATTTGGGAAAATGATTTAAATGAGGTGAATTATGAAAGTTGGAATCAACTCAAAAGCATTTATGGTTGATTTTTAATAATTGTTTGAAGTTTGAAAAGTTACTGCCTTGTTATTTTTACTATTCAAATTCTACAAAAGATTTTGATTTGAATCCAGTGTGGTTGGATGGAGCCTTTCATGAGCTTTCTAAATATATAAAATTTATCAAAATTGACCGAGTAGATTTGTAGTTATTAAAGATTTAGCAAAGCATCTGACAGCAAATCACAGAAAATAAATAAAACGAAATTTCAATTCAAACGGTGGGCGGGAAGAAGTTGGGCTGGCCCAGCTGCTGCCCGGGCCGTGCGTGCATGGCGCATGCACGTCGCCCGCGCGCGGGGCGCGCAGATCGTCGGATGACGATCCGACGGCGCTGGGTCGTCGTCTTCCTCGCGATTCTGCAACCTTGCGGGGGCGATTTCTCTCACCTCGTAGCTCGGATTGAGGCGTGGTTAGGTGCGTTGGAAAGGTGTTTCCAAGGGCTACAACTTTGGTGTAGGGCTCGGTGGCTATTGTGATGAAAATCTGGGCGGTTTTTGAGTGATGCCGCCGGTGGCCGTGGCGAGCTTGTGGGCGCCGGTGAGCTGCGAGGAGGGCGAGAGGGAGGCGCTAGGGGGCAGAAGGGGATGCTGCTGGGTTGTGTGGTGATGTCCAGGTCGAGGGGCGGGGTTTATATAGGCGCTAGAGAGGAGAGGCGTGACGTGGCCGGCATGGTGGCCATGTCGCCGGGCGCGTCATGTGCAGGGTTCTCTGGTCCGTGCCATGGCGTCAGCAGGGAGGTAGGGGGTAGAGGAGGACGCGTGCACAGTGGTGGAGTCGCTGGCGTTGTGTACAGGGCGCGCGAGGACGTGGCCGACGTCGGCATTCCCACGTCATGGCGTTGTCCTGGCGCGGGAGAGGGTCAACGGCCGTGTCTAGGAGGTGTTCTGAGGTGAGGGGAGTGTGGTGGCGCAGGGAGACACGATGGTTTGCAGTGTTCACGCGAGGAGGTGGTGGTGTCCACGAGTTGGTGACCATGGACAATGGCATGATGTGTTTTGGTTCACCACTTGCTCTCCTTGTCTCATGGTCATGTCTAGTAGTTGTCTAGGGTCGAGGGGAGTGTAGATGACATGGTGAGAGAGAGGGAAAAGGGCCAGGGGTAGGTGGTGACATGGTGGTGACCATGTGAGTGGCATGGTGTGGCATTGGGTGGTGCAAGTGGGTTTTTGGGGTCAACTATGGTAGGGTGGTGTTCAGAGGAGTGAGGTGAGTTAACTTGACAAGGTGAGGGTGACCAGAGAGGGAGAAAGACAAGGGTTGGCATGGTGATGTCATTTGGAGTGGCATGGCATGGCTTTGGTTCTTTATGCATGTTTTTCTTGTGTACAAAGGTGCTGCAAGCTTTAGTGGGGTGAGGTGAGTATCAAAGTCAAAAATATGTGTGGCATATGTCATGTACTTGGCATGGTTGGTGTCATGGTGGTCATGTCAATGCTAGATGATGTCAAAGGAGGTTGTTAGAGGTACCAAGTGCACTATAGATGAGCCAAGATAGAAAAAGGGGAGGTGGTACATAGTGGTTGGGGGTGGTTGTACCCTATTTTTACTCTATGTAACAAATTGCTCACATGTAATGGTCTCCTTTGGGTTTGACTTTTGGCCAACTTTCTGCATGGATGGGTTCTAAATAATGTTTGGCACTCATTGGTAGGCTTGGTTTGAAATTTGGAGGTGGTTTGTGAAAATTCAAAAGTGGAGGGAATCTAGAATTTGTGTTAAAGTGGCATTTTGGCTTGACTATTGTGAGCAATGGTCAATGATTTGGTCAATGTGGTCAACACGAAAAATGTTCATCTTGATGAGGTCTTGGATGAGGGGCAAAGAGTTGAGAGAGTTTAGTTTGAGGAATCTCTTAATAAAAGGGCTCAAAGTGGGTATGATATTAAAATTGTCAATTTTGACCATTAGTGTATGTAAGCTCATTTTTGTTTCATATTTGATTTGATTTGAGTTTCTTTGATTCCAAATGTGTTAATAAGTGGTTAGTAACCATTTCCAACCAATGGGGCAAGCCCAAAGGGTCTAGGTTAAAGATTTGCAAAATTGGCCATAGCCACATATGTGATGAAGTGCATTTTTCTTATTTTCTTATTTCCTTTTTCTTTGCTTCACTTAGGCATGGTTTAGGGTTTATTTAGTATTAGATTGAGTTTGGTAAAGGTTTCAAACCATTAGGGTAAGGTAGGAGGGCATAGGTCAAAATTGGGTAATATGGCTATGTGCCACATATGCTTCTATGCATATGTTTATTTTCTTTTTATTTCTTTTTGGGTTCACCTTATATTTGATTTGTTAAGTACTAGGTTAGGTTTGTTGATGTTTTCAAAACCTCTAAACAAGGTAGAAAATCCTAGGTAAAAGTTTTACCAAAAATAGCCATAGGCACATATTTTCTTATTTCATTTTTATTTATCTTATATTGAAAGGTGACAAGAGGGTGAGGTTTAGGGTTTGGAATATTTCAAGGTAGTTCACATAAGCATGATTGTAATAACACAATTATCAAGCACAAGTATTATGCATAACACCTTATTCAGGAAAAGTTTTTGTTGGTTCTCATTTTTGGAAAAAGTAAATTCATTTTCTTCTTTGTTTGGAAAATTTGGGATGTTACACTACCACATTGGCCTTGCCGGGGTGATAGTGAATTTCCAGGTCATAATCCTTTATCAGTTCCAACCATCTCCTTCTGTGTGAAGATATACTTCAGGCTCTTGTGATCAGAATAGATCTCGCATCGATTACCCATGAGGTAATGACGCCAAACTTTCAGGGCTAACACTACGGCTGCAAGCTCGAGGTCATGGGTTGGGTAGTTCTGCTCATGCTGCTTCAGCTGCCAGGACAGATATGATATCACCTTTCCTTGTGTTATCACCGGATTTTGGCCAAATCAGGAGATGGGCCGTAAGTGAAGATGGGCTTGAAGGACATACATATGGAGCGTCTTTGAAGCGGCCTTGCGCGAGGAGTTTGGGCTAGATTGCCCATGTATCTGTAATATAGTAGATCGCATCGTAGTTTAGAATTAAAAGATAGAGTTTAACCCGTGCACGGTTAGGTGCACGCCTCAATTAGAAATTCCCTTGGACTATAAATATGTATCTAGGGTTATCGGAAGAGGACAATCACGTTCACAACAAACACAAATCAGGCGCATCGCCACCCCTTCTTCGGTTTCTCCCGGGTAAGCATCATGTTGCCTAGAGCGCATCTTGCGATCTAGGCAGCTTTGTCATTTACCTTGGCTGCTCGTGCTGAAACGTTGTTGATGGCGAGTAGCACTACTTATCATAGATGTTTGGGGCTTGCATAGATGCTTTTCTTATGCATATCTTAGCTGTGCCGTCCCTCGATATCTAGCTGCCCCCTTACACCTATCCGGGTGTAAGGGCAACGTCTTGCTTGTTCGTTGTTTAGTAGATCTGATCCGTTATAGCTGCTCCTTGATTCTTCAAGGATTGGTTTAATATCCGCATGGTTAGGCCTTGCAAACGGGTTGAACGATCCGGTAGTACGTTAGGTATGGTTTGTTAATCCTAAGAGGGATGTTCCGGGAATTAACTTAATGTTGGTTTTTAGGCCTCTTTTAGGGTTAGTTTTCCATTATCTTTCGTGTCTATTAGGCTCAACTCCGCGTAGGATGTTCCGATCATACGGTGAAAACCCTAACCTGTCGTAGATTGGTTTAGCTTTGTTTTGATCAAGCAGGAGCCCCATGCCATCGTCAACCCGACATAAACCATGGGGCGATCGGCTCTTTGAGCGATCCACAGGGCAACTTGAGAGCCGATCGGGCTCGTATTTAATGTTTACGTGTGTATGCAGGAAGCTAATCGAAGCAATCCAACACCTTCGACCGGTATAGGTCAGTCGCACGCCCCTTGCAACACCGCTAGGTCGTGTGCGGAGCATTTGCGGGGCCGACGTCGAGGGACGGGGCCTACGCAGCCTTGGAAGCCTCCCGGCTCTTTGTGTTGCTTAACCATTGCTCGCCGGTGGGTTTGGCAGGCAACATCTTCCGCAGCAACCACGTCAACATCAGAGATGGCGGAAGAACGGTCAAGTATGAAGATCTGCCTCCTGAGCATAAGAAAATATGATGATCTCAAGGCAATCTTGGAAGCCGAGCTCATCGGCGCTTTTGAGAAAACCCGTTCGCACGGGATCAAGTTCAAAGGGTTCCAACCCGAAGGTGCGTTAGAGGGACTAGATCTATCTCTCCCTTCGGACGAACGTACCAGAGCCCTGCGACAGGAAGTCAACTATGCCGTTGCTCATTCGCTACATCGGCATTCTGAGAGCCTGGTGAACACTCTGGAGCGTGTCGCGCTCAATGTGGTGCAAGAAATCATGAAGCACAAGTACTCTCCGTCAGGCCCTGCTCTAGGAACTCACCAAGGGGAAATCTGCTCTATACAAGGCCACCCGCTGCGATACACGTTTGCCGCTCCACCATCAGCAGAGTTCCAGCAGCGTCGTCGTTTACAAGGTTGGAGGTGATCCTGGCGACACCAATTCCTGTATGATCCGCCCAAGGAGATTCCACATGGATATGTGTGGACATCGTCTTGGGACTGCAACAATGTTTGGATGACCCGTTCACAGGCGGGAAGGAACACGCGAGGAGGAGTCGTGGAGCGGAAGCAGTTACGGAGCATATGCTGAGAAACGAAGGGCGTGGCTAACTAAATATGCCACCGGTACAAGTCATGAACGCTCAACTTCTGCAGCTCCTACGGGATGAGATCACCGCAATCATGAGAGATCAGTTCGGCATCCTGCTGAAGAAGAGAATGATCGGCTATTCCAAGCCGTATCCCAACGAGTATGACCTAATCCCACTACCACCTAAGTATCGGCTCCCTGACTTCACAAAATTCAGTGGATCAGAAGGAACCAGCTCAATTGAGCACGTGAGCCGATACTTGGCACAGTTGGGTATGGTCTCAGCCTCAGACGAGCTACGTGTGAGATTCTTCTCTCAGTCTCTCACGGGTCCGGCCTTTGGATGGTACACCTCGTTGCTACCAGACTCGGTTCGGACGTGGAAGCAGCTGGAAGAGCAGTTTCACGTACAATATCACTCGAAAACTCTTGGTGGCATTGCCGATCTGACCTAGGTTCGGCAAAGGCGAGGAGAGACGGTGTCTGACCATTCAGCGCTTCGGGCCGTCGGGAACCGATGTTATTCGGTTCGTCTATCTGAGAAGGAAGCATGCGAGCTGGCGATAGCAGGCCTGTCAGCGCCGCTCAAGGATGTGGCCCCAGCGAGTACAATTCAACGGCACACATGGTTCGAAGTTGACGGCGTATGAACGGCGCCATCCCGAGGGACGGCACAGGACAGAAATACAAACGCGTCGCCTGATCGGGAACGGGAGACGAAGATGAAGATCTGCGGGGAGATCGGGAGGTCGCTGTAGCTGAGTGGACCGGGGGAAAAACCCGTGTCCTGCAAATGGGTGAAACAACTAGGGCCTGCAAAGGGTTCGACTTCGATTTGAGCAAAACGGAGCAAATTTTTGATTTCTCCTGAAGAAAAAACAGCTGAAGTTACCAGAAACCTAAAATGCACGGTACAAGAGATGAGCAGGCGAGGCCATACTGCAAATGGCATCACACGTTCACCCATGCCACCAACGACTGCAAAGCTAGTCTTGTGCGGACAAATTCAAATGGCGATAGAACAAGGCCGATTACTCTTCGGTCAGTTTGCCATGAGAGTTGATACGCAGCCGTTTCCGGAAGTCAACATGGTCGATCTCAGTCACTGCATAGGACGCGAGCCAGGTTTCTCGTTTGATATCAATATGGCAGGGCTTGCAGATCGCCATGGCGAGGATAAGCCAGAGAGAAGTCACTCCTTGGCAAAGGTAAAGAGGAAGCCGATCCACGCGATCGGCCCCAAAAAATAAAAAGTTGTGAACCCTCGGTAAGCATTGCGATGAATAAAGGAGGCCGATTCTAGCAATCGGTCAAAACTAGCCTCACCATGCCTTACACTGTGCTCGGCATGGACTTAGCAGGCGACGGAAAAGAATGGGGCATGGGTTTACATCGGCTGATGAACTAGAAAAGAGATTGACATCGGTCACGGGGATAAGCCACGACCAACATTTATCAGCAAAAAGTTGGATCCACAGCTGAGGAGCCGGTTGATAGCCTTGTTGAAAGAGTACCCAGATTGTTTCGCATGGGATTATACAGGTAAAGTATAGACCTTTACTACACGATACAACTGCAAGGGAGGCCGATTCCAGCAATCGGCCAAAATCATTCTCACCACACTTGCTAGTCGCTGTGCTATTTAGCATGGTGAGTGGTGTGACAGAATGGATTTCCAATGTCGTACTGTGGAGAAAAAGGACGCGGCCGATGGCGGGTCGCCATGGATTTTTCGGAATCTCATGACGCCACTCCAAAGGATGAATTATCCAATGCCGGTAGCGAGACTTTGATCATCGCAGCTGCGGGTCATAAAGTTTTAAGTTTCATGGACGGCAATGCTGGCTACAACCAAATCTTCATGGCTCCAGAAGATATAAACAAGACTGCATTCAGAGTGCCAGGCTCGGTGGGCTTATTTGAATATGTGGTCATGACATTTGGACTGAAGAATGCTGGCGCAACGTACCAAAGAGCCATGAATTACATCTTTCACGATTTAATCGGCAAATTGGTGGAGATTTACATCGATGACGTGGTGGTCAAGTCTGTTTCGGTGGATGGACACTTAGGAGATTTACGACACGTCCTGGACCGAACTAGGAAGTTCGGACTAAGAATGAACCCAAAGAAGTGTGCCTTTGGTGTGACGGCCGGTCAGTTCTTGGGTTTCTTGGTTCACGAACGCGGAATTGAAATCGGCCTGAAAAGTCAGGAGGCGGTGCGAACAATGAAGCCACCCACCACGAAGAAGGAGCTCCAGTGTCTCATCGGCAAAATTAATTTCGTCAGAAGGTTCATCTCCAACTTGTCAGGACGAATTGAGCCGTTCATGGGACTGGTCAAGATCAAGTCCGATGAGGAGTTTCGCTGGGGGGCAGAGCAACAGCAAGCATTTGACGATATTAAGGAGTATTTGACGAAGCCACCTGTGTTGGTTCCACCACAGCAAGACCGACCCTTCTACATTTACTTGTCGGTGGCTGACACCTCCATCGCGTCAGTGGTGGTGCAGGTTCATGATGGTCTGGAAAAGGTGGTGTTCTACCTCAGCAGAAGGATGTTGGATGCAGAAACAAGGTATCTCGAGATCGAGAAGTTATGCCTCTGCCTGTTCTTTACCTGCACATCTTGTTGAAAGCAGAAATCATCGTCATATGCAAATCGGATGTCATCAAGCACATGCTATCGGCTCCTGTATTGAAAGGCCGACTCGGCAAATGGATGTTTGCTCTATCGAATTTGATATCCGGTATCAGCCTGCGAAAGCAGTCAAAGGACAAGCTTTGGCTGATCTTATTGCTGAACGAATCAACACGGACGTCGCAGCACTATCTGTGCGTGCATGGACCATGTTCTTTGATGGATCGGTCTGTGAAGATGGTTGTGGCATCGGCATGCTACTCGTGTCGCCTCGGGGGGCAACATACTCCTTCTCCATCAGGTTATCTACACCTTGCACTAACAATGTTGCTGAGTATGAAGCGATATGCAAGGGAATGGAGTTGCTATTGGACGTCGGGGCGGAGGCAGTGGAGATCTTTGGGGATTCCAAATTGGTGATTTCTCAACTCATGGAGGAATACAAGTGTGAGAGCGGGTCACTTTTCCCATTATGGATGCAATGCCGTGAGCTGATGGCCCAGTTCAGGTATATCAACTTTCATTGGATCCCAAGGACGCAAAATACCGAGGCGAACGACCTCGCACAGACGGCGTCAGGATACAAAGACGTGGTCGAAGAAGCCGATTTTCAGGTGCAGCTCATGGAACCCGACGATTGGAGAGCCGATATCTTCAATTACTTGAAAGATCCGGCTCGGGGGCACCTAAACGGATAAGATACAGGGCCATGAAGTACGTCCTGATTGGTGATGACATGTTCTACATGACTCTGGAAGGGTTACTTCTCAAGTGTTTGGGACCAGCCGAGTCCAATCGGCTCTTGCATGAGGTACATGAGGGTGCATGTGGAACTCACCAATCGGCTCATAAGATGAAGGGTTGATCAGGCGATCGGGATTTTATTGGCCCACTATGCTTGAAGATTGTTTCCAATACTATAAAGGGTGTCAAGCATGTCAGAGGTTTGGAAGCATCCAGATGGTGCCTGCTTCAGCAATGAATCCTATCATCAAGCCGTGGCCATTCCGAGGGTGGGGCATGGATATGATCGGCAAGATACATCCTCCTTCGAGCAAAGGTCATGTATGGGTTCTGGCCATTACAGATTATTTTACCAAATGGGTAGAGGCCGTCCCTATGAAGGCAGTGAACGCGTCAGATGTTGTCGATTTTGTGAAGGAGCATGTCATCCACAGATTCGGAATTCCCCAGACTATCACGACCGATGGAGGTTCGGTTTTCGTTTCGAAGGAGTTTAGGAAATTCTGTGATGATATGGGAATCAAGTCGATCCGATCGTCTCCGTATTACGCTCAAGCAAATGGACAGGCTGAAGCGTCCAACAAAAGTTTGATCAAGCTGATTAAGAGAAAGATCGACGAGAATCCTAGACGTTGGCACGAGATATTGTCAGAAGCTTTGTGGGCTTATCGCATGTCATGTCATGGAGCAATAAAAACCTCGCCATACCATCTGGTCTATGGACAAGAAGCTGTGTTACCTTGGGAAATCCAAGCCGGGTCGAGAAGGGTTACATTTCAGAATGATCTAACTACTGAAGAATATGCAGCCCTGATGAGCGACAGTATTGAGGATGCAACGGAACTTAGACTTTGGTCACTTGAGAAGATCAAGGAGAATAAAGCCAAGGTGGCTCGTGCATATAATAAGAAATTGAAGCCAAAGGAGTTCCAGGTGGGTGATCTGGTATGGGAAGCTGTATTGCCGTTGGGGACTAAGGATAAAATGTATGGAAAGTGGTCTCCAAATTGGCACGGCCCGTACAAAGTCGACCAAGTTTTAAAGGGTAATGCATATATGCTAACAGTTGGATGGGGTGAAGTTTCCAGTGGCTGTCAATGGTCAGCATCTCAAGAAGTACTTCCCAAGCATGTGGGATGATGAGCAGTAAGATATGGAGGCCGATACCCGAAATCGGCCAGTACTTCCCAGGCATGTGGGATGGTGAGCAGTAAGATATGGAGGCCGATACACGAAATCGGCCGATACACGAAATCGAACAGTAGAAAATTTTAGAAACTCTTGGGAAATGGCCAGATCCCATGAGACATCGACTTTAGAATAAAAACAGCCGATGCGCAGTCATCGACTTTAGAGGTGCAAAGTATCATGGTCAGGTATCAAGTTATTGTCTGAATCTGAGGATTGTTTGCTTGAACCTGTCTAGTTGGTTATCAGATTGGCTTTATGGGCGTCTGATGATAAAAAGCCGATACGATGCTATCGGCTCTTGGGGTGTTGACCACCTTTGACAATCGGAAGATGAAGAAGATATGAAATTGGATGATTAGAAGATAAATTGGAAGAACCTTTTCATTGATTCAAAGGGGGATTTTACAATGAAGAGCTGATTGCTCTCAAAAGGGGTCATCTGAGTGCTATTGCACTACTATTAGCCCTATACTACTTCCTAATCTAAGGGCTGTCACTGCCCTCGTCGTCGTCGCCGTCGGCGCTGCTACCGGCGGGCTCTTCGTCGCTGCTGATGAAGCCGCCAGTAGCATCTTCATCCTCCTCGTCGTCGTCATCGTCATCTGACCAAGCCCAGCCTCGAAGGCGCTTGGCCGGTGGGTACCCGGTGTCGGAGGAGTCTTCTTCTTCAGACTCCTCCGCTTCTTCTTCCTCTTCGTCGGAGGAAGGATCCATCTCCCATGAGAGGAGGTCGTCCTCGCACGCTGCTTCCAGCTCCCCATCGACGAGGAACCGGAGGTCTGATGGTGCGGGGTTCGCCGGCTTCCGACTCAATGGAGAAGTCCCATTCTCTCGCGTCCCAATGCTCAGGCGCGAGAGCATCGTAGATGGCCATCTGATTGACCTCTGGCTCCGGCTCACTCGAGGAAGAGGATTGGGAGGAGGAAGAGGAAGACATGGCTACAGAGGGAGAGGGTTTTTTGGCTGACGGCTGGTTTGGAGCAGGGGGATGAAGAGGTGAACTGTTCGATGTGGTTAAATAAAAGGAGATATAGTGGAGATTTAATGCTCGGACAGTTTCCAAGGATGTGGTGCCAAAGTTGTCAGATCGTGCAGAGAATTTGAGAAGGCAAGACGTCATGATGAAGAATACTGCGACAGTTCTGCTCTGCCACGACATGACCCCTCGAAGGAAAAGCAGATGGTTTTGCAATTATCATTACCAAAACCAGGGGCATGTGTTATCCTTGGGATTTTTGGCCAAATCGGAAATGGGCCGTAGTAAAGATGGGCTTGAAGGACATACATATGGAGAGCGTCTTTGAAGCGGCCTTGCGCGAGGAGTTTGGGCTGGGTGCCCATGTATACGTAATATAGTAGATCGCATCGTAGTTTAGAATTAAAAGATAGAGTTTACCCGTGCACGGTTAGGTGCACGTCCAAATTAGAAAGTCCCTTGGACTATAAATATGTATCTAGGGTTAACGGAGAGAAGGAGGACAATCACGTTCACAACAAACACAAATCAGGCGCATCGCCACCCCTTCTTTCGAGGTTTCTCCCGGGTAAGCATCATGCTGCCTAGATCGCATCTTGCGATCTGTTTATTCGTTTACCTTGTGCTGCTCGTGCTGAAGCGTTGTTGATGGCGAGTAGCACTACTTATCATAGATGTTTTGGGGCTTGCATAGATGCTTTCCTTGCGCATATCTGCAGCACTGTCTTGGTCCTCGATATCTAGCTGCCCTTACACCTATCAGTGTAAGGGCAGCGTCTTGCTTGTTCGTTGTTTAGTGATCCAGTCGTTATAGTTTCTCCTTGATTCTTCAAGGATTGGTTTAATATCTACATGGTTAGGCCTTGCAAACGGGTTGAGCGAGATCCGGTAGTACGTTAGGTATGGTTTGTTAATCCTAAGAGGGTTCGGGAATTAACTTAATGTTGGTTTTTTTAGGCCTCTTTTAGGATTAGTTTTCCTTATCTTTCGTGTCTATTAGGCTCAACTACGCGTAGGATGTTAGATCATACGGTGAAAACCTAAACTGTCGTAGATTGGTTTAGCTTTATGCTGATCAAGCAGGAGCCCCAGCCATCGTCAACCCGACATAAACCATGGGGCGATCGGCTC
Organism: Lolium multiflorum; assembly: GCA_030979885.1. Lineage (NCBI taxonomy): Eukaryota > Viridiplantae > Streptophyta > Magnoliopsida > Poales > Poaceae > Lolium > Lolium multiflorum. The sequence continues at coordinate 127,684,885 of CM061747.1, read as the reverse complement.
TTTGGGCCGATCCACAGGGCAACCTGAGCGATCGGGCTCATTGTTTTGCTTAATGTTTACGTGTACGCCATGCGGAAACTAATCGAAGCAATCCAACACCTTCACGACCAGGTATAGGTCAGGTGGCACGCCATAGCAACCGCCCGTGTGTCGGAACATTTGCGGGACGACGTCGAGGGACCAGGGCCCTCTGCAGCCTTGGAAGCCTCCCGGCTCTTTGTGTTGCTTAACCACTGCTCGCCGGTGGGTTTTGGCAGGCAACACCTTCTTGCATCAACACACATCCAAGACCAATCTTAGATGCGTCACAGTAAACGTCAAAGGGTTTGGTGATGTCCGGCATGATCGAAAGTGGGGATGTAAGTTCAAATAAGCTTGAGTTGTTGAAAACTCTCTTCACATTTGTCCGTCCAGTCAAACTTCTTGTCCTTGTTAGCAGTTGGAGTCATTTGGTTTAAATCATGGAATATTAAGTTGGGTAATATCCCTTCATCAGAAAGACTGTGAGACTCCAATGATGCAGATGGACAGACGATGTAAATGTAGTGGTTGAGGAGCCGAGAAGGTATGATCATGATGTGAGATTTTCTCAGAAAGAAACCAGGTTGAAGTCAGCAGGGAAGGAACAAGCTTGATGAAAGACAGTGATTGGCAGAAATGCACAATCAAACATATCATGAGATTAAAAGCAACGCAGAGACTTATAACATAGCAAAGTACTTTTTAAAGCAGACAGTGGAGTTTGTAAATCTCACAGCTTACTGCTAACAAAGGATCGCTTGTCTCAGTGAAGATGTTTACCAAAGCAGTAACCTATTACATTGAATTCTATACTATGTAAAAAATAGGGCCGAGTCCCCGATTTTCACCTAAGTGTCTCTCACACAAAATGCAAAAAGCATATTGGGTGAACAAGTATGCAGTAGACCCAATAATAGAGAAAGGCATAACAGTGCATATACATGATATGATAAATATGGTGATTTAGTGGGCATTAGAATGGCGATACATTGTATCAGCGCATCTATGCTAAAAAGTCACCTTGATTATCACTCAGACCCATTCAGTATTAAGTTTGCTAGTAGCAGACAATTTTATTAAGTAATGATTGTAAATAAATGTTTAACTGTATCATACATTTTATCAATATTTTTATCCTGTTTTGAGCAGCAAACATCCACAACATGAACTATCAGTCCGGAAGTTCATTGAAGGCATGAACCACTATACAAACCTCAGCCTTACTCTTTGGGTTCAAAGCAGCTTTGTGGGCACTCTTTTCACAATAACGGAGGCTTGCATACAGATCATAAACAACACCAAACAATAGTTGATAATCTGCAACATCAGTGGTATACTATCATGGATCCAGAAAGCCAAACACAACATATAAATACAGATGAATGATCTGTGATCATGTTGGGCGCTCCCAAGATCCAGCAATGAAGCACAGCAGAAGAGAAGACGTGTCCAGCTGCCATGGTTGTGGTCAGGAGTGCATTCTCTCTATACTCAGGGTGATCATGAAATGAAAAGTCCTCAGGAGATGAATCCTCTGGGAGATCCCCAGAGGAGGGTGGATCTCTGAATCCCGAGAGATGGGATTGTGACGGCGCGTCTGGAAGGTTTCACGTGTGCTCTCATTCTTGGGGTTTTATGGCTGGGAGCTTTAAAATGGCGGGAAAGGTGAAATTCGAGGCCACAGAGAGCCCAGATGGCCAATTGCTCGCAGCCGAGACCGATGAGCTACCATGCTGTGGTTTGGCTTTTTCTCGTGGCCCACTAGTTATCTCTTCGGTCTTCTGGAACCGTGCAAAAATAGGACCCTGAGGCGAAGATTTCGTCCAATTAAGAATATTTCCTTACTAGGATTTATGAAACCAAAAACAACAGTGTAGCTCTCGGCATCTTATTTAATAGGTTAGTTCGAGAAAATGCATAAATATGACATATAATGTGCATAAAACATGCTTAGGTATCATCAATAAAGTAGCATGGAACATAAGAAATTATCGATACGTCGGAGACGTGTCAGCATCCCCAAGCTTAGTTCTGCTCGTCCCGAGCAGGTAAAACGATAACAAAGATAATTTCTGAAGTGACATGCCATCACAATCTTGATCATACTATTTGTAAACATATGTAATGAATGCAGCGATCAAAACAAAGGTAATGACATGAATAAACAAGTGAATCATATAGCAAAAGACTTTTCATGAATAGTACTTCAAGACAAGCATCAATAAGTCTTGCATAGAAGTTAACTCATAAAGCAATAAATCAAAGTAAAGATGTTGAAGCAACACAAAGGAAGATTAAGTTTCAGCGGTTGCTTTCAACTTAATATGTATATCTCATGGATATTGTCAACATAAAGTAATATAACAAGTGCAATATGCAAGTATGTAGGAATCAATGCACAGTTCACACAAGTGTTTGCTTCTTAAGGTGGAAGGAGATAGGTAAAGTGACTCAACAATAAAAGTAAAAGAATGGTCCTTCAAGAGGAAAGCATCGATTGCTTTATTTGTGCTAGAGCTTTTATTTTGAAAACATGAAACAATTTTGTCAACGGTAGTAATAAAGCATATGAGTTATGTAAATTATATCTTACAAGTTGCAAGCCTCATGCATAGTATGCTAATAGTGCCCGCACCTCGTCCTACTTAGCTTGGACTACCGGATCTTTGCATGCCATGTTTCAACCAAGTGTCACAAAGGGGTACCTCCATGCCGCATGTACAAAGGTCTAAGGAGAAAGCTTGCATTTGGATTTCTCGCTTTTGATTATTCTCAACTTAGACATCCATACCGGGACAACATGGACAACAGATAATGGACTCTCTTAAATGCATAAGCATGTAGCAATGATTATTATTCTCATATGAGATTGAGGATATATGTCCAAACTGAAACTTCAACCATGATTCATGGCTTTAGTTAGCGGCCCAATGTTCTTCTCTAACAATTTTGCATGCTCCAACCACTAAAATGATAGATCCTTCAGACAAGACGGACATGCATAGCAACTCACATGATATTCAACAATAGTTGATGGCGTTCCCGAAGCATGGTTATCGCACAACAAGCAACTTAATAAAAGATAAAGTGCATAAGTACATATTCAATACTACGATAGTTTTAAGGCTATTTTGTCCCATGAGCTATATATTGCAAAAGGTGAATGATGGAATTTTAAAGGTAGCACTCAAGCAATTTACTTTGGAAAATGGAGGAGAAATACCATGTAGTAGGTAGGTATGGTGGACACAAATGGCATAGTGGTTGGCTCAAGGATTTTGGATGCATGAGAAGTATTCCCTCTCGATACAAGGTTTAGGCTAGCAAGGTTATTTGAAGCAAACTCAAGGATGAACAGGTGCAGCAAAACTCACATAAAAGACATATTGTAAACATTATAAGACTCTACACCGTCTTCCTTGTTGTTTAAAACTCAATACTAGATATTATCTAGACCTTAGAGAGACCAAATATGCAAATCAAATTTTAGCAAGCTCTATGTATTTCTTCATTAATGGGTGCAAAGCATAGGATGCAAGAGCTTAAACATGAGCACAACAATTGCCAAGTATCACATTATCCAAGACATTTTAGAATTACTACATGTAGCATTTTCCAATTCCAACCATATAACAATTTAACGAAGAAGAAACTTCGCCTTGAACATTATGAGTAAAGCCTAAGGACATATTTGTCCATATGCAACAGCGGACGTGTCTCTCCCACAAAGTGAATGCTAGGATCCATTTTATTCAAACAAAAACAAAAACAAAAACAAACCGACGCTCCAAGTAAAGAACACAAGATGTGATTGAATAAAAATATAGTTTGAGGGGAGGAACCTGATGATGTTGTCGATGAAGAAGGGGTGCCTTGGGCATCCCCAAGCTTAGACGCTTGAGTCTTCTTAAAATATGCAGGGGTGAACCACGGGGGCATCCCCAAGCTTAGAGCTTTCACTCCTCTTGATCATAGTATATCATTCTCCTCTCTTGACCCTTGAAAACTTCCTTCACAAAACTTCAAGCAAACTCATTAGAGGGTTAGTGCACAATTAATAATTCACATGTTCAGAGGTGGCACAATCATTCTTTACACTTCTGGACATTGCACAAAGCTACTGGACATTAATGGATCAAAGAAATAAATCCAACATAGCAAAAGAGGCAATGCGAAATAAAGGCAGAATCTGTCAAAAACAGAACCCGTAAAGACGAATTTAAAGCTGGCACCAGACTTGCTCAAATGGAAAAACTCAAAACTAATGAAAGTTGCGTACATATCTGAGGATCACGCTCGTAAATTGGCAGATTTTTTCGAATTTTCTACAGAGAACTGTGCCCAGATTCGTGACAGACAGCAATGCTGTTTCTGCGCAGCGATCCCAAATATAACATCAACTTTGGCATAGAAACTTTACTTGGCACAAAAACATGATAAGGAGAGGTTGCTACAGTAGTAAACAACTTCAAGACTCAACAAAACAAAAAATTGCTGTAGTAAAAACATGGGTTGTCTCCCATAAGCGCTTTTCTTTAACGCCTTTCAGCTAGGCGCAGAAAGTGCAAATCAAGTAACATCGAGAGTGGAAGCATCAACATCATAGCTTGTTCTAATAATAGAATCAAAAGGCAACTTCATTCTCTTTGTAGGGAAGTGTTCCATACCTTTCTTGAGAGGAAATTGATATGTAATATTACCTTCCCTCATATCAATAACAGCACCAGGTTCGAAGAAAAGGTCTTCCCAACACAATAGGACAAGATGCATTGCATTCGATATCCAAGACAACAAAATCAACGGGGACAAGGTTATTGTTAACCGTAATATGCACATTATCAATCCTCCCCAAGGTTTCTTTTTAACATTATCGGCAAGATTAACATCCAAATAACAATTCTTCAATGGTGGCAAGTCAAGCATATCATAAATCTTTTTAGGCATAACAGAAATACTTGCACCAAGATCACATAAAGCATTACATTCAAAGTCATTGAATTTCATTTTAATGATGGGCTCCCAACCATCTTCTAACTTTCTAGGAATAGAAGTTTCTAGTTTTAGTTTCTCTTCTCTAGCTTTTATGAGAGCATTTGTAATGTGTTTTGTAAAGGCTAAATTTATAGCACTAGCATTAGGACTTTTAGCAAGTTTTTGTAAGAACTTTATAACTTCAGAGATGTGGCAATCATCAAATCTAAATCATTATGAGCTACAGCAATGGGATCATTGTTCCCAAGGTTGGAAAAAATTTCAGCAGTTTTATCACAAGCAGTTTCAGCAGTTTTAGCAATTTCAGGCAGTTTTGTACGCTTTGCACTAGGAGTAGAAACATTGCCAACACCAATTATTTTACCATTGATAGTAGGAGGTGCAGCAACATGTGAATCATTATCATTACTAATGGTGGTAATAGTCCAAACTTTAGCTCCATTATTCTCTTTAGCTAGTTTTTCATTTTCTTCTCTATCCCACCTGCAATTCAGCCATTAATCTTATATTCTCATTAATTCTAACTTGGATGGCATTTGCTGTAGTAGTAATCTTATTATCAATATCATTATTAGGCATAACTTTCAATTTTAAAAGATTAACATCGAGAGGCAAGTCTATCAACTCTAGAAGCAATAGTATCAATTTTATCAAACTTTTCCTCAACAGATTTGTTAAAAGCAGTTTATGTACTAATAAATTCTTTAAGCATAGCTTCAAGACCAGAGGGTACACTCTATTATTGTTGTAAGAATTCCCATAAGAGTTACCATAACCATTACCATTAGCGAAGGATATGGCCTATAGTTATTACCAGAGTTGTTCCTATAAGCATTGTTGTTGAAATTATTATTTTTAATGAAATTCACATCAACATTTTCTTCTTGAGCAACCAATGAAGCTAAAGGAACATTATTTGGATCAACATTAGATCTACCATTAACAAGCATAGACATAATCACATCAATCTTATCACTCAAGGAAGAGGTTTCTTCAACAGAATTTACCTTCTTACCTTGTGGAGCTCTTTCCGTGCCATTCGAGTAATTTATCATCATATCATCAAGAAGTTTTGTAGCCGCCCCCAATGTGATGGACATAAATACCTCCAGCAGCTGAATCCAATAAATTCCGCGAAGAAAAATTTAGTCCTGCATAGAAGGTTTGGATGATCATCCAAGTAGTCGGTCCATGGGTTGGGCAATTCTTTACCAAAGTTTTCATTCTCTCCCATGCTTGAGCAACATGTTCGGTATCTAATTGCTTAAAATTCATTATGCTACTTCTCAAAGATATAATTTTAGCGGGAGGATAATATCTACCAATAAAAGCATCCTTGCATTTAGTCCATGAATCAATACTATTCTTAGGCAAAGATAGCAACCAATCTTTAGCTCTTCCTCTTAATGAGAAAGGAAACACTTTCAATTTAATAATATCACCATCTACATCCTTATACTTTTGCATTTCACAAAGTTCAACAAAATTATTGAGATGGGCAGCAGCATCAGAACTAACACCAGAAAATTGATCTCTCATGACAAGATTTAGTAAAGCAGGTTTAATTTCAAAGAATTCTGCTGTAGTAGCAGGTGGAGCAATAGGTGTGCATAGGAAATCATTATTATTTGCATTTGTGAAGTCACACAACTTAGTATTTTCAGGAGTATTCATTTTAGCAACGATAAATAAAACAAACTAGATAAAGTAAATGCAAGTAACTAATTTTTTTGTGTTTTTGATATAGAAAGCAAGACGGTAAATAAAGTAAAACTAGCAACTAATTTTTTTGTGTTTTGTTTAGTGCAGCAAACAAAGTAGTAAATAAAATAAAGCAAGACAAAAACAAAGTAAAGAGATTGAGAAGTGGAGACTCTTGCAGCGTGTCTTGATCTCCCGACAACGGCGAAAAAGAGCTTGATGCGCGTAGATGTACACGTCGTTGGGAACCCCAAGAGGAAGGTATGATGCGCACGGTGGCAAGTTTTCCCTCAGAAAGAAACCAAGGTTGATCGAACCAGGAGGAAAGCACGTTGAAGGTTGATGGTGGCGAAATGTGATGCGGCGCAACAACGGGTCCGCGCCAACGTGGAACCTACACAACACAACCCAAGTACTGCCCCAACGAAGCAGTGAGGTTGTCAATCTCACCGGCTTGCTGTAACAAAGGATTAAGCGTATCGAGTGGAAGATGTTTGCAAAGAAAACGGTAAACACAATTGCAGTAGATTGTATGCTATGTAAAGAATAGGACCGGGGTCCACGGTTCACTAGAGGTGTCTCTCCCATAAGATAAAAGCATGTTGGGTGAAAAAATTACAGTCGGGCAATTGACAAATAGAGAAAGGCATAACAATGCATATACATGATATGATAAATATAGTGAGATTTAATTGGGCATTACGACCAGTACATAGACCGCCATCCAACTGCATCTATGCCTAAAAGTCCACCTTAGGGTTATCATCCGAACCCCATTCGGTATTAAGTTGCTAAGCAACAAAGACAATTGCATTAAGTATGGTGCGTAATGTAATCGACAACTACATCCTTAGACATAGCATCAATGTTTTATCCCTAGTGGCAACAATCACAACCTTAGAACCTATTGTCACGATCCCGGTGTCAATGAAGGCATGAACCCACTATCGAGCATAAATACTCCCTCTTGGAGTTAAGAGCAAAAACTTGGCCAGAGCCTCTACTAATAACGGAGAGCATGCAAGATCATAAACAACACATAAACAATAGATTGATAATCACCATAACATAGTATTCTCTATCCATCGGATCCCGACAAACACAACATATAGTATTACGAGATAGATGATCTTGATCATGTTAGGCAGCTCACAAGATCCAACAATGAAGCACAACAGGAGAAGACGACCAGCTACTGCTATGGACCCATGGTCCAGGGGTGAACTACTCACTCATCACTCCGGAGGCGATCATGGCGATGAAGAGTCCTCCGGGAGATGAATCCCCTCTCCGGCAGGGTGCCGGGCCGATCTCCTGATCCCCGAGATGGGATTCGCGGCGGCGGCGTCTCTGGAGGTTTCCGTGTCGTGGCTCTCGATCTTGGGTTTTTCGCGACGGAGGCTTTAAGTAGGCGGAAGGGTAGGTCGGGGAGCCACGAGGGGACGGATAGCGGGTGGCGCGGCCGAGGGCGAGCGCGCCGCCTATGGTCTGGCCACCTCGTGGGCCCACTTACGTTATCTCTTCGGTCTTAAGGCTTCGTGCAAAAATAGGACCCTGGGCGAAGATTTCGTCCAATTAAGAGAATATTTCCTTACTAGGATTTATGAAACCAAAAACAAAAACAACAAGTGGCTCTTCGGCATCTTGTTAATAGGTTAGTTCGAGAAAATGCATAAATATGACATATAATGTGCATAAAACATGTAGGTATCATCAATAAAGTAGCATGGAACATAAGAAATTATCGATACGTCGGAGACGTATCAGCTCCCTTGTTTTGATCTGGCGGATCTACGGCTATCCCTCCTGAGACAAGATATGTCGGGAATCCTACTTCCTTCAACCAAAACTCGCACTTGCTGAACTTGGCATACAACTTGTGCTGCCTAAGGGTTTCTAGGATGATTTCCAAATGTTGCTCATGTTCCTCTTCGGTTTTGGAGTAGATAAGAATGTCGATGAAAACAACGACAAACTTATCAAAAAGTTCATGAAGATCTTGTTCATGAGGTTCATGAAATAGTGTTGGGGCATTGGTTAATCCAAACGACATGACGTTGTACTAATACAACCCATATCTGGTGGTGGCAGTCTTTGGGATATCCGTTGCACCGGATCATCGGTGGATAACCGTCTAAGATCAATCTTAGAGAACACGGTGGCACCGGTCAACTGGTCAAGGGTCTTCTATCTTTGGCAAAGGGTATTTGTTTTTGATGGTGACATCGTTAAGCTTACGATAATCGTACATAAGCAATGCTTTGTCTTTCGTATCCACGAATAAAGCGGGATCTCAGGACGCACTTGGTCGGATCAGACAGGGCTAGCAGTTCATCCGATTTGCTTCTTAGTTCCACTACTCTGCGGGGTTCATGCTATAGGCTCTCTGGGCTATGGTCCTGTTCCGGGGATTAACTCGATGATAAACTCGATATCGATCTGGGTGCATCTGCAGGTGAACCCTGGGAAACACATCGAGGGTATCGACAGACGACCTGATCGATCAGTTGGCTTGGCTACACTTTGGTTGCAGTAAATTTTGGGTAGTCTCTGAAACATGTTTCTATTTATTCGATTGCTACTAGTCATGGTGATGGCCTTCTTGGCGCAGTCTATCAATCCATGATGTTTCGCCATCCAATCCATACCCAGTACTACTTCCAATCCTTTTGTTCCCAGAACAATCAAGTTTGCATAAAAATCTATTTCATGAATTCTGATGGGTACATCTTTGCAAAATTTTCTAGCTTTAGTTGTTGATCCAGGTATTTGAACTATCATGACATGTTTCAAGCTGATTGGTTGAATCTTACTAGTGCAAACAAAATCTTCTGTAACAAATGAATGTGATGCTCCTGAATCAAACAACACTCTTTCTGGTATTGAGTTAACAGAGAACATACCCGGCCACCACATCGGTGCTTCACAGGCTTCCTCGGAGTTCATGTGGTAGGCGACCTCCACGGTTGTTCGGGTTGTTGGAGGCGAACTTCTTGCGGTGGAGACACGGCGTTCTTCTTGAGCGGTGCAGTTGTGTTCGGCGAGCTTGGCTGCCTTTTGGGGCCACTCATTGGAGTAGTGTCCCACAACTCCACATTCATAGAGTGATTGTGGCCTTGTCCTTGGTTGCAACGGGGATGGCGTTGCTTCTGTTGTTGTTGTGTTGGTGTTGTGTTGTTGTTGGGGGCTCTCGGTGGAGCGGTTGAAGTTGTTGTTGTGGTGCACATAGGAGTTCTTGTTGTTGTGGTGGGGCCTCGGCCTTGGGTTTCCTCCACTCGGTTACAAAGGGGCGCGACGTGCGGATTGCAGGGCTTGTTGTTGTTTGCAGGGGCAAAACCACAGCTTGAGCTAGGAGATGCAGTGGGGTATTGCTGGGCCAGCTTTGATGCATCATGCGGCGCTTTCGGTTCTCATTTGCTTGGTGTAGTTTGCCTTCCATCTGGATGGCAGAATCCACTAGGGCTTCAAAGTTGGCAAAGGGAATGTTGACTAGTCTGTCATCTCGTCGTGCGAACGTTGAGATCTCTCCTTCTTTCTTTTCTCGTTGTGTGGTTCATCGGGGCGTACCTTGACGGGGGTGAGGAACTCAGATCTCGATACTCTGACATCCGTCCTTGCTAACTTGAGTTGAAGTCAGCCCAAGTCATCATTTGTCCGGCATTTAATGCATGGGCGCTTGTCCACCAAGCTCTTGCTGGTCCGGCGAAGTAGTGCGTAGCAAACAGCACCTTCTCTGTAACATCTCAAAAACATTAAATTTTCAAATTCATGCATTGCATCACATCAACATGGAAAAAAAAAATTCGGTTTGAAAAAGGTTTTAATTGTTTTGTTACATAAATCTAAATTCATACTCTTAATTTGTTAATGGCGTATAAGGAAGTGTATTAAAGTCTACTCCTGCATTTCGTTTTGGACTGGAAAAATATTTCAAGATGTCTCATTAAGCTACTATGAATTTTACCAATTTTAATTGGGTCAATTTGTGGCCAAAAACTTAAACAAGAAAATAAAATAGGAAAAGAAAGAGAATTGAAAAAAAAAAGACCGGCCGGCTCACCCGGAAAACAGCGCGCTCGCGCGCGAGGCCGAGAGGCCAAGGCCAGCAGCCAGCCAGGCAACAACAGCCCCACGTTGTCCTTTTTTTTTTCTTTTTCTTTTTTGGACGTGTGGAGCCCACCCTGTCGTCTTCTACCTGGAGATAGACTCCACTGCGAGCACGGGAACGTCCCGAACCAAAATCCCGCGAAATCAGAACGATTCCGTTCGATTTTCTCGCCTCTCCCGCACGCAAACTCCCCTATAAATTCTCCTGCATGTATCTCTTTCATTTTTTCGCCGTTCTCGAAACCCTAGCCGCCAAATCGAGCTCGTCGGAGGAGCCACAGATCGAGGTCGAAGCCGGCGGTCTGGACGCCCCCGACTCCCCCTTTTCCTCCAAAGCTTCCCCTTTCACTCTACCACATCTCCTCACCCCTTTACCCTCCTCTGCAGACAACTATAGCGTCCGGGAGCCGCCATCGGAGTATCACCGGAGCCCGCACGCTCCATTCGCCCATCGCCGCCGCCCGCGGAAGCACGAGACGAAGCTGAGTCCACCACTGTGACCGCCGCCTCCATACGCACCTCGTCCGCTACTCCTCCGCTGCGGAAGACCGTCGAAACCCCTCCAACGTCCACCACCCGAGCCGCCCGCCACCGTCGCCGGCCATCTTTCCGGTGAGCATGCCTGGCAACCTCTCAGTCGTCCGATGCGCTCAAAATCCAACAGCCAGGAAACGCGATCCGTGTGAACCGGTACCAGCGCATCCGTTCGCGCCACGTGGTGCAGATATTATCAATGTAGTGATTTTCGTATATGAATGACAGGAATTATGCAAATTTTGAAAAATTTATAGAAAATGTTTCGTAAATCGGAATTTAACAAATGATATACCATTGGATTCATAAAAATGAGAAGAACACCTTGGTACTGTTAGTTTCTATTTTTACAAAAGTTACAGATTTTTAAATTTATAACTAGTGTTATAGTATTTTCAATGTATTATAAATTTGGTAAATGATTTTATTTTGATTCCAACGGGAAATTAAAGATAAGGATAATTTCTATGAACTAGTACATGTTTATAAAATTTACGAAACTATTTTATACAAAAGGTTATTGTTTGTGTTAAAATGCCTATTTGAAATTCCTATTGAATAAACAACTGGGAGTGGTGTTTTGGAACATGGGAGCATATGCTCCCTCTATTTTGAAATGTATCTTACACATATTTTGAATTTCAAAAAAATTGAAACGAAAAATTAGCATGTACATCTTCTCGTGCTACACGCTCACCAAGTTGTTTCATAAAAAATCGACTTGTCATGTGACGTGTGTAAAAAAGACAAAAGTCACAGCTGAAAATAATGCTTTTCACACGATAAGTTTTCTCTTTTTTACGTAGACCACAAAAAATATTAGTTTTTCGTGAAACTTGACGAACGAACATATATTATGAAGACAGTATATGTTTAAAAATTTTTGAAACATTTTACAAAAGGTTATTGTTTGTGTTAAATTGCCTATTTGAAATTCCTATTGAATAAACAAATCTGCTTGTAAAGTATTTTCAAATATAAATTTATTTTTGGAGCATGCATGCATTATTTTGTTATGTGTTTTCTCTGTTTATGCTCTCTAGATATTTATTGTGATTATTTTATCGTCTAGATCGTGCGGAGTGTAACACTTGTTCTTGCAAGAAGAGTGCGAAAGCCAACGACAAATAAGGCAAGTTGAACTTTTGATCATAACAGATCCGTTGTTTTCATATACGTGAAGAATGATTTTAGTACAAGTACATGTGTAGGATTGTTATTGATGGATTGTGTGCTATTGCTATGAAACCCGCGCAGGATAGTCATATGTTTATTATGAATGGATTCATTGGTTGTCAACCTATGTTTGATTGCTTGGATAAGCTTACTTTATAAGTGGGTGGAATATCATGTCATGGGTATGTATTAGTTGAAAGGTTAGTTTTAGTCGACAAAACAACAATTAGATGAATTGGGGTGGATATGAATAGTACTTGAGAAGGTTGTAGGTCGACCGACATGGTAAGGGCTTTGAGCCGGACTTACTGACATGTATAGGTCGAGTGGCATGGTAAGGGCAGAAAGCCTGACTTACTGACATGTACACTGGTAGTGAGTGGCATGGTAAGGGCGTTGAGCCTGACTTACTGACATGTACACTGGTAGTGAGTGGCATGGTAAGGGCGTTGAGCCTGACTTACTGACATGTACACTGGTGGTGGCATGGTAAGGGTATTGAGCCTGACTTACTGACATGCGCAATGGAGAAAAGGAGATTAGCATGGTAGGGGCCTTGAGCTTGACCTACTTGCATGTGCACTATAGGAGTTCGGAGATTAAAATTGCTGGAATAAAACTAGTACGAGACTATGATTGCTTTGTGCAAAATAAAAGTTTGAACCCTCACCTTGAAAATGTACTTGATAGGTTTGTTATAAGTCTCTAGTGATACTCGCCAATACATTCAATGTATTGACCCTGCGTGGCTGCAACGTTTCATGTTGCAGGTAACATTGAGGACAGAGTGAGATTCCATATTTAGGTCGCGAGCTTCCACTCAGCATGTTCGCCTGTGGCGTGATGGAGCTCTTTGCTTTTATTTGTTTTCCGCTTTGAACTCTTTTATTTGAGCTAGCCATGAGCTATGCAAGTTGTAATAAATACATTATGGATCATACGTTGTAATAAAGACGCATTTGCTATTCTGTTTATTCATCGAACTGTGTGTGCTAGCGAGTCGATCCAGGGACTAGCACAATATGCACAGAGATCCAATCCTTACCGGGTTGAATCGCTTCAGATGGTATCAGAGCATTGTGTTGACTGTAGGTTCGTGACCTTAGAAAATGGAGTAGATTAGGAAAACTGGTGGGTTGGTGTTTTGGAAATTCTTGAGTTTTGACCCTGGGTGATCATGGTTCCCATGGCCATGCTGGTTGTTGGCTAACTGTTGCAGTGCTTCTATGTTGGCTTGACGTTCAGCTCGGTCAGTCTCCCTGTTTGCCATCAGGGTCTGCAGCAGTTGCATCATAGCATCCGGGTTTGCGTTGCGATGCGGACGAGCCATCTGAACAGGTAGATAGATCATGAGACGAGAGGGAATTTCTCTATGGCTTGTTTTGTGTTTAAGTTCAAAGTTTAAAACTTGAAGTCTTTTCATGATGACACAAACATACATTCATTCATGACAAACAACACACATTACAAGCTAACACACTAAGGGTTTTAAGAACCCTTCTTCTCCAAGCTACGATACATGGGGCGGGATACAACTCACACCTACGGTAGTGCACAAGTGAAACTACTCTCCATCCACATCTATGGCGACGTGGTCATCCTCTCCGGCGTCCAGGAACTCGTAGTCTTCCTCCTCGGTGTTCTCATCCTCCTCGAAGTCGTCGTCGTCACTCAGGAAGGCGCTTCCTCCCTGAATGTCTTCTCCATCTTCCTCCATCTTCTTCATCTGCTCCTCCTGGGCCTTGACAGTGGCCTCAAGTGCTGCGATCTTCGCGCGGAGGCGGTCGATGGTGGCATCCTTCTTCGCGCGCTGCTGGCGGAGAGTCCTGCGGTCCTTGGCGAGCATCTTGATGGCCTTGCTCGATGATGTGGGCGTGAGTGCTGTTTGGCGTACTCACGGGCGTGGTCGAGATCTGAGTGTGGTACAGTATGAAGTCGAGATGCTCCACATGGTGCTTCAGCTCCGGGTGAGGCGACATGTCCATGGGCTCTCCAGCAGAGTTACGCCTCGCGAGGTGAGAAAAGCGAGGGTCCTTGAGTGCCTCCCCGCTCATCCCGCTCAAGCGTGCGAGTCCCTCCTGAAGGGCGCGGGCAAGTCCGTCCAGCCAGTTGCTCTCCCTGAAGGAGAAGAGGATCCTCTCAGAAGTGGGAGGCTCCATCTTGCCCCTCAAGTCAGCGGTGATGATCCACTGCAACTCTCCTCCTGGCTGGTCGACCTCTGAACTCCGTGGAACTCCGGGTGCGGGCGATCAAGGTGATCGGAAAGGGCGTTGAGGTCGTGCTCGAAGATCAAGCTTCCCCCATTCCCGAGCTGGTAAAACTTCGTGTTCACGGGCTCCATCTGAAAGTGAAGTGAAGGATTAAGTTAGAGAAGTGAACAAGTGTGGCAAAATTTTAGTATATTTCTAAGGAAGAGCATGACTTCTTATTTTCCAAAGAACTCAAAGAGAAGACAAAGACTTAAATTTTCAGAAATACTTCATTCCTTTTTGAAACTAAATTTTCAGAACGTCCATTTCTAACTAGGGTCTCCTAAGGTCAAACAATGGCTCTGATACCAACTTGTCAACACCGGATTTTAAGTCCGGATGCCTATTATGTCATACATCGCAATCCCAGGAATATTGTTGTTGCGAGGCATAATAGTTAAGTATCACGATCATCATTCATTACAAACCATATTGTCTTACAACTTGAATCACATGATCCATATTACACAAATAGTTGATCTATTGATCAATGAACAAACACAAGTTCATAGCGGAAGCGTAAAGATAAAGGGACTCTCTAGTCCACAGGCCAACGCTTGACGTTAGAAGAACTCCTAGTTGTTGTAGCGTCTGTGACCATCATCCTCGTCTTGCTGCTCCTCTTCATAGTCGGCCATTTGAATAGTCAGGGACACAGCCGTGAGTACTTTAAGTACTCGCAAACTAATACTAGTGTAAGTGCTAGCAATTCTAGTAAGGGGTGCTAAGCTCTAGTTTCTTTGCATAAAGCCAATTTTAGTTCACAAGTATTTCCTAAAGACTTATTCATGTGCTAACTAACTCAAGTGGGAACATTAGTGTCATTCCCACAACTTGGTTGTGATTCAAAAACAAGTCACCATTCACCATTCATTTTATCAGTATTTTCAGATCTAACCTTTCATATGGCCTTTCCAACCGTCCGTTAGTGGACACGGTATTCGAATAGGTTTACACTCTGCAGAGGTTGCACACTTGTGCCACAACATTTGATTTCATCCGTCGGGATAACCCCGAATCATCGTAACACAGTACGCGGATCATCAACCATAACCTTTCATTTACAAACCCTAGTATGAGCACCTCTCCCCATGAGCTTGGCCTCCCAGTGAAGACCAACTGTCAACCTGGGAACTGCACAGGGCTTGGCCGTACAATTCACTTCAATTCACATCATTTCTCAACCACGGAGGCAGCCTCGGCATAACCCCTATGATGTGTGTTCAGAGGGAACCCATACTAAGATACATAAATTTCTAGTTAAGCCCTTACCCATAATCAGGTATTGTGGGGGTACTCAAGAATTGGAAAGGTATCGCATTCAAACCAATATCAGTTTTTAATCAAAAATCACTATCTTCTCTTGGTCATATTCACCTTCAAAATTCATTCAATGGAATGCATCATCATTCCAAAGTTTCAATTTTATTTCAAGTCACATGTTCCCATCTAGAGTAGTCAAATTTTAGTATTAGCACTAGCATCTAGTCATGAGGGGTGCTAACTACTTGTAATGCTAGTTAGGCTAAGTTTGATACTCTTGTAGTATTCTAGACTTAGACCAAAGTTAACTATAAAAGGAAACTTCAATATTAAAGCAAAAACTTGAAAAGTAAAACTGGGGATGGGTTCATGAAGCATAAGAAAAGATGAGGGTGCCTTGTTCTTGGTAGAACTTTGCACTTTGCAAGAATATTAGCTTGCCTTGGTTGGGGAATTGGTCAAAGTGGTCTTCTTCTCCTTGGAAGTAGACCTCCTCCTCCTCTTGATACTCCTCGGTACTAGCGTCTAAAATACGAATACGGGGTACACAATCATCATACCAAACTTATTTACTAAACTAAGCATACACATGATTCACACAACTTAAACTAGCATCACACACTATTATTAAGTTGGTGGAGGTGTTTTTCTTATTTAAGAAAAATAATTTCCTCTCATACTAACTTAGGTGTTATTTTTAATTACTTAGAGAAATAATTTCCTCTCATTATCTTCTTAAGATTTAATTTCTCTCATGAATAATATGTGACCTAGGTTGACCAAAGTCAACCTCTTCACACTTATTATTTAAGAAAAATGATTTAAATGAGGTGAGCACCTCATACAATTTAATCCTAACATGGTAAAGATTTAATATCATCAACAATTCATATGAGATTTATATGACCAGAGTCTCTACCTCATTTGAACTGTTTGTGACAAGATTTAAATGAGAGAAAAAACTCCCATATGATTTATTAATAGTTTTGGACAATATCTTTGACTAGAAATAGCCATATAGTCCTTTAATTAAACTAGGCCATGATCATTCAAAGTAAGCATGGCATATTTTTGCAGAAACAATTAGTACAAGTGTAATGTGATTTATAGGAGTTGGAATTAACTTAAAAGCATTTGTGGTTGATTTTTAATAATTTTTCTAAGGCAGAAAAGTCCCTACCTTGTTTATTTTCCTACTTTAATTCTATAAAAGATCTAGGGTTCAGTCCAGTGGCATGGTTTAGATAAAATCCTAAGCTTTCCAAATATATAAATTTTGTAAAATTTGGCCTAGTAGATTTGTCCCTATTAAATTTTAAAGTTGACACCAGATTGCATATTTCATCTATTCTGGATTTTTTAATTTGAAACGTGGGCTGGCGGGAAATAAACGGGCTGTGCAGAGAGGGAATGGATTGGGCCAGCCCAGCTTCGCAGCGGGCCAGCTGACAAGGTGGGGACCACCTGTCATGGGGTTTGGCCAGCGAAACGGTACGCGGAAGGGTGGCCGTGCGATTAGAACCGATCAACGGCCGAGGGAGGTCGTCGTCTCCGGCGAGATTCGGACTTACGGGCGGCGGAGGTAGGGGGTCGGAGAGCTTGTCGGAGCTCCGGCGGTCGTCGGAGGGGTGCGCCGCAACGTTGTAGTGGATGAGGAAGCGCCTGGAAGCAGTTGCGTCTCCAGGGGCGGCCTGCTTCTCCGGCGATCGTCGGCTACTGTGGGCGGCGATGAGCTTGCGATTGGGGGCCTCTGGTGGCTAATCGAGCATGGCGAGGTGGTGAGGAGAGGCGGTGTGAGGAGGGGAAGCGGATGGCGTGCTCAATTTGAGAATAGTGGCTCCCTTTTATAGCGCGGGAGGTGGCCGTGGCGCTCGGCTAGGGTCGCGGCGTCGTCGTCGGTCCGGGGGCTGCGAAGAGGCAAGGCATGGGCGTCGGTTGCTGGCGTCTGGCGAAGATGCGCGTGATCGTGGCGCGACGAGGCTCTGAGCGATGGTGCGCTTGATGGGAACTTGCAGGTCGGGGGTGGAGTCGCGTCGACGATGACGTTGGCCATGGCGTTCCAGCGGTCACCGTGTCTAAGCTTCTGGTCGTGCGCGCGTGCGGCGACGGAGCAGGTGAGTGGAGCGAGGGCGTCGCCCTCGTCACGCTCTGGCGCGTCCAGGCGTTCGCCATGCGCGCACTGGCGCGTGCGTGTGCACGCCTGGGCGTGTCTGGCCACGTCGAGGCTGTCGTGTGCACACGCGTGTTGACCAAGGGAGGGCACGGGCTGGTTCAGGGAGGTGAGAGGAGTCGGCTGGACATGGCGGTGCGGTGGGGAGAGAGGTGAGGGTGATGGCATGGGGTGGCCATGCCACGCCACGGCATGGTCATGCCCTTGTCAATGTGAGCCAGTGGAGGTGATGGCAGGTGGTGGCACTGGTGCTGGGAGGTGGAGAGGGTCTCCAGAGCATCAGAGGAGGGTCAGAGTGGACTTGGTCTCCTCCAAAATCCAGCATGGGCTTCATTTTCTCCCCTGCCCACAAGGTGTTTG
Organism: Lolium multiflorum; assembly: GCA_030979885.1. Classification (NCBI taxonomy): domain Eukaryota; kingdom Viridiplantae; phylum Streptophyta; class Magnoliopsida; order Poales; family Poaceae; genus Lolium; species Lolium multiflorum. The sequence continues at coordinate 127,666,312 of CM061747.1, read as the reverse complement.
ATTAAATGCCCGCAAGAAAATTATTTTCGAATTTTGTAAAGATTTTTGGTGGATTGTAATCATATATTATTTGAAGTAGATTGGTGGTGGTGGTGGTCAAAATGGTGTTGATTTGCAAAATCACATATTGCATGTGATCTTACATTTGTTTCAAAGTCTCCACTTTGCTTGCTTGCCATTTGAAATTGGGACAGAATTTGGGGTGATGGTTTTGGGCAAAGTTGTTCTCCTTGATGGTGTCTTGGAAGAGGTGCAAAGATTTGGTCAAGTGTAGAAAGGAAATTTCAAAACCAGGGGCTCCAAGTGGGTATCATGCTGAAATTTGCACAAGTGACCATAATCCTATGTGAGCTCCCATTTGATTTAAATTTTCTTTGAATTGAGTTGGATGGTTTCCAAAAGTGTTAGTAAGTGTTTAGTATCCATTTACACCCAATGGTGCAAACCAAAATGGTCTAGATTAAAGATTTGTAAAAATGGCCTAAGCCATATGTGTGTGTTGAGTTGATTTTTATATTTTCTTTTCTCAATTCTTTTTCTTTGTATTGGGATGATCATGAGATCATGGTTAGGGTTTTAGAGTAAGGGTAAACACACAAGCAAGCATCATGGCAAAAGCACACTCAAATAATTAATAAGGTGAGCTACATGCATAGTCCTATATGATGAGAACAAGTTTTTGTTGGCTCTGATTTTTGGATTCTTGGAAACTCTCTCTTGCTTCTTTATTTAATTTTTGGGATGTTACAAACCCTTCCCCCTTGCTGGTCGTTGACCTCGACTCCATGAAACTCCGGGTACGGGCGTCCAAGGTACTCCGATAGGGCGTCAAGGTCCCTCTCGAAGATCAAGTCCCCACCATTCCCAAGCTGGTAAAACTTGACGTTGGTTGGCTCCATCTGAAAGTGAATTGGATGAGCAAGTTAGAGAGTGAACAAGTGTGTCAAAATTTTAAGTAGATTCATAAGGAAGAGCATGACTTATCATTTTGAACAGATCTCAAGGAAAAGGGTGTGAATAATATTTCGTAAATATTCACTTCATTTGTTTTTGGAAACTAAATTTTTCAGGACATCCATTCTAAACTAAGGTCTCCTAAGGTCAAACAATGGCTCTGATACCAACTTGTCAACACCCGGATTTTTAAGTCCAGATGCCTATTATGTCATCCATCGCAATCCCAGGAATATTGTTGTTGCGAGACATAACAGTTGATATCATAAGTCATCATTCATTACAAACCATAATCGTCTTACAAAAGTAGATCACATGATCCAATATTACAACAATAGTTGATCTATTGATCAACGAACAACACAAATAGCGGAAGCGTAATAGAAGTGGACTTCTAATCCACAGGCCAACGCTTGACGTTAGCGAGACTCTAGTTGTTGTAAACGTCCTGTTGGCCGTCATCCTCGTCTTCTGCTCCCCTTCATATTCGGCCATTTGAATAGCCAGGGACACAGCCGTGAGTACTTTAAAGTACTCGCAAACTAATACTATTGTAATTACTAGCAATTTTATTAAGGGGTATGCTAAGCTCTAGGTTTATTTGCATAAAGCCAATTTTAGTTCATAAGCATTTCATAAAGGGATTTCTATTTTCGTGCCCCTGCTTCGTTAGTTGTACTCAGTTTTCCCCAGGTCCTTAGTTTTTCCTCAGTTTTCCCCAAACGTTTGTCTGAACCGCAGAAGGAGCTCGGACGGAAGGAATCCGTTAAGTTGACCGTTCCGTGCTGACGAGTGGGGTCGTGTCGTTTGTGGGGTCGCGTCGTGTGGGACCGCGTCGTGTGGGGCTGGTAGGAAGGGACCGCGTGGGACAGGACGAGGCCGTGTTTGTGGGGCCGTAGCGTGTAGGGCCGTAGCGTGTGGAGCCGTGTGGGTCCGGGACGGGGGCACGAGTGGTTTCTGTCTCTTTCGCCCAGATTAGCAGTTTTCAATGTACCTTTTTCCTCTCTATCGCTCGATCTCATTCATATTTGATAGCCCAAATTGGTAGCAAATCTAGAGAAGCTTCTCCTTCTGTTTTTTAACGCCATTCATTTCTTTATGCCTTCGTTTTTACCCAATCAGGTAGGAAATCTAGGGCACAAATCCAGAGAGAAAATATAGGATAAGCTGCATACAGCAACCAACATAGCATAGATATATTCAGGACAGATCCAAATGTAGTACCGATAGATCCAACATAAGCTACATTTTACATGAATTTAATCTGCTCTACAGATAGAGCAGTCACATACAGAGAGTGCAGTAGGCACGTTCAACGCCTCCAGGTGGCGCGTGTGACTCGCTTGGAGGTTGCGCAGGTGAATCCCAAGTGCTTTGTGTTTGGCCATGTACGCATGCACGTTCACGGTACTTCCAACTCTAGCGCCATGTCTGCCAATGGATTCAGCATGGTTCAGCAGGGTGTTGAAGTTGGTGTCGAAGAGCCTCCTGTTGCAGAAGGGGCACTTGTAAATGCCTTGAGCAAAGGGGCGACCGTATTGGCCGGACTGCAGCCTCCTGAGGACGTGACGAGTCTTGGTGTGGAAGGACTCGTCGTCGCTGTCGACGTCGCTGCTCTGCACCTGTCACGTAGCACCAAAGATCGTGCAAAAAACACGGAGTCAATTGCAACGATGATTGAACAGAGAGTGAACAAAAAATCATGCATGATAATATGGGCTCGAAAAAAAGAGGTAGCCTCAGTTACATTGGACACACTTATATCCAGGATTTGAGTAAGTAAACCAAAGATCATGCACAACAAATTTGTACACACCAATTGTTTACTGACCAAACCCTGAATCAATTTAGGGATGCCCAAATATTCATCATCATCGGCACAAATCTGAAACAAAAGCAAATCACAAACACTAATAACGCAAGATCTAACACAAAAGGATCGAACTAGGAACAGACGAACAGTAATAACGCAAGATCTAACACAAAAGGATTGAACTAGGAACAGACGAACAGTAATAACGCAAGATCTAACAAAAAAGGATTGAACTAGGAAGAGACGAACAGTAATAACGCAAGATCTAACACAAAAGGATTGAACTAGGAACAGACGAACCGTAATAACGCTAGATCTAACACAAAATGATTGAAATGAGATAAGAACAAGGGAACAAAGGGTTACCTCCGAATCGTAGTCGACGATGGTGGTGTCGTAGGGGTTCTTCGGCGCGTCGTACTGCCTGGTTCGTACGGGTCCCAATGGACGGGGGCCTGGACGGGGGCGGCGGCCGATGCGCCGGCTGCTACGTTGGAAGCACGACAGGGGCCTGGACGGGCGGCGGCCGATGCGCCGGCTGCTGCGTTGGAAGCAGCGACAGGGGCGGACGGGGGCGGCGGCCGATGCGCCGGCTGCTACGTTGGAAGCAGCGACATGGGCCTGGACGGGCGGCGGCCGATGCGCCGGCTGCTACGTTGGAAGCAGCGACAGGGGCCTGGACGGGGGCGGCGGCCGATGCGCCGACAATGGGCATCTCATTCTTCTCCATCGCCGGCGGTTTTCTTCGGGGTTTTTTCTTCGGTTGTGGAGAAGATGATGGGACAGGAGAGGCGGTTGCAGTGAGCCAGTGAGAACGTGCGTCGAGGGAGAGAAAGAGGGGCTCTATAAAGACGAAGGTGGCGTGTACCGCAACACGCGTCCGCTATGCACGGCTGCAGCGTGCACCGCTACACGAGTCTAACCCTGGGACGTTTGGTGTACTCAGTTATAACCTCAGGCCTTATACAGAAATTTTATCTGTACTCAGTTTTCCCCTCGAGGACTTAGACCGGCAAGTGCAATATACTCAGTTTTACCCTCAAGTAGCTGGTCAACAGAGAGTCAACAAATGAGATTAACATAGCTAATTGAGTCATTTCATGCGCAAAAAAATCCAAAAAAATAAAAACATAGTGGCAACTACTCATGGAGTCTTCCTACGCAACCTGCCACCTAGAAAACCTTAACAAACATATATAAATCAAGTTTTACCACAAATTGCCACTTCTCAGAATCACTAGTGTAGCTATGAAGATGCATGGTTTTCCACCCAAACCCCTTTGCAAAACATCTTTCCCAAAACATAGTTTGTCTAAATGATGCCATAATTGTCACACTCATGTATATTTGAATTGCAAATAATTTGATGTAGCCCAATATGAATTATATTGTACAAAACACACATTTTTCATTTTGTAATTCTTTTGTTTGAATCCCTTAGTCTATTTACTATTTATGTGCCCTTGGATTCTTAGTACTACTCAGTTTTGCCCTCAAGTACTGTCACAAATGCTCTGAGAAGCCCAAACTTATCCTGATTGGTTGAGCCGTTGTCACACGGATCGACTCCACGAACCGTTGATCCACTGATCTAACGGGCAGTATACCCCTATCCGTCTCTTCGTGGCAACCTCTCTCTCTCTCTCTCTCTCTCTCTCGTGGCCACCCATCTCTCTCTCTCTCTGTCGGTGGAGAATAAACATGAGGAATATAGTTTGGGATATAGTATTGGTATTTTGAAACGGCCTAAAAGTGGTATAATTTTGTTATAAACATGAGGCATACATTTTTGCTGATTTCGGCGATTGCATTATTTGTCACCCCTCTAACAATTATCAACTATCTTTAGCTGTCCTTTTCTTTTAGGGAATATAGTTTGGGATATGGTATTGGTATTTTGGAAAGGCCTAAAAGTGGTATAATTTTGGTATAAACATGAGGCATACATATTTGCGGATTTCGGGGATTGCATTATTTGTCACCCCTCTAACAATTATCAACTATCTTTAGCTTTCCTTTTCTTTTAGGGAATATAGTTTGGGATATGGTATTGGTATTTTGGAAAGGCCTAAAAGTGGTATAATTTTGGTATAAACATGAGGCATACATATTTGCGGATTTCGGGGATTGCATTATTTGTCACCCCTCTAACAATTATCAACTATCTTTAGCTTTCCTTTTCTTTTAGGGAATATAGTTTGGGATATGGTATTGGTATTTTGGAAAGGCCTAAAAGTGGTATAATTTTGGTATAAACATGAGGCATACATATTTGCGGATTTCGGGGATTGCATTATTTGTCACCCCTCTAACAATTATCAACTATCTTTAGCTTTCTTTTTCTTTTAGGGAATATAGTTTGGGATATAGTATTGGTATTTTGAAACGGCCTAAAAGTGGTATAATTTTGTTATAAACATGAGGCATACATTTTTGCGGATTTCGGCGATTGCATTATTTGTCACCCCTCTAACAATTATCAACTATCTTTAGCTGTCCTTTTCTTTTAGGGAATATAGTTTGGGATATGGTATTGGTATTTTGGAAAGGCCTAAAAGTGGTATAATTTTGGTATAAACATGAGGCATACATATTTGCGGATTTCGGGGATTGCATTATTTGTCACCCCTCTAACAATTATCAACTATCTTTAGCTTTCCTTTTCTTTTAGGGAATATAGTTGGTAATTTCGGTGAATGCACACACTAACTTTGAAAACAACTACAAGTACATGTAACTGAATAATGGATTTGTAACAAGGTATCCCTTGTAACAACTTCTAGCGCCTGGTGAGCAATGATAAGAATCCGATCGTAATTATACAACAAAAAAAACAACCAGCCATCATATTAGCTTGCTTCTTCAACTCGATCAGCTGCCTTAACTGCTTGTTCATTTTCTTCAGTTCTCCCTTCACTTCCACCAGTTCTGCATTGGGAGCATTAGGCATAATCGGAAGGTCCCTAATCGGAACGGCTCCTCTCTCCGCCGCATTCTCTACAGCAAGTCCCCCCTCCCAAATTGCGCCCCCCAATAGCGCCAATTGATTCCTGCAACTGAAGCCTCTGAACGTACACATCGATCCACTCGAAATGCCTGCATTTCTTCAAGATCTGAAAACAACAACGTGAACCCTAAATCCCAAATTCGAGGGAATAACAAGAAAATCGAGAGAAAACAGAGAAATTGGAGCGAGATCTAACCTTATCCCCCTCTCTATATGGCAAGCTCTCGCATGCAACGAACTCACGTCCACGGTTGCCGTTCTCGTCCGTCTTACAGATCGACCGCTTCAGAGGCTCCTGGCGTGGGCAGTCAGGGCATCTTGTCAAAGGCACGGGTCCATACTGCGGCCATGAAGAACGGGAGGTCGAAGAGAAACTAGACATCACCCGCGTGCCGGAGAAGGGCTGCCGCTGGCGGAGAAGAAGAACAATGGGGCGCGGAGAAAGAAAGGGGAAGCAATGGCACGGGCACGGGCACGGGGCTAGCTCGGGCTCCCATTTTGCAACGGTCACCTGGGTAAGCTGTGGGTCCGGCGCGCTAACGTGGACAAGTTGTGGGTCCCATGATGATCTGGATAAGTGGAGACGTGTCCACTGCGGGGCACCAACAGCGGCCCCACTTGCCAGCACCAACCAACGTCAACTAAACGGGATTCCTTCCGTCCGAGCTCTTTCTGCGGGTTATAGACAAGGGGAAAACTGAGGAAAAACTAAGGATCTGGGGAAAACTGAGTACAACTAAGGAGCCGAGGGCACGAAAATAGAAATCCCTTTCATAAAAGACTCTTCATATGCTAACTAACTCAAGTGGGAACATTGGTGTCATTCCCACAACTCAGTTGTGATTCAATTCCATTTCACATTCATGTCACCATTCAGGTCACAATTAAGTTTAGAAATCATCTAACAATGGAAACATATGGCCTTTCCAATCGTCCGTAATCGTGGACACGGCTATTCGAATAGATTTACACTCTGCAGAGGTTGCACACTTGTGCCACAACATTTGATTACATCCGTCAAGGATAACCCCGAATCATCGTAACTCAGTACGCGGATCATCAACCATAACCTTTCACTTACATATCCTAGTATAGGCACCTCTCCCCATGAGCTTGGCCTCCCAGTGAAGACAAACCGTCAGCCTGGGAACTGCACAGGGCTTGGGCCGGACAATTCACCTCATTCACGTCATTTCACATCAATTCACTTCCAACGGAGGCAGCCTCGGCATAACCCCTATGATGCTTGTTTAGAGGGAACCCATACTAAGACACATAAACTTCCAGCTAAGCCCTACCCATAATCAGGTATTGTGGGGGTACTAATAGTTGGAATGGTATCGCATACGACCAAACCATCAGTTTTTATCAAGTTCATCATGTCCTTTGATACGTCCCCGACGTATCCATAATTTATGTCGTTCCATGCTTGTTTTATGACAATACTTACATGTTTTGCTTGCACTTTATGATGTTTTTATGCGTTTTCCGGAACTAACCTATTAACAAGATGCCATAGTGCCAGTTCCTGTTTTCTTGTTTTTGGTTCCAGAAAGGCTGTTCGGGCAATATTCTCGGAATTCGACGAAACGAAGACCAAACCTCCTATTTTCCCGGAAGGCTCGAACACCGAAGAGGGAGAGGGGCCGGAGGGCCACCACACCATAGGGCGGCGCGGCTGGCAGGCCGCGCCGGCTTTGTGGTGGGAGCCCCCAGTGCCTGCGCCGCCTCTTCGCCTATAAAATCCCTTTCGACCTAAAAACACCGTACCACTTGACGAACTCCAGAAAGACTCTGGGGCGCGCCGCCATGCGAAACTCAATTCGGGGGACGAGAGTCTCTGTCCCGGCACCTGGGACGGGAAGTGCCCGGAAGCCATCTCCATCAACGCCATCGCCTCCATCATGCTCCGTGAGTAGTTCCCCCATGGACTACGGGTTCTAGCTGTAGCTAGTTGGTATTCTCTCCCCATGTACTTCAATACAATGATCTCATGAGCTGCCTTACATGATTGAGATTCATCGATGTAATCGGTGTTGTGTTTGTCGGGATCCGATGGATTGTTACGTTATGATTGTCTATCTACAAAGTTTGTGAAGTTATTGTTGCTGCAATCTTGTTGTGTTTAATGCTTGTCACTAGGGCCCGAGTGGCATGATCTTAGATTTGAGCTCTATAATTATTGCTTAGATTGTATCTACAAGTTGTATGCACATGTCACTGTCCGGAACCAAAGGCCCCGAAGTGACAGAAATCGGGACAACCGGAGGGGATGGCGGTGATGTGAGGGACACATGTTTTCACGGAGTGTTAATGCTTTGCTCCGGTGCTCTATTAAAAGGAGTACCTTAATATCCAGTAGTTTCCCTTGAGGCCCGGCCCACCGGCTGGTAGGACAAAAGATGTTGTGCAAGTTTCTCATTGCGAGCACGTACGACTATTATTGGAAAACATGCCTACATGATTAATGATCTTGATATTCTATTTTAATGCTATTTCAATCCTATCAATTGCCCAATTTGTTCACCCAACACTTGTTATTGGAGAGTTGCCACTAGTGTAGATAGCTGGGAACCCCGGTCCATCTTTCATCATCATATACTCGTTCTACATGTCAACTATTTTCTGGTGCCATTGCTCTCATATTACTACTACTACTGCTGTGTTGTTGCTACCGATAAACTCTTGCGAGCAAGTCTGTTTCCAGTGCAGCTGAATTGACAACTCATTTGTTAAGGCTTACAAGTATTCTTTGTCTCCCTTGTGTCAAATCAATAAATTGGGTAATACTTCCCTCGAAGACTGTTGCGATCCCCTATACTTGTGGGTCATCAAGACTATTTTCTGGCGCCGTTGCCGGGGAGGCATAGCTCTACTCATAAGTTCACCTGGGAGTACACTCTACCTCTCTCTTTTTTATTTTGTTTTATTTTGTTTTGCTTAGTTTACTTTTGTTTAGTTTATTTGTGCTTAGTTTATTTCTGTCTAGTATTATTTTGCGTAGTTTACTTTTGCTTAGTTTCTTTTTGTCTTGTTTTACTTTTCCTATATACCCAAAAATCCATAAAAATTTGAAAAACCTAAAAATTAAAAACTGCTGTTATGGGAGAACCAACAACCTACTTGGAGCTTATAGAATGTTATAATAATTATAGAGAATCAAGAACTGGTAAAATAATGAGTGCTATGATAGAAAAATTGAATACAATTGCTGAAATCTTGCTTGAACGCCATAATATAAACTGTTGCTCTCAACAGGATACTAAACATCTTAAATTTCAATGTGGCTTTAGTGAGGAATTTTTAATTAAGAACTATAATCGGAATTTCTATATTCATTATGGGTTCGAAGAGGTAGAACAATTTGTCTTATTTATGGGAGCCTCCGAGATAGAATCCTTCATGGTTGAGAATTATGAAACTTGTGTTGTTTGTAAGGGCCTTAAAGATTATGTCTCTACTATCCTTAATTCTTGCATAGAATGCTACAGTAGGAATCCTTATATCCTTGATTATAAAGAGAGACACATTAATGCACAAGAATGCACTCACAATTTGCAGGAACCGGTGGAAGAAGAAATTGATGAACTTGAAAGCTCATTGGATGAAAAAGAAGAAGGAGCGACGAACAAAAGGAGGAAGACTGGATTAGCTACCCATGTCAACCTTCTAATGAGAGTAACTCTTTATCTCTTACACTATTTGATTGTCCTCCATGCTTACCGAAAGAGGTTGAATGTTATGTTCCTGTGGATTCTCTTGAAATAGTACCTATGAGTAAAACTTGTGAGAATAATTATGCTGCTGTTATATATGATAATCCATGCTACTTTGATAAATCTTATGATAATGCTTTGTTTGTGCCTGATGTCGAAATGCATGGTACTAAAGAATTTTGCTTGGCAAATGTTTATGATAAAGCTCTAGATGATGGTCCTATGTTACTTGACAATATTAATTGTGCTACTAATGAAAATGGGATTGGAGAAGTATTGACTTTATTTAGGAGTCCCATATCTCTTGAGATTGATCAACTACCTTGTTATATTATTGATAAAAGTAAGTTTGAAAGTTTTAATTCCACTATTCTTGAGATTGATAAAAATTATGTGTTTGGAAATCATGAAAAGTATGCTGCATGTGATAGTTATATTGTTGAGTTTGTTCATGAAGCTACTGAAAATTATTATGAGAGAGGAAAATATGGTTGTAGAAATTTTCATGGTACTAATACACCTCTCTATATGCTGAAATTGCTGAAGTTACACTTGTTCTATCTACTTATGCTTGTCACTTTGTTCTTCATGAACTTATTCGTGTACAAGATTCCTTTCCATAGGAAGCATGTGAGACTTAAATGTGTTTTGAATTTGCTTTTTGATGCTCTCTTTTGCTTCAAATACTATTTCTTGCGAGTGCATCATTTAAAACTGCTGAGCCCATCTTAATGGCTATAAAGAAAAGAACTTCTTGGGAGATAACCCATGTGTTATTTTGCTACAGTACTTTGTTTTATATTTGTATCTTGGAAGTTGTTTACTACTGTAGCAACCTCTCCTTATCTTAGTTTTGTGTTTTGTTGTGCCAAGTGAAGCCTCTAATCGAAGGTTGATACTAGATTTGGATTTCTGCGCAGAAACAGATTTCTATCTGTCACGAATCTGGGCTGTTTTCTTTGTAGGTAACTCAGAAAATTAAGCCAATTTACGTGCGTGTTCCTCAGATATGTATGCAACTTTCATTAGTTTTGAGTTTTCTGATTTGAGCAACGGAAGTATTTTATTAAAATTCGTCTTTACTGGCTGTTCTGTTTTGGCAGATTCTGTCTCTGTTTTTTGCATTGTCTCTTGTGGACTTTAAGCGAGGTTTTCTAGACGTGGAGAGCTGTAGCTAATGTTTTATTGAGTTCTTGCAATGTGCCACTACAGGACCAAGGTGGATTCAAATTTTTTGAGTACTAACCCCTCTAATGAAGTTTATGAGAAGTTTGGTGTGAAGGAAGTTTTCAAGGGTCAAGAGAGGAGGATGATATATGATCAAGAAGAGTGAAAAGTCTAAGCTTGGGGATGCCCCCGTGGTTCATCCCTGCATATTTCAAGAAGACTCAAGCGTCTAAGCTTGGGGATGCCCAAGGCGTCCCCTTCTTCATCAACTTATCAGGTTCCTCCCCTGAAACTATATTTTTATTCGGTCACATCATATGTGCTTTACTTGGAGCGTCTGTGTGTTTTTATTTTTGTTTGTGTTTGAATAAAGATGGATCCTAGCAATCCTTGTTTGGGAGAGAGACACGCTCCGCTTTTTCATATGAACACTTGTTCTTCGTTTTACTTTTAATGTTCAATGATAAAAGTTGGAAGCTACAATACTTATTGGTATTTGGTTGGAAATAGAAAATGCCTCATAATGTCTTGGATAATTTGACACTTGGCAATTGTTTTGAGCTCTCAAGTAGATCATGATTAAGTTTTTTCATGTAGTTTAAACCTATTAGTGGAGAACTACCGTAGAGCTTGTTAAAATTGGTTTGCATGATTGGTCTCTTTTAAGGTCTAGATATTTTCTGGTAAAAGTGTTTGAGCAACAAGGAAGACAGTGTAGAGTATTATAATGCTTGCAATATGTTCTTATGTAAGTTTGCTGTACCGGTTCATACTTGTGTTTGCTTCAAATAACCTTGCTAACCTAAGCCTTGTATCGAGAGAATACTTCTCATGCATCCAAAATCCTTGAGCCAACCACTATGCCATTTGTGTCCACCATATCTACCTACTATGTGGTATTTCCTGCCATTCAAAGTAAATTGCTTGAGTGCTACCTTTAAAACAATTCAAAATTTATCACCTCTGATTTGTGTCAATGTTTTATAGCTCATGAGGAAGTATGTGGTGTTTATCTTTCAATCTTGTTGGGCAACTTTCACCAATGGACTAGTGGCTTCATCCGCTTATCCAATAATTTTGCAAAAAGAGCTGGCAATGGGATTCCCAGTCCCAAATTAATTAACAAAAATAGACACTCCTCCATGGTATGTGATTGTTGGACGGCACCCGAAGGATTCGGTTAGCCATGGCTTGAGAAAGCAAAGGTGGGGAGGAGTGTCATCATAATAAAACTAAAATAAAAAGGCACTCCTTCATGGTATGAGATTGTTGGCAGGCACCCGAGGATTCGGTTAGCCATGGTTTGTGAAAGAAAGGTTGGAAGGAGTGCCACCCAAAAATAAAATAAAATGGGAGCCGCTCTTTGAAGGTTTGTCTGGCAAGGGGGTTAGAGTGCCCACTACCATTCGTTGACAACAACAAACACCTCTCAAAACTTTACTTTTATGCTTTCTTTATGTTTTCAAAACCAAAGCTCTAGCACAAATATAGAAATCGATGCTTCCCTCTGCGAAGGGCCATTCTTTTACTTTATGTTGAGTCAGTTTACCTACTTCCTTCCATCTTAGAAGCAAACACTTGTGTCAACTGTGCATTGATTCTTACATACTTGCTTATTTGCATTCATCATATTACTTTGTGTTGACAATTATCCATGAGATATGCATGTTGAAAGTTGAAAGCATCCGCTGAAACTTAAATCTTCCTTTGTGTTGCTTCGATGCCTTTACTTTGAATCTATTGCTTTATGAGTTAACTCTTGTGCAAGGCTTTTGATGCTTGTCTTGAAAGTACTCTTCATGAAAAGTTTTGCTATATGTTACCTATTTGTTAGCAACTATAGATCATTGCCTTGAGTCACTTCATTCATTTCATATGCTTTGTAATAGTATGATCAAGGTTATGTAAGTAGCATGTCACTACAGAAATTACTCTTTTTATCGTTTACCTACTCGAGGACGAGCAGGAACTAAGCTTGGGGATGCTGATACGTCCCCGACGTATCCATAATTTCTGTCATTCCATGCTTGTTTTATGACAATACTTACATGTTTTGCTTGCACTTTATGATGTTTTTATGCGTTTTCCGGAACTAACCTATTAACAAGATGCCACAGTGCCAGTTCCTGTTTTCTGCTGTTTTTGGTTCCGAAAGGCTGTTCGGGCAATATTCTCGGAATTCGACGAAACGAAGACCAAACCTCCTATTTTTCTCGGAAGGCTCCAGAACACAGAAGAAGAGTCGGAGAGGGGCCAGAGGGCCACCACACCATAGGGCGGCGCGGCCTGGCCTGGGCCGCGCTGGCTTTGTGGTGGGGCCCCAGTGCCCCCTGCGCGCCTCTTCGCCTATAAAATCCCTTTCGACCTAAAAACACCGTACCACTTGACGAAACTCAGAAAAGACTCCTGGGGCGCGCCGCCATCGCGAAACTCCAATTTGGGGGACGAGTCTACGTCGGCACCTGCGGGACGGGAAGTTCCCGGAGCCATCTCCATCAACGCCATCGCCTCCATCATGCTCCGTGAGTAGTTCCCCCATGGACTACGGGTTCTAGCTGTAGCTAGTTGGTATTCTCTCCCCCATGTACTTCAATACAATGATCTCATGAGCTGCCTTACATGATTGAGATTCATCTGATGTAATCGGTGTTGTGTTTGTCGGGATCCGATGGATTGTTACGTTATGATTGTCTATCTACAAAGTTTGTGAAGTTATTGTTGCTGCAATCTTGTTGTGTTTAATGCTTGTCACTAGGGCCCGAGTGGCATGATCTTAGATTTGAGCTCTATAATTATTGCTTAGATTGTATCTACAAGTTGTATGCACATGTCACTGTCCGGAACCAAAGGCCCCGAAGTGACAGAAATCGGGACAACCGGAGGGATGGCGGTGATGTGAGGGACACATGTTTTCACGGAGTGTTAATGCTTTGCTCCGGTGCTCTATTAAAAGGAGTACCTTAATATCCAGTAGTTTCCCTTGAGGCCTGATGCGCGTAGATGTACACGTCCGTTGGGAACCCCAAGAGGAAGGTATGATGCGCACAGGTGGCAAGTTTTCCCTCAGAAAGAAACCAAGGTTTAATCGGACCAGTAGGAGCCAAGAAGCACGTTGAAGGTTGATGGTGGCGAAATGTGATGCGGCGCAACAACAGGGATTCCGGCGCCAACGTGGAACCTACACAACACAACCCAAGTACTTTGCCCCAACGAAACAGTGAGGTTGTCAATCTCACCGGCTTGTTGTAACAAAGGATTAACCGTATTGTGTGGAAGATGATTGTTTGCAAGAAAACAGTAAAACAAGTATTGCAGTAGATTGTATGCGATGTAAAGAATAGGACCGGGGTCCACAGTTCACTAGAGGTGTCTCTCCCATAAGATAAAAGCATGTTGGGTGAACAAATTACAGTCGGGCAATTGACAAATAGAGAAGGGCATAACAATGCATATACATGATATGATAAATATAGTGAGATTTAATCGGGCATTACGACAAAGTACATAGACCGCCATCCAACTACATCTATGCCTAAAAAGTCCACCTTCAGGTTATCATCCGAACCCCATTCAGTATTAAGTTGCAAAGCAACAGACAATTCCATTAAGTATGGTGCGTAATGTAATCGACAACTACATCCTTAGACATAGAATCAATGTTTTATCCCTAGTGGCAACACATCACAACCTTAGAACTTTCTGTCACATCCCCCAGTGTCAATGAAGGCATGAACCCACTATCGAGCATAAATACTCCCTCTTGGAGTTAAGAGCAAAAACTTGGCCAGAGCCTCTACTAATAACGGAGAGCATGCAAGATCATAAACAACACATAAACAATAGATTGATAATCACCATAACATAGTATTCTCTATCCATCGGATCCCGACAAACACAACATATAGTATTACGGATAGATGATCTTGATCATGTTAGGCAGCTCACAAGATCCAACAATGAAGCACATAAGGAGAAGACGACCATCTAGCTACGCTATGGACCCATAGTCCAGGGGTGAACTACTCACTCATCACTCCGAAGGCGATCATGGTGATGAAGAGTCCTCGGGAGATGAATCCCCTCTCAGGCAGGGTGCAGGCGATCTCCTGAATCCCCGAGATGGGATTCGCGCGGCGGCGCGTCTCGTGGGGTTTTCCGTATCGTGGCTCTCGGTGCTGGGGGTTTCGCGACGGAGGCTATTTGTAGGCGAAAGGGCAGGTCAAGAGGCGGCACGAGGGCCCGGGGGACGGGGCCGCGCCGCCTGTCACTGGCCACCTCGTGGCCCCACTCCCCTTCGGTCTTCTGGAAGCTTCGTGCAAAAATAGGACCACTGGGCGTTGATTTCGTCCAATTCCGAGAATATTTCGTTACTAGGATTTCTGAAACCAAAAACAGCAGAAAACAACTGGCTCTTCGGCATCTTGTTAATAGGTTAGTTCCAGAAAATGCGTAAATACGACATATAATGTGCATAAAACATGTAGGTATCATCAATAAAGTAGCATGGAACATAAGAAATTATCGATATGTTGGAGACGTATCAAGGCCCGGCTGCCACCGGCTGGTAGGACAAAAGATGTTGTGCAAGTTTCTCATTGCGAGCACGTACGACTATTATTGGAAAACATGCCTACATGATTAATGATCTTGATATTCTATTTTAATGCTATTTCAATCCTATCAATTGCCCGACTGTAATTTGTTCACCCAACACTTGTTATTGGAGAGTTGCCACTAGTGTAGATAGCTGGGAACCCCGGTCCATCTTTCATCATCATATACTCGTTCTACATGTCAACTATTTTCTGGTACCATTGCTCTCATATCACTACTACTACTGCCATAAAACTGTTGCTACTGATAAACTCTTGCGAGCAAGTCTGTTTCCAGGTGCAGCTGAATTGACAACTCCGCTGTTAAGGCTTACAAGTATTCTTTGTCTCCCCTTGTGTCGAATCAATAAATTGGGTAATACTTCCCTCGAAGCTGTTGCGATCCCCTATACTTGTGGGTCATCATCCTTCAAGTCATATTCACCTTCAAAACTTTTCAAAGTTATTTCATTTCACATGTTCCCACCTAGAGTAGTCAATTTTAGTTGTTAGCACTAACAACTAGTCATGAGGGGTGCTAACTAACTTGTAATGCTTTTTAGGCTAAGTTTGATACTCTTGTAGTACTCTATACTTAGACCAAAGTTAACTATAAAAGGAAGCTTAAATATTCAAAGTGAAAACTTGTAAGAGTAAAACTTGGGATGGGTTCATGAAGCATAAGAAAAGATGAGTGTGCCTTGCTCTTGGTAGAGCTTTGCACTTTGCAAGAATATTAGCTTGCCTTGGTTGGTGTACTGGTCAAAGTGGTCTTCCTCCTCCTGGTAGTAGACCTCCTCCTCCTCCTAGTACTCCTCGGTACTAGCGTCTAAAAATGCATACGATGTATCCAAATCACCAAACAAGTTCAAAGACTAGACTAAGCACACACATGAATCACACAAACTATTCTAGCATGACCACATTGCCATCATGTTGGTTGATATTGTTTTATTATTAAGAAAAATAATTTCCTCTCATTACAATTATTGATTAATGCTTTCTATTAAATTATTGGAGAAATAATTTCCTCTCATTGAATCTTATTAAGATTTAATTTCCTCAACTAATAAGGTATGAACCCTTGTTGACCAAGGTCAACCATTCATACCCATTATTTGAGAAATTGCTTTAAATGAGGTAGAGTACCTCATGCAATTTTTAATACCATCATACATATGATTTAATATCACCAAATAATTTAATATGAGATTATATGGATCATGGTCACTACCTCATATTAAGTTACTTGGGACAAGGTTTAAATGAGGGAAAACACCTCACATGATTTATTTAATAGTTTTGGACAATATTAATTGACAAGAAATAGCCATAGAGTCCTCTATTTAAACTAGGCCATGATCACTCAAAGTAACCATGACATATTTTTGCATAAACATGTAGTGTAAGTGAAATGTGATGTATAGGAGTTGGAATCAACTCAAAAGCATTTTTATTTGATTTTTAATAATTAGTTAAAGTTGGAAAAGTCACTGCCTTGTTATTTTTGTCACATTAATTCTACAAAAAAATCATGATGAGACCAGTGGGGTTGTGTAGATATTTTTACTAGCTTTCCAACGATATAAAATTTACCAAATTTGGTTGAGCCAATTTGAATCTATTGAATTTTGAAAACAGGGTCAGTATTGATTTTGAATTAATCTGGAAATTCGCATTTGAACTGAAACGGGCCGGCGGGAAAACTAACGGGCCCAAATCATTTAAATGGACAAAGTCCAGCCCACCACGCGTCCACGCAGGCGTGGGCTGTCTGACGGTGGGCTCCACCCGTCAGTGGGCGTTAAACGCTGAATCGGTACGGGGGACTGAGAGACGCACGATTAGATCGCGATCCAACGGACCATGTCCATCCTCGTCGACAGCGAGCGCAGGCTACTGGCGCGGCGGCGCTAGGGGGTCGGAGAGCTCACCGGGGCTCCAGCGGCTGTGGGCAGTATGCGCGGTGAAGGTGTAGATGACGGCGAGGCTCCTGGTAGCAGCGGCGCGTCCTGGGGCGGCTCCAATCGTCGGCGAGGTTCCGCGGCGGCGCACGGCAGTGAGGTAGAAATTGAGCGACGGCGGTGGCTAATCGAGGCAGTGGAGTAGCTCAGGCGGTCGAGGGAGAAGAGGTGAGGGTGCTGGGGTGAAGAAATCGAAGGATGGTGGCCTCCTTTTATAGGCGCGGAAGTGGTCGTGGGTGCTGCGGCAAACTCGACCACGGCGCGGATTCTCCGGCGAGCTACTGGGCTAGGCGAGGGCGGCGCACTGCTCAGTACCTCGTGGCGGTCCTCTGGGTGGCTACAGCTAGCGTAGGCGGTGCCCAACTTGGTCGGGTTGCTGCGAGGTTCTGGCGCGGCAACGGCGGGATTTCTTCACCGTCTCTGGCGGCGGCGGGCACGGGTTGGTGTTGCGTTCGTGTCTGGCGGCGTCGTGGTGGCATGGCGATGCTCAACGCGCAGAGAGGGGGTCCAGGGGATGCGCGAGGTGGCGGTGCGGCGCGTGTCCAGTGCGTGTCTGCAGCGTGCACGCGCGAGGGTGTCGGCATGGCTGGGCGCACGTCGTCCGGCGACTGTCGTGCTCCTCCTCGACAATGGCTGGCGTAGGCAGGGGTAGGGGAGTGAGGTGGAGCTCAACGGCACGGTGGCCAGGGTTGGGGAAGGAAGGGAGAGGGGAGTGGTGTCCATGTGGAACATGGCCGGCATGGCCATGTCCATGCCATGCTAGGCCCTTTCCCTAGGGTTTCTATGCTGGTGTGAGAAAGAGAGGGGACCAAGGAACATGGTAGAGGACAAGTGGTGGAGTTAGGGTTAGGCAAACACTATTTGTAATAGTGTTTTGATTTGAAATGGATTTGAAATCCCAAGTTTTTGTCAAATTTGAATGGTGCAACAAAATTTGAAAATTATGAGAGGAATGGATTGGACTTGCTTCAGATGATCTACCTCACACATTGGTGGTGGTGGAAATTTAAAATAAAGAGAATTGCAAATTTTCCAAGTGGGAGTGATGTTGAAATTGTTAAAAAGTCCCAACTTTTCTTGAGCATAGTTTTTGATCCAAGATGAATTTGCAGTGGTGGTCTTTACCAAAGTTTTTCACCTTGATGTGTACTTGGATGAGGTGCAAAGAATTGGAATTGTTTGGTTTGAAAATTTCAAACTACAGAGGCTCAAAGTAGTGATCAGACTAGAATTGACAGATTTGACCATGTATGTGAGCACTATTTGATCCCAAATTTGATTTTATTTGAGTTTCTTTGATTCCAAAAGTGGTAATAAGTGTTTAGTAACATTATACAATTAATGGTGCAAGCCAAATTGGTCTAGGTTAAAGATTTGCAAGAATGGCATAAACCATATGTGAGGGTTTTGGAATTTCTCCTTTTTATTTCTTTTCTTTTTCTTTGATTTTATTTTGTGATCCTCTCTTGATCAAGTTAGGGTTTTAGAATGTACACATAAGCACATAAGCAATCATCATGGCATTTCACACAATAATGCACAAGTCCTATGCATAGCACTATATGCAAAATAAAAGTTTTTGTTGGTTCTAGATTTTGAGTATTTGGAATTCCTCTTCTTCATTGATTTGAAATTTGGGATGTTACAGTATGTAGCTAAGCATACATATCTACCTCATCAGTATTCATATCACCACGGTAAGATATATGTTCTTGCGAGCGCTCGCGAGCAGCTCGTTAAGGATCGTTAAGGAGGCAATGCAAAGCAAACATGAGTGCATTGCCTGGTGAGGAAGAGTGGAAGCATAGGTTTTTGGATCCTACTGAAGGAATTTCAAGCACGGTTGTAGAGCACTATTTTGCTTGGTCCCTTTCTGCCAAAGATTTGAGATAACTAAAGCGACTCACGGTCAAAACTGGTGAAGCCTAGCTTGTTACCGATCTTAACGAGTAGCTCACGAACATAGTCAGCCCAATTGTTTAGCTCGTTAACCTTAACGAGCAAAAACTGTTGCACAACTTGGCTCGTTAACAAAACGAGCCGAGCTCAAACGCATTGAGCAAACGAGCACTCATTTAACTCCCCGAGCTTCGAGCTTTTTGTCTAGCCCTACAACTGGCTATGTTCCTTCATGTCGTCGGGCACAACCAACGATTTCGGGTCATCCATATCACATGGAGGAGATCGACTGAGACAATTTCTAGGTACTTCAAAGAAGTGATCTATGCTATTGGAGAACAAAGACGAGAGATGATCAAGCCTGCATCTTCCACTACCCCCACCAAGATTGCTAAAAGTCATCGCTGGTATCCATATCAAGGTGAGAAACACCTTGTACAACTGATTTACACATTTGTGCATCATTTTTAGTGTTCATGTTCATGTGCAGTATTGGAGAGCTTTCAGCTCTTCACTTTTGTACATTAGAAATGGCTTACCATTTGTTCATGTTCATGTCAGGATTGTGTTGGTGCCATTAATGGTACTCATATCACAACGAAGGTGCCAAGAAGACACTCTCTTGCTTACAGAGGGAGAAAGCACTACACCATCCAGAATGTGCTTACCGATGTGGACTTTGATATGAAGTTCACATATGTGCTTGCTGGGTAGGAAGGATCAGCCCATGATGCTACCATTCCGACTGACAGTTTGGAGAGAGTTGATGGCCTGAAGGTCCCTGAGGGTAAGTTCTACCTAGATGATGCCGGCTATGCTTGTCGCCCTGGTTTTCTCCCACCTTTCAGGTCAACAAGGTACCACCTCAATGAGTTCATTGCAAGGTTCTACCCAGAATGCCAAGGAACTTGACGTGGGCATTACCCTTCGGGTAACTGTTATTGCCCTATCCTGTACGGCCTGGAGGCCCATGAAGACAGTCGAAAGGTGGCCACTAGGTCGGTGCCAAAGAAGATTCCTTGAAGAACAAGACGAGAGAGGAACCGAACAAGGAAAGTTTAGAACTAGGACTCTTGTAAACCTAGTCGTACTCGTGCAGGTCTCTTGGGACCTGGCCTCCTTTATAAGGGCCAGGAGAGGGGCTGCCGAGGGACACAATCAATCTTAGTAATCTTAGCCACCAAAAGCTTAGAGCTAGGTCATCGTTAAGCTTAGCATCTCGACGAGATATCAGCCGAACTATTCGGCACCCCATTGTAACCTATTGTCATCATAATCAAGAACAGACAAGCGGGACGTAAGGTTTTACCTCATCGAGGGCCCGAACCTGGGTAAATCGCTCCCCGTTTCTCTGTCATGTCTTGTGTGGCAGGATTCCATCAACCCTAAGCCCCTATCGGAGGGCATTGCCGAGAGCCCCCTCGACAATTGGCGCCGTCGTGGGAACCGTTGGCGCAAGATCGGTCATCGGCAGATCCGATCATGTCATCGACGTCTTCATCGACACCGTCATCACCAACTCTGGGAAGTCCGATTCGATTCGGCTCCTACGAATTCACCCCGCACAGCGATTCTTCCCGCTCAAACTTCTCGGATCTACAAGGAAACATGGAGATGACCATCGGTAGCGTCCACTACAACGTCAACGCAGAAGGAATTCTTCAGCTGCTGGAATCGCCCACCTCTGGATCAACAAGTCCTAGCGCATCATCATCACTCGACCTGTTGGCTGGTCTGACAGAATCGATGAGTTCACCCGCGCCCTCGACTCCCCGTTCAGTGTCTTCAATGTCAGTAGGATCTGATGATCTCGCATCCTCGGAGTTAACCTCGTACTACTGCTCGAACTGCGACGCCAGGCACGGCTTGGGGTCAAGCGACACACCGTTCATCTGCAATGCCCGATACTCATCGGGAGAAGACAGTGTCGACAGCATTGCCCGAGGAGCCACCCGAAGATCGACGCATCATCAGGTCTATGCCGCCAACAACACAGGAAACACAAGGCACGGAGGAGACGGAGACCGCACGCCTCGTTCTAGTAGGCGAGCAAGAAAACAGCGCCAGCAACCGCGACAGCGATTACACCATCGCACGAGGAGTGGGCGGCAGCCAGGGCAGCCGTCAACAACACCCCGCTCCCCGCAGGAACCTCGGTTGGAACCCTAAACGCATACCGCTCTATACTAGAGAAAAACCGGGAGCACTGTCGAGAGAGCAAGCTACCCTCGAGAGACGTCTATCTGCGGCAGAGCGATCCAGCGAACGACGGAGAGCTTCACAAGGAAGCTCTTCTCGAAGTACTCATGGGGCAGGAAAGCACCGGTCAAGACTGTCCAGGCTCTCGGAAGATGACGCTAGAGAAATAACGTCGAATCTGACCAAGTCCTTCATGACCACGGACACCGCGGGCATGCCACGGCCGAAAAACGTTGCGGGAGCAACAGCTAACCTCGCTGCGTACCTCATCAACCAGCGCCCTGAAGGATCCATGGCTCAAGCTCACCGTGGCGCCCTAGAAAGTCTCGCGATATTGGGAGATAATCTAGTTCCGCATAAGGAAAAAACCACGGCGCGGGCTAGCGGTTCAAAACATCATGCGAGAGATGCTCGGGATGAAATCACCCAGAGCCGGATTGATAAAGCAAGGCGACGACGCGCCGCCAGGAAGGACGACGACAGTGATTCTTCGGATGAGAATCGAGTACGATGGCGAACTCAGGGCGCCGATTGTTTGAGTTACAAAATCCGCGCGATGCCACCCAAGAAGTTCAAGCCTACTCCCACCGACGCTGCCAAGTATGATGGGCAGCAGGGAACCAAGGTCTTGGATAGATAATTACAGCTGTGATTACGCATAAGGGAACCAGATAGCAGCAATGCAGTGCTTGCAGCTCTACTTAAAGGATTCAGCGCGACCCTGGTTAAGGGGGCTGCCGAAGGGTTCCATTAAGTCATACAAGAGACGCCTTTGTTGCTAATTTCCAGGCAACATACAAGAGACCCGTCGGGATTGAAGAATTATGCAACTGCCAGCTGAAGCAGAGGGAGTCGATGCGCTCATACATCGGGAGATTCACCAAACTCCTAAACGCTGCCGAAGATGTATCTGTCGACGAGCAATCGACGCTTTCAGCGATGGCGTCCGACGTGAAAGCTACATAGAAGAACTCGGACGCAAAAAGCCAAAAACCATTACCAAGCTAATGGAAATCGCCAACAGCTGGGCTGATGGTGAGGACAACGTGCGACGGCAGCGCAGCGATGATGAAGATGACGACCAGCCGAAGCACGACTCGGGCAGCCGAAGGGATCGGCACAAGAGAAGGAAGAACCGCAACTATGACGATAACAACATGGTAGCCGCAGGATACTCCGATCGACATGACGATCGGTACGACGAAAGGAGAGACGATCGACAGGACAGCAATGAGGAACAACTCTGGAAACCGTGGCAACTATAAACCACGGCAGCAGAGGACTCCTGAGCTACCCTACGCTGAGCAGATCAACGCCCCCTGTTACCTGCACTCGTATGTCGACTCCAAGGACGGCAAAACGAAGTCGAGTCACCTTCTCAGGGACTGTCGGCAGTTCCTCGACATGCATAAACTCATCCAGCAGTCAGGACAGCAACCGCTACCACCTCCACCCCCACCTCCACCACAGCACCAAGTCCAGCAGGCTCAACCTCATCAACCCAATGAGGCGTTCCCACCGCCACGTGGGCAGATGAGCATGATCCACATGACAGGTGTCTCGAGAAGAGAGATGAAGAAGCTCACCCGAGAGATTAAAGAAAGCATCATGGCAAACATCCCCGAGTATGTCGAGTGGTCCTCTAGAACATTACGTTCAGTCGAGCAGATCACCCGATGACCATACCAAAACCAGGACACACTGCTCTAGTAGTTGAGGCACAGATAGGGGGATTCAAGATGAACAAAGTCTTTATGGATGGTGGAAGCGGGTTAAACCTAATTTTCATCGACACAATCAAGAGTATGGGGATCACCATGGGGATGCTAGAAGAGACAGATACTTGCTTCCATGGGATTCTTCCAACTGCACCGGGTTACTCTCTTGGCAGAATCTACCTAAACGTCGTCTTCGGCAGATCCAACAATTTCAGGAAGGAAAAGATCGAGTTTGAAGTAGTGAACTGGGAGCCACGGTATCACGCTATACTCGGAAGACCAGCTTATGCCAAGTTCATGGCACTATGCATATCTCAAGCTGAAAATGCCTGGGAACAACGGGACAAACATCACAGTCTATGGAAGTTTCTCACGATCGGACAATTGTGATCGCGACTTTCAGAGGATTGCTGCGAAGTTTGGGAGCAAACAAGAAATTATCAAGCCTCCACTCAAGCTGTCGATACGCGAAATCAAGGAGGAGAAACATGACAGGGAAAGCAAGAAGAAGCCGGTGACCTTGCCCTTAAAGCTTCGGTAGCGAAGCCTCGGCAGCAGAAGCTTCGGCAGCAAAAGCCGGCAGCAAAGGGTTTGGCGTTGATGGCACGGAAGGCATAGAAGACAGCAAGACGCGGCAACCACCGCCAGACCCTTGGTGAAATCAACAACGCTGCAGCAGCCACTACCGTGGTGAAAAAGGCAGAAGATGAGAAGAACCCCTTCCTTTCTTAAGCAATTTATTAGCCTTTAATTTTTTCCCTTTATTCTAAACAGGGCCTTCCTCTTTTCGCCCTCTAGTATCGTGCTTACGTTATTAATGAGAACTCAAGTTTCGATCTTTTGTTAAGCATTGCAGTAATTCAAAACGACTAAGCCGCATCACCATGCAACATAGTCCGCGGCAGAAGATCGTGTTTTAGAAAAGCCTCTACGAGTGCTAAAAGATACAAAACAAACAAGGATGCTAATCCTTCCCTCTGCTATAGATGCCTCTGCGAGTGCCGCAAATAGCGAGAGTTAGAAAATACACATAATACAACCCACGTTCGATATTTTACCTATGGAAATATCAAAGAACAACGGGCCATCGGCAGGATCACTGCACCCGAAATATTCGGGAGTGCCTGACGAAACATACATCGGTTGAAAGCAAAGTTGCGAATACAACAGGTTTAGCAAAACCTGCAACACGAGCTGATCACTCAAATGTTTTGCTGACCAACGAGTGCACATACATTTCAACGGGCAATTAAGATTTGCCCCTTCAAAACTTGCCAACGGCATTAGCACGGTAAAAATACATCTACATGTATACACCGAATACAAAGCTTCGGCTAAACAATCTTGCACACTTGGATAAAATAGCCAGAAAAAACTATTTACAAGGCAATATTACTTCCTGAATTCACCCTTGTGGAGCTTCCCTTTCTTCAGGTACCTGGGAATCCTTCTCAAGCCTGTCGACAATTACATTGGCGGGCAACAATACCTTCGGATACAGTACCTCTAAATCGCCAGTCGCGTTGGCAATAGACAGCAGATTTGCTGAAGGATAGCGTGCAAGCACAAGAGAAAGTGTAAACCTAGCACCGGCGAAAACTTGAGCCCGCACCAAGTCGCGAATCTTCTTGGCGTTTCTAAATTCAGACATCAAAGTCAGCAACGTAGGGGGAACCGCGTTTAAAGGGAACATTGTCTTCCAAACCACCCTCATTGCTTTATAGCACTTGTCGAAGAAATGATGGACTTGTTGAACCCGATCCTGAAATAGTGCGACAGTCGAAGCCTTTGAGTGCTCCCGCCAGAAAATCTCTTCGGCTGAGGATAGCTGGGTTAAAGCGTGGACACGCTCGTGAATCCGTTTGTTCTCCTCCGCACGGTTCAGAGCTATGACTGGCAAAGAAATAATTAGAGGCTCAGACAAGGCATTGTTAACAAAGGGAGTCGGGACCAAGAAACTTACAGTTCAAACTCTCGGTGGCTTTGTGCAGTTCAGTAAGAGCGTACCGCTCCACGTCGGCTGCAATCTCGCTCTTCTTATTGACAATTGCGGCTAAGGCGTAAGTACTGCGCAAGTCCTTTTCCATCTGAGTGATCCGATCCTTCATACGCTGGATCCGATCAACTTCAGGAAGAGCACCCGAAGAGTCATCAACAAACGATGGCACTGGGAAAACCTGCAGGAACACAGCGTTAAATAAAAGGAGGATGACAGATATGGTCAAATTGAGTGCCCAAGGAAACTCCCATCGGGAGAGGCGAGGTGCAAGTAAAAATATCATAGTAAAGGTGTGCTAGCAACATCGCCAAACACGGAGTTTATTACAAGCACAAGTTTGCAAAAGAACAATGTTCCACAACAGCCTGAATAAAGTTTGTTACAAAAAGTCAGGGAGCTTGGGTCTGGGTTGATAGACTGGGTCCAGTCGATGTCTTTCTTGACGAAACTAGTCCAAGGAGCTGGCGAGCACAAGTAAGGGCAGGCGTTGTAAAGACACTTAAGTCAACAAATTGCCCATCTTGCCCTTTCGGCAGCTCCTTAGTCATCTCTTCAATGTCAGCCTTAAAGCCATGACCCATCATAAGTTGGAAGGCAAGAAGGGCACCATAGGTACGCGAGGTACGCTTGAATACCTCGATAACCTCCTTGGTGTCAACCGCGAAGGCTTCGACCAATTGTCCCAGAGTCTTGTCCTGCTTGAGCTTGGGGAAAATCATCAGATGCATCCGCGCTAGGGCACCCTTCCCCTTCTCAAGAAGCTCCCGCGTAAGCTGGTGGGAGGCGAGAGCCATCGACACACCATTCGCTGGAGAGTTGTTTGGTACTGCATCCAAGGCAGCAGCAGGAATGTTGGCGGCTTCTACAGGGAGATAAAGTTGGAAAAGATCATTGATAAAGGAATGAATCTATAAGAGTAATAATCGGCAGTGGCGTATAAAAGAGCTTACCTAGTAGAGCCAAAGAGGACTGCCGAAGGAGCTCATCCTTTTCGGCTGCTCGAGTTTCCTCCTCCTTCAGCCTCTCCTTCAGTTTGCCCAGCTCCTCCTTCAGGGAATCAACCTCCTGGCAAGCTATGGCAGCCTTCTTAATGGCGCCGTCCAACTTCGAAGAGGAAGATTTAACTTCCTCCTGCAGCCGAACGTTGTCTGCCTCCAAGGAGGTAAATTGAGAGGCAAAGTGTAGCACCCTACCTTTTAATAAAGGCAAGATACCTGTGTATAGTGCTATTCCCGGGATCACTGATAGCACACACATTACAAAATGTAGTAATCATTGCAAAAGTATCAAATTACTACATCGTTGATCCAAAGGGTAAAGTAAAACCTTACAAATTGCATAGTCACATGGACTAGCTCAAATAAAATGTTCAGAATAAACACAGCGGAAAGTAAAATAGCAATGAGCCTTCATCATCTTCATGTGCCACAGGCAGTCATGTTGGAATGTAGACTCGAGATCCTACTACGTACTTCTCCTCAGAAAATCCTGCATGTTTGAATATGCAGCCCCACGAATGGAGGTCAGTACAATGATGTACTGGCAAATGACACTTATATGGTGGCAGTTTTTAGGCATGACTATCTACATGATATTTGGCTAGTGGAGTTTAGGCACAATTTGCATAAAGCCAATTTTATCCTATATTTTATTTAAAACAAAACATTTTGAAAATCTTTGAGTGACATTATGAAATCACACCATGGCTAAATCCTCCATGGGTTTTAGAATAATCACATGGTTACATCTCCCATGAGTTTTCAAAGGTTGATACAAATTTTAAAAGCATTCAGAAAAGGTGATGAGATTCTTCCGTACATTCCTTGCCTAGAAAGCTCAAATTGTCCGTAACCGGGGACACGGCTAAGATCTTAGATTTAACTCTCGAGAGGTTGCGCTCTTTACCCACAATTCACAACCAAGCCTTTTTGCCAAAATTCTTCATCTTCATTAAGGCCAGGACGAGGTCATTACGAAGCTTTTCCTTAGTAGCCCCTCCACCTACCGGATCCGCCCGTGCCCAACACTCCACCCTCTGGCGGTACCCAGGCAAGGTTTCCCACTAAGTACTTAGCTAAGACAGAGCCCATAATGTATTGTGGTTGCACTGGAAGCTATCTAAAACAAGGGCGACATAATAATCTCTTTAATCCTGAGTGGCCATCCACAAGTGCACCCTCAGGCGATGACAACCACAATGTGGCCCTGAGTAGCCACTCAACATTTGCGCACTCTCAGGGATTCATCACTTTAGTCCCTAGGGCGCGTGAGGAATCACTTTAGTCCCTAGGGCGCGTGAGCCTGAGCAGCCGCCCACCAATCAACCAATCCACCCAGGTAATTCATTAAGGTTGTTAATTTTAATTCCCAACACTCACAATCCAGAATAATCAAAACAGCAGTGGCATTTTGTTATTGCTAGGCAAACTAAGAATCCTAGCAAGGGTTCTTGGTGGCTACACACTACTAGGACTGATAAGCATAGCATAATTTTTGAAAAAAAATCTTACCATGCATACTAGTTTATAAAACACTAATGCATAACAAAATAGGGAGGTAATTGAGTGTCACTTGCCTTTTCGGTAATTGAAGATCGTTCACTTCTCTCAACAAAACACGTCGCTCTTCACACAAACTATAAGATAAAAAATAGCACAACATAAACACACCATTCATACAACAACAAAATCAAGCAAGGAAAACAACAAGTTATTATTCATTTTATTTTACTCATCGGATAAAGAAGATATGACATGAGGCATGGCTTGCAAGATATGTCTTTGAGATATTGAATGACATGATCAAATACTTAGAAAGAAAATGGATATTGGAAAGGAGTCGATGGGATACAAATAGATAGAATTTGGAAAGGCTCATGTGACTAGAATCACATAAGTATCAAATGGTGCTTCTAGAATACTATCAAGTAAAGTGCGACAACACTTAACAAAATAGCACAAGGTGGCACATAGACTTTGGTAATGAACTAGTGATATGTAGAATTACTCAAATTACTCATTTGTAAGTTGAATAGTTCTAAACTAAGTCGAAGAGTGATTCAGAATGAATTTGGATAGACACGATATTGGTTCAAGGTTTGTGCTATGTAGTAGAGGGTCTCCACATAACATTTGCACAAGGGAGAAATCTATAGTTAAGATTGTCACTATTTAATCAAATAACTCAGTTGTTATTTGAATAATATGAACTAGAATAATATGTTATGGAGAGATGTGATGGAACATGGTGAACGTGTCTAAATGAGTTTCATAGTGGAAGAACGATATTGCGGACCATACAAATGCTATGAAAACAAAGCGTGTGAATCCGACATGCCAAAATGTCTAGATTGATCTAGGCATTTTACTGATTCCAACAGTATAAAGTTTGTCGAAAACCGACGTGTAGAACTCAAGGTATGGATTTTACAATACGCGGTTAGAATTCTAGTGGTGTCCGAAAAGTTGTCCGAGAAAGTTTCTCGGATGGAAAAGGTTTCTACACGAAAGTTGTAGATAATATAATTACAAACTTAGCCGAAAAACAACTATTTGAAACGAAACTCTAGATTTATGGTTACGGAATTTCAAAATTTGGCATGAGTTATGAGCTAGCATGAACTGATCGATTCGGTTGATTGGAGCGTGAAAATAAAAGAGAGCTACACATAGCTAGCAACACGTGATATGCTATCAATTAGGCCAATGATCTAATCGTAGAATACAGTACAGATTGAGCAGAACGGGATGCGAAGTTGTTACCGAGCTACAACAAAGTCCATGGTCAGGAAAAGGGCGACGATGGCGGCATGACCGTCGACACAGGCGACGCTCCGGCGGTCCTTGGCAATGGCGAAGTGGCGAACGACGTGCAGCAGGTGACAACATTCTCAGGGCGTCCTTGGCGCTCTCCGATACGGCTCCAGACGTTCATCTCTCAACACGGCGATGGCGTGGCTTCGGCGGCAGCGTTGAAAACAGGAGTAAATGGCGCAAAATCATGTCCTGGAGTTAGGCGGCGATGAGGGGAATCAACCAGGAAAAGAAATTGATTAAAAACATCAACGGACGTGACGTACCGATCCGATGAACTCCGAAGGTGTCGCGGCCAACAACGACAACTTAATGCACCGCCATGTCCTGGAGGTAGCCCTGGACAAGTGGAGTCTCCTGGTACCGTAAATCGGCGAGATAATCACGGAGGACGTCGAAAACCAGCGATGAACTCAAGTTTATGGGTGAGGTTGACATGGCCGGTGTGGTCTGTACATGGCTTATTTGAAGAAAGTGTGAGAACGAAAAAGATGGAGGATGATAAGGGACGCACGGTGCTCCTGTCTGTTCGTATTGAGATGGACTGAGGAGAGAGATCGGGATGTGTATGCCGACGGGTGGCATTAGGGGCGCCGGTTTGGTTGGGCAGATTAAGACAACTAAAAGGAATATAAATTTCCTGAACGGATTCTCCAGCAAATATTGAGTAATTTCCGTGTTGAAGTCGAGAGGAAACGGTCACAGAATTGATGAGGAATTAGAGAGGAATAGATACAGCCATAGCCATTACTGTAACGTAGGTGCCTGTACGTGAGGAGGAAGACGAGGGAGTCGATCGTGCGGGTGGGCTGGGTGGTGCGGTGGGGCGACCGGCCGGGTGGGCTGGGGGCTGGCTGGGCCAAGCGGCCGGGTGGGGCGGCAGCTGGGCCGTTCGGCCTGGCTATTTTTTTCTTTTCCTTTGTTTTCTTTTTTCCTTTTTCACTTGTTTCTTTTATAAAATAAGTTTTGTAAATCTGATTTGAGTGAAACAAAATTCTATAAGTTTGTAAAAATATTTAGCTCAGTTTAGTTTAAAAAAAATGATTTATTTTTTTATAAGTTGTTATTTTATATTATTTTATTACTATTATGCTATTTTGGCCATATGTGATAGACTCAACATAAACCAAATAAATTTCTAAAAATTTGTAAAAACAAAATAGTATTTATTTGGACACTAAGTGACCTGTTTAAAATCCATTTGGGAAAATAAAATAATTATTTTATACACTTAGCCTATATGGCTACTTGGGAAATACCTTGCAAATAGAGTTTTCTCGGTTTTGTTTTTCACAAATAGAAATCCATTAAGGATTTGAAAACCTTGAAAACCGAGATATGTTTTGTTTTGAAAATACTTTGAAACAAATTATTTGGAAACAAATATTTTGGAAAATACTTTTAAATACCTTCAAAAAGTTTTAATTCCTTGTGAAATTTTAATCAAGACAAACAAACAAGCATATGTTTTATTTTTATTTCACATTCCAAAATTTGGAAAAATTTGGGATGTGACAGACTACCACCCTTAAAAGAAATCTCGTCCTCGAGATTTGAGAAAGGCTAGAAAGAAAAATGGGTTTGGAATATGTTGGGGTGGGCTACCACCCTTAAAAGAAAAATTTTGTAGGTAGTCTTAGGTCTTGGGTTTAGACTAAGCTCATCTTGGATATGACTTGGCACATCCGAGGATATGACTTGACAACAAGTCATCTTTTGAAAACATATATGGCTTATGGCTTATGGCTTCTGAGTTGATATCCAATAGGTTAATGTTTATTCACATATAGTGAAAAACACATCTCTCCAAGGTGAGTCGAATAGGTTTCCTTCATAGTAGGGTTTCTAATCCAAAAAGGTTGGTTGTTGAGCTACTTCTGATACTGATGGGTCACTCTTTGGGTCAATCAGGAGACCAAAATATGAAAACTTCATGAGATCCTTCATCCTTTTCTTCTTGGTGTCTTCGACATCCTTCCACCACTCTAAACTAGTGGTTGGATCTTCAAACTCACCGTAGTCCTACGGTTGGCAGCACTTGCCTACTATAAGGGTATAATATTTATCCACCCTAGGGTTTTGGCTTAATCGCCGACATCTCTTTGGTAGGTATGTCTCTCTAGATTCGCAAAGTCAACATTACGAAAGCGAATAATAAGAGTAGTAGGAATGGTGATCAATCCATCCTGCACCCAGATTATTACTCCGTATTTGATTTATTGAATCTCGTATTCTAACACTTGGTCAACCTCACAAGTTTGATAAAAATATTCCATGGAGAATTGAATCAATGTTTCAATCCCCATTATTGAATTGTTTTTTTAACACCTCTATCGATCCTAATGGTTTTGCGTATCTCACGCTCTATGTTTATTCACCTTGATAGGAATCATCAAGGTTGGTTTCACTACTGTTGTCTTCATGGCGAGTTACCGAGAAAACATTCTCTGGGTTGGGTATAGATGAGAATAGATAGAAAGATTCTAAAGAAGATTCCTGCCCACACACAACAGATCAAATCAATTCGTCAAACAACAAGCATCAAGCAATATGTTTCAAACACAAACAAACAAGTATGGTCATACCTCAATTTGGTAAGATCAATACTTTGTTACTTTATCGTTGGTTCGCTAAAAGAGAACTAATGGTGGTCTAGTCTATATCTATATTGGATGCATCAAGTTTCTATTGTACTCCTGGTGTATCTTCGTGTGTTGTGTGGTCGCATCAAAGTCTTTCTTCAAATTATTCTTTGGTCTTCCATGCAAAACTTCTAGTAGAGTCGAAGAATGTCATATGAAGAATCCATCCCTCACTTCAGGAACAAGGTCATCATCTCTACTTCCTTGATGGATTTCATAAGGTAGGTCATCTAAGGCAAGAGGAAAACATTTTTGAAGATGGAATAGATGAGAAATACTAGAAGTTCACAAAGCAAAGATTTTTTTAAAAAAAATTGGATTAGAATTTTTTTTTATCCTAGGGTCTTCCTATTTCTAATCCAAACCTAGGGTCTCGATCCTACAGGCAACACTATGCTACCATTCTGTAGCACCCTACCTTTTAATAAAGGCAAGATACATGTGTATAGTGCTATTCCCGGGATCACTGATAGCACACACATTACAAAATGTAGTAATCATTGCAAAAGTATCAAATTACTACATCGTTGATCCAAAGGGTAAAGTAAAACCTTACAAATTGCATAGTCACATGGACTAGCTCAAATAAAATGTTCAGAATAAACACAGCGGAAAGTAAAATAGCAATGAGCCTTCATCATCTTCATGTGCCACAGGCAGTCATGTTGGAATGTAGACTCGAGATCCTACTACGTACTTCTCCTCAGAAAATCCTGCACGTTTGAATATGCAGCCCCACGAATGGAGGTCAGTACAATGATGTACTGGCAAATGACACTTATATGGTGGCAGTTTTTAGGCATGACTATCTACATGATATTTGGCTAGTAGAGTTTAGGCACAATTTGCATAAAGCCAATTTTATCCTATATTTTATTTAAAACAAAACATTTTGAAAATCTTTGAGTGACATTATGAAATCACACCATGGCTAAATCCTCCATGGGTTTTAGAATAATCACATGGTTACATCTCCCATGAGTTTTCAAAGGTTGATACAAATTTTAAAAGCATTCAGAAAAGGTGATGAGATTCTTCCGTACATTCCCTGCCTAGAAAGCTCAAATAACCGGGGACACGGCTAAGATCTTAGATTTAACTCTCGAGAGGTTGCGCTCTTTACCCACAATTCACAACCAAGCCTTTTTGCCAAAATTCTTCATCTTCATTAAGGCCAGGACGAGGTCATTACGAAGCTTTTCCTTAGTAGCCCCTCCACCTACCGGATCCGCCCGTGCCCAACACTCCACCCTCTGGCGGTACCCAGGCAAGGTTTCCCACTAAGTACTTAGCTAAGACAGAGCCCATAATGTATTGTGGTTGCACTGGAAGCTATCTAAAACAAGGGCGACATAATAATCTCTTTAATCCTGAGTGGCCATCCACAAGTGCACCCTCAGGCGATGACAACCACAATGTGGCCCTGAGTAGCCACTCAACATTTGCGCACTCTCAGGGATTCATCACTTTAGTCCCTAGGGCGCGTGAGGAATCACTTTAGTCCCTAGGGCGCGTGAGCCTGAGCAGCCGCCCACCAATCAACCAATCCACCCAGGTAATTCATTAAGGTTGTTAATTTTAATTCCCAACACTCACAATCCAGAATAATCAAAACAGCAGTGGCATTTTGTTATTGCTAGGCAAACTAAGAATCCTAGCAAGGGTTCATGGTGGCTACACACTACTAGGACTGATAAGCATAGCATAATTTTCGAAAACAAAATCCTACCATGCATACTAGTTTATAAAACACTAATGCATAACAAAATAGGTAGGTAATTGAGTGTCACTTGCCTTTTCGGTAATTGAAGATCGTTCACTTCTCTCAACAAAACACGTCGCTCTTCACACAAACTATAAGATAAAAAATAGCACAACATAAACACACCATTCATACAACAACAAAATCAAGCAAGGAAAACAACAAGTTATTATTCATTTTATTTTACTCATCGGATAAAGAAGATATGACATGAGGCATGGCTTGCAAGATATGTCTTTGAGATATTGAATGACATGATCAAATACTTAGAAAGAAAATGGATATTGGAAAGGAGTCGATGGGATACAAATAGATAGAATTTGGAAAGGCTCATGTGACTAGAATCACATAAGTATCAAATGGTGCTTCTAGAATACTATCAAGTAAAGTGCGACAACACTTAACAAAATAGCACAAGGTGGCACATAGACTTTGGTAATGAACTAGTGATATGTAGAATTACTCAAATTACTCATTTGTAAGTTGAATAGTTCTAAACTAAGTCAAAGAGTGATTCAGAATGAATTTGGATAGACACGATATTGGTTCAAGGTTTGTGCTATGTAGTAGAGGGTCTCCACATAACATTTGCACAAGGGAGAAATCTATAGTTAAGATTGTCACTATTTACTCAAATAACTCAGTTGTTATTTGAATAATATGAACTAGGATAATATGTTGTGGAGAGATGTGATGGAACATGGTGAATGTGTCTAAATGAGTTTCATAGTGGAAGAACGATATTGCGGACCATACAAATGCCATGAAAACAAAGCGTGTGAATCCGACATGCCAAAATGTCTAGATTGATCTAGGCATTTTACTGATTCCAACAGTATAAAGTTTGTCGAAAACCGACGTGTAGAACTCAAGGTATGGATTTTACAATACGCGGTTAGAATTCTAGTGGTGTCCGAAAAGTTGTCCGAGAAAGTTTCTCGGATGGAAAAGGTTTCTACACGAAAGTCGTAGATAATATAATTACAAACTTAGCCGAAAAATAACTATTTGAAACGAAACTCTAGATTTATGGTTACGGAATTTCAAAATTTGGCATGAGTTATGAGCTAGCATGAACTGATCGATTCGGTTGATTGGAGCGTGAAAATAAAAGAGAGCTACACATAGCTAGCAACACGTGATATGCTATCAATTAGGCCAATGATCTAATCGTAGAATACAGTACAGATTGAGCAGAACGGGATGCGAAGTTGTTACCGAGCTACAACAAAGTCCATGGTCAGGAAAAGGGCGACGATGGCGGCATGACCGTCGACACAGGCGACGCTCCGGCGGTCCTTGGCAATGGCGAAGTGGCGAACGACGTGCAGCAGGTGACAACATTCTCAGGGCGTCCTTGGCGCTCTCCGATACGGCTCCAGACGTTCATCTCTCAACACGGCGATGGCGTGGCTTCGGCGGCAGCGTTGAAAACAGGAGTAAATGGCGCAAAATCATGTCCTGGAGTTAGGCGGCGATGAGGGGAATCAACCAGGAAAAGAAACTGATTAAAAACATCAACGGACGTGACGTACCGATCCGATGAACTCCGAAGGTGTCGCGGCCAACAACGACAACTTAATGCACCGCCATGTCCTGGAGGTAGCCCTGGACAAGTGGAGTCTCCTGGTACCGGAAATCGGCGAGATAATCACGGAGGACGTCGAAAACCAGCGATGAACTCAAGTTTATGGGTGAGGTTGACATGGCCGGTGTGGTCTGTACATGGCTTATTTGAAGAAAGTGTGAGAACGAAAAAGATGGAGGATGATAAGGGACGCACGGTGCTCCTGTCTGTTCGTATTGAGATGGACTGAGGAGAGAGATCGGGATGTGTATGCCGACGGGTGGCATTAGGGGCGCCGGTTTGGTTGGGCAGATTAAGACAACTAAAAGGAATATAAATTTCCTGAACGGATTCTCCAGCAAATATTGAGTAATTTCCGTGTTGAAGTCGAGAGGAAACGGTCACAGAATTGATGAGGAATTAGAGAGGAATAGATACAGCCATAGCCATTACTGTAACGTAGGTGCCTGTACGTGAGGAGGAAGACGAGGGAGTCGATCGTGCGGGTGGGCTGGGTGGTGCGGTGGGGCGACCGGCCGGGTGGGCTGGGGGCTGGCTGGGCCAAGCGGCCGGGTGGGGCGGCAGCTGGGCCGTTCGGCCTGGCTATTTTTTTCTTTTCCTTTGTTTTCTTTTTTCCTTTTTCACTTGTTTCTTTTATAAAATAAGTTTTGTAAATCTGATTTGAGTGAAACAAAATTCTATAAGTTTGTAAAAATATTTAGCTCAGTTTAGTTTTAAAAAAATGATTTATTTTTTTATAAGTTGTTATTTTATATTATTTTATTACTATTATGCTATTTTGGCCATATGTGATAGACTCAACATAAACCAAATAAATTTCTAAAAATTTGTAAAAACAAAATAGTATTTTTTTGGACACTAAGTGACCTGTTTAAAATCCATTTGGGAAAATAAAATAATTATTTTATACACTTAGCCTATATGGCTACTTGGGAAATACCTTGCAAATAGAGTTTTCTCGGTTTTGTTTTTCACAAATAGAAATCCATTAAGGATTTGAAAACCTTGAAAACCGAGATATGTTTTGTTTTGAAAATACTTTGAAACAAATTATTTGGAAACAAATATTTTGGAAAATACTTTTAAATACCTTCAAAAAGTTTTAATTCCTTGTGAAATTTTAATCAAGACAAACAAACAAGCATATGTTTTATTTTTATTTCACATTCCAAAATTTGGAAAAATTTGGGATGTGACACAAAGGCCTCCAGGGAAGATATGACGCCTCGCAAGTCCTTAAATTAAGAAGAATCAGTAGACAAGGCATGCTTCGAGAAACTCGCATTGTATTCAAAGGGGGCTTACAGAAGGAGGAGCCATGGTGGTGGCAGGAACATCCTTTCCCTTGGAGAGGGAAGAAGCAGTCAAAGCCTGAGCCGCGGGAGCTGCTTGAGGAGCTGAAGCTTCGGAAGCTGCAGCGGCCGGCGGAGCGGTGTCGGGTTTAGCTCTCTTGGACGGAGGCTCGACGAAACCTTCATCCCTGCAAAAAGGGAAATGATCTTTAGAAGTTATAAAATGAATGTAAGAAATAAGAGGATCAAATAAGACGTCAGAGCAAGAAGTACTTACCAGTCGAGGAGATCGTCTTCGTCGGCGAAACCGCCGATTGATCTTTTCGCAGGTGAAGTTCTGGCCTCCTCCACAGCTGCATCAACAAAGGTATTATGATCAGCGTCATCATCACGCGTTGATCCCTCTGTGTTGCAAGCATCATCGGCTGGGGGAAGGAGATTGGTGTGGACAGTTTCGGATTCTATTGGATCGTCATCACTTTCTGGACTTGTATGTTCGACGGGTGAAAATCAACAGGCACTGAGGAGCCTCTTCCTTCAGAGGTATCATTTGGTGAATCATGCAAATTCCCAGGGACTATGGGAACCTGTCGAAAGGAAAATGGATAAGAACAATGGTAATTATGATATTTAAGAGGAGTGTAGTCAAGATTTGGAAGGGAAAGATACCTCGGGCGGTGGATGATTAGCATCAAGAGGAGAGTAAGCACATGTCAACGGGATCGAATCTTCTTGACTAAAGAAAGTAAGGCGGCGGATGTCTACGGGTGCTTCTATTCTTGTAGACAGTGTTGGGCCTCCAAGAGCAGAGGTTTGTAGAACAGCGGAAGTTTCCCTTAAGTGGATTACCCAAGGTTTATCGAACTCAGGGAGGAAGAGGTCAAAGATATCCCTCTCATGCAACCCTGCAACCACAAAGCAAGAAGTCTCTTGTGTCCCCAACACACCTAATACGTGTACTAGTTCGGCGAAGAGATAGTGAAATACAGGTGGTATAAATAAGTATGAGCAGTACGGCGCCGGAAAATAGCTGGCGTGCAGTTGATGGTAGTAATATTGCAGAAGTAAACAAGCGTAGTAACGTGAGTGTATAAACGAAACAAGCAGCGATAGCGTATTTAGGAACAAGGCCTAGGGATTACACTTTCACTAGTGGACACTCTCAACATTGATCACATAACAGAATAGATAAATGCATACTCTACACTCTTGTTGGATGATGAACACATTGCGTAGGATTACACGAACCCTCAATGCCGGTTAACAAGCTCCACAATAATGCTCATATTTTAGTAACCTTTAGTGTAAGATAGATCAAAAGATTAAACCAAGTACTAGCATAGCATGCACACTGTCACCTTCATGCATATGTAGGAGGAATAGATCACATCAATATTATCATAGCAATAGTTAACTTCGCAATCTACAAGAGATCATGATCATAGCATAAACCAAGTACTAACACGGTGCACACACTGTCACCTTTACACACGTGCAGGAGGAATAGAACTACTTTAATAACATTGCTAGAGTAGCACATAGATAAATTGTGATACAAAATACATTGCAATCATAAAGAGATATAAATAAGCACCTCACTATGCCATTCAACAGTGAATAAGTATTCTGTGAAGTATAGCCTAAGAGACCCACACGGTGCACACACGTCACCTTTACACACGTGGGACAAGGAATCTCCGGAGATCACATAAGTAAAACCCACTTGACTAGCATAATGACATCTAGATTACAAGCATCATCATATGAATCTCAATCATGTAAGGCAGCTCATGAGATTATTGTATTGAAGTACATAGGAGAGAGATGAACCACATAGCTACCGGTACAGCCCCGAGCCTCGATGGAGAACTACTCCCTCTTCATGGGAGCAGCAGCGGTGATGAAGATGGCGGTGGAGATGGCAGCGGTGTCGATGGAGAAGCCTTCCGGGGCACTTCCCCGTCCGGCGGGTGCGGAACAGACTCCTGTCCCCCGGATCTTGGCTTCGCGATGGCGGCGGCTCGGAAGGTTTCGCGTACGTGGCTTCCTCCGTAAGGGTTTTCGATGCGGGGGCTTTATATAGGCGAAAGGGCAGAAGGTCGAAGGGCGACGACACCATAGGGGGCGGCCCAGGCCCTGGCCGCGCCACCCTATCATCTGGGGCCCACAGGGCCCTCCTCTCGGGTGTTGGATGCTTCCGGCAAAATAGGAACCGGGCGTTGATTTCGTCCAATTCCGAGAATATTTCGTTACTAGGATTTCTGAAACCAAAAACAAGACAGAACTGGCACTTCGGCATCTTGTTAATAGGTTAGTTCCAGAAAATGCGTAAATACGACATATAATGTGCATAAAACATGTAGATATCATCAATAAAGTAGCATGGAACATAAGAAATTATCGATACGTTGGAGACGTATCAGCATCCCCAAGCTTAGTTCTGCTCGTCCCGAGCAGGTAAAACGATAACAAAGATAATTTCTTAAGTGACATGCCATCATAATCTTGATCATACTATTTGTAAACATATGTAATGAATGCAGCGATCAAAACAATGGTAATGACATGAGTAAACAAGTGAATCATAAAGCAAAGACTTTTCATGAATAGTACTTCAAGACAAGCATCAATAAGTCTTGCATAAGAGTTAACTCATAAAGCAATAACTCAAAGTAAAGGTATTGAAGCAACACAAAGGAAGATTAAGTTTCAACGGTTGCTTTCAACTTATAACATGTATATCTCATGGATATTGTCAATGCAAAGCAATATAACAAATGCAATATGCAAATATGTAGGAATCAATGCACAGTTCACACAAGTGTTTGCTTCTTGAGGTGGAGAGAGATAGGTGAACGACTCAACATAAAAGTAAAAGAATGGTCCTTCAAAGAGGAAAGCATCGATTGCTATATTTGTGCTAGAGCTTTGATTTTGAAAACATCAAGAGAGCATAAAGTTTTGAGAGGTGTTTGTTGTTGTCAACGAATGGTAGCGGGTACTCTAACCCCCTTGCCAGACAAACCTTCAAAGAGCGGCTCCCATTTTATTTTATTTTTGAGTGGCACTCCTTCCAACCTTTCTTTCGCAAACCATGGCTAACCGAATCCTCGGGTGCCTGCCAACAATCTCATACCATGAAGGAGTGCCTTTTTATTTTAGTTTTATTATGATGACACTCCTCCCCACCTTTGCTTTCTCAAGCCATGGCTAACCGAATCCTTCGGGTGCCGTCCAACAATCACATACCATGGAGGAGTGTCTATTTTTGTTAATTAATTTGGGACTGGGAATCCCATTGCCAACTCTTTTTGCAAAGTTATTGGATAAGCGGATGAAGCCACTAGTCCATTGGTGAAAGTTGCCCAACAAGATTGAATGATAAACACCACATACTTCCTCATGAGCTATAAAACATTGACACAAATAAGAGGTAATAACTTTTGAATTGTTTAAAGGTAGCACTCAAGCAATTTACTTTGGAATGGCGGAGAAATACCATGTAGTAGGTAGGTATGGTGGACACAAATGGCATAGTGGTTGGCTCAAGGATTTTGGATGCATGAGAAGTATTCCCTCTCGATACAAGGTTTAGGCTAGCAAGGTTATTTGAAACAAACACAAGGATGAACCGGTGCAGCAAAACTCACATAAAAGACATATTGTAAACATTATAAGACTTTACACCATCTTCCTTGTTGTTCAAAACTCAATACTAGAAATTATCTAGACCTTAGAGAGACCAATTATGCAAACCAAATTTTAGCAAGCTCTATGTATTTCTTCATTAATGGGTGCAAAGTATATGATGCAAGAGCTTAAACATGAGCACAACAATTGCCAAGTATCACATTATCCAAGACATTTTACCAATTACTACATGTAGCATTTTTCAATTCCAACCATATAACAATTTAACGAAGAAGAAACTTCGCCTTGAACATTATGAGTAAAGCCTAAGGACATATTTGTCCATATGCAACAGCGGAGCGTGTCTCTCTCCCACAAAGTGAATGCTAGGATCCATTTTATTCAAACAAAAA
The DNA here is from genome assembly GCA_030979885.1 of Lolium multiflorum. Classification (NCBI taxonomy): domain Eukaryota; kingdom Viridiplantae; phylum Streptophyta; class Magnoliopsida; order Poales; family Poaceae; genus Lolium; species Lolium multiflorum. The sequence continues at coordinate 127,626,145 of CM061747.1, read as the reverse complement.
CAAAAACAAAAACAAACCGACGCTCCAAGTAAAGAACACAAGATGTGATTGAATAAAAATATAGTTTCAGGGGAGGAACCTGATGATGTTGTCGATGAAGAAGGGATGCCTTGGGCATCCCCAAGCTTAGACGCTTGAGTCTTCTTAAAATATGCAGGGGTGAACCACGGGGGCATCCCCAAGCTTAGAGCTTTCACTCCTCTTGATCATAGTATATCATACTCCTCTCTTGACCCTTGAAAACTTCCTTCACACCAAACTTCAAGCAAACTCATTAGAGGGTTAGTGCACAATTAATAATTCACACATTGAGAGGTGACACAAACATTCTTTACACTTCTGAACATTGCATAAAGCTACTGGACATTAATGGATCAAAGAAATAAATCCAACATAGCAAAAGAGGCAATGCGAAATAAAAGGCAGAATCTGTCAAAAACAGAACAGTCCGTAAAGACGAATTTGAAGATGGCACCAGACTTGCTCAAATGGAAAAACTCAAAACTAATGAAAGTTGCGTACATATCTGAGGATCACGCTCGTAAATTGGCAGATTTTTTCGAATTTTCTACAGAGAACTGTGCCCAGATTCGTGACAGACAGCAATGCTGTTTCTGCGCAGCGATCCCAAATATAACATCAACTTTGACATAGAAACTTTACTTGGCACAAAAACATGATAAGGAGAGGTTGCTACAGTAGTAAACAACTTCCAAGACACAAATATAAAACAAAGTACTGTAGTAAAAAAACACATGGGTTATCTACCAAGAAGTTCTTTCTTTATAGCCATTAAGATGGGCTCAGCAGTTTTAATGATGCACTCGCAAGAAATAGAAGTTGAAGCAAAAGAGAGCATCAAGAGGCAAATTCAAAACACATTTAAGTCTAACATGCTTCCTATGCATAGGAATCTTGTAAATAAACAAGTTCATGAAGAGCAAAGTAACAAGCATAGGAAGATAAAACAAGTGTAGCTTCAAAAATTTCAGCACATAGAGAGGTGTTTTAGAAACATGAAAATTTCTACAACCATATTTTCCTCTCTCATAATAACTTTCAGTAGCAACATGAGCAAACTCAACAATATAACTATCACATAAAGCATTCTTATCATGAGTCTCATGCATAAAATAATTACTTCTCCCAACATAAGCATAGTCATTCTTATTAATTGTAGTGGGAGCAAATTCAACAAAGTAGCTATCAAATATAGGAGGTATATTGTAATCATAATCAAATTTATCCTCCATAACAGGTGGTAACAAAAGACTACTATCATTATAATCATCATAAATGGGAGGCAAAGTATCATCAAAGAAAATTTTCTCCTCAATGCTTGGGGGACTAAAAATATCATGCTCATCAAAACCAGCTTCCCCAAGCTTAGAATTTTCCATATCATTAACAACAATAGTGTTCAAAGCATTCATATTAATATGTTCCATGGGTTTTTTAATTTTCGCATCAAACCATCCATGTCTTAAATCAGGAAATAGAATAAAAAGGTCATTGTTGTCCATTATGCCTAACTAGTGTAAACAAGAAACCAAATGTCGTAATTGCAGAGTCTAAAGGAAATAGCTTCGAGCACACACACAATGGCGCCAGAAAAGTACTGTTACCTGGAACCGAAGTATGAGTGCCTTTTACCTTTCCTCCCCGGCAACGGCGCCAGAAAAGTGCTTGGCGTGTAGTTGACGAGGGAGGAAAAGTGCTTAGTTGCCGGGCTTGCCAATGTGTGAGTGCCGTTTACCTTCCCTCCCGGCAAGGCCTCCAAGAGCAGAGGTTTGTAGAACAGCAGCAAGTTTCCCTTAAGTGGATTACCCAAGGTTTATCGAACTCGGGGAGGAAGAGGTCAAAGATATCCCTCTCATGCAACCCTGCAACCACAAAGCAAGAAGTCTCTTGTGTCCCCAACACACCTAATAGGTGTACTAGTTCGGCGAAGAGATAGTGAAATACAGGTGGTATAAATAAGTATGAGCAGTAGTACGGCGCCGAAAATAGCTTGCTGGCGTGCAGTTGATGGTAGTAATATTGCAGAAGTAAACAAGCGTAGTAACGCAGCAGTAGTAACGTAAAACAGTAAACAAGCAGCGATAGCAGTATTTAGGAACAAGGCCTAGGGATTACACTTTCACTAGTGGACACTCTCAACATTGATCACATAACAGAATAGATAAATGCATACTCTACACTCTTGTTGGATGATGAACACATTGCGTAGGATTACACGAACCCTCAATGCCGGAGTTAACAAGCTCCACAATAATGCTCATATTTTAGTAACCTTTAGTGTAAGATAGATCAAAAGATTAAACCAAGTACTAGCATAGCATGCACACTGTCACCTTCATGCATATGTAGGAGGAATAGATCACATCAATATTATCATAGCAATAGTTAACTTCGCAATCTACAAGAGATCATGATCATAGCATAAACCAAGTACTAACACGGTGCACACACTGTCACCTTTACACACGTGCAGGAGGAATAGAACTACTTTAATAACATTGCTAGAGTAGCACATAGATAAATTGTGATACAAAATACATTGCAATCATAAAGAGATATAAATAAGCACCTCACTATGCCATTCAACAGTGAATAAGTATTCTGTGAAATATAGCCTAAGAGACCCACACGGTGCACACACTGTCACCTTTACACACGTGGGACAAGGAGTCTCCGAAGATCACATAAGTAAAACCCACTTGACTAGCATAATGACATCTAGATTACAAGCATCATCATATGAATCTCAATCATGTAAGGCAGCTCATGAGATTATTGTATTGAAGTACATAGGAGAGAGATGAACCACATAGCTACCGGGACCCCGAGCCTCGATGGAGAACTACTCCCTCTTCATGGGAGCAGAAGGTGATGAAGATGGCGGTGGAGATGGCAGCGGTGTCGATGGAGAAGCCTTCCGGGGCACTTCCCCGTCCGGGGCGAACAGAGACTCCTGTCCCCCGGATCTTGGCTTCGCGATGGCGGCGGCTCGGAAGGTTTCGCGTACCGTGGCTTCCTCCGTAAGGGTTTTCGATGCGGGCTTTATATAGGCGAAAGGGCAGCGAAGGTCGAAGGGGCGACGACACCATAGGGGCGCGGCCCAGGCCCTGGCCGCGCCACCCTATCATCTGGCCCACAGGCCCCCTCTGCGCTCTGTTCCGATGCTTCCGGCAAAATAGGAACCCGGGCGTTGATTTCGTCCAATTCCGAGAATATTTCGTTACTAGGATTTCGAAACCAAAAACAGCAGAAAACAGGAACTGGCACTTCGGCATCTTGTTAACAGGTTAGTTCCAGAAAATGCGTAAATACGACATATAATGTGCATAAAATGTAACACCCCAAATTTCAATAAAAGAAAATTAGAAGAATTCCAGAAAGTAAAATTTCAAACCAACAAAAACTTTTTCTTACATATAGTACCATGCATAGGACTTGTGCATTTGAGTGATATGCCATGATGCTTGTTACCTTGTGTATATGCTAAACCCTAAAAACCCTAATGTGATCAAGTGAAGATCACAAAGAAAATAAAATAAAATAAAATCAATTGCTAAAACCCTAAAACCCTCACATAGACATTATGCCATTTTCATAAATTTTGACCCTAGACCAAATTGATCTTCACCATTAGTTGAAATACATTACTAAACTCATATTACAACTTTGTGAATCATAGAAACACCCATTAAATCAAATTCAAATAAAAATTGAGGTCACATAGAATAATGGTCAAATCTGCCCATTATAATCTGGTCACCACTTTGAGCCCCTGTATTTCAAGTTTCTCAAACTAAAATCTTTCCACTCTTTGCATGTCATCCAAGACAACATCAAGGTGAACACTTTTTGTAAAAACCACCATGCCAAATTATTTATAGATCCATAACTATGCTCACCCAAAGTGGCAACATTTTATTAAAATCAACAATCTCACACTTAGCATTTTTGAGAGTTCTTGGAATTTAAAAATTCCACCATCACCTCAAAACCTCTCTGGTCATTTACAACTTATATCAACACTCACATTTCAAAAACTTTCACCATTTGAATATTTTCGAATTTGGTTATTATTGCATTTTACAAATTTGGGCACTATTTGCAACTATTGCAAATAGTGATCTACCTCAACCTAATCTACCCTAACCTACCCCAATATGTTCCCTGGTCCCCTTAAACCTTGAGTGGAGCATAGTGAGGCTAAGAGAGAGAGAGAGCAAGCTAGGGCATGGCCATGCCGGCCATGTCCCCGAGCTCGTCGACCCCCCCTCTCTCCCCTTGCTTCCCAGCCCTGGCCCCTTCGCCACAGCACGCCACCACACACCCTAGCGCCGCCTAGCACCGCCACTGCCACGCGCGAGGACGACACACGCCGGACAACGCGCGCCCAGTGCACGCCCTGGACGCCGCTCGCGTCGCGCATGACGTGCACGCGGACGTCTCAGTACACGCGCCGCGCCACCAACTCACGCACGCCCTGGACCAGCTCTCGACGCCTTGAGCATCGCCGCGACACCTGGACGCCACCAGACACGCGCACCGCCCAGACCCGTGCTCGCCGCCGCCGGGAACGACGACGTGATCCCGTGGACGCCGCGACAGTCATGGAAGCAACCCGACCAAGTTAGGCACCGCCTGGACCCGCTGTCACCGCCAGTAGCTTCGCCTGGACACGCTGAACAGCGCCGCGTCGCCGCCTAGCCCACTAGCTCGCCGGAGACGCCGCGCCCGTGTCGACCACCTCACTGCCCCGCCCCCCTCACACGATTCTATAAATAGGGAGTTCCCTGGGCCAAACCAACCACACCATCTCACTCCCCACCTCTCACTGCTTCGCCACCACCACTCCACTCACTCGATCGTCGCCGGAGTCGCTCCAATTTGAAGATCGGAGCCGCCAGTACCTGGTGGACGCCGCCGTCGATTGGAGCCACCCCAGGACGAGCCGCTGCTACCAGTCGACGCGCCGTCGTCCACATCTACCCCGAGCACACTGCCCACCGTCTCTGGAGCCACGGTGAGCCCTCCGACCCCCTAGGCTCGCCGGAGCAGCGACGGCATCTCGTCGCCGTCGACGATGCATGTGAGCCGTTGGATCGTGCTCTGATCCAACGCGCCACAGCTCGCGTACCGATTCGGGGTAAAACACCCACTGACGGGTGGCCCCCGCTGGCAGGCAGCCCACGCGTGCGTGGACGCGTGGTGGGCTGGCTTGGGCCATTTTAATTCGTTTGGCCCGTTAAGTTTTTCCCGCCGGCCCTTTAATTCAAATTTCATTTAAATAATTTAGTTGAATTACCCCACTGGACCCAACTTTGAAATTGCATAGAAATTGTTTGGCTTGGCCAAATTTAATAAATTTTATATATTTGGAAAGCTATTAAAATTATCTACAATATGCCACTGGTCTCATGACCAGATTCGTTGTAGAATTAATTCGACAAAAATAACAAGGCAGGGACTTTTCCCTACTCAATTAATTATTAAAAATCAAATAAAATAGATATTAAGTTAGTTCCAACTCTGGTAGTTCACATATTACTTACACTAATTGATTATGCAATAAAATGGTGTGGTCACCTTGCATGATCATGCCCTAGTTTAAGTAGTGGACAATATGGCTATTTTTCCCTAAATGGTATTGTCCAAAAATATTAGTAATTCATATGGGAGCTTTTCTTCCATTTAAATCTTGTCATGAACAATCCAATATGAGGTGAAGACTCTGATCATAAAAATCTCATATGGTTTGTTGATGATATTAAATCATTACCATGTTAGAATTAAATTGTATGGGGTGCTACACCCCATTTAAATCATTTTCTCAAAATGATAAGTGTGAAGAGGTTGACTTGGGTCAACCTAGGTCACATATTATACATAAGAGAAATTAAATCTTAAAAAGATAATGAGAGGAAATTATTTCTCTGAATAATTCAAAAGTAACATTTAAGATTATTATGAGAGGAAATTATTTTTCCTAATTAATAAGAAAAACCCATCCACCAACATAATAGTGATATGTGATGCTAGTTTAATTTGTGTGAATCATGTGTGTGCTTAGTTTAGTAAATAGATTGGTGTGATGATTGTGTATCCCGTATTCGTATTTTAGACGCTAGTACCGAGGAGTACCCAGAGGAGGAGGAGGTCTACTGTCAGGGAGAAGAAGACCACTTTGACCAGTTTCCCAACCAAGGCAAGATAATACTCTTGCAAAGTGCTAGCTCATCCTGAGCCAAGCCCCACCCATTTACTTTATATTATGAGCCTAGTTCCCAGTTTTATGCTTAAGTTTTACTTACTGTTATTTTGTACTATTGTCTCAGAATTCAATAGGGTTAAATGTTAGATTAGTACAAGAGTATCAAAGTTAGCCTAGGAGCAAAGCAAACTATTTAGCACCCCTCATCCTTAGATGCTAGTGCTAAATTAAACATGACTACTCTAGATGGGAACATGTGTGGTGAAAGAATGAAATGAATTTTGAAGGTGAATATGACCAAGAGAAGATGGTGATTTTTGATTAAAACTAATATTGGTTTGGATGCGATACCTTTCCAATTATTGAGTACCCCCACAATACCTGATTATGGGTAAGGGCTTAACTAGAAGTTTATGTACCTTAGTATGAGTTCCCTCTGAACACACATCATAGGGGTTATGCCGAGGCTGCCTCCGTTGTTGATGAATGATGTGAATTGAAGGTGAATTGTACGGCCAAGCCCTGTGCAGTTCCCAGGATGACAGTTGGTCATCACTGGGAGGCCAAGCTCATGGGGAGAGGTGCTCATACTAGGGTTAGTAAATGAAAGGTTATGGTTGATGATCCGCGTACTGTGTTACGATGATTCGGGGAAATCCCGACGGATGAAATCAAATGTTGTGGCACAAGTGTGCAACCTCTGCAGAGTGTAAATCTATTCGAATAGCCGTGTCCACGGTTACGGACGGTTGGAAAGGCCATACAGTTTCTAATATTAGACTTTGATCATGTGGTTGAAATGAATGGTGAATGGTGACTTGATTATATTGAAAACACAACAGAGTTGTGGGAATGACACTGATGTTCCCACTTGAGTTAGTTAGTATATGAATAAGTCTTTAGTAAATACTTGTGAACTAAAACTAGCTTTATGCAAAGAAACTAGAGCTTAGCACCCCCTTACTAGAAATGTTAGCACTTACACTAGTATTAGTTTGCGAGTACATCAAGTACTCACGGCTGTGTCCCTGGCTATTCAAATGGCCAGACTATGAAGAGGAGCAGCAGTACGAGGAGGACGGTCAGCAGGAAGTCTACAACAACTAGGAGTCTGCTAACGTCAAGCGTTGGCCTGTGGACTATAGAGTCCTTGTATCTTACGCTTCCGCTATGAACTTATGTTTGTTCGTTGATCAGTTCGTTGATCGTTAGATCAACTATTTGTGTAATATGGATCATGTGATTCCAATTTGTAAGACTTTATGAGTTGTAATGAATGATGACTGTGATACTTAACTATTATGCCTCGCAACAACAATATTCCTGGGATTGCGATGTATGACATAATAGGCATCCGGACTTAAAAATCCGGGTGTTGACAAGTTGGTATCAGAGCCATTGTTTGACCTTAGGAGACCCTAGTTTAGAATGGACGTCCTGAAAAATTTAGTTTCAAAAAGGGAATGAAGTATTTCTGAAAAACTAAGTCTATGTCTTCTCCTTAAAGTCCGTTGAAAAATAAGAAGTCATGTTCTTCCTTAAGAAATATACCTAAAATTTTGCCACACTTAGTCACATCTCTAACTTACTCATCCATTTCACTTTCAGATGGAGCCCTACGTCCAGACGGAGACCTACGACCTGGAGAACGGAGGAAGTCTGGTGTTCGAGCGCGACTTGTACCTTGTGTCCGAGAGGCTCGAACGTCCACCTCCCAAGTTCCATGGAGTCCGGATCCACGACACCCCCACCGGGGAACAGCAGTGGATGATCACCGCTGACTTGAAGGGAAGTTCGGAGCCTCCCGTCTCGGAGAGGATCCTTTTCTCCTTCAAGGCATGCAACTGGCCGGACGGGCTTGCTCACGCTCTTCAGGAGGGACTTGCTCGGGTGTGCGGACAGCACATCGCCGCACTCCGGGGAAGCCGCTTCGCCTACTTCGCCAGGCACGACACCATGGGAGAACCCATGGCACCCTCTTCGCACCCGGTGCTCATGATTCATGTGGGGCATCTGGACTTGATGCTTCATGAGACCCGGAAGGACCTGGAGCGGACGCGGGTTCACAACCAGCACGCCCAGATGACTGTGGCTCACCATGCCGAAGCTATCCGGATGCTCGCCAAGGACCGCAAGTTACTCCGCCTGCAGCGCGCCAAGAAGGATGCCACTATCCGCCGCCTTCGCGAGAAGATCCGCACTTTGGAGGTGACTGTTCGTACCCAGCAGGACCAGATCCAGGAGATGGAGGAGGATGGAGAGGACATTCAGGGAGGTGATGACTTCCTGAGTGACGACAACGACTTTGAGGATGATGAGTTCACTGATGAGGAGGACTACGCGTTTCTGGAGCCCGAGGAGGATGGGATCATCACCATCGATGTGGACATTGATATTGAGGGGTAGTTGCACTAGATCACATGTGTAGGAATGGCTTGTACCCCGTCCTTTGTATCGTAGCATGAAGGGTTCTTAAAACCCTGGGTATGAGTATGTATCCGGTCCCTTGTATCGTAGAAGGAAGAAGAAGGGTTCTTAAAACCCTTAGTGTGTTAGCTTGTAATCTGTGATGCTTGCTATGAATGAATGAATGTTTGTGTGTTATATGCATCATCAAAAGTCTTTAAAGTTTAAAAGTTACCCAAAAATAAGCCATAGAAAATTCCCTCTTATCTCATGATCTACCTATCTGTTCAGATGGCTCACCGCAACGCGAACTCAGATGCGATGATGCAACTACTGCAGACCCTGATGGCAGACAGGGAGACAGACCGAGCTGAACGTCAAGCCAGTCTCACAGCACTGCAGCAGCTAGCCAACAACCAGCAGGGCCATGGACACCATGACCATCCAGGCTCCAAACTCAAGAATTTCCAAAACACCAACCCACCTGTTTTCAGCAAGACTGAAGAGCCCTTAGATGCAGATGATTGGCTGCAAACAATGGAAAATAACCTGGAAGTAGCTGGAGTGGATGAGAATGAGAAGGTGCTGTTTGCTACGCACTACCTAGCAGGACCAGCAAGGGCTTGGTGGACAAGCGCCCGTGCATTAAATGCCGGACAGATGATGACTTGGGCTGACTTTAAGCTCAAGTTTAGCAAGTACCATGTACCACCAGGTTTGATCAAGAAGATGAGGGATGAATTCCGGGAACTGAAGCAAGGCCGGATGTCGGTGGTAGAATACCGCGACAGGTTCCTCACCCTGTCAAGGTACGCCCCCGATGAAACCGACACCAATGAGAAAAGGAAGGAGAGATTCCTGAACGGCCTGCACGACGAGATGCAGACAGTACTGGTCAACATTCCCTTTGCTGACCTTGAAGCCTTAGTGGATTCTTCCATCCAAATGGAAGGCAAGTTGCACCAGGCCAATGAAAACCGCAAGCGCCGCATGATGAATCAGAGTGGGCCCAGCAATGCCCCGAGATACCGCCCTAGCTCAAGCAGTGGTTTCGCCCCCAGAAACAACAAGCCCCAGAACCAAGTGTCGCGCCCCGGTTTTCAGAACCGGAGCGGAGGAAACCCAAGGCCAGGAGGCCCCCACCACAACAGCAACAACCCCAACTCCTATGTGCACCACAACAACAACTTCAACCGCGCTCCGCCGCGAGCCCCCAACACCAACAACAACAACACCAACACTGCACCAAGGACCGGAAGCAATGCTATTCCGGTTGGAACCAAGGACAAGACCACAATCACCTGCTATGAATGTGGAGTTGTGGGACACTTCTCCAATGAGTGCCCCAAAAGGCTGGCCAAGCTCGCCGGCAACACCGCTGCACCTGCTCAGCAGCAACGCCGTGTCTCCACCGGCAAGAAGTTCGCCCCCAACAACCCGCACAACCGCGGAGGTCGCCTCTACCACATGAACGCCGAGGAAGCCCAGGAAGCTCCAGATGTGGTGCTGGGTATGTTCTCTGTTAACTCAATACCAGCAAGAGTGTTGTTTGATTCCGGAGCATCACATTCATTTGTTACCGAAGATTTTGTGAGCACTAGTAAGATTCAACCAATCAGCTTGAAACATGTCATGATAGTTCAAATACCCGGATCAACAACTAAAGCTAGAAAATTTTGCAAAGAAGTACCCATCAGAATTCAGGAAATAATGTTTTTTGCAAACTTAATTGTTCTGGGAACAAAAGGATTGGAAGTAGTACTAGGAATGGATTGGATGGCGAAACATCATGGATTGATAGACTGCGCCAGGAAGGCCATCACCATGACTAGTAGCACCGGAATAACACTAGAACATGTGTCTGAAAAACTCCCCAGAAATTTCACTTGCAACCAAGGAGTAGCCAAACCAACTCTGGATCAGATCAGGGTCGTTTGTCGATACGCTGATGTGTTTCCGGATGATCTACCCGGTATGCCCCCGGATCGGGATATCGAGTTTATCATCGAGTTAATTCCTGGAACAGGACCGATAGCCCAGAGAGCCTATAGCATGAACCCGGCAGAATTGAGAGAACTGAAGAAGCAACTGGATGATATGTTGCACAAGGGTCTGATTCGACCAAGTTCGTCGCCTTGGAGATCACCAGTTTTATTTGTGGATAAGAAAGATGGTGCCAATCGGTTATGTACGGATTATCGTAAACTTAACGATGTCACCATCAAAAACAAATACCCCTTGCCAAAGATAGAAGATCTGTTTGACCAGCTAGCCGGTGCCACCGTATTTTCCAAGATTGACCTTAGGACTGGCTACCATCAACTGAAGATCCGTGCAACGGATATCCCAAAGACTGCCTTCACCACCAGATATGGACTGTATGAGTACAATGTCATGTCATTTGGATTGACCAATGCCCCCGCCTATTTCATGAACCTCATGAACAAGGTCTTCATGAACTTTTTGGATAAGTTTGTCGTTGTTTTCATCGATGACATTCTTATCTACTCCAAAACCGAAGAGGAACATGAACAACACTTGGAAATAATCCTAGAAACCCTGAGGCAGCACAAGTTATATGCCAAGTTTAGTAAGTGTGAGTTTTGGTTGAAGGAGGTAGGATTCCTGGGACATATCTTGTCCGCAGGAGGAATTGCCGTAGATCCCGCCAAGATCAAGACTGTCACAGAATGGAAAGCCCCAACCACTCAGACCGAGGTCCGCGCATTTCTCGGATTAGCGGGATATTACCGCCGATTCGTTGAAGGATTTTCCAGCATAGCCCGACCCATGACTCAACTGCTGAAGAAGGACAAGAAGTTTGAATGGACTGCCAAATGTGAAGAAAGTTTCCAACAGCTCAAGAACAGATTGACCACAGCCCCAATATTGATCATGCCGGATATCACCAAGCCATTTGATGTCTACTGTGATGCGTCCAAGATTGGTCTTGGATGTGTGTTGATGCAAGGAGGCAAAGTGATATCATACCTGTCCCGGCAACTGAAACAGCATGAGCAGAACTACCCAACCCATGACCTCGAACTCGCAGCCGTAGTGTTAGCCCTGAAAGTTTGGCGTCATTACCTCATGGGTAATCGATGCGAAATCTATTCTGATCACAAGAGCCTGAAGTATATCTTCACCCAGAAAGAGCTGAACATGAGGCAACGCAGATGGTTAGAGTTAATCAAGGATTATGATATGGAAATCCACTATCACCCCGGCAAGGCCAATGTAGTAGCAGATGCCCTGAGTAGACTGCCTTGTAAGTTAAACTCAATGATAGCAACGGAACAGCCTAGCCTGCACCAAGAGTTTGAGCACTTCAGAATGGAGCTCGTTAGTGAAGGATACCTAGCCAGCATAGAACTGCAGCCTACTTTGGTTGGACAGATCAAAGAAGCCCAGAAGGGAAATGCCAGCATTGACGGAATCAAGAGTCAGATAGCTGCAGGAAAGGCACCAGGATTCACCATCGATGAAGAAGGAGTACTTTGGTACAACGGTCGCCTGTGTGTACCGTCAGATTCAGAATTGAAGCAAGTCATACTGAAGGAAGCTCACGACACCCTGTATTCCATTCACCCCGGAGGAACCAAGATGTACCAGGATTTGAAGGAACAATTCTGGTGGCATGGAATGAAGAGAGAAATTGGAAGCTACATCGCCAAGTGTGACATCTGTCAGCGAGTCAAGGCAGAACATCAGCGACCCGCCGGACTATTGCAACCCTTACAGATTCCTGAGTGGAAATGGGATTCTGTGGGGATGGACTTTATCACAGGACTGCCCAAATCTAGCAGAGGAAATGACTCCATCTGGGTTGTCATTGATAGACTGACCAAGGTTGCACACTTCATCCCTGTCAAGACCACCTACCAAGGCCCAAAGTTAGCTGAGTTATACATCTCAAGGATAGTAGCCCTGCATGGAACCCCTAAGTCAATTGTGTCAGATAGAGGATCACAGTTCACCTCAAGATTCTGGCAGAAAGTGCATGAAGGACTAGGAACCCGTCTAAACTTCAGACTTATCACCCGCACCGACGGACAGATCGAGAGAGTCAACCAGACATCGGAAGATATGTTGAGAGCTTGTGTACTGGAGTATGGATCCAAGTGGGAAGATTGTCTGCCTTACGCAGAATTCTCTTACAACAACAGTTACCAAGCCGCTTACGATGGCCCCCTTTGAAGCCCTGTACGGAAGGAAATGCCGTACCCCGAACTGGTCGGAAGTCGGAGAAAGCCAAGTCTTCGGCCCAGATGTTCTGCGAGAAGCGGAAGAGAAGGTGCACAAGATCCGCGAGTACCTCAAGACAGCGCAGTCAAGACAGAAGAGCTACGCCGACAAGAGACGCCGAGAGATGACCTTTGAGATCGGAGACTTCGTCTATCTCAAGGTGTCACCCCTCAAGGGAATGCAGAGATTCCAGCTGAAAGGAAAGCTCGCACCCCGATATGTCGGACCTTTCAAAGTTCTGAGTCGCCGAGGCGAAGTGTCTTATCAACTGGAACTCCCTGAAGAAATGGCAGCTGTGCACAACGTGTTCCACATCTCACTCCTCCGGAAGTGCCTTGAAGTCCCCGAGAAGACGGAGGTATTCAAGAACATCGATCATCGATCGGTGGATATCAACACTGACTTGACATACCGCGAAGTGCCTATCCGCATCCTGGAGGAAGCCTACAGAACCACCCGCACCCGAAGTATCAAGTTTCTGAAGATACAGTGGAGCAACCATACCGAAGATGAAGCCACTTGGGAGCGGGAGGAAGACATGAAGAAAGAATACCCAGATCTCTTTAGTACCTAATTTTCTTTTAGATCTCGGGACGAGATCTTTTGTAAGGGGGAAGGGTTTGTAACACCCCAAATTTCAATAAAAGAAAATTAGAAGAATTCCAGAAAGTAAAATTTCAAACCAACAAAAACTTTTTCTTACATATAGTACCATGCATAGGACTTGTGCATTTGAGTGATATGCCATGATGCTTGTTACCTTGTGTATATGCTAAACCCTAAAAACCCTAATGTGATCAAGTGAAGATCACAAAGAAAATAAAATAAAATAAAATCAATTGCTAAAACCCTAAAACCCTCACATAGACATTATGCCATTTTCATAAATTTTGACCCTAGACCAAATTGATCTTCACCATTAGTTGAAATACATTACTAAACTCATATTACAACTTTGTGAATCATAGAAACACCCATTAAATCAAATTCAAATAAAAATTGAGGTCACATAGAATAATGGTCAAATCTGCCCATTATAATCTGGTCACCACTTTGAGCCCCTGTATTTCAAGTTTCTCAAACTAAAATCTTTCCACTCTTTGCATGTCATCCAAGACAACATCAAGGTGAACACTTTTTGTAAAAACCACCATGCCAAATTATTTATAGATCCATAACTATGCTCACCCAAAGTGGCAACATTTTATTAAAATCAACAATCTCACACTTAGCATTTTTGAGAGTTCTTGGAATTTAAAAATTCCACCATCACCTCAAAACCTCTCTGGTCATTTACAACTTATATCAACACTCACATTTCAAAAACTTTCACCATTTGAATATTTTCGAATTTGGTTATTATTGCATTTTACAAATTTGGGCACTATTTGCAACTATTGCAAATAGTGATCTACCTCAACCTAATCTACCCTAACCTACCCCAATATGTTCCCTGGTCCCCTTAAACCTTGAGTGGAGCATAGTGAGGCTAAGAGAGAGAGAGAGCAAGCTAGGGCATGGCCATGCCGGCCATGTCCCCGAGCTCGTCGACCCCCCCTCTCTCCCCTTGCTTCCCAGCCCTGGCCCCTTCGCCACAGCACGCCACCACACACCCTAGCGCCGCCTAGCACCGCCACTGCCACGCGCGAGGACGACACACGCCGGACAACGCGCGCCCAGTGCACGCCCTGGACGCCGCTCGCGTCGCGCATGACGTGCACGCGGACGTCTCAGTACACGCGCCGCGCCACCAACTCACGCACGCCCTGGACCAGCTCTCGACGCCTTGAGCATCGCCGCGACACCTGGACGCCACCAGACACGCGCACCGCCCAGCCCCGTGCTCGCCGCCGCCGGGAACGACGACGTGATCCCGTGGACGCCGCGACAGTCATGGAAGCAACCCGACCAAGTTAGGCACCGCCTGGACCCGCTGTCACCGCCAGTAGCTTCGCCTGGACACGCTGAACAGCGCCGCGTCGCCGCCTAGCCCACTAGCTCGCCGGAGACGCCGCGCCCGTGTCGACCACCTCACTGCCCCGCCCCCCTCACACGATTCTATAAATAGGGAGTTCCCTGGGCCAAACCAACCACACCATCTCACTCCCCACCTCTCACTGCTTCGCCACCACCACTCCACTCACTCGATCGTCGCCGGAGTCGCTCCAATTTGAAGATCGGAGCCGCCAGTACCTGGTGGACGCCGCCGTCGATTGGAGCCACCCCAGGACGAGCCGCTGCTACCAGTCGACTCGCCGTCGTCCACATCTACCCCGAGCACACTGCCCACCGTCTCTGGAGCCACGGTGAGCCCTCCGACCCCCTAGGCTCGCCGGAGCAGCGACGGCATCTCGTCGCCGTCGACGATGCATGTGAGCCGTTGGATCGTGCTCTGATCCAACGCGCCACAGCTCGCGTACCGATTCGGGGTAAAACACCCACTGACGGGTGGCCCCCGCTGGCAGGCAGCCCACGCGTGCGTGGACGCGTGGTGGGCTGGCTTGGGCCATTTTAATTCGTTTGGCCCGTTAAGTTTTTCCCGCCGGCCCTTTAATTCAAATTTCATTTAAATGATTTAGTTGAATTACCCCACTGGACCCAACTTTGAAATTGCATAGAAATTGTTTGGCTTGGCCAAATTTAATAAATTTTATATATTTGGAAAGCTATTAAAATTATCTACAATATGCCACTGGTCTCATGACCAGATTCGTTGTAGAATTAATTCGACAAAAATAACAAGGCAGGGACTTTTCCCTACTCAATTAATTATTAAAAATCAAATAAAATAGATATTAAGTTAGTTCCAACTCTGGTAGTTCACATATTACTTACACTAATTGATTATGCAATAAAATGGTGTGGTCACCTTGCATGATCATGCCCTAGTTTAAGTAGTGGACAATATGGCTATTTTTCCCTAAATGGTATTGTCCAAAAATATTAGTAATTCATATGGGAGCTTTTCTTCCATTTAAATCTTGTCATGAACAATCCAATATGAGGTGAAGACTCTGATCATAAAAATCTCATATGGTTTGTTGATGATATTAAATCATTACCATGTTAGAATTAAATTGTATGGGGTGCTACACCCCATTTAAATCATTTTCTCAAAATGATAAGTGTGAAGAGGTTGACTTGGGTCAACCTAGGTCACATATTATACATAAGAGAAATTAAATCTTAAAAAGATAATGAGAGGAAATTATTTCTCTGAATAATTCAAAAGTAACATTTAAGATTATTATGAGAGGAAATTATTTTTCCTAATTAATAAGAAAAACCCATCCACCAACATAATAGTGATATGTGATGCTAGTTTAATTTGTGTGAATCATGTGTGTGCTTAGTTTAGTAAATAGATTGGTGTGATGATTGTGTATCCCGTATTCGTATTTTAGACGCTAGTACCGAGGAGTACCCAGAGGAGGAGGAGGTCTACTGTCAGGGAGAAGAAGACCACTTTGACCAGTTTCCCAACCAAGGCAAGATAATACTCTTGCAAAGTGCTAGCTCATCCTGAGCCAAGCCCCACCCATTTACTTTATATTATGAGCCTAGTTCCCAGTTTTATGCTTAAGTTTTACTTACTGTTATTTTGTACTATTGTCTCAGAATTCAATAGGGTTAAATGTTAGATTAGTACAAGAGTATCAAAGTTAGCCTAGGAGCAAAGCAAACTATTTAGCACCCCTCATCCTTAGATGCTAGTGCTAAATTAAACATGACTACTCTAGATGGGAACATGTGTGGTGAAAGAATGGAATGAATTTTGAAGGTGAATATGACCAAGAGAAGATGGTGATTTTTGATTAAAACTAATATTGGTTTGGATGCGATACCTTTCCAATTATTGAGTACCCCCACAATACCTGATTATGGGTAAGGGCTTAACTAGAAGTTTATGTACCTTAGTATGAGTTCCCTCTGAACACACATCATAGGGGTTATGCCGAGGCTGCCTCCGTTGTTGATGAATGATGTGAATTGAAGGTGAATTGTACGGCCAAGCCCTGTGCAGTTCCCAGGATGACAGTTGGTCATCACTGGGAGGCCAAGCTCATGGGGAGAGGTGCTCATACTAGGGTTAGTAAATGAAAGGTTATGGTTGATGATCCGCGTACTGTGTTACGATGATTCGGGGAAATCCCGACGGATGAAATCAAATGTTGTGGCACAAGTGTGCAACCTCTGCAGAGTGTAAATCTATTCGAATAGCCGTGTCCACGGTTACGGACGGTTGGAAAGGCCATACAGTTTCTAATATTAGACTTTGATCATGTGGTTGAAATGAATGGTGAATGGTGACTTGATTATATTGAAAACACAACAGAGTTGTGGGAATGACACTGATGTTCCCACTTGAGTTAGTTAGTATATGAATAAGTCTTTAGTAAATACTTGTGAACTAAAGCTAGCTTTATGCAAAGAAACTAGAGCTTAGCACCCCCTTACTAGAAATGTTAGCACTTACACTAGTATTAGTTTGCGAGTACATCAAGTACTCACGGCTGTGTCCCTGGCTATTCAAATGGCCAGACTATGAAGAGGAGCAGCAGTACGAGGAGGACGGTCAGCAGGAAGTCTACAACAACTAGGAGTCTGCTAACGTCAAGCGTTGGCCTGTGGACTATAGAGTCCTTGTATCTTACGCTTCCGCTATGAACTTATGTTTGTTCGTTGATCAGTTCGTTGATCGTTAGATCAACTATTTGTGTAATATGGATCATGTGATTCCAATTTGTAAGACTTTATGAGTTGTAATGAATGATGACTGTGATACTTAACTATTATGCCTCGCAACAACAATATTCCTGGGATTGCGATGTATGACATAATAGGCATCCGGACTTAAAAAAACCGGGTGTTGACATAAAACATGTAGATATCATCAATAAAGTAGCATGGAACATAAGAAATTATCGATACGTTGGAGACGTATCAGCGGACTTCATCAAGCAGTTCCTTCTCCGACAGTTCGGCAGCATTAACCCTGGTTATGTCCTTTGGGCCTGAATACAACCACATCGGATGAACTCTGGCCATGACTGGTTGGACCCGACGCTTCAGGAACACTGCTGCCACCTCTGTGCCGACCATGGTTAGGCCATCGGCCTCTTTGATTCGAAGAAATCTGGCAAATAATTCGTCGGCTGCTACTTTTTCGTCGGGAGAGAGAATGTTCTTCCAGGAATTTTTAGGCTTGGCTTCAAAGACATCGGTAAAGCAAGGGAGCCGGGATTCGGGTGACGAGGAATCCCTGACGTAAAACCACTTGAGTCTCCACCCTTGCACAGATTCTCTCATTGGGAAATTGAAGTAATTGACTTCTGGACGAGCTACGAAACCTACTCCTCCGGTGACAAAGGATCCATTACTACTGCTGTATCTCTTCACATAGAAGATCTTTTTCCACATCCCAAAGTGAGGGTTGATACCCAGAAATGCCTCGCAAAGGGTGATGAACACATCAACGTGAAGGATTGAGTTGGGGGTAAGTTGCCACAATTGGATCTCGTAAGTTCGCAAGAGGTGGAGGAGGAATTCGTGAGCTGGGAGCGAAAGACCCCGGTACAAGAACGACAAGAACATCACGGTGAAACCGGCAGGGGGATTAGGCCGAGAAATCGCACCTGGCAAGATCACATTCCCCTCGTCAGAGGAGATGAGTCCCAGGCTTCGGGATCTTTTCTCGTCACGCTTGGTGACTGTAGATGCAGTCCAATCTCCGGGCTTGGCCGTCGAGCTTGACGGTGCTGGCGGCGCCGGAGCTGGGGGAGGAGCGCTTGGAGCGCCCCCCTTCGAAGGAATCGCGGGGGGTTTGGCGGCGGCGCCTCCGCTGGTGGAGCTGGCGGCGGCGCTAGGGCTCTTCTTTTTCACCATCGTGAGATCAAGGAAGGATTGGAAAACGGTAATGGCGGCGCAGTAGTTGTGGAGGAAGGAAGAAGAAGAAGGGCGAAGAGGCGTTATGGCAAGACTGAGAAGGATCAGAGTTTTTGGTTTCTTTAAGTAGTCCTTTTTCGTTAAGGATTGCGGAAATCGAGGAGGCACCTCGGTAACTGTGCATGAAAAGCGGATGTTGCTTAAAAACGAGGCTGGGCAGAGGCAGAGTAGGCCCAGCAGGTCACGTCCTATCAGTCCAAATCAAGATGTTGGCAAAGTGTCATCAATGACGTCATGTTTAAAGCATTCGAAGGAATAAAAGAATCTATCGGATAGCAAACTTGAGTCTATGCGTAGATTGCAAAACATTCACGCCTAGACTCGGGGGCTACTCCCATCGGGAGCGCTGACGCGCACCCGATAAAAAGAAGATGTGCATTCGAAAGGATGAGGACTCAAAGATATATTTTGAAAAAAAAAATGGAATGGTCAACTTAAGTCTGCACCCGAACATAGAGCATTCGTGTCCAGACTCGGGGGCTACTCCCATCGGGTGCACTGGTTGTACACGCGATAAAAGTTTTTTGCACTCCAGGATCATGCCCGGGGACTTGATTCTATGTAGGGTGACGTTGTTTTGCCATCGGCAGTTAACCAACAAAAGTTGGGCGCGTTACTCATTATCCCTTGCATGAGGGAAAGTATCGGATGACTTATGAAGACTTGCAGAAAACTTCGGCAGAGAAAAATGATCGAGTGGTACAACTTGAGTCTATGCACGGATTGCAAGCATCCGTACTTAGACTCGGGGGCTACTCCCATCGGGAGCGCTGACGCGCACCCGATAGAACAAGGACAACTATCAAAGAGAAGAACATTCAACGAAGGCATGCTTTAGTCTCTACCCGAAATATCTTCGGCTAGACACTCGGGGACTACTGACGTGGGCATTACCCTTCGGGTAACTGTTATTGCCCTATCATGTACGGCCCAACTGGAGGCCCATGAAGACACCGATGGCAAGGTGGGCCACTAGGTCGGTGCCAAAGAAGATTCCTTGAAGAACAAGACAGAGAGGAACCGAACAAGGAAAGTTTAGAACTAGGACTCTTGTAAACCTAGTCGTACTCGTGTCTCTTGGGACCTGGCCTCCTTTATAAGGGCCAGGAGAGGGGCTGCCGAGGGACACAATCAATCTTAGTAATCTTAGCCACCAAAAGCTTAGAGCTAGGTCATCGTTAAGCTTAGCATCTCGACGAGATATCAGCCGAACTATTCGGCACCCCATTGTAACCGATATGTTCATCATAATCAAGAACAGACAAGCAGGACGTAAGGGTTTTACCTCATCGAGGGCCCCGAACCTGGGTAAATCGCTCCCCCGTTTGTCTGTAAACCGATGTCTCGTGTCAGCTTGCAGGATTCCATCAACCCTAAGCCCCTATCGGAGGGCATTGCCGAGGAGCCCCCTCGACAGAACTCTTTAATCCCAGGCACTCTAGCCTCAGGATCATCGTCGAGAGGGCATTTGCAGCTCTGAAGAACAGATTCAAGATCTTTGACCTGAAGCCTTTCCACACCTTCTCCACCCAGGTAAAGCTAGTGCTGGCTTGCTGCATTCTGCATAACTGGATCTTAGGATGGGTTGTTGATTTGTTTTTCCCGAACGAGAATGAGGTCCAGCTTGACGAGATTGATGTTGGCCATGGTGTTGCTGCCATTGATAACACGGCCTGGAAGGACAATAGGCAGGAGTGAACGGACGCTATGTGGGTTGACCGAGGCCAAACCAGGATCTGAAGAAGAAGAGAAGCATTCTTGTGATGTGTGCTAGGCCATTAACTACTCTCGATTGTGTGTCATGAACTACTTGTGTGCTCTGAACTACCAACTACCATTCGTGATTAGCTAGGGCTTACCTTGTTGTGTTAAACTACTCTTTCGAAGTAGCTAGGACTGAACGACGTTACAATAGTCCTGCTTGTTAGTTTCAGTCACTGTTATAGCGCCTCTTTGCTCTTTGCCGATGAGGGGTAATGTCGCCACTTGAAAAAAATGGTAACTAGAACTACGTCCCGTAGATAACCAAACAGCCAAAAAGCATACTTGAGACGCAAATTGCAGTTTACTTGCCAACCAAACAAGACGCACAAATGGCCTGAAAAACTTTGTTGCAACCAAACAAATTGACATTCAGGTATATGGATTTGGCCCAGTTAAACATGACTCTGTGGAGAAGATCTTGCCCGATGCAGCAAAGAGATGGGACCAACTAATCATGCCCTGATTTCGTCCGCGGCTATCTTCTCCGGTCACCGCATGCTTCGTCCTGCCCTCCGAGCGCACGAACCACGCCTCCTCGGGCCACGGTGGACACGGAGGCAGTGCTCCTCGGAGGGGGTGCTTCCGTCTCTTCCTTCGTGGCGCCACATCATGAGAAGGGCCCGGGCGATTGACGGCCTTTTTGCTACGAAATTTCCCGCTAAAGGTGTTAGAGTTGTGCGGTGTCAGAGTGACGGATGCGGCGGTGGGCAAATAATGCTTCAGCCCGCAACCGCCGCATCTACCGCTACGTATATCAGCTGCACGAGCTTGTTTGCATGCCACTGATAATTATTTACGGGCTGGACCAGTTTTACCAAATCTGATCGGCAGGCCAAGATGCCGAACAAATTTTGAAGCCGCCGAAATTTTGTGAGTCCAGATATGCTAAGGTCTGTTTGGTTACTCGTATGGTTTTTTCCCTGTTTTTCTGATTTCACCTGCCAGCTGCATGAGTGGAAACCGACTCTGGATCTATTTGTGCACTTAGTTTAGTTTCCAACATTGTGTTTCGTTGCACTATTGGCCTAGTGTTTGATAGACCACAACGAAGAAGAATACGGTAGCTGGTGGGAAAAAAGGTGTTTGGTTATGTGCTAAAAGTGGCTTACGGCTACCACTTTAAACTTGGTGATGTTAGGCAGCGGGCCGACGCAAATCGGACGTTAAAAATGACCGACAACGTCCGTTTGCGTCGGCCCCTGGAGACGAAAACTGTCATTTTTTATCGTGCATACGTTTGCGTCGGGTACCCCCAGCGGCCCGATGCATAATTTTTATAAAGATTTTCATTCAATTGTAAAGCATAATTTACATAGGAAATAAACAAAAAAAAATAAAGTGAAATACGTACTAAAATGCCTGCTACCCTAGCCTACTCGTCGTTGTCGTCCTACGACGAGTTCCGAGACCTCCCACGACCAGTTGCCAGCCGACAGAACATATGCCGGTGTTGCGGGTGGTAGAGGTGGAGCGGCCAGCGCAGCCCAAAGATTGAACGGCGGAGGTGGAGGCAGCGGTGGGTGTGGCATTGGGTTCCGCAACGCCCATTCGAGGGCTTATTCTTCCGTGATATCTGTCGGCAAGATCTCGATGGCGTACCGGAGCAGCAGCGGAGGCACCTGCACCACCTCTGACACAAGGACGGCGAGCCTCGCGATCTCGTCCTTGGTCATGGTGTCCAGCAGCTCGAACTGTCGGCCCTCCTCCTGGTCGTCTGCCAGTCATAGAACACGCTGGCGCCAAAGTCGTCGCTATCGTCCTTGGCCTCCTCATTGTAGTTGTCGTGCATCAGACACGCTATGTTGACAGCGAGCGGCACCCTGTTCGGTCGATCGTCCTTCTTCACGCCGCTGTCGGACGCCTCGTGGTTGTTCTTCGATCTTCTTCCCCATGGTGACGCGGCGGCACGCGGTCGTTGTTGTGGGAGTGGAGGTGGGTGCGTCGATGGTAGGGAGATGTGGGCGATGGTAGGGACGATGCCTCTCATCTTTTGAAAGGTCGGGTGCGCGCGGGACACAATGTCATTGATTGCAGCACATAAGGTCAGCCGCCGCCCCGCTAGGCCTGACGCACATGTAGAAGACGGGGGCGCCATTGTGTTGGAGATATGCCCAAGAGGCAATAATAAAGTGGTTATTATAATATCTTTGTGTTTATGATAAATGTTTATATACCATGCTATAATTGTATTAACCCAAACATTGATACATGTGTGTTATGTAAACAACAAGGAGTCCCTAGTAAGCCTCTTGTATAACTAGCTTGTTGATTAATAGATGATCATGGTTTCGTGATCATGAACATTGGATGTTATTAATAACAAGGTTATGTCATTAATTGAATGATATAATGGACACACACCCAAATGAGCGTAGCATAAGATCAAGTCATTAAGTTCAATTTGCTATAAGCTTTCGATACATAGTTGCCTTAGTCCTTCGACCATGAGATCATGTAAATCACTTACACCGGAAGGGTACTTTGATTACATCAAACGCCATTGCGTAAATGGGTGGCAATAAAGATGGTATTAAGTATTTGGAAAGTGTGAGTTGAGGCATATGGATCAATAGTGGGATTTGTCCATCCTGATGACGGATAGATATACTCTGGGCCCTCTTGGTGGAATGTCATCTGATTAGCTTGCAAGCATATGAATAGTTCATAAGAGATCACATACCACGGTACGAGTAAAGAGTACTTGTCGGTAACGAGGTTGAACAAGGTATGGAGATACCGATGATCAAACCTCGGACAAGTAAAATATCGCGAGACAAAGGGAATTGGCATCGTATGTAAATGGTTCAATCGATCACTAAGTCATCGTTGAATATGTGGGAGCCATTATGGATCTCCAGATCCCGCTATTGGTTATTGCTCGGAGAGGAGTCTCGACCATGCCTGCATAGTTCGCGAACCGTAGGGTGACGCGCTTAAGGTTCGATGTCGCATAAGTAGATTTGAATATGGTATGGAGACGAAGTTTGTTCGGAGTCTCGGATGTGATCTAGGATGTCACGAGGAGGTCCGGAATAGTCCGGAGAATAAGATTCATATAAGGGAAGTTGATTTCTGGGTTTCGGAAATGTTCGGGATTTTTCCGGGTTGACTGGAAGGTTCTAGAAGGTTCGGAGGGGTCCACCATGGGGCCCACGACCTAGGAGGCCCACCATGGGCCGAGGGGATGCTCCCTGGCCTAATGGGCCAGGGGCACATGGCCCCCAAGGCCCAGGCCGGCCAACCCCTAGGGTTTCCCTGGGGGGATCAACTTGGGGGAGGGGAAAGCCCTCTCCCCTGGCCGCCGGCCGATACGCGCGAAGCACACGTCCGTTGGGAACCCCAAGTGGAAGGTATGATGCGTATAGAAGCAAGTTTCCCTCAGTATGAAACCAAGGTTATCGAACCAGTAGGAGCCAAGAAGCACGTGAAGGTTGTTGGTGGAGGAGTGTAGTGCGGCGCAACACCAGTGAACCGGCGCCAATGCAACGTGGAACCTGCACAACACAATCAAGATACTTTGCCCCAACGTAACAGTGAGGTTGTCAATCTCACCGGCTTGCTGAAAACAAAGGATTAAACGTATCGAGTGGAAGATGATGTTTGTTTGCAAAGAACAGTAGAGAACAATGATTGCAGTAGATTATATTCAGATGTAAAAGAATGGACCGGGGTCCACAGTTCACTAGTGGTGTCTCTCCAATAAGATAACTAACATGCTGGGTGAACAAATTACAGGCGGGCAATTGACAAATAAAGATTCAATACATATCAATCATGATTACTATGAGATTTAATCAGGGCATTACGACAAAGTACATAGACCGCTATCCAGCATGCATCTATGCCTAAATAATCCACCTTCAGGTTAGCATCCGCACCCCTTCCACTATTAAGTTGTAAACAACAGACAATTGCATTAAGTATGGTGCGTAATGTAATCAACACAAATATCCTTAGACAAAGCATCGATGTTTTATCCCTAGTAGCAACAGCACATCCACAACCTTAGAACTTTCTGTCACTGTCCCAGATTCAATGGAGGCATGAACCCACTATCGAGCATAAATACCCCCTCTTGGAGTTACAAGTATCAACTTGGCCAGAGCCTCTACTAGCAACGGAGAGCATGCAAGAACATAAACAACACATATATGATAGATTGATAATCAACTTGACATAGTATTCTATATTCATCGGATCCCGCCAAACACAACATGTAGCATTACAAATAGATGATCTTGATCATGTTAGGCAGCTCACAAGATCTAAACAATGATAGCACAAGCGGAGAAGACAACCATCTAGCTACTGCTATGGACCCATAGTCCAAGGATGAACTACTCACGCATCAATCCGAGGCGGGCATGGTGATGTAGAGCCCTCCGGTGATGATTCCCCTCTCCGGCAGGTGCCGGAGGCGATCTCCGAATCCCCCGAGATGGGATTGGCGGCGGCGGCGGCGTCTCAGTAAGGTTTTCCGTATCGTGGCTCTCGGTACAGGGGTTTTCGCGACGAAGGCTATAAGTAGGCGGAAGGGTAGGTCAGGAGGCGACGTGGGGGCCCCACACCAAAGGCCGGCGCGGGCCCGAGGCAGGCCGCGCCGCCCTATGGTGCGGGCCCTCGCGGCCCACTTCGTATCTCCTCCGGTCTTGGAAGCTCCACGGAAAAATAAGCCCTGGGCGTTGATTTCGTCCAATTCCGAGAATATTTCCTTTGTAGGATTTCTGAAACCAAAAACAGCAGAAAAGCAACTGGCACTTCGGCATCTTGTTAATAGGTTAGTGCCGGAAAATGTATAATAATGATGTAAAGTATGTATAAAACATGCAAGTATTGTCATAAAAGTAGCATGGAACATAAGAAATTATAGATACGTTTGAGACGTATCAAGCATCCCCAAGTTCCTACTCGCCCTCGAGTAGGTAAACGATAACAACAAATAATTTCTGAAGTGACATGCTACCAACATAACCTTGATCAACATTATTGTAAAGCATATGAGATGGATGGAGTGATTCGAAGCAAAAGATTGCTAACAAAAGATAATGACTAAACAATTGAATCATATAGCAAAACTTTTCATGAATAGTACTTTCAAGACAAGCATCAACAAGACTTGCATAAGAGCTAACTCATAAGCAATAAATTCAAAGTAGAATGCATTGAAGCAACACAAAGGATGATTAGGTTTCAGCAATTGCTTTCAACTTGTAACATGTATATCTCATGGATATTTGTCAACATAGAGTAATATAACAAGTGCAATAAGTAAACATGTAAGAATCAATGCACACAGTTAACACAAGTGTTTGCTTCTAAGATAGAAAGAAGTAGGTAAACTGACTCAACATAAACTAAAAGAATGGCCCTTCGCAGAGGGAAGCATGGATTACTGTTTTTGTGCTAGAGCTTTTATTTTGAAAACATAGAAACAATTTTGTCAACGGTAGTAATTCATATGTGCTATGCATAATACTTCCTATAAGTTGCAAGCCTCATGCATAGAATACCAATAGTGCTCGCACCTTGTCCTAATTAGCTTGGATTAACACGGATTATCATTGCATAACATATGTTTCAACCAAGTGTCACAAAGGGGTACCTCTACCTGTACAAAGGTCCAAGGAGATCAATTGCATTTGATTTCTCGTTTTTAATAGATCTCAACTTAGGACATCCATACCGGGACAACATAGACAACAGATAATGGACTCCTCTTTAATGCTTAAGCATTCAACAACAGATAATATTCTCATAAGAGATTGAGGTTGTACGTCCAAACTGAAAACTTCCACCATGATACATGGCTTTGGTTAGCGGCCCAATGTTCTTCTCTAACAATATGCATACTCAAACCATTTGATCATGAAAATCGCTCTTACTTCAGACAAGACGAACATGCATAGCATCTCACATGATATCCAACAAAGGTAAAAGGTTGATGGCGTCCCCAGAAACATGGTTACCGCTCAACAAGCAACTTATAAGAAATAAGACACATAACTACATATTCATCACCACAATAGTTTTTAAGCTATTTTCCCATGAGCTATATAATGTAAAGACAAAGGAATGAAATTTTAAAGGTAGAACTCAAGTAATTTACTTTGGAATGGCAGAAAAATACCACATAGTAGCTAGATATGGTGGACACAAATGGCATGGATTTTGGCTCAAGGTGTTTGGATGCACGAGAAGCATTTCCTCTCGGTACAAGGTTTGGGCTAGCAAGGTTGTTTGAAGCAAACACAAGTATGAACAGGTACAACAAAACTTACACAAGAACATATTGCAAGCATTATAAGACTCTACACTGTCTTCCTTGTTGTTCAAACACTTTACCAGAAAATATCTAGACTTAGAGAGACCAATCATGCAAACCAAATTTTAACAAGCTCTACGGTAGTTCTCCACTAATAGATTAAACTACATGATGCAAGAGCTTAAACATGATCTATGAGAGCTCAAAACAATTGCCAAGTTTCAAGTTAATCCAAACCATATGAAGCATTTTCTGATTCCAACCAAATAGCAATCAACGAAGCAATTTTCAGCCTTCGCCATGAACATTAAAGCACAACTAAGAACACAAGTGTTCCATATGAAAAAGCGGAGCGTAATATCTCCAATACAAGGATGACGGGATCCAACTTTATTCAAACAAAAACAAAAACAAAAGCAAACAGACGCTCCAAGTAAAGAACATAAGATGTGATGGAATAAAAATATATTTTCACTAGAAGTGACCTGATAAGTTATCGATGAAGAAGGGGATGCCTTGGGCATCCCAAGCTTAGATGCTTGAGTCTTCTTAAAATATGCAGGGATGAACCACGGGGGCATCCCCAAGCTTAGACTTTTCACTCTTCTTGATCATATTGTATCATCCTCTTCTCTTGACCCTTGAAAACTTCCTCCACACCAAACTTAAAACAAACTCATTAGAGGGTTAGTGCATAATCAAAAATTCATACATTCAGAGGTGACATAATCATTATTAACACTTCTAGACATTGCACAAAGCTACTGAAAGTTAATGGAACAAAGAAATCCATTCAACATAACAAAAGAGGCAATGCGAAATAATAGGCAGAATCTGTCAAAACAGAACAGTCCGTAAGACGAATTTTTCGAGGCACTTAACTTGCTCAGATGGACAAACTCAAAACTAATGAAAGTTGCGTACATATCTGAGGATCACGCACGTAAAATGGCAGATTTTTTGATTTTTCTACAGAGAGATCTACGCAAATTCGTGACAGACAGCAATTCTATTTCTGCAGTATCCAAATCTAGCATCAACTTTACCATAGAGACTTTACTTGGCACAAAAAACATGATAAGAAGAGGTTGCTACAGTAGTAACAACTTCCAAGACTCAACAAAATAGTAGTAAAATAAAACCATGGGTTATCTCCCAAGAAGTGCTTTCTTTAAGATGGGCTCAGTAATTTTAATGATGCTCTCGCAAGAAATAAGATTTGAAGCAAAAGAGAGCATCAAGAAGCAAATTCAAAACACATTGAAGCCTAACCCTCTTCCTATGCATAGGAATCTTGTACACAAATAAATTCATGAAGAACAAAGTGGCAAGCATAGGAAGATAAAACACGAGTAACTTCAAAATTTTCAACATGTAGAGAGGTGTTTTAGTACCATGAAAATTTCTACAACCATATTTTCCTCTCTCATAATAATTTCCAGTAGCATCATGAACAAACTCAACAATATAACTATCACATAAAGCATTCTTATCATGCATAAAATTATTACTCTCCACATAAGCATAGTCATTACTATTAATTGTAGTGGGAGCAAATTCAATAAGATAGCTATCATTATTATTCTCATCACCATGATCATCATATATAGGAGGCATATTGGAATCATAATTAATTTTCTCCTCAATAGTAGGTGGACTGAAAATATGATAGTCATCATTGTAATCATCATATATAGGAGGTAAAGTATCATCAAAGTAAATTTTCTCCTCCATGCTTGGGGGACTAAAAATATCATGCTCCTCAAAACCAGCTTCCCCAAGCTTAGGATTTTCCATAGCATTAGCAACAATGGTGTTCAAAGCATTTATACTAATAACATTGCCATTAGCATGCATATAAAGTTCCATATGTTTTTTAATTTTATCTTCAAACACCTCATGTCCTAACTCAAGATAAATACTATAAAGATCTCTAATTTTGTTGTTGTTTTCCATTAAACCTAACTAGTGAAATCTCACAACTTAGTGTTTTCAGGAGTACCCATTGTAGCAGTAATAAAAGTAAACTAAGCAAACAGAATAAAATAAAGTAAAGACAAGTAACTAATTTTTTTGTATTTTTGATATAAAGCAAGTAAACAATAAAGAAAGTAAAGCAAATAATTTTTTTGTATTTTTGATATAAAGCAAACAAGACAGAAAATAAAATAAAATAAAGCAAGACAAAAACAAAGTAAAGAGATTAGATGTGGAAGACTCCCCTTGCAGCGTGTCTTGATCTCCCCGGCAAGGGCGCCAGAAATTTAGCTTGATACACGCGAAGCACACGTCCGTTGGGAACCCCAAGTGGAAGGTATGATACGTATAGAAGCAAGTTTCCCTCAGTATGAAACCAAGGTTATCGAACCAGTAGGAGCCAAGAAGCACGTGAAGGTTGTTGGTGGAGGAGTGTAGTGCGGCGCAACACCAGTGAAACCGGCGCCAACGTGGAACCTGCACAACACAATCAAGATACTATGCCCCAACGTAACAGTGAGGTTGTCAATCTCACCGCTTGCTGAAAACAAAGGATTAAACGTATCGAGTGGAAGATGATGTTTGTTTGCAAAGAACAGTAGAGAACAATGATTGCAGATTGTATTCAGATGTAAAAGAATGGACCGGGGTCCACAGTTCACTAGTGGTGTCTCTCCAATAAGATAACTAACATGCTTGGTGAACAAATTACAGGCGGGCAATTGACAAATAAAGATTCAATACATATCAATGATGATTACTATGAGATTTAATCAGGCATTACGACAAAGTACATAGACCGCTATCCAGCATGCAACTATGCCTAAATAATCCACCTTCAGGTTAGCATCCGCACCCCTTCCACTATTAAGTTGTAAACAACAGACAATTGCATTAAGTATGGTGCGTAATGTAATCAACACAAATATCCTTAGACAAAGCATCGATGTTTTATCCCTAGTAGCAACAGCACATCCACAACCTTAGAACTTTCTGTCACTGTCCCAGATTCAATGGAGGCATAAACCCACTATCGAGCATAAATACCCCCTCTTGGAGTTACAAGTATCAACTTGGCCAGAGCCTCTACTAGCAACAGAGAGCATGCAAGAACATAAACAACACATATATGATAGATTGATAATCAACTTGACATAGTATTCTATATTCATCGGATCCCGCCAAACAAAACATGTAGCATTACAAATAGATGATCTTGATCATGTTAGGCAGCTCACAAGATCTAAACAATGATAGCACAAGCGGAGAAGACAACCATCTAGCTACTGCTATGGACCCATAGTCCAAGGATGAACTACTCACGCATCAATCCGGAGGCGGGCATGGTGATGTAGAGCCCTCCGGTGATGATTCCCCTCTCCGGCAGGGTGCCGGAGGCGATCTCCTGAATCCCCCGAGATGGGATTGGCGGCGGGCGGCTGATGGCGTGTAACTCACACGTTCGTTGGGGAACCCCAAGAGGAAGGTATGATGCGCACAGTAGCAAGTTTTCCCTCAGAAAGAAACCAAGGTTTAATCGAACCAGGAGGAGCCAAGAAGCACGTTGAAGGTTGATGGTCGCGAAATGTGATGCGGCGCAACACCAGGGATTCCGGCGCCAACTAGGAACCTGCACAACACAACCAAAGTACTTTGCCCCAACGAAACAGTGAGGTTGTCAATCTCACCGGCTTGCTGTAACAAAGGATTAAACGTATCGAGTGGAAGATGTTTGCAAAGAAAACAGTAAAACAAGTAGATTGTATGCTATGGAAAGAATAGGACCGGGGTCCACAGTTCACTAGAGGTGTCTCTCCCATAAGATAAAGCATGTTGGGTGAACAAATTACAGTCGGGCAATTGACAAATAGAGAAAGGCATAACAATGCATATACATGACATGGTAAATATAGTGAGATTTAATTGGGCATTACGACAAAGAACATAGACCGCCATCCAACTGCATCTATGCCTAAAAAGTCCACCTTCAGGTTATCGTCCGAACCCCTTCCAGTATTAAGTTGCAAAGCAACAGACAATTGCATTAAGTATGTGCGTAATGTAATCAACAACTACATCCTTAGACATAGCATCAATGTTTTATCCCTAGTGGCAACAGCACATCACAACCTTAGAACTTTCTGTCACTGTCCCAGGTATCAATGAAGGCATGAACCCACTATCGAGCATAATTACTCCCTCTTGGAGTTAAGAGTAAAAACTTGGCCAGAGCCTCTACTAATAACGGAGAGCATGCAAGATCATAAACAACACATGAACAATAGATTGATAATCACCATAATCATAGTACTCTCTATCCATCGGATCCCGACAAACACAACATATAGAATTACATATAGATGATCTTGATCATGTTAGGCAGCTCACAAGATCTAACAATGAAGCACAACAAGGAGAAGACGACCATCTAGCTACTGCTATGGACCCATGGTCCAGGGGTGAACTACTCACTCATCACTCCGGAGGCGACCATGGCGG
This sequence comes from Lolium multiflorum, assembly GCA_030979885.1. NCBI lineage: Eukaryota > Viridiplantae > Streptophyta > Magnoliopsida > Poales > Poaceae > Lolium > Lolium multiflorum. Next base: position 127,594,820 of record CM061747.1, on the reverse strand, counting down.
TGTAGAGTCCTCCGGGAGATGAATCCCCTCTCCCAGGTGCCGGAGGCGATCTCCGTAATCCCCCGAGATGGGATTCGGCGGCGGCGTCTCCGTAAGGTTTTCCGTATCGTGGCTCTCGGTACCGGGGGTTTCGCGGAGGCTTTAAGTAGGCGGAAGGTCAACGCGGGGGCCACACGAGGGCCCAGGGGCAGGGCCGCGCGGCCAAGCCCTAGGCCGCGCCGGCCACCCCCCTGGCTGCCTCGTGGCCCCACTTCGTTAGGTCTTCGGTCTTCCGGAAGCTTCGTGCAAAAATAGGACCCCGGGCGAAAGTTTCGTCCAATTCCGAGAATATTTCTTTACTAGGATTTCTGAAACCAAAAACAGCAGAAAACAAGAATCGGCTCTTCGGCATCTTGTTAATAGGTTAGTTCCAAAATGCATAAATATGACATATAATGTGCATAAAACATGTAGGTATCATCAATAAAGTAGCATGGAACATAAGAAATTATCGATACGTTGGAGACGTATCAGCATCCCCAAGCTTAGTTCTGCTCGTCCCGAGCAGGTAAAACGATAACAAAGATAATTTCTGAAGTGACATGCCATCATAATCTTGATCATACTATTTGTAAACATATGTAATGAATGCAGCGATCAAAGCAAAGGTAATGACATGAGTAAACAACTGAATCATATAGCAAAGACTTTTCATGAATAGTACTTCAAGACAAGCATCAATAAGTCTTGCATAAGAGTTAACTCATAAAGCAATAAATCAAAGTAAAGGTGTTGAAGCAACACATAAGAAGATTAAGTTTCAGCGGTTGCTTTCAACTTGTAACATGTATATCTCATGGATATTGTCAACATAAAGTAATATAACAAGTGCAATATGCAAGTATGTAGGAATCAATGCACAGTTCACACAAGTGTTTGCTTCTTAAGGTGGAAGGAGATAGGTAAACTGACTCAACAATAAAAGTAAAAGAATGGTCCTTCAAAGAGGAAAGCATCGATTGCTGTATTTGTGCTAGAGCTTTTATTTTGAAAACATGAAACAATTTTGTCAACGGTAGTAATAAAGCATATGAGTTATGTAAATTATATCTTACAAGTTGCAAGCCTCACGCATAGTATACTAATAGTGCCCGCACCTTGTCCTACTTAACTTGGACTACCGGATCTTTGCATGCCATGTTTCAACCAAGTGTCACAAAGGGGTACCTCCATGCCGCCTGTACAAAGGTCCAAGGAGAATGCTCGCATTTCGGATTTCTCGCTTTTGATTATTCTCAACTTAGACATCCATACCGGGACAACATGGACAACAGATAATGGACTCCTCTTTAATGCATAAGCATGTAGCAAAGTTATTATTCTCATATGAGGTTGAGGATATATGTCCAAAACTGAAACTTCCACCATGGTTCATGGCTTTAGTTAGCGGCCCAATGTTCTTCTCTAACAATTTTGCATGCTCCAACCACTAAAATGATAGACCTTCAGACAAGACGGACATGCATAGCAACTCACATGATATTCAACAATAGTTGATGGCGTTCCCCAAACATGGTTATCGCACAACAAGCAACTTAATAAAATATAAAGTGCATAAGTACATATTCAATACTACGATAGTTTTTAAGGCTATTTTGTCCCATGAGCTATATATTGCAAAGGTGAATGATGGAATTTTAAAGGTAGCACTCAAGCAATTTACTTTGGAATGGCGGGTAAATACCATGTAGTAGGTAGGTATGGTGGACACAAATGGCATAGTAGTTGGCTCAAGGATTTTGGATGCATGAGAAGTATTCCCTCTCGATACAAGGTTTAGGCTAGCAAGGTTATTTGAAGCAAACTCAAGGATGAACAAGTGCAGCAAGACTCACATAAAAGACATATTGTAAACATTATAAGACTCTACACTGTCTTCCTTGTTGTTCAAAACTCAATACTAGATATTATCTAGACCTTAGAGAAACCAAATATGCAAATCAAATTTTAGCAAGCTCTATGTATTTCTTCATTAATGGGTGCAAAGCATATGATGCAAGAGCTTAAGCATGAGCACAACAATTGCCAAGTATCACATTATCCAAGACATTTTTAGAATTACTACATGTAGCATTTTCCAATTCCAACCATATAACAAATTAACGAAGAAGAAACTTCGCCTTGAACATTATGAGTAAAGCCTAAGGACACATGTGTCCATATGCAACAGCGGAGCGTGTCTCTCTCCCACAAAGTGAATGCTAGGATCCATCTTATTCAAACAAAAACAAAAACGAAAACAAACCGACGCTCCAAGTAAAGAACACCAGATGTGACTGAATAAAAATATAGTTTCAGGGGAGGAACCCGATGATGTTGTTGATGAAGAAGGGGATGCCTTGGGCATCCCCAAGCTTAGACGCTTGAGTCTTCTTAAAATATGCAGGGATGAACCACGGGGGCATCCCCAAGCTTAGAGCTTTCACTCCTCTTGATCTTAGTATATCATTCTCCTCTCTTGACCCTTGAAAACTTCCTTCACACCAAACTTCAAGCAAACTCATTAGAGGGTTAGTGCACAATTAATAATTCACTCATTCAGAGGTGACACAATCATTATTTTCACTTCTGGACATTGCATAATGCTACTGGACATTAATGGATCAAAGAAATAAATCCAACATAGCAAAAGAGGCAATGCGAAATAAAAGGCAGAATCTGTCAAAAACAGAACAGTCCGTAAAGACGAATTTATAAATGGCACCAGACTTGCTCAAATGGAAAAACTCAAAACTAATGAAAGTTGCGTATATATCTGAGGATCACGCTCGTAAATTGGCAGATTTTTTCGAATTTTCTACAGAGAATTATGCCCAGATTCGTGACAGACAGCAATGCTGTTTCTGCGCAGCGATCCCAAATATAACATCAACTTTGACATAGAAACTTTACTTGGCACAAAAACATGATAAGGAGAGGTTGCTACAGTAGTAAACAACTTCCAAGACTCAACAAAACAAAAAATTGCTGTAGGTAAAAACATGGGTTGTCTCCCATAAGCGCTTTTCTTTAACGCCTTTCAGCTAGGCGCAGAAAGTGCAAATCAAGTAACATCGAGAGTAGAAGCATCAACATCATTATTCTTCATGCAAACACAACTTGTTGCAGGGGGTACTTTAGGTGTTCCATTATCTAGATTTTCTATGGTAGTGCTAGGGGTTTTAGCAATTTTAGGCCTATAATAATTCTTTTGTTTAGGCACCTTAGAGGCGTACATGAATTTTTGCTCTTTACCCACATAAGCTTTCTCATTATACTTGAGAGAAGAAAAGGTTGAACCCAAGGTTCCCATAGCTTTTTCAAGTTCATCAATCCTATTGGTTTGATTATCATGGACAACACAAGTTCCTAGGATACTAATTCTTTCATCAATTCCTCCTAAGGATTTATCAAGTTCATAAGTTTTGTCAAATAACATTCCCAATTTAGCTTCAACACTTGGAAAATTTTTCTCTATGGTTTCCAATTTTTTCATAACATCTTCAAGAGAGATTTCAATTTTAACTTCATTAACAGGTGGTATTCCAACTAGACTCTCAATGATGCAACTAGCTTCTAAAGCAGGAGTACCTAGGAAATTACCTCCCGAAAGAGTATCAAGAACATATCTATTCCAACTAGATAAACCAACATAAAAGTTCCTAAGAAGGATAGTGGTGGAGTGTTTCTTAATGCACCTTTGATGAGCATTACTAATTCTATACCAAGCATCTTTAAAACTTTCTCCACCTTGTTGCTTAAAAGAACGAACTTCAACTTCAGGATTACTCATTTTAGTAGCAGTAAAATAAAACAAATAGATAGAGTAAATGCAAGTAACTAATTTTTTTGTGTTTTTGATATAGCAAACAAGATAGCAAATAAAGTAAAACTAGCAACTAATTTTTTTGTATTTTGATTTAGGTGCAGCAAACAAAGTAGTAAATAAAATAAAGCAAGACAAAAACAAAGTAAAGAGATTGAGAAGTGGAGACTCCCTTGCAGCGTGTCTTGATCTCCCCGGCAACGGCGCCAGAAAAAGAGCTTGATGGCGTGTAACTCACACGTTCGTTGGGGAACCCCAAGAGGAAGGTATGATGCGCACAGTAGCAAGTTTTCCCTCAGAAAGAAACCAAGGTTTAATCGAACCAGGAGGAGCCAAGAAGCACGTTGAAGGTTGATGGTCGCGAAATGTGATGCGGCGCAACACCAGGGATTCCGGCGCCAACTGGAACCTGCACAACACAACCAAAGTACTTTGCCCCAACGAAACAGTGAGGTTGTCAATCTCACCGGCTTGCTGTAACAAAGGATTAAACGTATCGAGTGGAAGATGTTTGCAAAGAAAACAGTAAAACAAGTAGATTGTATGCTATGGAAAGAATAGGACCGGGGTCCACAGTTCACTAGAGGTGTCTCTCCCATAAGATAAAGCATGTTGGGTGAACAAATTACAGTCGGGCAATTGACAAATAGAGAAAGGCATAACAATGCATATACATGACATGGTAAATATAGTGAGATTTAATTGGGCATTACGACAAAGAACATAGACCGCCATCCAACCGCATCTATGCCTAAAAAGTCCACCTTCAGGTTATCGTCCGAACCCCCTCCAGTATTAAGTTGCAAAGCAACAGACAATTGCATTAAGTATGGTGCGTAATGTAATCAACAACTACATCCTTAGACATAGCATCAATGTTTTATCCCTAGTGGCAACAGCACATCACAACCTTAGAACTTTCTGTCACTGTCCCAGTATCAATGAAGGCATGAACCCACTATCGAGCATAATTACTCCCTCTTGGAGTTAAGAGTAAAAACTTGGCCAGAGCCTCTACTAATAACGGAGAGCATGCAAGATCATAAACAACACATGAACAATAGATTGATAATCACCATAATCATAGTACTCTCTATCCATCGGATCCCGACAAACACAACATATAGAATTACATATAGATGATCTTGATCATGTTAGGCAGCTCACAAGATCTAACAATGAAGCACAACAAGGAGAAGACGACCATCTAGCTACTGCTATGGACCCATGGTCCAGGGGTGAACTACTCACTCATCACTCCGAGGCGACCATGGCGGTGTAGAGTCCTCCGGGAGATGAATCCCCTCTCCGGCAGGTGCCGAGGCGATCTCCGTAATCCCCCGAGATGGGATTCGGCGGCGGCGTCTCCGTAAGGTTTTCCGTATCGTGGCTCTCGGCCGGGGGTTTCGCGACGGAGGCTTTAAGTAGGCGGAAGGTCAACGCGGGGCCACACGAGGGCCCAGGGGGCAGGGCCGCGCGGCCAAGCTAGGCCGCGCCGGCCACCCCCGGCTGCCTCGTGGCCCCACTTCGTTAGGTCTTCGGTCTTCTGGAAGCTTCGTGCAAAAATAGGACCCTGGGCGAAAGTTTCGTCCAATTCCGAGAATATTTCTTTACTAGGATTTCTGAAACCAAAAACAGCAGAAACAAAGAACTCTTCATCTTGTTAATAGGTTAGTTCCAAAATGCATAAATATGACATATAATGTGCATAAAACATGTAGGTATCATCAATAAAGTAGCATGGAACATAAGAAATTATCGATACGTTGGAGACGTATCAGCGTCTCAGTAAGGTTTTCCGTATCGTGGCTCTCGCACAGGGTTTTCGCGACGAAGGCTTTAAGTAGGCGGAAGGGTAGGTCAGGGGGCGACGCGGGGGCCCCACACCATAGGCCGGCGCGGGCCCAGGCAGGCCGCGCCGCCCTATGGTGCCGGCCCCTCGCGGCCCCACTTCGTATCTCCTCCGGTCTTCTGGAAGCTCCGCGGAAAAATAAGCCCCTGGGCGTTGATTTCGTCCAATTCCGAGAATATTTCCTTTGTAGGATTTCTGAAACCAAAAACAGCAGAAAACAGCAACTGGCACTTCGGCATCTTGTTAATAGGTTAGTGCAGGAAAATGTATAATAATGATGTAAAGTATGTATAAAACATGCAAGTATTGTCATAAAGTAGCATGGAACATAAGAAATTATAGATACGTTTGAGACGTATCACCCCCCAACCCCAGATGGGAAGGGGGGCCACCCTGGCCGGCTGGCCCCCTATATAAAGAGGGAGGGGTGGCCGGCCACCCCCTACCATTACCTCCTCCTCTGGCCGCCTCTCCCTCCACCATACGCTGCTCAGGCTTAGGCGAAGCCCTGCAGTTTTCTTCCTCCACCACCACCACCACGCCGTCGTGCTGCTGGAAGTTGGAGGAGATCTACCACACCTCCGCTGCCCGCTGGAACGGGAGAGGACGGAGCTTCATCGACACCGTACGCGCGACCGAGTACGGAAGTGCTGCCGGATTGCAGCACCGGGGACGATCATCTACACCAACAACGAGATTAATCTTGTAGGCTTTGGAATCTTCGAGGGTTAGTCTCATATCCATCTCATTGCTTCGATCTTGTAGATTAGATCTTGGGTGTTCCATAGATTAGATATGTTGGTTTTATTCGTCTTGCGGTAGGAAAATTTTTGTTTTCTATGCAACGAACCCCATCAGTGGTATCAGAGCCATGTCTATGCATAGATCTGTTGCACGAGTAGAACACAATGGTTTTGTGGGCGGTGATGCTTTTGTTGCTTTAGTTCGTGTACTTTGCATCTTGCGGGATGGTGGGATGAAGCGGCCCGGGCTAACTTTACATGACCGCGTCTCATGAGACTTGCTCCACGCTTGACATGCAACTTGTATTGCATAAGTGACTTTGCGGGTGTCTGTCTCTCCCACCATAGTGAAGATTACAATTTATACTTTCTATTGTCAACACTAGTATCACCGTTGTGGTTGATGTTCGTAGGTAGATTGGATCTTACTCAAAAACCCTAAACCACGTAAAATATGCAAACCAAATTAGAGGCGTCTAACTTGTTTTTGCAGGGTTTGGTGATGTGATATGGCCATGATGTGATGATGATTATATTTGATGTATGATATGTTCATTATTGTATTATGGCAACCGGCAGGAGCCTAATGGTTGTCTTTAATTTTTGTTAAAGACCTGCGTGTCTATTCATCATGTAATAGCTTTATTTCAAGTAGTTGTTATAGTAGCTATAAGTGATGGACAACCATGAAGCGGCGCCACTGACCTTGACGCCATGCTGGTGATGATGGAGATCATGTCCGTGCTTTGGAGATGGAGATCAAAAGCACAAGAAGAAAGGCCATATCATATCACACATTATGAATTGCATGTGATGTTAATCCTTTTATGCATCTTATTTTGCTTAGATCGCGACGGTAGCATTATAAGATGATCCCTCTCACTAAATATCAATATAATAAAGTGTTCATCCTTAGTATGCACCGTTGCTAAGACTTGTCGTTTCGAAGCATCTCGTGATGATCGGGTGTGATAGACTCTACATGTGCATACAACGGGTGCAAGCCAGATTTGCACACGCGGATACTAAGGTTGCCTTGACGAGCCTAGCATGTACAGACATGGTCTCGGAACACGGGATACCGAAAGGTAGAGCATGAGTCATATGAATGATATGATGAACACTTTGAGTGTTCGCCTTTGAAGCTACATCTTTTCTCGTGAAGATCGGACTTGGTGTAGTGGATTTGGTTCGTGTAATCACTAAGACAATGCGAGGGATGTTGTTTTGAGTGGGAGTTCACCTAGTTAATTTAAGAATTAAAATTGAACTCAATTTATCATAAACTTAGTCTAAACTCTTTGCAAATATGTTGTAGATCATGGCGCCCCCCTCCATCAATTTTAACCAGTTCCTAGAGAAAGAAAAGCTTAAGGGCAATGGTAGCAACTTCACTGACTGGTTCCGTCATGTGAGGATTTTCCTCACTGGTGGAAGCCTGCAATATGTGCTCGATGCACCGCTAGGTCCCCCACCACCTCCTGCAGTATCCGAGGACATAAAGAATGTTTATGAGACTCGGGTTACTCGATACTCCGAAGTTCAGTGTGCCATACTATGCAGCTTAGAGGCAGAGCTCCAAAAGCGTTTTGAGCACCACGACCCTTGTGATATGATGCGTGAGCTCAAACTTATCTTTGAAACTCATGCGGCCGTGGAGAGCTATGAGGCCTCGAAGCAGTTCTTTAGCTGCATGATGGAAGAGGGCAGCTCCGTTAGTGAGCACATGTTCGCCATGTCCGGACATGCGAAGAAGCTCAGTGACATGGGGATGATGATCCCTAATCAGCTGGGTATTCATCGTGTCCTTCAATCACTGCCACCAAGTTACAAGAACTTCGTGATGAACTACAACATGCAGAACATGAATAAAGATTTACCTGAACTCTTTTCCATGCTGAAATCTGCTGAAGTTGAGATTAAGAAGGAGAATCAAGTGTTGATGGTCAACAAGACCACCAGTTTCAAAAAGCAGGGCAAGCCTAACAAGGGTAACTTCAAGAAGGGCGGCAAGAAAGTTGCCACGCACCCTGAGAAGCCTAAGGCTGGTCCTAAACCTGAGACTGTGTGTTACTACTGCCAGGGGAAGGGGCATGGAAGCGTAATTGCTCCAAATACTTGGCCGATCTGAAGAGCGGCCACATCCAAGAAAGGTATATCTGATATACATGTTATTTATGTCTATCTTACGTTCTCATAGTAGTGCCTGGTATTTGATACGGTTCTCACATTTGTAACTCGAAACAGAACTGCGGAATAAACGAAGCCTGGCGAGGGACGAGGTGACGATGCGCGTTGGAAATGGATCCAAGGTCGATGTGATCGCCATCGGCACGCTCCCTCTACATCTACCTTCGGGATTAGTTTTAAACCTTAATAATTGTTATTTGGTACCTGCGTTGAGCATGAACATTATATCTGGATCTTGTTTGATGCAAGACGGTTATTCGTTTAAGTCTGAGAATAATGGTTGTTCGATTTATATGAGTAATGTCTTTTATGGCCATGCACCTGAGATGAATGGTTTATTCTTGTTAAATCTCGATAGTAGTGATACACATGTTCATAACATTGATGCTAAGCGAATTAAATTGAATGATAATTCTACTTATATGTGGCACTGTCGTCTTGGTCATATTGGAGTGAAACGCATGAAGAAACTCCATTCCGATGGACTTCTTGAGTCACTTGATTTTGAGTCACTTGACAGATGTGAAGCATGTCTAATGGGAAAAATGACTAAGACTCCATTTTCTGGTACAATGGAGCGAGCTACAGACTTATTGGAAATCATACATAGCGATGTGTGCGGACCAATGAGTGTAGCATCACGCGGTGGTTATCGTTATGTTCTAACCTTCACGGATGATCTGAGTAGATATGGGTATATTTACTTTATGAAACATAAGTCCGAGACTTTCGAGAAGTTCAAGGAATTCCAAAGTGAAGTAGAAAATCAACGTAACAAGAAGATTAAGTTTCTGCGTTCTGATCGCGGAGGCGAATATCTGAGTTATGAGTTTGGCATGCATTTAAAGAAATGCGGAATACTTTCACAGTTGACACCGCCGGGAACACCACAGCGCAATGGTGTGTCCGAACGTCGTAATCGAACTCTCTTAGATATGGTTCGTTCTATGATGTCTCTTACCGATTTGTCGTTATCGTTTTGGGGTTATGCATTAGAGACAGCCGCATTCACTTTAAATAGGGCACCATCTAAATCCGTTGAAACGACACCGTATGAATTATGGTTTGGGAAGAAACCTAAGCTGTCGTTCCTTAAAGTTTGGGGTTGCGATGCTTATGTAAAGAAGTTACAACCTGACAAGCTAGAACCCAAAGCGGAGAAATGCGTCTTCATAGGATACCCTAAAGAAACAATTGGGTATACTTTCTATCACAGATCCGAAGGCAAAATCTTTGTTGCCAAGAACGGATCCTTTCTTGAGAAGGAGTTTCTCACTAAAGAAGTGACTGGAAGAAAAGTAGAACTCGACGAGGTTGATGAACCTTCTCTCATAGATCAGAGTAGCGCAGTGCCGGAAGAAGTTCCTGTGCAGCCTGCACCGATAGGAGAGGAAGCAAATGATGATGATCATGAAACTTCGAACGAGGAAGCTACTGAACCTCGCAGATCGACGAGGGAACGTACCACTCCTGATTGGTATGATCCTTGTCTAAATGTCATGATTATGGACAACAATGATGAAGACCCTGCGACGTATGAAGAAGCGATGATGAGCCCAGATTCCAACAAATGGCAAGAAGCCATGAAATCCGAAATGGGATCCATGTATGATAACAAAGTATGGACTTTGGTAGACTTACCTGATAGCCGCAAGGCTGTCGAGAGTAAATGGATTTTCAAGAGAAAAACAGATGTTGATGGTAATATTACTGTCTATAAAGCTCGACTTGTCGCAAAGGGTTTCCGACAAATTCAAGGAGTTGACTACGATGAGACTTTCTCACCTGTAGCGAAGCTAAAGTCTGTGAGGATTTTGTTAGCAATAGCTGCATTTTTTGATTATGAGATTTGGCAGATGGATGTCAAAACGGTGTTCCTTAATGGAGATATTGAGAAAGAGTTGTATATGGTACAACCCAAAGGTTTTGTCGATCCTGAAAATGCTAACAAGGTATGCAAACTTCAGCGTTCCATTTATGGACTGAAGCAAGCATCCCGGAGTTGGAACCTACGCTTTGATAGAGTGATCAAAGACTTCGGTTTTATACGGACTCATGGTGAGGCCTGTATTTACAAGAAAGTGAGTGGGAGCTCTGTAGCATTCCTGATATTATATGTAGATGACATATTATTGATTGGGAATGATATAGAACTATTAAGCAGCGTTAAAGGTTATTTGAATAAGTCTTTTTCAATGAAAGACCTTGGTGAAGCAGCATACATTTTAGGCATCAAGATTTATAGAGATAGATCAAGACGCCTAATAGGCCTTTCACAGAGTACATACCTGGACAAGATTCTAAAGAAGTTTAGAATGGATGAAAGCAAGAAAGAGTTCTTGCCTATGTTGCCAGGTAAGGTCTTGAGTAAGACTCAAGGTCCGGCTACGGCAGATGAAAGAGAGAGGATGAGCAAGATCCCCTATGCTTCGGCAGTAGGCTCTATCATGTACGCCATGCTGTGTACTAGACCGGATATCACACATGCTGTTAGTTTGACCAGCAGATATCAAAGTGATCCAGGAATGGAACACTGGACAGCGGTCAAGAATATCCTGAAGTACTTGAAAAGGACTAAGGATATGTTTCTTTGTTATGGCGGTGACCAAGAGCTCGTTGTAACCAGTTACACCGATGCAAGTTGGAACACCGATCCTGATGACTCTAAGTCTCAGTCTGGGTACGTGTTTATATTGAATGGTGCGGCAGTAAGCTGGAGCAGTTCCAAGCAAACGGTGGCGAAATCTTCAACAGAATCTGAATATATAGCGGCTTCAGAGGCTTCATTGGAAGCGGTATGGATGAAGAGGTTCATTGTTGAGCTTGGTGTGGTTCCTAGTGCATTGGACCCGCTAGTCATTTATTGTGACAACACGGGTGCCATCGCCAATGCAAAGGAACCAAGGTCACACAAGAAGCTAAAGCATATCAAGCTGCGTTTTCATTCGATTCGCGAGTACATCGAAGATGGAGAAGTAAAGATTTGCAAAGTACACACTGATCTGAATGTAGCAGATCCGTTGACTAAAGCTCTCCCTAGGGCAAAGCATGACCAACACCAGAATGCCATGGGTGTTAGGTACCTTACAATGTAATCTAGATTATTGACTCTAGTGCAAGTGGGAGACTGTTGGAGATATGCCCAAGAGGCAATAATAAAGTGGTTATTATAATATCTTTGTGTTTATGATAAATGTTTATATACCATGCTATAATTGTATTAACCAAAACATTGATACATGTGTGTTATGTAAACAACAAGGAGTCCCTAGTAAGCCTCTTGTATAACTAGCTTGTTGATTAATAAATGATCATGGTTTCATGATCATGAACATTGGATGTTATTAATAACAATGTTAGAGAGTGGATTTGTTGCCACCCGGTGGCACTGACCCCCCGGTGGTTGCCGTCTGATGAGTTGGTTGAGATTCGCGTCGCACTGTGAGATATCCCCCGCGTTTCAATTAAAACTCGATGGATCCCATTAAAAACTGAATTAGAGCCTGATTTTATGTGCATGTGTCAGGTAACAGCAGAGCAATGCAGCACACGACCCGGCCAGCTGACCCCCTTTTGTCAGTTCTTTCACATGCCACATTGTGTCAAAAAATGCATGCATGACACGCCGTACAGATCCTTGCATGCATGCCCCGCTATACTAGACTGCTTAGTGCTGAGTTGCTGCATGCGCATCTTGATTAGAATGGTTTGTGTGTGGGTGCGTTTTGAAGGTGCCCCGTCCCTCGCTTTGCCTGGACGGCGCGAGCTTGACCGCTCACGGCCGGGCACCTCGTCACTGTCCAGACGTTTAATGCTCTAGTCTGTAACAGCGCAATGTCACTGTGCACACTAAAAATTACCATGCATGCATCGGCCCTGCCCGACTGAAAAGTGAAAACAATGCATTAGCTTGCAAGATGCTCTAGGGTGATCAAATCCACACATTTCGCTCTTGCTGTGGGTGCATGCAACTGCATAGAATATGGGTAGCCCGGCATACTACTACTGCTGCCACGCTGACTGCTCTTTGCGTGGGTTGGAAAGATAGTTGTTTTACTCATTTATTATCCCACTTCAGCCGAGCGATGAAAATAATCCGTGTCTGCTCACTGTTTCTGGTGAAGCTTACAACATGCTATGCTTTTACATGGCTTGTCAGCTCGGCTTTGACTGAATGGACCACTTGCTTGGCCAACCTGCTGCCATGAGACACTTTCCGCTTCTGGCGCGAGTTAACACTGCCGCATGCTACAGCCCGGTCAGTAGTTTTGCAGGGAGTGTTGCTAATTAGAGCATGTACTATGATAGCTTCGTTATATGCAAAACGAATCTAAATGTTCGATTCAACGGTATCCGGTAGGGGGGCATTGCCACCGGGTGGCAACACCGTATTTTGCAACAAGGTTATGTCATTAGTTGAATGATATAATGGACACACACCCAAATGAGCGTAGCATAAGATCAAGTCATTAAGTTCAATTTGCTATAAGCTTTCGATACATAGTTGCCTTAGTCCTTCGACCATGAGATCATGTAAATCACTTACACCGGAAGGGTACTTTGATTACATCAAACGCCATTGCGTAAATGGGTGGCAATAAAGATGGGATTAAGTATTTGGAAAGTGTGAGTTGAGGCATATGGATCAATAGTGGAATTTGTCCATCCCGATGACGGATAGATATACTCTGGGCCCTCTCGGTGGAATGTCATCTGATTAGCTTGCAAGCATATGAATAGTTCATAAGAGATCACATACCACGGTACGAGTAAAGAGTACTTGTCGGTAACGAGGTTGAACAAGGTATGGAGATACCGATGATCAAACCTCGGACAAGTAAAATATCGCGAGACAAAGGGAATTGGCATCGTATGTAAATGGTTCAATCTATCACTAAGTCATCGTTGAATATGTGGGAGCCATTATGGATCTCCATATCCCGCTATTGGTTATTGCTCGGAGAGGAGTCTCGACCATGTCTGCATAGTTCGCGAACCGTAGGGTGACGCGCTTAAGGTTCGATGTCGCATAAGTAGATTTGAATATGGTACGGAGAAGAAGTTTGTTCGGAGTCTCGGATGTGATCCAGGATGTCACGAGGAGGTCCGGAATGATCCGGAGAATAAGATTCATATAAGGGAAGTTGATTTCTAGGTTTCGGAAATGTCCGGGATTTTTCCGGTGGATGGGAAGGTTCTAGAAGGTTCCGGAGGGGTCCACCATGGGGCCCACGACCTAGGAGGCCCACCATGGGCCGAGGGGATGCTCCCTGGCCTAATGGGCCAGGGGCACATGCCCCCAAGGCCCAGGCCGGCCAACCCCCTAGGGTTTCCCAGTATCAACTTGGGGGAGGGGAAAGCCCTCTCCCCCCTTGGCCGCCGCCCCCCAACCCTAGATGGGAAGGGGGGCCCGGCCGGCTGGCCCCCTATATAAAGAGGGGAGGGGGTGGCCGGCCACACCGATACGTCTCAAACGTATCTATAATTTCTTATGTTCCATGCTACTTTTATGACAATACTTGAATGTTTTATACATACTTTACATCATTATTATACATTTTCCGGCACTAACCTATTAACAAGATGCCGAAGCGCCAGTTGTTGTTTTCTGCTGTTTTTGGTTTCAGAAATCCTACAAAGGAAATATTCTCGGAATTGGACGAAATCAACGCCCAGGGTCCTATTTTTCCACGAAGCTTCCAAGACCGAGGGGAAAGGAAGTGGGGCCACGGGGCGCCGCCACACTAGGGCGGCGCGGCCTAGGGGGCCCTCGCGGCCCTAGCGTGTGGGGCCCCGTGACCCTCCGACTTTGCCCTTCCGCCTACTTAAAGCCTTCGTCGCGAAACCCTCCGTACCGAGAGCCACGATACGGAAAACCTTCCGAGACGCTGCCGCCGCCAATCCCATCTCGGGGGATTCAGGAGATCGCCTCCGCACCCTGCCGGAGAGGGGAATCATCACCGGAGGGGCTCTACATCATCATGCCCGCCTCCGGATTGATGCGTGAGTAGTTCATCCTTGGACTATGGGTCCATAGCAGTAGCTAGATGGTTGTCTTCTCCGCTTGTGCTATCATTGTTTAGATCTTGTGAGCTGCCTAACATGATCAAGATCATCTATTTGTAATGCCACATGTTGTGTTTGGTGGGATCCGATGAATCTAGAATATTATGTCAAGTTGATTATCAATCTATCATATATGTGTTGTTTATGTTCTTGCATGCTCTCCGTTGCTAGTAGAGGCTCTGGCCAAGTTGATACTTGTAACTCCAAGAGGGGGTATTTATGCTCGATAGTGGGTTCATGCCTCCATTTAATCTGGGACAGTGACAGAAAGTTCTAAGGTTGTGGATGTGCTGTTGCTACTAGGGATAAAACATCGATGCTTTGTCTAAGGATATTTGTGTTGATTACATTACGCACCATACTTAATGCAATTATCTCTTGTTTACAACTTAATACTGGAGGGGGTGCGGATGCTAACCCGAAGGTGGATTATTTAGGCATAGATGCATGCTGGATAGCGGTCTATGTACTTTGTCGTAATGCCCTGATTAAATCTCATAGTAATCATCATTGATATGTATTGAATCTTTATTTGTCAATTGCCCACCTGTAATTTGTTCACCCAGCATGTTAGTTATCTTATTGGAGAGACACCACTAGTGAACTGTGGACCCCGGTCCATTCCTTTACATTTGAATACAATCTACTGCAATTATTGTTCTTTACTGTTCTTTGCAAACAAACACCATCTTCCACTCGATACGCTTAATCCTTTGTTTCAGCAAGCCGGTGAGATTGACAACCTCACTGTTATGTTGGGGCAAAGTATCTTGATTGTGTTGTGCAGGTTCCACGTTGGCGCCGGTTTCACCGGTGTTGCGCCGCACTACACTCCTCCACCAACAACCTTCACGTGCTTCTTGGCTCCTACTGGTTCGATAACCTTTTTCTTCTCGAGGGAAAACTTGCTGCTGTACGCATCACACCTTCCTCTTGGGGTTCCCAACGGACGTGTGCTTCACGCGTATCAAGCTCTTTTTCTGGCGTTGGGGAGATCAAGACACGCTGCAAGGGAGTCTCCACATCCAATCTCTTTACTTTGTTTTTGTCTTGCTTTACTTTACTTTATTTACTGTCTTGTTTGCTTTATATCAAAAACACAAAAAAACTAGTTGCTTTACTTTCTGTATTATTTACTAGCTCTATATCAAAACACAAAAAAATTTAGTTACTTGTCTTTACTTTATTTGCTTAGTTACTTTATTACTGCTATAATGGGTACTCCTGAAAATACTAAGTTGTGTGATTTCACTAGCACAAATAATAATGATTTTATAAGTACTCCTATTGCTCCACCTGCTACTACAGCAGAATTCTATGAAATTAAACCTGCTTTACTGAATCTTGTTATGAGAGAGCAATTTTCTGGTGTTAGTACTGATGATGCTGCTGCCCATCTTAATAATTTTGTTGAACTTTGTGAAATGCAAAAGTATAAGGATATAGATGGTGATATTATAAAACTGAAATTGTTTCCTTTCTCACTAAGAGGAAGAGCTAAAGATTGGTTGCTTTCTTTGCCTAAGAATAGTATTGATTCATGGACTAAATGTAAAGATGCTTTTATTGGTAAATATTATCCTCCTGCTAAGATTATATCTTTGAGAAGTAGCATTATGAATTTTAAACAATTTGATAATGAACATGTTGCTCAAGCATGGGAGAGAATGAAATCTTTGGTAAAGAATTGCCCAACCCATGGACTGACTACTTGGATGATCATCCAAACCTTTTATGCAGGATTGAATTTTTCCTCGAGGAACCTATTGGATTCAGCTGCTGGAGGTACTTTTATGTCCATCACCTTGGGCGCCGCGACTAAGCTTCTTGATGATATGATGATCAATTACTCTGAATGGCACACTGAAAGAACTCCTCAAGGTAAGAAGGTAAATTCTGTTGAAGAAACCTCTTCTTTGGGTGATAAGATTGATGCTATTATGTCTATGCTTGCAAATGGTAGATCTCATATTGATCCTAATAATGTTCCTTTAGCTTCATTGGTTGCTCAAGAAGAAAATGTTGATGTGAATTTCATTAAGAATAATAATTTCAACAACAATGCTTATAGGAATAATTATGGTAACAACAACTATAGGCCATATCCTTCTAATAATGGTAGTGGTTATGGTAATTCTTATGGTAATTCTTACAACAATAATAAGAGTGTACCCTCTGGTCTTGAAGTCATGCTTAAAGAATTTATTAGTACACAAACTGCTTTTAATAAAACTGTTGAAGAAAAGCTTGGTAAAATTGATGTTCTTGCTTCTAAGGTTGATAGTCTCGCTCTTGATGTTGATCTTTTAAAACTTAAAGTTATGCCTGAGGAAGTTAAAGATGCTAGGTTTGCTAAAACAAATGCCATCCAAGTTCGAATTAATGATAATATTAGAATGTTGGCTGAATTGCATGCTAGGTGGGATAGAGAAGAAAAAGAAAAACTTGCTAAAGAGAATAATATAACTAAAGTTTGGACTATTACCACCACTAGTAATGTTGATTCTTCACATGTTGCTACACCTCCTACTATCAATGGTAAAATAATTGGTGTTGGCAATGTTTCTACTCGTGCAAAGCGTGAAACTGCTGAAACTGCTTGTGATAAAACTGCTGAAATTTTTCAAAATATTGGGGACAATGATTCCATTGCTGTAGAACATAATGGTTTAGATTTTGATGATTGTCATATTACTGAAGTTATAAAGTTCTTACAAAAACTTGCTAGAAGTCCTAATGCTAGTGCTATAAATTTAGCCTTTACAAAACATATTACAAATGCTCTCATTAAAGCTAGGGAAGAGAAATTAAAACTTGAATCTTCTATTCCTAGGAAGTTGGAAGATGGTTGGGAGCCCATCATTAAGATGAAATTCAATGATTTTGAATGTAATGCTTTATGTGATCTTGGTGCAAGTATTTCTGTTATGCCTAAGAAGATTTATGATATGCTTGACTTGCCACCATTGAAAAATTGTTATTTGGATGTTAATCTTGCTGATAATGTTAAAAAGAAACCTTTGGGGAGGATTGATAATGTTCGCATTACGGTTAACAATAACCTTGTCCCCGTTGATTTTGTTGTCTTGGATATTGAATGCAATGCATCTTGTCCTATTGTGTTGGGAAGACCTTTTCTTCGAACTGTTGGTGCTGTTATTGATATGAAGGAAGGTAATATTAAGTATCAATTTCCTCTCAAGAAAGGTATGGAACACTTCCCTAGAAAGAGAATGAAGTTGCCTTTTGATTCTATTATTAGAACAAGTTATGATGTTGATGCTTCTTCTCTTGATGTTACTTGATTTGCACTTTCTGCGCCTAGCTGAAAGGCGTTAAAGAAAAGCACTGCTTGGGAGATAACCCATGTTTTATTTTATTTACTCTATTGTTGAGTCTTGGAAGTTGTTACTACTGTAGCAGCCTCTGCTTATCATGTTTTTGTGCCAAGTAAAGTCTCTATGTTAAAGTTGATGCTAGATTTGGATTGCTGCGCAACAGAATTGGTCTGTCACGAATTCGCGCAGAACTCTCTGTAAAAAATCAAAAAATATGCCAATTTACGTGCGTGATCCTCAGATATGTACGCAACTTTCATTAGTTTTGAGTTTTTCCGTTTGAGCAAGTTAAGTGCCTCTGTAAAATTCGTCTTTACGGACTGTTCTGTTTTGACAGATTCTGCCTTTTATTTCGCATTGCCGCTTTTGCTATGTTGAATGAGTTTCTTTGTTCCATTAACTTTCAGAAGCTTTGTGCAATGTCCAGAAGTGTTAAGAATGATTATGTCACCTCTGAATGTATGAATTTTTGATTATGCACTAACCCTCTAATGAGTTTGCTTGAAGTTTGGTGTGGAGGAGGTTTTCAAGTGTCAAGAGAAGAGGATGATACATTATGATCAAGAAGAGTGAAAGGTCTAAGCTTGGGGATGCACCGGTGGTTCATCCCTGCATATTTTAAGAAGACTCAAGCATCTAAGCTTGGGGATGCCCAAGGCATCCCCTTCTTCATCGACAACTTATCAGGTCACTTCTAGTGAAACTATATTTTTATTCCATCACATCTTATGTTCTTTACTTGGAGCGTCTATTTGCTTTTGTTTTAGTTTTGGTTTGAATAAAGTTGGATCCCACTATCCTTATATTGGAGATATTACGCTCCGATTTTTCATATGGAACACTTGTGTTCTTAATTGTGCTTTAATGTTCATGGCGAAGGCTGAAAATTGCTTCGTTGATTGCTATTTGGTTGGAATCAGAAAATGCTTCACATGGTTTGGAATAACTGGGCAATTATTTTGAGCTCTCATAGATCGTGTTTAAGCTCTTGCATCATGTAGTTTAATCTATTAGTGGAGAACTACCGTAGAGCTTGTTAAAATTTGGTTTGCATGATTGGTCTCTCTAAGTATAGATATTTTCTGGTAAAGTGTTTGAACAACGAGGAAGACAGTGTAGAGTCTTATAATGCTTGCAATATGTTCTTGTGTAAGTTTCGCTGTACCTGTTCATACTTGTGTTTGCTTCAAACAACCTTGCTAGCCCAAACCTTGTACTGAGAGGAAATGCTTCTCGTGCATCCAAACACCTTGAGCCAAAACCCATGCCATTTGTGTCCACCATATCTACCTACTATGTGGTATTTTTCTGCCATTCCAATGTAAATTACTTGAGTGCTACCTTTAAAATTTCATTCCTTTATCTTTGCAATATATAGCTCATGGGACAAATAGCTTAAAAACTATTGTGGTGATGAATATGTAGTTATGTGTCTTAGTTCTTATAAGTTGCTTGTTGAGCGGTAACCATGTTTCTGGGGACGCCATCAACTTTTTACCTTTGTTGGATATCATGTGAGATGCTATGCATGTTCGTCTTGTCTGAAGTAAGTGCGATTTCATGATCAAATGGTTTGAGTATGCATTTGTTAGAGAAGAACATTAGGCCGCTAACTAAAGCCATGTATCATGGTGGAAGTTTTCAGTTTGGACATACAACCTCAATCTCTTATGAGAATATTATCTGTTGTTGAATGCTTAAGCATTAAAAGAGGAGTCCATTATCTGTTGTCTATGTTGTCCCGGTATGGATGTCTAAGTTGAGAATAATCAAAAGCGAGAAATCCAATGCGTGCTTTCTCCTTAGACCTTTGTACAGGCGGCATAGAGGTACCCCTTTGTGACACTTGGTTGAAACACATGCCATGCAATGATAATCCGTGTTATCCGAGCTGATTAGGACAAGGTGCGAGCACTATTAGTACTCTATGCATGAGACTTGCAACTTGTAGGAAGTATTATGCATAGCACATATGAATTATTACTACCGTTGACAAAATTGTTTCTATGTTTTCAAAACAAAAGCTCTAGCACAAAAATAGTAATCCATGCTTCCTCTGCGAAGGGCCATTCTTTTACTTTATGTTGAGTCAGTCTACCCACTTCTTTCTATCTTAGAAGCAAACACTTGTGTTAACTGTGTGCGTTGATTCTTACATGTTTACTTATTGCACTTGTTATATTACTCTATGTTGACAAATATCCATGAGATATATATGTTACAAGTTGAAAGCAACCGCTGAAACTTAATCATCCTTTGTGTTGCTTCAATGCATTCTACTTTGAATTTATTGCTTATGAGTTAGCTCTTATGCAAGTCTTGTTGATGCTTGTCTTGAAAGTACTATTCATGAAAAGTTTTGCTATATGATTCATTTGTTTAGTCATCATCTTTTGTTAGCAATCTTTTGCTTCAGATCACTCCATTCATCTCATATGCTTTACAATAATGTTGATCAAGGTTATGTTGGTAGCATGTCACTTCAGAAATTATTTGTGTTATCGTTTACCTACTCGAGGGCGAGTAGGAACTAAGCTTGGGGATGATTGATACGTCTCAAACGTATCTATAATTTCTTATGTTCCATGCTACTTTTATGACAATACTTGAATGTTTTATACATACTTTACATCATTATTATACATTTTCCGGCACTAACCTATTAACAAGATGCCGAAGCGCTAGTTGTTGTTTTCTGCTGTTTTTGGTTTCAGAAATCCTACAAAGGAAATATTCTCGGAATTGGAAATCAACGCCCAGGGTCTTATTTTTCCACGAAGCTTCCAGGAGACCGAGGGGAAAGTGGGGCCACGGGCGCCGCCACACTAGGGCGGCGCGGCCTAGGGGGGCGCGGCCCTAGCGTGTGGGCCCCCGACCCTCCGACTCTGCCTTCCGCCTACTTAAAGCCTTCATCGCGAAAACCTCCGTACCGAGAGCCACGATACGGAAAACCTTCGAGACGCCGCCGCCGCCAATCCCATCTCGGGGATTCAGGAGATCGCCTCCGGCACCCTGCCGGAGAGGGGAATCATCACCGAGGGGCTCTACATCATCATGCCCGCCTCCGGATTGATGCGTGAGTAGTTCATCCTTGGACTATGGGTCCATAGCAGTAGCTAGATGGTTGTCTTCTCCGCTTGTGCTATCATTGTTTAGATCTTGTGAGCTGCCTAACATGATCAAGATCATCTATTTGTAATGCTACATGTTGTGTTTGGTGGGATCCGATGAATCTAGAATATTATGTCAAGTTGATTATCAATCTATCATATATGTGTTGTTTATGTTCTTGCATGCTCTCCGTTGCTAGTAGAGGCTCTGGCCAAGTTGATACTTGTAACTCCAAGAGAGGGTATTTATGCTCGATAGTGGGTTCATGCCTCCATTTAATCTGGGACAGTGACAGAAAGTTCTAAGGTTTTGGATGTGATGTTGCTACTAGGGATAAAACATCGATGCTTTGTCTAAGGATATTTGTGTTGATTACATTACGCACCATACTTAATGCAATTATCTGTTGTTTACAACTTAATACTGGAGGGGTGGATGCTAACCCGAAGGTGGATTATTTAGGCATAGATGCATGCTGGATAGCGGTCTATGTAATTTGTCGTAATGCCCTGATTAAATCTCATAGTAATCATCATTGATATGTATTGAATCTTTATTTGTCAATTGCCCACTGTAATTTGTTCACCCAGCATGTTAGTTAACTTATTGGAGAGACACCACTAGTGAACTGTGGACCCCGGTCCATTCCTTTACATCTGAATACAATCTACTGCAATTATTGTTCTTTACTGTTCTTTGCAAACAAACACCATCTTCCACTCGATACGCTTAATCCTTTGTTTCCAGCAAGCCGGTGAGATTGACAACCTCACTGTTACGTTGGGGCAAAGTATCTTGATTGTGTTGTGTAGGTTCCACATTGGCGCCGGTTTCACTGGTGTTGCGCCGCACTACACTCCTCCACCAACAACCTTCACGTGCTTCTTGGCTCCTACTGGTTCGATGTAACACCCCAGAAATTTAAAACAAAATAAACAAATTTCCCTAGTTCCAAATTTTGGAACCAACAAAAACTTTTATTAAATTAAGATTGATACATAATAATCTTGCATAATTCTTGTGCTATTGCCATGATTGCTTGTTACTAGTACTTGAAATAATCTTAAACCCTAAAACCTCACCCTTCTTTTCATCATCCCAATTAAAATAAAATAAAAGGGAATTAAATGAGAAAAAGGCATATGTGCCTATGGCTATAATTATAAATATTTACCCTAGACCTTTTCTCTTTATTTAAAAGATTGGAAAAGCTTTGTAAACCTTATATAGCACTTCTTAAATCATTGCCAAGTTGAAACTAAAAAGAATATAAAGAAATTAAAAATGCCATAGAGGCATATGAAAGCTAAATAGCAAATATGAGAATTTAAGAAAACTAACCCTAGGACTTGTGTGGATGGTTGGATCACCTCCATATATCATTTCAACATTCAATCCAAACCAATTGGGTCAAACCAAGTCAAAGTAAAAATAAAATACCACATATGCATAAAAGCATATGTGACACATAGGCATTTCACCAAACATTGACCTATGTCCCTAAACCTTGACCAAATGGTGTGACACCATTTCTAAACCTATTATAACACTAAATGGACCCTAACCCATGTCCAAGTGAGGCAAGAACAACCCTAGTACAAGTTATGAAAATTGGACACCTCATTCCTTATGTGTTAAGGCCAAATTTGCAAATCTTTGAACAAGACCCTTTGATTTAGTTTCAATGCTCTTAAAATGTTTCTAAACTCATAAGAACCACATTAGAGTCAACCAAAGTCAAATCAAATGGAGAGAAATCAAATAGGGAGAGATTTCCCAAAATTCACTCACATACACATATGCCAAAATGCAAATCCTCCACCAAGGCCAAAATTGCTTGCCCCATTGTTTCTAAAATACTTCAATATGATAAATAAACACAATTGCATCAAAGAAACCAAAAACAAATCAAAGCAAAACTCAAAATCAACATACATGTGATAATGGTCATTTTGTCACTTTATAAAATGTTCCCCACTTTACCCCTCTGTAATTCTCATTTCTTAAATCAAACTTGGTCAACTATGACCATGTCATCCAAGACCATGTCAAGGTCAACAACTTTCATGTTGACCATCTCTGCTAATGTTGACTAGGTTGACCAGAAAGACAGGGACAAGTGGAGACTTTGAATTAATGTGAAGATCATACCAAATTTGGAATCTCACAAACCTTGACCAAATTGACCACCACCACCACCATTCAATCACATGTAATATATAAATAAACTCCACCAAAAAGAATTCCAAAATCTCAATATTTTCTTCATGCGGCCATTTAGTCGAACACCTTGCAGGCATGGTTCATATTTGTGCACACATGCTTTTATCCAGTGGGTTTTGGCCTCAACCACCTCTATCTGGTGATGATCATCACCTCTCTACACCCCCTGCCCCTAGCCCAGTACTTGCATGATTGATTAAAGTCGAGGAGAAAACCTAAAGTATGCCAAACTATGCCATGCCGGCCACCGTTGGTCACTCTCTCTCTAGCCTCTCTCTCTCAGTACAACCTTGCCTAGAAGCTTCTACTCATCACCACGAACCTGCCAGTACCCAGCTGGAGCTCTCCAACGCACGGCATTGGCCGAACGAAGCGTGCCCAGACGCGCCCGAACCATGCCAGCACGCGCGGTGACCACGCCCTGGACGCCGCCAGTACACCATGCGCTCGAGCGCCCTACTCCTCCCCTGCAAGGCTACCACTGCGTCGAGCACCGCCTCCACGCCCTCTAGCCACTAGACATGCTCGAGTGACTGCGGCTGCCTCGTCACCGTCGTCCTCGCCGGAATCATGCCGCGAGTACTGAGGTACAAAGTGCATGCGCTCGAGCGATCCTATCGCGCCCTGGACGCAACGGCTACACTCAGAGCATCGCCTAGCCGTCGCCTACACGGCGCGCATCCTAGCCTGCCCCTTCGCGCACCGTAGACGCCGCGCCATGGCCGCCCCTTCACAGCAACCACGGCACCCTCGACCCCCTATAAAAGGAGGCCGCTCCTGGACGATTTCTTCACACCATTCGCTTCACCTCTTCCCTCTGATCATCCTCGAACACTTCCCCTCCTCAATTAGCCTGCCTCTCGCCGGAATTTGACCGGAACCCGCCGCCACAGTAGCTCCTCACCGTCGACGATCCACGCCACCCCGAGCTCCGCCACCACCAGGGGCCCTCGCCAACGACGCCTCGACCACCGCGACCCCGCCGACCTCCTCGCCGACCCCCTACCTCGCCGGCGCAGCACCCTCTCCCCCGACGACGACGACGCTCGACCGTCGATCGTCTGTCGATCCAACGCCTCTCAGTCGCAGTACCGATTCGCTGTTTATACACGCTGACGCGTGGGACCCCCTGTCAGCTGCCCGCTGCGTGGTCAGCACTAGTTGGGCCGGCCCAAGTCTGTTTAATCTGTTTAGCCCGTTTGTTTTCCCGCGCGGCCCACAACATTCAAATTCGATTTAATCTATTAGTTCAAATTCAATACTGGTGCCAACTTCAAAATTAAATAGTTTAAAATCTACTACACCAAATTTAACCAATTTTATATATTTGGAAACCTCATGCAATTGTCTAAACAATGTCACTGGCCTCATGTCCAAATTCGAAATTAAATTTAAATGACAAAAATAACAAGACAGGGACTTTTCTGACTTTAAATAAATATTAGAAATTATCTATAAATGATTTTAAGTTGATTCCAACTCTAATAAATCACATTTGACATAATCTAATTGTTTATGCAAAAATATAGCATGGTTGTTTTGCATGATCATGGATTAGAATTAAATAAGGGCTATGGAGCCATTTCTAGATCATTTAATACATACACATAGAATTATTTAAATAGTATGAGGGCTTCTCTCTCATTTAAATTGTGATCTTAAGTAATTCAAATAGAGGTACTGACCTTGATCAAATAAGTCTCATGCTTGGTTAATTAGAGAGGTTAATCATTTAGATGATAGTTTAACTTATATGAGGTATATCCTCTCACATAAACCATTAGTCCAAATAGTTCAATAAGAATTAATAACACATAATTAATGACCCATAGGTTTATATTTGAAATTATTTAATCATTCTAATAAGTGGTATTTAAATATTTCAAACCTAGTTATTAAACCATATAATAGACTTTGGTCTCATTTAAATCTTACCTCAACCAAATTAATATGAAGTAGATCCCATGGTCAATTAAAATTCACTTTTAATTAATTAATAATATTAAACCATTACAAGGTGTTACTAAAATAGTATGAGGTGCTCACCTCATTTAGATTATCTTTCTCAAATAATAGGAAGTAATGTGTTGACCTTTAATTTCCTAAGCTCATACTTGCTCACTTATAAATCTTAAATCTAAATAATATTTAATTTAATTAAATCCCATGAGATGATGAATCTCATTTAACTCACTTTCTCAAAATACTAAGTGTGAAGTGTTGACCTTGGTCAACATCATCCCTGGTTATTTTAAGAATATTAAATCACCTCAATAATAGTCCTTTAAATTTGTTACACTTATGTGCTAAACCATATGAGAGATATCCCTCTCATTTAAACCTTGTTCTCAAGTAATTCAACATGAGGTAGTAATCATAGTCTAAGTAACCTCATATTAAATTATTTGATGACATTAAAACACTACCATGTTAGTATTAAATTGCATGAGGTATGGAACCTCATTTAAATCATTTTCCCAAATGATAGGTATGAAGAGGTTGACTTTGGTCAACCTAGGTCATATATTACTCATAAGAGAAATTAAATCCTAAGAAGATTCAATGAGAGGAAATTATTTTCTCACAAACTAAAGAGAAACCCTAACTCCATTTTTAATGAGAGGAAATTATTGTCCTATTATTAAATAAGGAAACCCTAGCATAATCTTGTAATAAATGTTAAGTAGTGATGCTAGATCATTGTGTGAGCCACTAAGGCTAATTAAGAGTACTTAAGTATTGTTTGGTGATTGTATCCTCGTATTCGTTTATAGACGCTAGTACCGGAGACTATCAAGAGGAGGAGGTATTCTACCAAGAGGAAGAAGAAGAATACTTTGATCACTTCACCAATCAAGGCAAGCTAACATTCTTGCAAGCTAATATTGATATTACTCCTACAAGCAAGATAATACTCTTGCAAGCTAGTATTAATGCAAGCTAACCCTGGTTAAACACAAATGCTTAGCTCTACAAGAGCAAAGGCACCATCACACTTTACTACTATGTATTACCTATCCCATGTTTTGAACTACTTTTACTTTGGCTTATTTATTTCAAAGTACTTTTTGATTTATGATTCAATTGGTCTAGAGTAGAACAATACTTGATTTAGATTGACACTCCTCAAAGCTAGATAGCACCCCTCATATAGTTGCTAGTGCTAATCAATTAAAATTGGATTACTCTAGATGGGAACAAGTGACTTTGAAATGAAGTTGAAACCTTGGAATGATGGTTCATTCCATTGAATGACTTTGAAGGTGTATATGACCAAGAGAATATGGTGATTTTTGATAAAAAACTGATGGTTGGGTTCGGATGCGATACCATTCCAATTTTGAAAGTACCCCCACAATACCCAAAATGGGTACGGGCTTAACTAGAAATTTATGTGCTTTAGTATGGGTTCCCTCTAAACAAGCGTCATAGGGGTTATGCCAAGGGCTGCCTCCGAAGCAATATGAGATATTGCGAAATGACGTGAATGAGGTGAATTGTCCGGCCCAAGCCCTGTGCAGTTCCCGGGTTAACAGTTGGTTCTCACCGGGGGGCCAAGCTCATGGGGAGAGGTGCCTGTACTAGAGTATCTAAGTGAAAGGTTATGGTTGGTAGTCCGCATACGGAGTATGATAAATCAGGGCCAGTTAATCCTGACGGATTATTGCAAATATTGTGGCACAAGCGTACGACCTCTGCAGAGTGTATAACTATTCGAATAGCCGTGTCCACGGTTACGGACGATTGGAAAGGCCATACTGTTCCGTCATCAGACCATTTTCAAAAATGTGACATATGACTGGTGACTTGAAGTTGACCGGTGAATGGTGACTTTGAGTTGGACCACAACAGAGTTGTGGGAATGACACTAAGGTTCCCACTGAGTTAGTCTAGTGATTCAAGCATCTTTACTAAATGTTTATGAAATAAACTTGGCTTTATGCAAATAAACCTAGAGCTTAGTATCCCTTTACCAAAATTGATAATGCTTACACTAGTATTAGTTTGCGAGTACTTTAAAAGTACTCATGGCTTTGTCCCTGGCTATTCAAATGGCCAGACTATGAAGGTGAACAGTTGTACGAGGAAGATGGATGCAACGTCTACGACAACTAGGACCGCTCCGACGTTAACGTTGCCTGTGGAATGATGGACCACGATCGTTACTTCGCTTCCGCTATGTGTTTTGTAATAGGATCTCTAGATCCACTATGTTGTATTAAGACTGGATCATGTGATCCTTTGTTGTAAGACGATTACGTGTTGTAATAAATGATGTGTTGTGATATCAAGCTATTATGTCTCGCAAAAACAATATTCCTGGGATTGCGATGAATGGCATAATAGGCATCTGGACTTAAAAATCCGGGTGTTGACAAGTTGGTATCAGAGCCATTGTTTGACCTTAAGAGACCCTAGTTAGAATAGACGTTCGGAAAATTTTAGTTTCTAAAACCAATGAAAGAAGTATTTGTGAAAAACTTATTCATTTCTTCTCTACCAGATCTTCTTAAAAATAATAAGCCATGCACCTCTTTATAAATCCATTAAAATTTTGCCACACTTGTTCATATCTCTAACTTACTCATCCATTTCACTTTCAGATGGAGCCTTACGTCCAGACGGAGACCTACGATCTGGAAAACGGAGGAAGTCTGGTGTTTGAGCGCGACTTGTACCTAGTGTCCGAGAAGCTCGAACGCCCACCTCCCCAGTTCCACGGAGTCCGGATCCACAACACCCCGGCTGGGGAACAGCAGTGGATGATCACCGCTGACTTGAAGGGAAGCTCGGAACCTCCCATCTCGGAGAGGATCCTTTTCTCCTTCAAGGCCTACAGCTGGGTGGACGGTCTTGCTCACGCCCTTCAGGAGGGACTTGCTCGGGTGTGTGGACAGAACATCGCCGCACTCCGGGGAAGCCGTTTCGCCCACTTCGCGAGGCACGACACTATGGGGGAACCCATGGCACTCTCTTCGCACCCGGTGCTCGGGATCCATGTGCAGCATTTGGACTTTATGCTTCATGAGACCCGGAAGGATCTGGAGCTGACACGTGTCCACTCCCACCGTGCCCAGATGGCTTTGGCTCATCATGCTGACGCCATCAGGCTACTCGCCAAGGACCGCCGGTCACTCGCCTGCAGCGCGCCAAGAATGTCGCTACTATCACCCGTCTTCGCGAGAAGATTCGCACCTTAGAGGTGACAGTCCGGACACAGCAGGACCAGATCCAGGAGATGGAGGAAGATGGAGAAGACATACAAGGAGGCAATGACTTCCTGAGTGACGACAACGACTTTGAGGATGACGAGTTCACTGATGAGGAGGATTACGAGTTTCTGGAGTCTGCGGAGGATGGGATCATTCCCATCGATGTGGATGAAGACAATGAGGAATAGTTGCACTAGCTTCACTTACGTAGGTGTGAGTTGTACCCCGCACCATGTATCGTAGATTGTGGAAGAAGGGTTCTTAAAACCCTTAGTGCTTTAGCTTGTAATGTGTGATGTTTGTTGTGAATAAATAAAATATGTGTTATGTTCATCCTGAAAATATCTTAAGTTTAATTTTAAACTTAACTCAAAATAAGCCATAGAAAATTTCCCTCTTACCTCATGATATATCTACATAATCAGATGGCCCCACCAAACCGCAACGCCACCCAGGATGCCATGATGCAACTACTGCAGACAATGATGGCAGACCGGGAAGCCGAAAGAGCTGAACGCCAAGCAAACCTTGCTGCACTGCAACAGCTAGCTCAGAATAATCAAGGCCATGGAAACCACGATCACCCGGGGTCAAAACTGAAGAATTTCCAGAACACCAACCCTCCAATGTTCAGCAAAACTGAAGAGCCCCTCGATGCTGATGATTGGCTGCAGAGAACAACCTTGAAGTTGCGGGAGTTGAAGCCGCAGAAAAAGTATTGTTTGCCACCTACTACCTGTCAGGACCTGCAAGAGCCTGGTGGACTAGTGCCCGTGCAATGAATGCGGGACAAATGATGACATGGGAAGACTTCAAGCTGAAGTTCAGCAAGTACCATGTGCCCCAAGGATTAATCAAGAAAATGAGAGACGAGTTCCGTGAACTCAAGCAAGGAAGAATGTCCGTGGTGGAATACCGCGACAGGTTTCTCACTCTGTCAAGGTACGCCCCGGATGAGACCGACACCAATGAGAAGAGGAAGGAAAGATTTTTGAACGGACTGCATGACGAGATGCAAACGGTGTTAGTGAATATTCCGTTCGCTGACCTCGAAGCCCTCGTAGACTCAGCCATACAGATGGAAGGAAAGCTGCATCAGGCCAATGAGAACCGCAAGCGCAGAATGATGAACCAGAGTGGACCCCATCATACCCAGAAGCACCGCAATAACTCCTCTGGAGGATTCACCCCCAGAAACAACAGGCCACCTGCTCAGACTTATCGCCCCAACTACAAAAACAACAACGGAGGACCCCCGAAGCCCGGAGGCAACAACAATAACAACCGCAACCCCAACAGCCACCACAACAATGGGAACAACACCAACACCAACACTGGCCCGAGAACTGGAAGCAATGCTATCCCCGTCGCCCCGAAGGACAAATCAACGGTAAACTGCTACGAATGTGGAGTTGTAGGCCACTTTTCCAAAGAATGCCCCAAGAAGCTTGCCAAGATCGCCGCCAACACCGCTGCACCTGCCCAGCAATAGCGTCGCTTCGCACGAAGAAGGAACCAGAATAACAACAACGGCTGTTTCTACCACATGACTGCCACTGAAGCCCAGGAAGCACCCCAGACCCTGACAAGTATGCCTTCCTGTTAATCAAAATGCTCAATCTCTCTTAGGAACCTAACTCCTCTTAAAATCTCGGGACGAGATTTGTTTAAGGGGGAAGGGTTTGTAACACCCCAGAAATTTAAAACAAATTAAACAAATTTCCCTAGTTCCAAATTTTGGAACCAACAAAAAACTTTTATTAAATTAAGATTGATACATAATAATCTTGCATAATTCTTGTGCTATTGCCATGATTGCTTGTTACTAGTACTTGAAATAGTCTTAAACCCTAAAACCTCACCCTTCTTTTCATCATCCCAATTAAAATAAAATAAAAGGGAATTAAATGAGAAAAAGGCATATGTGCCTATGGCTATAATTATAAATATTTACCCTAGACCTTTTCACTTTATTTAAAAGATTGGAAAAGCTTTGTAAACCTTATATAGCACTTCTTAAATCATTGCCAAGTTGAAACTAAAAAGAATATAAAGAAATTAAAAATGCCATAGAGGCATATGAAAGCTAAATAGCAAATATGAGAATTTAAGAAAACTAACCCTAGGACTTGTGTGGATGGTTGGATCACCTCCATATATCATTTCAACATTCAATCCAAACCAATTGGGTCAAACCAAGTCAAAGTAAAAATAAAATACCACATATGCATAAAAGCATATGTGACACATAGGCATTTCACCAAACATTGACCTATGTCCCTAAACCTTGACCAAATGGTGTGACACCATTTCTAAACCTATTATAACACTAAATGGACCCTAACCCATGTCCAAGTGAGGCAAGAACAACCCTAGTACAAGTTATGAAAATTGGACACCTCATTCCTTATGTGTTAAGGCCAAATTTGCAAATCTTTGAACAAGACCCTTTGATTTAGTTTCAATGCTCTTAAAATGTTTCTAAACTCATAAGAACCACATTAGAGTCAACCAAAGTCAAATCAAATGGAGAGAAATCAAATAGGGAGAGATTTCCCAAAATTCACTCACATACACATATGCCAAAATGCAAATCCTCCACCAAGGCCAAAATTGCTTGCCCCATTGTTTCTAAAATACTTCAATATGATAAATAAACACAATTGCATCAAAGAAACCAAAAACAAATCAAAGCAAAACTCAAAATCAACATACATGTGATAATGGTCATTTTGTCACTTTATAAAATGTTCCCCACTTTACCCCTCTGTAATTCTCATTTCTTAAATCAAACTTGGTCAACTATGACCATGTCATCCAAGACCATGTCAAGGTCAACAACTTTCATGTTGACCATCTCTGCTAATGTTGACTAGGTTGACCAGAAAGACAGGGACAAGTGGAGACTTTGAATTAATGTGAAGATCATACCAAATTTGGAATCTCACAAACCTTGACCAAATTGACCACCACCACCACCATTCAATCACATGTAATATATAAATAAACTCCACCAAAAAGAATTCCAAAATCTCAATATTTTCTTCATGCGGCCATTTAGTCGAACACCTTGCAGGCATGGTTCATATTTGTGCACACATGCTTTTATCCAGTGGGTTTTGGCCTCAACCACCTCTATCTGGTGATGATCATCACCTCTCTACACCCCCTGCCCCTAGCCCAGTACTTGCATGATTGATTAAAGTCGAGGAGAAAACCTAAAGTATGCCAAACTATGCCATGCCGGCCACCGTTGGTCACTCTCTCTCTAGCCTCTCTCTCTCAGTACAACCTTGCCTAGAAGCTTCTACTCATCACCACGAACCTGCCAGTACCCAGCTGGAGCTCTCCAACGCACGGCATTGGCCGAACGAAGCGTGCCCAGACGCGCCCGAACCATGCCAGCACGCGCGGTGACCACGCCCTGGACGCCGCCAGTACACCATGCGCTCGAGCGCCCTACTCCTCCCCTGCAAAGGCTACCACTGCGTCGAGCACCGCCTCCACGCCCTCTAGCCACTAGACATGCTCGAGTGACTGCGGCTGCCTCGTCACCGTCGTCCTCGCCGGAATCATGCCGCGAGTACTGAGGTACAAAGTGCATACGCTCGAGCGATCCTATCGCGCCCTGGACGCAACGGCTACACTCAGAGCATCGCCTAGCCGTCGCCTACACGGCGCGCATCCTAGCCTGCCCCTTCGCGCACCGTAGACGCCGCGCCATGGCCGCCCCTTCACAGCAACCACGACACCCTCGACCCCCTATAAAAGGAGGCCGCTCCTGGACGATTTCTTCACACCATTCGCTTCACCTCTTCCCTCTGATCATCCTCGAACACTTCCCTTCCTCAATTAGCCTGCCTCTCGCCGGAATTTGACCGGAACCCGCCGCCACAGTAGCTCCTCACCGTTGACGATCCACGCCACCCCGAGCTCCGCCACGGTACCAGGGGCCTATTCGCCCTCGCCAACGACGCCTCGACCACCGCCCTCGATCGCCGGCGACCTCCTGCGCTCTCCGACCCCTACCTCGCCGGCGCAGCACACCCTTCTCCCCCGTCGACGACGACGACGCTCGACCGTCGATCGTCTGTCTGATCCAACGCCTCTCAGTCGCAGGTACCGATTCGCTGTTTATACGTCGCTGACGCGTGGGACCCCCTGTCAGCTGGCCCGCTGCGTGGTCAGCACTAGTTGGGCCGGCCCAAGTCTGTTTAATCTGTTTAGCCCGTTTGTTTTCCCGCGCGGCCCACAACATTCAAATTCGATTTAATCTATTAGTTCAAATTCAATACTGGTGCCAACTTCAAAATTAAATAGTTTAAAATCCTCTACACCAAATTTAACCAATTTTATATATTTGGAAACCTCATGCAATTGTCTAAACAATGTCACTGGCCTCATGTCCAAATTCGAAATTAAATTTAAATGAAAAAAATAACAAGGCAGGGACTTTTCTGACTTTAAATAAATATTAGAAATTACCTATAAATGATTTTAAGTTGATTCCAACTCTAATAAATCCCATTTGACATAATCTAATTGTTTATGCAAAAATATAGCATGGTTGTTTTGCATGATCATGGATTAGAATTAAATAAGGGCTATGGAGCCATTTCTAGATCATTTAATACATACACATAGAATTAGTTAAATAGTATGAGGGCTTCTCTCTCATTTAAATTGTGATCTTAAGTAATTCAAATAGAGGTACTGACCTTGATCAAATAAGTCTCATGCTTGGTTAATTAGAGAGGTTAATCATTTAGATGATAGTTTAACTTATATGAGGTATATCCTCTCACATAAACCATTAGTCCAAATAGTTCAATAAGAATTAATAACACATAATTAATGACCCATAGGTTTATATTTGAAATTATTTAATCATTCTAATAAGTGGTATTTAAATATTTCAAACCTAGTTATTAAACCATATAATAGACTTTGGTCTCATTTAAATCTTACCTCAACCAAATTAATATGAAGTAGATCCCATGGTCAATTAAAATTCACTTTTAATTAATTAATAATATTAAACCATTACAAGGTGTTACTAAAATAGTATGAGGTGCTCACCTCATTTAGATTATCTTTCTCAAATAATAGGAAGTAATGTGTTGACCTTTAAGTTCCTAAGCTCATACTTGCTCTCTTATAAATCTTAAATCTAAATAATATTTAATTTAATTAAATCCCATGAGATGATGAATCTCATTTAACTCACTTTCTCAAAATACTAAGTGTGAAGTGTTGACCTTGGATCATCCCTGGTTATTTTAAGAATATTAAATCACCTCAATAATAGTCCTTTAAATTTGTTACACTTATGTGCTAAACCATATGAGAGATATCCCTCTCATTTAAACCTTGTTCTCAAGTAATTCAACATGAGGTAGTAATCATAGTCTAAGTAACCTCATATTAAATTATTTAATGACATTAAAACACTACCATGTTAGTATTAAATTGCATGAGGTATGGAACCTCATTTAAATCATTTTCCCAAATGATAGGTATGAAGAGGTTGACTTTGGTCAACCTAGGTCATATATTACTCATAAGAGAAATTAAATCCTAAGAAGATTCAATGAGAGGAAATTATTTTCTCACAAACTAAAGAGAAACCCTAACTCCATTTTTAATGAGAGGAAATTATTGTCCTATTATTAAATAAGGAAACCCTAGCATAATCTTGTAATAAATGTTAAGTAGTGATGCTAGATCATTGTGTGAGCCACTAAGGCTAATTAAGAGTACTTAAGTATTGTTTGGTGATTGTATCCTCGTATTCGTTTATAGACGCTAGTACCGGAGACTATCAAGAGGAGGAGGTATTCTACCAAGAGGAAGAAGAAGAATACTTTGATCGATTCACCAATCAAGGCAAGCTAACATTCTTGCAAGCTAATATTGATATTACTCCTACAAGCAAGATAATACTCTTGCAAGCTAGTATTAATGCAAGCTAACCCTGGTTAAACACAAATGCTTAGCTCTACAAGAGCAAAGGCACCATCACACTTTACTACTATGTATTACCTATCCCATGTTTTGAACTACTTTTACTTTGGCTTATTTATTTCAAAGTAGTTTTTTTGATTTATGATTCAATTTGGTCTAGAGTAGAACAATACTTGATTTAGATTGACACTCCTCAAAGCTAGATAGCACCCCTCATATAGTTGCTAGTGCTAATCAATTAAAATTGGATTACTCTAGATGGGAACAAGTGACTGTGAAATGAAGTTGAAACCTTGGAATGATGGTTCATTCCATTGAATGACTTTGAAGGTGTATATGACCAAGAGAATATGGTGATTTTTGATAGAAAACTGATGGTTGGGTTCGGATGCGATACCATTCCAATTTTGAAAGTACCCCCACAATACCCAAAATGGGTACGGGCTTAACTAGAAATTTATGTGCTTTAGTATGGGTTCCCTCTAAACAAGCGTCATAGGGGTTATGCAAAGGGCTGCCTCCGAAGCAATATGAGATATTGCGAAATGACGTGAATGAGGTGAATTGTCCGGCCCAAGCCCCGTGCGTTCCCGGTTTTGGTTCTCACCGGGGCCAAGCTCATGGGGAGAGGTGCCTGTACTAGAGTATCTAAGTGAAAGGTTATGGTTGGTAGTCCGCATACGGAGTATGATAAATCAGGGCCAGTTAACCCTGACGGATTATTGCAAATATTGTGGCACAAGCGTACGACCTCTGCAGAGTGTATAACTATTCGAATAGCCGTGTCCACGGTTACAGACGATTAGAAAGGCCATACTGTTCCGTCATCAGACCATTTTCAAAAATGTGACATATGACTGGTGACTTGAAGTTGACCGGTGAATGGTGACTTTGAGTTGGACCACAACAGAGTTGTGGGAATGACACTAAGGTTCCCACCGAGTTAGTCTAGTGATTCAAGCATCTTTACTAAATGTTTATGAAATAAACTTGGCTTTATGCAAATAAACCTAGAGCTTAGTATCCCTTTACCAAAATTGATAATGCTTACACTAGTATTAGTTTGCGAGTACTTTAAAAGTACTCATGGCTTTGTCCCTGGCTATTCAAATGGCCAGACTATGAAGGTGAACAGCTGTACGAGGAAGATGGACAGCAGAACGTCTACGACAACTAGGACCGCTCCGACGTTAACGTTGCTGTGGAAGATGGACCACGACTTTTCGCTTCCGCTATGTGTTTTGTAATAGGATCTCTAGATCCACTATGTTGTATTAAGACTGAATCATGTGATCCTTTGTTGTAAGACGATTACGTGTTGTAATAAATGATGTGTTGTGATATCAAGCTATTATGTCTCGCAAAAACAATACTCCTGGGATTGCGATGAATGGCATAATAGGCATCTGGACTTAAAAATCCGGGTGTTGACATTCGATAACCTCGGTTTCTTTCTGAGGGAAAACTTGCTGCTGTACGCATCACACCTTCCTCTTGGGGTTCCCAACGGACGTGTGCTTCACGCGTATCAACCCCCTACCATTACCTCCTCCTCTGGCCGCCTCTCCCTCCACCATACGCTGCTCAGGCTTAGGCGAAGCCCTGCAGCTTTCTTCCTCCACCACCACCACCACGCCGTCGTGCTGCTGGAAGTTGGAGGAGATCTACCACACCTCCGCTGCCCGCTGGAACGGGAGAGGAAGGAGCTTCATCGACACCGTACGCGCGATCGAGTACGAAAGTGCTGCCGGATTGCAGCACCGAGGACGATCGTCTACACCAACAACGAGATTAATCTCGTAGGCTTTGGAATCTTCGAGGGTTAGTCTCATCTCCATCTCGTTGCTTCGATCTTGTAGATTAGATCTTGGGTGTTCCATAGATTAGATCTGTTGGTTTTATTCGTCTTGCGGTAGGAAAATTTTTGTTTTCTATGCAACGAACCCCATCACATTGATGGCGGCACACTGACATCTGCGACGCAGACGCGGAAGCGAAGACCGCCGAAGCGAGGGCCCCTGAAACGATGCGGCCAAAACAAGCCTCGCGCCCGCTGCCAGCCAGGCCCGTAGTGGTAGCACGCGGTCACGCCGCAACCGTAAGTTTGGACCGCTTTTGCGCCTGGGCGGACAACCCGATTAGTATGCGTCGGGCCGCTTGGCAGGGGTGCATGCAAATATATCGACCGCCCGGCCGCAAACGGTCGCTGCGGTCCGGTTGCGTTGGGCCGCTGAAGATGCCCTTACCACCATAACGGTTAAGAACACACAAAGCACACAAAACACACTGAATTTGGCACCTAACAACAGATAAGTAAGCAGGTTTCATATACACTTACATCCACAATCAAGGGTTCAGACGAACACCCTAATCAAAAGCTTCCAGAGGCTCCCAAAGCCTCTAGAGCAACTAGGGTGTAACCTCAGGTCAAAAGCCATGACATAATTAGCCAGGCATGTTCATCATTGTCTCACGCAAACTAATACT
Organism: Lolium multiflorum; assembly: GCA_030979885.1. Taxonomy (NCBI): domain Eukaryota; kingdom Viridiplantae; phylum Streptophyta; class Magnoliopsida; order Poales; family Poaceae; genus Lolium; species Lolium multiflorum. The sequence continues at coordinate 127,557,789 of CM061747.1, read as the reverse complement.
ACATACATACATAGACATAAATAGGGAGGTCAGAGACTAGCCGTGGTCAGGGCAGGCATAGGTCTAGGCGCTGGAGCTGTTGTGCTTGTAGATGTTCATCTTGAGGCCAAATGTCTTGATCTTCAACTCCATCACATCTCCGTGCTCTAGGTGGTACTTGAAGATGACCTCCGACCAATTCCTCGCCAGCACCACCTACCTGCCGCGATAAGTGACCGACACCCACTCGTCGCACCATCGACATGCGGAGATGGAGACGCGACGTGATAGAGGGATCTTAATCCACTCCCTCAAGTCGGCCTGGAACGCCGGTGGAACGACGAGCATGTGCAAGTCGTTCTCGTCAAGTTGGATGTATCAATGGCGGGGAATGAGCACCCTGGGTAGGTGGCCGAGTTTCGTCCTTTCCCCCACGACTGGCGGTGGCAGCGCATCACCCAATGCTCCTATGCGGAATAACGTCGCACGGCGAGGGGCTTCCGTGTCGGAGGAGGGGGTGGAGTTACGCCGGCTATGGTAGGCGGTGGTGGAGAGGATGTGAGAGTGGTTCTGAGTGGTGAGGGGAGTGAAGTGGGAAGTTAACGCGGAACATCCAATCTACCGCACTTTCCAATGCAGGCAGAGGAGAGGGCATGTTGTGCTCGCCAGCGCCTGCGCGCACGACAACACTCATATCAAGCGTGTGTGACAAACCAACATTTAAGCTGCTTTAAAACTCGTGCGGTGTAGAAAAACAGCGCGAACAGGCCAAGCAAACGGGTTAATTTTTTCCCAGAAAATGATAAACCGGCCCCTTAGAGATGCTCTTGCAGCGAAGCACATGGCCGCGCAGCGCACTCCATGTAATCCGGGCCCCCTATTTCCACGTTCCCGCCCGTGCCGTGCCGTGCCGCATCCAGAGCCCACCGTGGCGCCGCCGACATCCCCCCACGCGGCCGCCTCGCCGTCGCCGGCAAACCGTGACCATGGCTGCTTCCCGGCTTTACCGCGATCTAGCTGTCAATCCTCCACCGACGAAGAAGAAAATCCCTCCTCCGTCTCACTGTGCACCGGGCCCCACCCATCAATGCAGGATCAACCTATAGATTAGCTCAGATTTGATTCCAAACCTCAAAGATTACCCATCTCTCTCTCTCTCTCTCGCCATTTGCCATCTTTAGTTCCAGCCCCCACCTCGCCTCCCCGATCCAATAAATCCCGCGGCGCCCTCCTCCTCCTCCCCATCCCCCCCACCACCGCCCAGATCCAGGCCATGCCGCCGCCGCCGCCCTCGCCGGAGCCGTTCCGGGTCTTCGTCGGGTACGACCCGCGGGAGCACGAGGCGTACGAGGTGTGCCGGCGCAGCCTGCTGCGCCACGCCACCGTGCCGCTCGACGTGCGCCCCATCCGCCAGCCGGACCTGCGCGCGGCGGGGCTCTACCGCCGCGCCAGGGGCCCCACCGAGAGCACCGAGTTCTCCTTCACGCGCTTCCTCACGCCCTACCTCGCCGGCTACCGCGGCTGGGCGCTCTTCGTCGACTGCGACTTCCTCTACCTCGCCGACGTCGCCGACCTCCTCGCCGCCGCCGCCATCCCCCCCTCTTCCTCCTCCCCCTCCTCCCTCGCCGTCGTCTGCGTCAAGCACGAGTACCAGCCCGCCGAGGCCACCAAGATGGACGGCGCCATCCAGACCGCCTACCCGCGCAAGAACTGGTCCTCCATGGTCCTCTACAACTGCGCCCACCCCAAGAACGTCGCCGCGCTCACCCCCGACGCCGTCAGCACCCAGACAGGCGCCTTCCTGCACCGATTCTCGTGGCTTGAGGACCACGAGATCGGGGAGGTGCCTTTCGTCTGGAACTTCCTCGTCGGCCACAACAGGGTCGACCCCGACGATCCGGCCACGCACCCCAAGGCCCTGCACTACACCTGCGGCGGGCCCTGGTTCGACCGATACAAAAACTGCGAGTTCGCCGACCTATGGATCAAGGAGGCCCAGGAGCTCAGGGCCGAGAAGGAGAAACTCAAGGCCCTCCAGAACGACCACGAAGCCGACGAGGAGATCAACAAGGGGAATCCCATTGATTCATGATGTGGCCGACAACTTCCCCCACATGGCCACATTGCATTGCATTGGTTCTTTTTGTGAGCGCCGCTGAAATTCTTTCCATTCAATCTCTCCACCACGCAGATATCTGTAGCGACTAGCTTCTCTTACTACTGTTATGATGTTGATTTCTTCTTGGTTTAGGGTGGTAAACAGGGACTTGAGTAGATATAGCTTGAGTATATTGCTAGTATGCTCTTGTGTAGTTGCAATCAATCTATATCACAGAATCCTCGATTTATCCTTTGGCCTTTGCGCCTGTCCCTGTCAGTTCTGCTGCTTCTGTTTCTGATGACATCATACCGAAATACTGACCATTGGCTGGTGTGGGAATGAAAAAATCTGGTTGTCACAGTTTCAGTTTCATTGGCTTGCAGTTGCAGGCAGCATTGTGTTTTGTTCAGTGTGCATTCAACTGCTCTGTTTAGCATATTTTGGTTCAGGAGATGAAGTTCCATGACACTTCACCAGAATGGCTGGTTTCTTGTGAGACCGACTCTGGGAGGCTGGGAATGTTACTGGATAGTACTAGAAAACTGTGCAGAGCTTCCTTGTGATTTGCTTAAAGTAAACATGTTCACATGTTGTTTAAAAAACAAATTCAGATGACAGATACAAAGGTCGCCCTGGTGCATGTACCTCAAATCACGTGCAAACAACTAAGAAGTCTGTTCATTCTGCCACACCTGTGATATATCTTTTTTGGACCAGACAATAATTCAGTGGTGAACGTATGGAGCTGGAACTCCCCAGTACTCAATCAACGCATCTTCTCTGTGCTGGGACTACAAGCTAGTGGGAAGCAAAGTATCCTATTCTTCTTAAGCCGGCAACCAGTAGCTCTATACTTTGCCCTCCAGTGTGACTTTGCTGAAACAAACCGCTTTTCGCTTTGCCATCACGTGCAGTTACACGATGTAATCACCACTCCGTCACTCAGGTGGAAGGAATTCGAGCGCAATGCCACAACACCTCAACACTGGGCACCATATATACCAACCCTGCTTGATGTATTTGTACAACAAGGTTCTCTAAAAGATAGTGTCAGGTAAGCTAAGTTGGGATCAGAAATTTGCAATATTTACATCACTGTGTAACCAGGTCCTCCTCCTCCTTCTGGAACAGTCCACTCGATGTTCTGCTTAGGATCTTTGATGTCACAAGCCTGCAGATACCGTCAACAATTTAGGAAGAAGTAAGGCTCAAATATGTACAACCCAACAATTTTTAAATTGGTTATCCAGATCATAACATCGACAGTGTCATTGTGTATTAGTGCAAGCAAGCATCAATATAGGCATCTAACTGAGGCAAATAATACATGACACAACTTCATCGACGGGCACCTAAAGCAACCAGTGCTCCGAATATACAAGAATGCATAATCCCTGAACGGCTGAACCATCAAATGAAGAGAGTTACCTTACAATGAAGACAATTTTGAGCATTTATGTGAAGCTTTGGGTCGCCATTCTCATCGGAGACATATCTGAGTGGGAACAAGAATGGTCAGTAGTAATGAACAACTTCTACAAAGCAGTTTTGATGCATATTGGCTACTCCATGCGAGAAAACAATAATTCAAGCTGGCAAGATCATATACATACTCGTAAACTCGAGCTGGACAATAACGTGACTCTGGTCCAGCATACTGGGGAAGATTTACGCTTTCAGGTATTGTGGGATCCTTCAAGCGGAGATGAGGAGGCTGGTTGTGCTCATGGTTTGTGTTGCTCCTGTACAGAAGAAAGGATTAGTGATATATGTACATATCAAGAAGCTACTGTGCATCCCCCAGGTTCAAGATAAAGAAATGAGAACGCATAGCCACACACCCACAAATTTTGATCAGTGCATCTGCACTATTTATGGTCCTTCAATATTACACTATCAGCTCTAAAAGTATTAGATACAGTATGGCATTTGTTGTACAACTAGTTCTGAAGTGATGCGCAGCAAAGCGTCACTGTGGTATTAAATGAGATATTAAAATAATGTGCAAGAAGCCCAATGTTCTTGCTGCAGGGCTTGTACCTGTATAAAGAAGATGGAACGTCAAAGGACACCTGCCCATCTGGTTTTGGATACTGAATTGGTGAGTGCAGGTTAGCCATCTGTCCACAAGTGTTTAGTCAAACTCGCTAGTAACTTGGAGCGACATTGCGATTTAAAGAATATTGAGCAATGGTAGCACTTCACACTCACATCTGTTGCTTCATGGTCAGGTTTCCCGTGCTTCAATGTAAAAGGTAACTTCCCATTGAATATGTAGCTAAAACATTGAGAAAATAACAACATATGTAAGTGAACTGGGTAGAACATTGGATAACATCAACTTACCAATCTGAAACTCACTGTTCCACTGCTGACAAGGCCATGCCAGGAATAAATCCGTGTTCAAATGCCTAGATGCAAAGAAAAAGAAAGCATAACCTATTATCCTCCGGAATTTCTGTAAGACAAAAATTCACAAACTATAAAGCAACGATTGTTTGGGGAAATCATAATAAAATAACCACATACCGGTCTATAATTCCGAGATCTATAGAGTTCTTCCCATATCCATGACTTCTTGAGATTCTCCCAGTACAGATCCATGGAAGTTCCTTCAACGAGAGTCTTGAAAGTTGCTTCTGCCGCAAGCATACCTTGTGTACACACCTCTTCTTTAGTACAATGCTTTTATCGATAAAGTTGATATGAATTGAACCATAAATCCTAGTTAAGATCCAAGCAAACAAACATGTAAAAGATATACCTGATTTCATTGCGGTATGTGATCCTTTTATTTTGGGAACATTTAGGAACCCTGCAGAGCATCCAATAATTGCACCACCGGGGAAAACTGTATTCGGTATCGACTGAAATTTTATAGACACGTCATCAGTACCTTATAATGATTGAGCAGCAACTAAAAAGCAAACATAGAGCAGGGTATTCAACTGAAAAACGGAAGTGAACTACGATTCACAGCTAAAAGGCAAACATAATAAAGGTTATTCAATTCAACTGAATAACAGAAGTGAAATGCTCCACTCAGTGTCAAAATATAGCATAACAAACGAGCAAGACCAGAACCACGTTTCAGCTCAACACTGGAGCGAAACGACACACAAGCTAGCACCAGGTGAAACTACACTGGCGTCGGCGTCCATGTACCGTGCTACGTAATGTAATACCAAAATGCTCAATGTAGATTACACACAGAGCTGACATATGCATTTATTTTTCAGCAACCATATCACCTTACCTGGTAACCACCTTCATTCAAAGTACGAGCACCATACTGAAGAACTGTTCCACCTTCCAGAAGTGTTCTGATAGCAGGGTGCTGCTTGAATTTCTAAATATTGGAGATAAGAGTTTGCTTTGACTGTTAAGTATTCAAATCAGCTGCATACTACTTGCCACAAGAATACGATCACAGAAATTTACACACCTGGAATTCATCGTAGGGGCTGAGGAAAGGATTTCGATAATCCAAGGCAACAACCAGACCAATTGCTAACTGAAATAAGAGCATACCTATTATCAGATATAGTTAATTCAAACTAATGATGAACATCTCAGGAACTTATAAGCCATACGAATAGGATTCACATCCATTTACTCTGCAGACCAAGGGTCATAAGATACATGTCGAATTAGTGGCTTCTCCATTTAAACCCAGACTAAACATTTTTATTGCTTTTCCTTCTTTCTGGCGTTTTAGGATCTAGTGTTTTGGTTTCTGTTTTAGGTCGGCACCACACCAGTGGTTGTGTAGCTTCCAGCCTTCCAGGTCATTCTTCTTCTAATACAAGTAAAAACTTTTTGGTGTTTGTTCCACAAAGAAACTCAAATTAAATATTTTTAATCATAAAACAGCTCACTACATACAGCACAGGTGGAGGAACTTTCCTATTGTTGACTAGGAACTTACGCTGTGCAGCAGTATGCAACCTATAATCCGAACTTGTATATTACTCCGTACACATTTGCACAGATACCACTCTTCGCAACCAAAACATATAATATGTGATAAAGGCAATCTGCAGATCTAGAAAGTACCTGTCTATCATCAAGGTGATACAGAAATGATCCTCCGTATGTCTTCATGTCCAAAGGCCACCCTACAGTATGAACTACAGAGCCTGGCTTATGCTTTCCTTCTTCTATCTCCCAGACCTAAATGCAAAGTATTCAGTTTGTTTCAAGAGCATTATTAAACCATCAACAAGTAGTTAGCGAAAAGGATGTGCATTTTTTCAAGAGAACCTAGTAAATACAGTCTAGTAACAATATAAAGGTGAATTAATGAAACATAAAAACAACAATAATTCTGGAAAATTAGTATTAAAAAATGGTGTGCTTATGTATGACAAAGAAATAGTAAGAATTGCCCTAATCTATACATAGTGCCTATTTAGAGGCATTGATAATCTATGCAAGCCACATTGCCTCTAGAATGTGGTAGCTGGTATGCAAAAACGATATAATTCACATAAAGGACCTTGCTCTGTTATGTTTTACCAGAACTGAGAATAAGGTACTTGGAAATGGCATTACTGAATTTCAATATACCTCTTTAATTCCAAGAGCATATGTCTGATGTTGCCCTTGCCCAGTTTCTCTGAGCTTGTGATTTGTTATTATTTTCTGGAAAACACGAGAGATATGAGGATAACGTAATAGACTTGAGCATCAATTGCATAATACATACATAACAAATAATCCGCGATACACTAAATTAACCAAACTCGAATATGCTGACCTCTGATAATGAACCTCGGCAACCCTCGGCCAGAAGTGTTATTCGCCCTGCATTCTAAGTAGTTGACCATGAGAATAGATACATGAGTGGCACAAGAAGAGTCAAAAAGGAGGTATATCAATCTTAGAGTAAGAACAAATCGAAAATAAAAAATAAATACGATCTACTCCCTCCAGACGGAATTAATCGACACGAGTGGTTCAGGGAGAGTAGTATATGCATGTGCCTAGATCACGTTGATTAATCATGACCAGAGGGAGTATCTCTCAAACAATTCGAAAGGAAAATACACAACAGATGATAGCATATACTTCTGTGAGAACGTCCATGTGATTAGCTATAAGGAGGTTACTCGCCTCTTAGTTCCACACCCGGTTGAAAAGTTTCCCGTTTGGTACCATCTTTAGCAATACCAAGATCATTGGTTGCAACACCATTAACCATTTGATTTTCATAATAAAGGATCTGTCAGAACAGAATTGAGGCAAATATTAGTCCTTCCACGAAAGAGTTCCTTAAGTAAAAAAGGATGGTACCTCACTTGCAGCAAAACCTGGATACACTTCGACACCTAATTCTTCAGCCTTTACGGACATCCATCGCACCAGTTGGCTCAAGCTGGATGAAAATGATTATGTTGGCACACGTGAGTCACTGGAATAAGAGGAATATACGAACTTGCGAGAATCAAGCTGACGTGAATAAGAAAACACCATCAGCACCTTATCACATAGTTCCCTCTGTTATCGAAAGGAGATGGAAGTGTCCATGCCTTGTTCTTTGTTAACATCCAGAACGTGTCAGATGAGACAGGGACTCGGATTGGGGCCTGTCGAACATATATTTGCTTAGTACATGAAAATGAGTTCCTGGCTACCAATCTGACATTTCTACAGACTATTCCTACAAGACCATGACTCTGAAGGAACACAGATGTCATGTGGCATAAGTGATTAAATGGACAACAAACAAGCACGACCGGGTCTACTAGAGATTAGAGTGAGCAATCACAAACATGGAAACTATGGAGTGCAGGGTAGAGAAGGGCATACATCCTGTTGCCTCCAGTTGGGAATGAGCTCATCCAAGGCTCGGGGCTCGAACACATTCCCCGACAGCACATGAGCACCTGCGGAGCAAAGGCCCAAATTACACGAGAAGCGACACCCTCGCGAGCAAGTAGCACTCTGACAGACAAGACAGCAGTGAGAAGTGAATTTAGCGTGCGAGGCGAGGCGGCGCACCGACTTCGGCCCCCTTCTCGAGGACGCAGACGGAGAGGTCGGTGTCGGCCGCGCGGCAGAGCTGCTTGAGCCGGATGGCGGCGGCGAGCCCCGCGGGGCCGGCGCCCACGATCACGACGTCGTAGCTCATCGCCTCCCGTCCGGCAGAGAACCACCTCGCTGTCGCCGCGCCCCAGGTTGGAATCGGCGCGCGGTGGCGGCGAGCCGGGGCCCTGGCGATCCCCGCCGCTGCCGCCGCGGCCGCGCGGAGGACCCGATGCATTGGATTCAGGGGGGAATCTTCCTTCCCGATCGGTGGAGCTTGCTCGGAGGCGTCTCGCTTCGGATTGTGAAGTGCAGCTGACTGCGCGAAGCAGCGAGAGAGAGGGGAAGACACGGAAATGCAGAGTGGCAGTTTGCTCCGGCACTTGGCTGGATCAGATCGTTGAGGTGGACGACGACGAAATGCTCTTCTCCTTAGTCCTGGGCCTGATTTCATGGGCCTTGTCCATACCTCCCTACGGCGGCCTAGATTGGGAAAATCCTATTTCCCGCCCATTAGCGGCGCCTATTAAGCCCCGCACGCATGCGGGAGCGAGTGGGCCGCCGCCCATTTCGGTATGGATTTTTTTTTCTTTTTTCCTTATTCTTCGCTTCATTTTTCTGGTTCTGTCGATTTTCGTTTTTTCTGTTTTTTTCTCTGTTCTGAGTATTTTTTAAATTCGAGCATTTTTCAAAGTCGAGCAAATTTTAAATTCGAGCATCTTTTAAGTTCAACAAAATTTCTAATTCGTGCAAATTTCAATTTTGCGCAAATTTTTAAATCTGATCATATTTGTAATTCAAACTTTTTTGGATGTGGTATTTTTTCTAAATCACAGTTTGTTTAAATTTAATTTTTTTAAATCAAATTTGCTCGAAATCAAAATTTGTTCAGACTCGAAAAAAGTTGCGAAATCTGAGATTCAAACTAAGGTATCTTTGCTAGTGGATCGAAGGATGCAGCCAGCGGGCTGCTGCTCCGTTGGTGTACAAATAAGAAAAACATTGTACTTCTTATTGGTGCGGGAACAAGTTAATGGGCCGGCCCACCTAGGTTTTTCTTTAGGTGATGCCTGGTCGCTCCTACTAATGAGCGGGAGGTAGACGCCCCCCCCCCCCCCCTAGATTGGCAGGCCGCCGCTCATCTTGCTCTGTTTTTCGTTTTTCTTTGGGTTTTTTCTAGTTTGATTGTCTTCTGTCAGTTTTTGTTTTTTTGTTTTTTTTTCAGGTTTTCCTTTTTTAGTTTTGAAAATATTTTTCTAATTCGAGCAAATTTAAAATTCAAGCAATTTTTGAAGTTTTGGTTGGTTCTGAAATTTGCTCAGATTTAATTTTTTAACTTGTTTTGAACGTTGTTCAAAATTTTTCTCGATTCTATTTATGTTTGTAAAAAGTATGTACAACTTTGTAGGTGTCGAGATTTGATCCCTGGTCTCGGACAGGAAGGGGAGGAGCTAAAAGCACTGCGATGTAGCTTACTAGTTGTACTAAATCGAAAGAAGAATTTATAGTACTGTTTTGTTGATCAAACAAACTAATAGGCCGGTTCATTCGAGGTTGGCTGGTTGGTGTGGTTGAGTAGGCTTTCATTCGTTTTAGGCCTTAGGGCTCCCTGTTGAGCTGGACGAGCGTTGCGGGCTGAGTACGTTGTAGAACTCGGCCTGTTTCCTGGCCTGGCTTAGCCGGTTAGCATGTTCCGTTTCCTGGTCTGGCTTAGCCCGTTCAGTACGTGGGCTAACAAATTCTCTACGGCGGCCCTGATTGCCTGATTGTTGCGGAATTTTGGTCGAGTCGGCTTTCGTTCGTTTTAGGCTCCCTACCCATAGTGCAACCGTCTATGATGCCCAGGAACACCGAGGGCCTCTCTTACATCACCGACCTGGGCAAGCTCCTCGCCCAGTCCTCCGACTGGATCGAGGAACAAGAGCAGCTGTACAGGGAGACGGCTGCCCTTTTCAACAGGATCAACGACCAGTTCGTGCAGTTCCAGGACAGCATCCGTGACAAGTGGATCAGCCAGGGCTATGTCGAGGTCGAGGGAGACTTCGATGCCAACCTCGCCGAGGTGCAGGAGTTCAACAACCAGCTGTGGAATAAAAACAGCGACTTCTCTGGCCTTGTATGATCGCTGCAAATTCACACACGCTTGCTCTGTGATGAAAGTTAACTGGACAATATGATGGCTCTAGCTTGAATCTAACCGACAAGATGTCTACTAACCCACTTCTAAAATAAGTGTCTCAGTTTTGTATCTAGACATGTTTTTCTTGTAGATCCATCCGTTATCCTTTTATCTATATAAAGCTGCGAAACTTATTTCGGAACGGAGGAGTATCTGCATATCTAGTACTTATCAATCTGCCTATGTCAACCCGTGTAGGTTGCAGCTAAGTTATGCCCACCTGTTTAAGTGAACCTGACTATCGATGTTATAGCATTCCAGACTAACTTGTGTTTGTTGATCAATCATCTGTTTGCTATTGTCATGTCTTTGTTGCGCGCCCTGCATGTAGGGTTTTAATTAGGACTTAGAGTTTTAGATTTTTGGGTTTAAGGTCTATCACTATCTTGATGAGGTCTTCACGGTTGATACCCAGAAGCATATGTTTTGTTCTTGGTACTGTTTTACTGCAATTTAGACTAACTTGGTTGTGCTGGCCGACATGGCAGTGGTGTCATGTCAGATAGTAACAGTTATCGTCTGTAATCATTAGTAAAAAAAAGGATGCCGCATAAGCTGAGATTGGTTGATCTCACCTTTTATACTACTATCCTCCGTCCCAAATTAGTTGTCTCAAATTTGTTAAAATATGGATGCATCAAGACACTAAAACATGTCTAGATACATCAATATTTAAAAAAATCTGGGACAACTAATTTGGGACGGAGGGAGTAGATGATTCCCCGCGCCTTGCCGCGTGATGTTCGGTGAATGAATTTCAAAAAAATATGTCAACTTTTTTATGGTTTGCATCACCTAGTATATTCCAAGTATCCATAGATAGCTTCTATTTTTTTAATTGTAAAGATAAATCAAGGAACACAATGGAACAGTTTCCTCAAGTTATTACATAGTATAAATAAATCGGTTTTAAGGAAAATGACCAAATGCCCTGATATCTTTTTTTTTGTGAAAAGAATGCTTGTTAAGTTGTTATCTAATCCTGCACCATAGTGTTAGATAGAAATATGCATCTTTTTTTCTCCTTAAAACATGTTAAGATCAATATGTGTGACATTGAACTTTTGGTAATATTAAAATATTAGAGGTGGACACTATAATATTAGAAATTATTCAAAAATATATACTCCTACTTTATAATATGTTATTAACTCTATAATTTGTAGCCGTTAGATTTTCCACCTTAAGTTAATACTAGGACAATACCCGTGCGTTGCTACGGGTAGACCACATTTTCAGCCCATGTATTTAGAAACATTTTTTATTGTGAAATTTAAAATAATCATGAGAAACACATCTCTCTTATACATGTCACCGTGTTGGTATAGTTTTCCTATACCTTCCTCTTTTATTTATTCTGTCTGAAATTGTGTCTATAGTTTTATAAATCTTCCTATTTTTATGATTTATGAAAATAAAACTTATATGCTTCCTTTCTATCTTTCTGTTTTCTATTTTTTTTGGAATTAATTTTGTAAATGAAAAAATAGAGGCCCAACCGTGAATTCACACTATGTGGCCCAAGGCAAGATGGAGTGCACGCACCACGCTGACGGAAAATGATTGTGATCACCCGGGGGATCGGGTCGATCGAACCCGCCTACGTGGCACTGCAAACGTGCGTAACAGCAGGGACTGGGGCCCATCACGAAGCCTATCTTCTCCCGACGATTATTCTCCACTCCTTCCCTTTCTCCTATCTCGCGCCTTGTTCGGCCCCATGTTGAGCTTTACCGCCCTCACGCGCCGCCGCGCGCATTGACCTCCGTCTCGGACTCCTCCGCGCGCATTGACCTGTAGCGGCATCCCATGCGCCCTCGTCCGCCCCCACGACCGGTTAATATGACTCCGGCCAGCCGCCGCAATCCAGCCTCTTCTCCGTGATTTGCTCTATAATATTTCCTTTCTCGTTAATCTCCATTCCCATCTAAGCCATCCGAGTCTTTCGCTCCCATTGATCTTTAGATCTTACACTTGTTGCCTTGGCTTGTTACATCCAAAAAAATATGTGTATATGAACTGGCCAAACTCCACATACAAAAGCGAGGTTGTACTAATATAGGTATCTCTTCAGACTTCAAATTCTCGGATAGGGATTGGGAGCTGGGCTAGCAGCACAGTGTAACACCCCGTTGCTACCGGAGATCGCCGGAGCGTGAGGAGGAGGGTAATGCCGCTTGTGGAGAGCGGCCACCTGAGGAGATTGCTGCTTGTGGAGAGCAGCCACCGGAGAGAGGTAGGAGACGGGAGAGAGAGAGGAACGGGACCAACCCGACTTGGTACAATTTCTTCGATGGCTTCCTCCCATGCGTCTTCCCCTTTTGTTGACATCTACGTACAGGCAGCCCACGATCACCAGGCCCGTGGCCCATGACGTCCAGCCCACCTCTCCCGGGGTGTGACAATACCGCCCCCAACAAACATTGCTTGTCCCCAAGCAATGGATGAACGCCGCTTCCACGAACACCTCCTTCCACGAGCACCTCCAGGGTCCCATGGCATTCCATCAAGCTGTGTCCTGTTGCATAGCTTATGGATACTCAACTTGGACAGGAACTGCAAGCAGAAGTAGCACACGCCTGGATCACACTGCTTGCACTGAAGGTAGCATCCAAACCCGCCAAAGGAACAGTAATTAGTGCAGTTGTATAACTCATACTCAAGATGAACCCATCCATGTCCACAGTATAGCTCAAGGATAATGTCAGCGCGGCACTGAACCATGAGCACAACCGATAGAACTGATAGGTCAGTGAATTTCTTGCAGCCACTAAGAAATAATGTTCCATCAAGATCAGCATCTGGTAACATACTGTTTCGAGTTACTTGTCTGTACAAATTGATGTGTGCCTTTGATACTGAACTCGCATCCATCCGTTGTTGGCAGTTTCTCAAGCAATAGCTACATTCTTGCAGATTGCTTTCCAAAAGCATGAGAACCCCAGGGTGTAAAGTATCAGTGTTACAAGAAGTAACGATATTACCTTTTGCTGACTGAACACTTGCCCTTGTTCCCTCACCAGTAGCAACATATCTGTTCGCCTCTGGTTTCCAGCTTGTACAGTTCAGCATCATAATGATTTGACACAAGCAAATTCCATGACGGAAGAAGGTAGTGATGGCAACACTATCCTCGAGCTCCGGCGCAGATTTTTTTCTCAGCCCAGAAGTGCAGCAATAAGTATCACGTGTCCCTGTTGTACTAAGCTCGGTTACTTCTGCAACACTAATCCACACACCTGGATCCCACTTCTTGTACTGAAAGTACCATCCAGAATATATGGAACAACAGAAGTCCCTGCACTTGTACGGTTCCTGTACTTGTAGATGCCATAACATGTCATTTTTCTCATCACTATTGAGTAACACTAGAACTGGCAGTCTGAACTTCTCATCACAGATGCATTCAGTCGTGCACTCTTTAGTGAAATAACATGTAGCTGAGATCACGTTGGCAGATTCCATGAGAGAATTCATAGGCCGCTCCAAGAATATTGGCAAGCCGCCAACATGAGTGAGCACACTATTGCCAATACCATCATCCACATAATCCAACCAAAGCTCTAAGAAAATTGATATGCCAGCGACGTGAGTGAACACATCATCGTTGTTGTCATCGTCAGAGCAGTCCATTGAACCTTTGGTGGGTGTCGGCGCAACAACGTCACTGATGTCGTTGACACTGGTGTCGGGGTTGGTGTCGAGCGCCAAGGTGGCCATGGGCTTGACAGCGGATGAGTTCCCGAGGAGCGCAGCCTGTAAGCCAACCACCTCCTTGATGTTGAGGTCCTTGTCGATGATGGTCATTGCAGCGCTGGAAGCTGATCGAGGCTGAGAAGAAGTGAGTGGCTCCACTTCCGCTCGGTGCCAGTCAACCGCGACCATTTCAGAGTTGGGCAGCCTGTGAATGCTGATGGATGATTGGGCATACTGGATGTCCAGAAGGCAGCAACCATCATAGATGCACCGACCATTCAGATCGCCTCGTGCTTTGCTCGCCTCGTGCCATGACTGGAACTCAACAACTGCCTTGGCATGAGTATGCTGTAGTACACAAATTTCATTGACGCCATAGGGATCAAAAACCTGACGAAGCACCTTCTCTGTGACTGGGTAGAGCACACAGGTTACGGTGACTAAGAGAACATGGCTGGCTGTGAGCTTTTGGCGCCCAGACCTTTCATCGAACATGTGGTGTGCACTCAGATGCTGCTTCTCCTCCATGCCCGAGGTTGAATACATCGTGGGCACATGGACCAGAGGTGTGGTCCTAGACGAAGTTGGGGTGTTCGCCTGCACCAACTGCTCCGTTGACTTCAACCGTCGTGGACGTGAATCCCAGATGCGCTGCGTCGAATTCTGGAGACGTGCGATCTGAGCCAGCGAGTCACTTGTCGACTTCAAGAGCTCATCGATCCTCTTCGACCGCGCGAGCATCTGGTCGAGGCTCACCGCAGGCGTCGCTACCGCCCCTGTCTCCGACGCATCCATCGCCGCCGCAAAACCAAATCGAGCGAAAAAAATTGGGGAATTTTTTTTTGTGGGATTTTTTGGAGGATTCGTTGGCTCTGATACCACTGTAACACCCCGTTGCTACCGGAGATCGCCGGAGCGTGAGGAGGAGGATAATGCCGCTTGTGGAGAGCGGCCACCTGAGGAGATTGCTGCTTGTGGAGAGCAGCCACCGGAGAGAGGTAGGAGACGGGAGAGAGAGAGGAACGGGACCAACCCGACTTGGTACAATTTCTTCGATGGCTTCCTCCCATGCGTCTTCCCCTTTTGTTGACATCTACGTACAGGCAGCCCACGATCACCAGGCCCGTGGCCCATGACGTCCAGCCCACCTCTCCCGGGGTGTGACACACAGCTCGTGGGCCATCAAGGCCCTAGGGGCACGAAACAACGGGGGAAGCTAACAGAAAATCATTCGATTCCTAAAAGAACTAAACGAACCGGTAAGTTATGGCATTGTGCTGTATTATGTGATTTTGTGGGAGGGCAAAACGGTCTAAAAAAGCGTTGACGAAACTTTTTGGCAGAAACCTTAGCTCCTTTATTATTAGGTATAGATTCTTAGGGACCATATATTAAAGGTTAAAATGAGTTTATCCTTCTTAACTGTAAACAATTGTATTACATATTTTTGTTGCTGGAAGACGGATATAATGCATAAAGAAACTTGGTAGACCATTCTGGTAGTATCGTTCACTTTTAGGTAGTACCTGTAACACAACAACAAAATGAGAATTGAAAGCCATCTTTGGCATGGAGATGAAATAAACAACCAATAGCAGCAGTACTCCGTAATTACCAACAAAACATGCTTTCAACAGGTACTTACCCACATCTTGTGAAATTATAATTTGGTTACTACTTGACAGGATCTGAAATTTTTCTAAACACTGCACTATCCAAGTATCCAGCATGTGGAAAAGGAAATTAACAGATCTGTCCATGTCTGACAGTTCAAAGGCTGCTTTATTGCATCTGATTGCTTAACACTGGACTATCCAATACATGAGAAAGCCATCAATATCAACACACATATCATAGTTCCAGGAACCCTGCAATTTGGGTCGGCCACCCAGAGAGATAGAGAGAGATCGACACTCATTGGAGAGCAAACGGCAAGATGGCGAGGAGGAAGTAAATCGAGAGGGGTTGGAGGTGGACTGGAGGAATGAAACGGAGAAGTTAACATATAACCATGAAAAGACAATGAAATCGCCCGGTGGGATATATAGAGGAGAGAAGGCAAAAGGTCCAAGTGGGCAGGAGTCTGCCATTGACTCATCGTCTGGCATTTCCGTGAGCTACTCAAATCATTTATTCAATGAAAGTGGATTCTGACGTTTCTAGAATTTGAGCCACACGAATCATTTATTTAACGGAAGGGGATTCAGAAAATAATACTAAGTAGGATGATGTGGTGGAAATGTATGACATGGAACTTTTGGTGAGTAGAGATGTCTTGCATGTTAAGAGGCCCACCCCATGACTTGGATGGCTTGCATGTTGAGAGAATTCACTTAGTGGGTTGCTCCTATTTAGTTATTATAGATTCAAGTGTTGGCTCTATCTCTAGCTGTCTTCGTTGCAACGTGTAAAATTCTTCCTTTCCGTTGTTGTCAGGCAGTAGTCAGTTCTCTTTCCTTTTCTTTCGTGAATTTGGAAGAGAGACCGTTGTGTTGAGCTTTCAATATAAGCGCCCCTGGTGGTCTTGTTTTCTTTTTAAGATGCCATATCAGACGGCTCAAAAGTCAAAACCTCCTCTACGAGATGGGATCAATATGCGTGGGGCTGTAGAGAGAAGAATGCCTAAATGCCAGTCTTTTTTTTGAACCGGAACAGCAGGGCCCTGCTTAATTTCATTGATAGAAGAGGGAATATCTGTACAAGCCTACAGCAGGTGGAAAAGAAACAAATAAAGTAAGGAAAACTTAGACCAAAAGATCAGTCCACAAACACCTCAGCTCATCTGTTAACCGAAGATGCCGGCACTATATAGTTGCCTCCTCGCGAATGCTCAACGCTAAGAATGACGCAGGCTGCTCTTTCTCTTAAAAAACTCGCCTCCTCGCCTCCCCCTTCCTTCCACAGGTGGCAAATAGTATAGCAGGCGATAGTTACTGTGTCCTGACGGTGCTCTTTAGGGACAAAGGAGAAGATTTTCCCCCACCAGGCCATTTGTGAGCTTAAAACTGCCAAAGGGGAATTAGCAGGAGCAACGAAGCCTAGACTTCTTTCACTAAGAGCATCCGAATGCAAGATGAGCAGCAGTTTCCAGTTCTTGGTCGCAGAGACTACAAACTTGATTGCAATGCAAGCCACGTTGAAATAGCCTGTCCACCGTCCAATTTTTGTTGGGTAGGAACAGCCACATGAAAATTTTAACCTTGACTTCGACTTTTGCTTTCCACACCCTTGCAAGATGAGGCTGTTGCAGTCTACCAAAGAACTGAAACTCGTAGGCACATTTTGCAGAATTAATAGGTTCCATTAGAGCATGGCAACCACTGAACTGAATCAGGCACTTCAGTTAACTGAACCTCATCAAGCTAAATGCTAGCCTGCTCTTGAACATTATGTCTGGATATAATATACCACACGAAGCAGTAACGATCAATGCAAATGCATATTGCACATAAGTCATGCTCGAGAGGAGTGCGGCCATGGGGTATTGGGGTGATCCCTTTACTCAACCCAAATGATATCGCACGAACGTAGAAATTCATTTGTTGCTGGAACGCAAAGCCATAGATCATTTAAGCAAGCAGAGCAAAGCCCCTAGTGCCGTGACTTGAAGTTACATTCTGCGTTAAAACCTTTTGCACGAGCCCTTATTTGTGGAGAGTGGAGACCGAAGGGACAAGAGACAAAGATTCAATAATAATACTCAGAGACAAAGGTTCAATAATAAGAAACATCTATCCTGCCTCCTGATTCCCACAGACTTGCTGTACACCAAAATCGGCCAAGTCAAAGACTGTAAGTTAACAAAGACAAATAGCCAATTAGGAGTGGTTAACCGCTACGCCTTCATGTACTCCGTACAATCTAAGTGCTTAACAGGCACCAACCATTTAATCACCAGGCCCTAAGCATCCGATTCCATTTTCCAGTACGCTCTGGGCCGAGCTCCCTGCACGTAGTTTCCTAAATCACTTCTCTATTCACATCTTGTCCCATCTCCCATGCATTTAGCCGAAGAAAATTGTCTGCTCCAAAAATATTCAGAGAAAGAAGATCTAGTCGTCAAATCAAATAAGAAAAGATCAGTACTAGAGTAGTACTTCATTTATTCAGAGAACGCGAACACGTTTCCTCTTATGCCTTTATCATAGAAAAATAGTGTTGACGATCGCAGCAGATAGGATTCAGGTCGCGGCGACCGACAGATTTCTCGAAGCGGCGACCGAAATGGATTAACAAGCACCGCCGTGTCCAGTTGTTCTACGCACAGAGTAGACAACTGACGAATTCCTTCACACGGACGGACGAACGATCGTGTTCGTGCATGCACACCTGCACACCCGAATCTCACACAAGACAAACAATTTTTTTTTTAACGAAAACAAATTTTATTTCGACCATTCTGCTGATGCACGTTTCGTCAAGTTTCAACGTTGATGTCCCAATCAGCAACAACCAGTTGATACTGCAAGCCATTAGTTTTTCCTCTCGGTATACAGGACCCATACGTGCCATTGTTTTTGCGATCTTGCTTGCTCGCTCTGCAAGAACTTAATCAGAAGAACGCAGTCTTGTCCAATTCCGATAATCCGATGCGATGTCCATTGTCCATAGCTTAGCTCCTCGCACGTAGCTTCCAAGCACACTGCAGACGCCTAGAAAAAGAAATCGCGATTCATATACATTGCACCAGACCTGAAATTTGCACGTACGGCAAGTAAATACGGACGCAGCATCGATCGAATTTATATCAGCTAATCACGTGTATTCAATTCGTAGGCGCGCGCACGCACGGGTTAGGAGCACGGTTCTTGTCTAATTGATTGGAGTATCTCCGATACCAGTAGACCACTATGCACATTACACACCTCTTTTTTGTCTAGAGGCGTCTGAAGAAACCTTCTTTTTGCGGGAGGGCGTCTGAAGAAACCTGAACGGCTCCTGAGTTCCTGATTGCTTGGCGTCCTCGTTCAGCGCGGTAGGTACAGTCACGTCTATCGCGTTCGTTTAATTAATTGGGTTTCTGAAAACATAAACAATCTCATTATTTTATGTGATCTTTGTTAGAGACGATTTCGTGTGACTTAAAATTAATCAGTCTCTTGTTCGTTACTGATTGCATTGGGTCGACGTACGATTTTCTTTCGGTAGGTACAGTCACGTCTATCGCGTTCGTTTACTGCACACTGTAGTGTGTTGTTAATTTGGACAGGGGAGCTATAATTTCGTCCATCGAGTGGACGTCGTGTTAGGGCGTCGTCTTCTACGTTGGGTCCCATGCACGCTGCACCTGTACAATGCTCGCAAGGGACTTTGGTCCATCCGTATGGATCCACGATGTGAATGTGATCGCCGCGACGACGATGATATGTCCTTTACGGTTCGTGATCAGCCAGCTATCACGAAGTAATATGATTCATCGAGAGGTGCCATACTTTGTTGGTGCCAGTGAAAACTGAGATGACAATAGTAACAACAGATCGAGCGATACTGATTGGCGATCACATGTAATCCAAAGTCTCGGCTGCTTACATCTACAACTGTACCTTTAATCACTCCGTGGAAGCAAAGCAAAGCATGCGCTTTAGGGTGCATCGTCAATAATTAGCAGCATTTTTCCCACATTTAAATCGTTTAACGAGCTCTCTCCATCAGACATTATATTGACGCATCCAGGAGCAGTTTTTTTTTTTTTGAAATGGGGAAAATATCGCCCAACCAAATCATTTTTTACGATTATTAAATACAAAAGATCAATCAGCTGACGCTTACATATACCTACGATTGGGATGAAGAGGGTGACAACCTCAAATCATCAAAAACTAAATGCTTCTCGAGCAATAGCGGGTGAGAAACATATCCAGTCAGCAGACTCCGGCGCCTACGCGCGCACGGGGAGTTGCTCCCCCGTCTTCCTCGACTCCATCTTCAAGAGAGATCAACGCATTAACCTTGCAAGACCTGTCGTCGATGCCACCATGACGTCAGACGGCTCCACCCTCCTACACGTATACATCATCCCGCATCATCGTCGATACCTGCGCCCATGCTGAGACTCAGGCGCCAACAATGTGGTAGATGAACACCACTCCACCGAAGTCCGCCAACATCCAGCAGCTGCTCCAAAAACGATGCCCCAAGAGGTAGAACGACGGAGACGCGCCGCCATCGTCCGTCCGGGAGACCCTAGGGTTTCCCTGGAGCGCACGAGTGAGAAACCGCGACTGCGTCGACGATGCCTTCAGGAAGGGAGCGACGCGTGGCCGCCATCGCCCGCCAAGACCTTGGTCGAAGCTCGGTTTTCACCGACCACGCAACCCGACTCGTCACAAACCGGCCGACCTCCTGCGGCGAAGGAAAAGACCACCGCCACCGTGGCCAGAGCCGCTGCCCTGGACGTCCTCAGGGATGCGGAAGTGGCCGAGGGGAACCACCGCGAGCCGTCGATGTAGAAGAGGGAGACGCTGCGCAGACGTCACCACCCGCCCAGCCCCAAACGGGCCTAGATCGGGCCCGACATCCGCGCCGCCACGCCCGCGTCACCGTCGTCGGCCGAAGCTGCTCCGCCTAGGTCGCCACCCACCCCGCTCCACCATCGCTTGGAAGAAGGTAGCCGCCGCCGCGCCGCCTTGATCCGCGACCGAGCGAAACCGCCGCCGTCACGCTGCACAGGCTTTGCCTGGCGACGCCCAGGGCGGCGGCGGCGGAGGGGGATCTGCGCTGTGGAGGGCTCGGGAAGGTAGGGGATGGGCGCCCCGGCGCGGCGCGGCGGCCGCCGCGCGGAGGCGGGCGGAGGGTTAGTTTGTATACGAGCTCGAGGAGTCAGGTATGATCGACTGAGTCATCTCATCCAGGAGCAGTATCATAGACAAGCCAAAGTCAAATTAAAGGCAAACGAACTTTTTTTTGAACAAAGAAGGGCCTAGAAGGCCCAGGAGCTTTCATTCCATCACACGTGGTGGGTACAAATTTACAGGGAAGTCCTCAGGCATCTCTTGCACCGAAAAACCTAAATTTGAAGAAAGGCCCTCCCAAATTACAGAAAACACCCCGAGACAAAAATCAAAAAAGCAATCGGGTCCCTGGGCGTCACCACCACCAATCGTCGGCGACCTCGAGACGCTGCCGTCGAGATGCGATGCCGATATGCTCGATAGCATGCTTCCGGCGAAGCTGCTGATCCGTCGGCCGCTTCTCCTCCTCCGGGGACGAACCACTTGGCGGTGGAGAGGCGATGAGCTCCGGCGAACAGAGCGAAGAAGGGCCTCCGTCTTGGAGGTAGCAGATGGGCCGCCATGCCGGCCAAAGATCGTGCCGTCGACGAGGAGCGGCGCGTGTTCCGAACAGAAGAGCTTTGCCGAAGAAGCTCCATAGCACCCTGTAGGCAGGCGCTGATGAGCAGAGGTCCAGCTCGCCCTACCGCCGCCTCTCCTCTCACCACCACGGCGAGGCAGAGAGGAAGAATAGAGAGACGCGCTGGAGGTACAGCTCCACCAGCAGAGAGGGCAGGGTCCCTCCCCAAGAGCCAAAATCAGCCAACCTTTCTCCAGCTCCTCCTCGCCACCATGGCCGGCCAGGAGCAGAGAAGAAGCATGCCTAACAGCATCAGGTAGCCTCTCCTCCTCGCCACCATGGCCGGCCAGGAAGGCATCGCCTGAACTGAGATCCAGGGGAGAAGAAGATCCCTCAACCACCAGGTTATTGATGAAGACGCTGCTGCTCTCAACCTCTCCTCCCTCCGGCCATCGGAGTAAACGAAGGAGAAGAAGCAGCCCTAGGAAGGCCCAGATCCGGCGGCGTAGATCTTGGCCGGCGTCTTCTCTACGGGGAGATCACCCAAACGGCGACATCAAGTCGCAAAACAAGCAGACAAACAACCTAAACTAATCCTAATCTACTCCGACGCCTCACCACTACCAACTCTGGCCAGTTAGCCTAGCGGAGCGGCCGGCGGCGGCCCGGCTAGAGAGAGAAGACTCTCAACTCTACTGTAGACAGCTGAGAGCGGTGGAGGGGGGAATGAGCGGTCCCGGCGGCGGCGGAATAGATGTGGGAAAGGCAAACGAACTGACGCGTAAGTCTGAACTCCACATGCTAGGAGCTAGCAGCAACAGAAATGGAGAGCTAGCAGTGGAGCACAAGATCGATAACAGTATACTTACGACACGTGACGCACACGGTGCAATTTAGCGTCGAACTCACCGGCCACCGGACGGGGACATGCAATATAATCTCGCTCCCACCGTTGCTTTCGGCGTTAAACTTCTCTTGCCACCGTGGCATTTCTTTTTCAATACAAACGTACAGTAACAACGTTTTGGCGTTTGTTGTTCCACGAAGATACTCAAACTAACTACTTTGTTCATAAAACAGCTCAGTACATATGATACAACACAGTCAGAGGAACTTCCGTTTTGTTGACTGCGAACTAATATCACCCTAGCCGCATCTTTCAAACAGCGTCCGGCACGTGGTGCGGACAGTCTGTTTGAGGGGCGCCGGAGTGTGTTGCCGCTGTAACAATACACATTTCTTGCAAGATGGCGTTACGGTGACGAGCGTATTCACCGCCTTCACCTCTTCATCCATGCCTGACGTGTCGGTTATCAAGATGAGGAAATCCTCCGTCATTTTGAACTCAATCTTCCTATCTTGCTTCTCCAACATGGCCGTCCATATTTTTTTGGTTCTTGAGCTCGCAGGGTCGTGAGCGCCGTTATATCCGTCTTCCACTTCTCAATGGAAATATGCGCCCGCTCGGATGACGCCGCCTGGAGCATAGCCGCCTTGGCTTTCTTGTTGTCGGTAGGGCGGCCCGCCGAGGTTTTCAAGGGCGCGTCCAAGTCAATGACCACGTTGCCGGCCTTACTCAGCTGCATGTGTGTGAATCTACATTTCTCGCAAATCTTGAGTTTGATGAAACAATACATCAAGTGGAACCCTCGGCCTTTGTTGTTCGATGGGTACATATCAAGCGCAAGGTCTAGTTAAAGCTCGGTGCTGAAGCCGCTCTCCTGCCTTGAATGGACGTTCGCTACATAGCCATGAAATGTGTTGACGGTTCCCTGTATGATTCCCCACCGGCTGGATATGCCCTTTTGGTTGCGCTTCATTACCATCGCCCGCTACTCAGCTACGACGAGCTTGCGCTCATATAACTCGGTCTTGATCCTCTTTCAATAGGATTCGTATAATTGTTTAGCACCGATGATGGAGTCCATACTCACTTGCTTCCACGAATCACACATGCATTGGTCTTCCAACGAAGACCACTTTTTCCCTCAGGATCCACCAGCCTTCCTCTTTTTTGTTGGTCTACCACCATCTCTCTCTTCGACGGTGTGTCTACCATCTCCCTCATCGATAGCATGCCCATCGTTTTCATCATCCTCTCGTTCATTGTCATTATCTTCTCCATCCCCTCCTTGCCATCCTCATCGCCTTCCACATCGACAACGTGATGAGTAGAGGCAGTGCTAGCCTGGGTACCACGGTTTATGATGTCAGCCATGATAACGCTACCAACCATCTAGGCATGGACAAAAGGCGAGTGTTAATGGTGGCAAGTGTTACCTGAAGCGATGAGTCCATTTTGGGAACCATCACACATTGGAAAAGGAGGACTTTCCATATTTATGTGACACCTGCAATCGTTTCGTCGAACACATGGTGGACGGTGGCATCGCCTTCACCTGAAGGAGCACCGTGACCACCAAAATCGAGCGGGCCCTTGGCACCGGATTCCCATGCGAGCTAGCGTACGTACACTTGAGGTCAAGGGCCCGTGGCTCATCAGTGGCGCTTCGTATTCGATGTTGTCGGTGTAGTGGGGAGAGAATCGCGTTTCGGTGAAGAAGCCCAGGAAAGAGGGAGACCCTACTCGTTCTCGGTTCACCGACGAGCTGCTACTCTGGCTCCCGCCGAGAGCCATGTTGCGAGCCACGCCATCGTACATGGCCTGGCTAGTGGCCACCTTTAGCGTGATGGCCGCACTGACGCGCCGCACCTGTAGTTCCTACGTGCAGTACTTACGGCAGGTGAAGTTGCCCCCCCTCTCGGCAGATGCGTCTTCGGTGGCGATTACCTACGCGGCTTGATGAAGGCCCGACCCATTCGTGGCATTTGCCCCAACCGCTCTCTTCACTGCCTTCTTCCCCTTCGGAGATTTAGGCGAAATGGCGGCGGTAACGGAGATCCTCAGACGTGTGTTCGCATCGACGCCGAGGATGTCGTGGTCGGGCAGGATAAATGGACGGGAAAGGCGGGAGGGGACAAAATGAGAGGCGAATTTAAGAGTCAAATATGACTCGGCTGAACCAATGACCGGGGTAGCCCGCCTCATGATGCCACCTTGCCAGTATTTTTCGGCGCGCATAGGCCGTCCCCTAGGACGCGCCGGATGGAATAACATTTTGGGGACCGCCACTGGGCGTCGATTTATGTCTGACGCCCCCCAAAAGCTTTTGAGGTTCCTTTGAAGGACGTAGTTGGGGATGCTATAGGAGCATCACTAGCAGAGCCTTCAAAAGGGCCAAACCCTCAAAAAACCCGCTTTTATACGGATTCGGACCAAAAAAAAATAGCGCAGATCAGAGCCCCCAAGCCTCTAAACCTGTAAAAAAAATTTACAGGCCCAACCCTTGTTTTGCTCCCCAACCTGTACTAGTGAGGGTTGAAGGCGACCGAGCAGTCCATCCGTATTTTCTCCACAAATTTCGCGGGAGGTAAGTTTCAGCCCATTCCCCTCCTCCCCCGCACCGCCCTCGGCCCCTACTCCGCTGCCAACCCCTGCTCTGCCTCCCGCCACCATGCAGGCAGTCCCACCTCCCACCGCAACCCCCGCAGCCGCTGCTCCGCCTCCCGCCCCGGCCCCCGTGTCCGTCGTGCCTCCGCCTCCCTCCGCGGCATGGACCGACGCTGACGTAGCGATGATGGTCGCCGCGACCCACATCGGGCAGAAGAGGCGGAGGGGGCACGCACGTGGTAGTCGGCGTGCCTCTACCTCCTGTCGCGACCCACACCACCGATGCTGCTTCGAAGTCGGCCGCCCATGTCCGCCGCAAGCCCACGTTGGGGCCAAAGGAAGCCATCGTCGATGATGTCCCGAAGGTGAAGAAGTTGTCGAGCCGCAGACCGTGGCTGCCAGCCGGGACCCCTCCGCCGCCCATTGTTTCTGCGGCTCCCAACTTCGCCGGCGCGAACGACGTGTTCGACGATATGTCGGCTCCCACATCTTCATACTTGGGCATGCTCAACGAGGCGGAGGTGGACATTGGGGCTCCTCCCCTCGATTCGTTCAACTTCCACGGTGATGAGGAGGCGGCGGACGATGATGATGAAGATATGACCGAGATTGAGGAGGAAGTGTTCGAAGGCGCTCAAGGGGGTGCGGGTGCTCGAAAGCCCATAGTCCGCTCATTGAACTACACCGAAGTAGAAGATTCCTTTTGGTTCGTGCTTGGTCGCAAGTGGGGATGGATGCGGTCACCGACTCTGATCAAACCGGGAAACGTTATTGGCAACGCATTGAGGACATGTATTGCAAACTCAAACCCAAAACTGGCACATTGATCTCTCGTTCGTGCCGATTGCTTCAAGGCATGTGGGAGTTGATGAAACGCGCTTGTGCTTGTTGGAGTGTGGCTATGGACCAAGTGAGGTCGCAACCACCTAGTGGCTGCGTTGAGAGTGATTATGTGAGTACATTTAACATCTCATGTCCCTATCATGCTCATTTGTTGATTATGCTATGGTTGTGATTATGATATGTTAGGAGACATATGCCGACTGGCGGTACAAGGACATGGCCGGTTCCAAGGGTAAATCCTTCCCATTTAAATATTGTTGGGCATTGCTTCAAAATCTTGACAAGTGGAAGCTAAGGGATCAAGAAACCGCACCGAAGAAATGGTGATATTCTTAAAATGGATGATAATGACGAAGAAGGAAGAAACCATTGCAAGCCCGAGGGAAACAAAAAGGCAAAGGAAAGGATGAAGATGGAAACCGAGGCATCAAGCTTGAGGGGGAAGATTGAACAAATGATCAAGGAAAAGGAGACATTGACAATGAAGACATTGGAGACAAAACTCATTATCACCGAGAAGAAGGGGTGAAGCTTGCACAATGGGAAGCTCGGCGAGAAGATGCCAATCGCAAGGACGACTTGGAGGAGAGGATGATCAATATCAAAGAAGCCAAAGCATGGAAGGAGCTCATGGCCGAGGAGAAGGAGCACATGATGATGTCAAGAAAAGACATGGGTGAAGACCAATTGATGTGGTGGAATGAAACCAAAGCGGACATCGTGGAGAGGAAGCGGCTACTCCGTGGTGGTGCCTCCTCTACTTTCCAAGGTGAGTCTCCGATGAGTGGTGGTGGCGATGGAGGTGTGGATAACTCCACCTGTGCTTGATGGTGGTGGTGACGAGGTTCAACTTTTTGGTGTTAATGCTGAGGAAAAGGAGCAGATGATGATTATGTGATGTAAAACTATGAACTGTGCATCATTTATACTCATTTGCAAGTTTGTTTTTGCAAGTATGATAGTGTGTGATACGTCCAAAACGTATCTACTTTCCCGAACACTTTTGCTATTGTTTTGCCTCTAATTTGTGTATTTTGGATACAACTAACACGGACTAACGCTGTTTTAGAGAACTGCTCCAGTGTCTCGTTTTTTGCGAAATCCAACTTTCGGAAAATCCTCGGAATTCTTGCGGAAGGCCCTATTTTACCAAAATATTGACGGAGCCAGAAGGGCAAAGGAGGTGGAGGCCCGAGGCCCCACACCACATGCGGCGCGACCCGGGGGGGCCGCGGCCATGTGGTGTGGCCCCTCGGCCGGCCTCCGACGCCCCTTCGGACTACTTATTGGTTTTGACCTGAAAACGCACGGGAGAAGTCGAAGTCGCCTCCAGAGAGCCGCCACATCGCGAAACTCCGTCGCGGGAGCCAGAAGTTCGGCACTCCGCCGGGACGGGGAATTGGAGGAGATCTTCACCGCCATCACCGCCAACGCCTCTCCATCAACCAGCAATGTTTCCCCATCCATGTGTGAGTAATTCCCCGCTGTAGGCTGAAGGGGATGGTAGGGATTGGATGAGATTGGTCATGTAATAGTCATAAGATTGTTAGGGCATAGTGCCTAGTATCCGTAGATGTCACTTTTATGATATTGTTGCAACTTGTTATGCTTAATGCTTGTCACTAGGGCCCGAGTGCCATGATCTCAGATCTGAACATGTTATTGATTCATGAAGATATTCGTTGTTTATGATCTTACCTGCAAGTTGTATACACATGTCGCTGTCCGGAACCAATGGCCCCAGAACCGGGACAACCGGAGGGGATGGTAGTGATGTGAGGATCACATGTGTTCACGGAGTGTTAATGCTTTGCTCCGGTACTCTATTAAAGGAGTACCTTAATATCCAGTAGTTTCCCTAGAGGCCCGGCTGCCATTGGTAGGACAAAAGATGTTGTGCAAGTTTCTCATTGCGAGCACGTACGACTAAATATGGAACACATGCCTATTGATTGATTAGTACTTGGATACCGTTTTATTATTATCTGCAAATGCCCATGCTTTGATTGTTACATGAGTTTCTCTCATCCATGCAACGCCCGTTAAATCCGTCCCTGTACGATATTTTAATCCTGTTTACTATAATCACTACTGTTGTCTTTATTTCTCTCTTTGTTATTTCACTATTTCCTGCCATAGAACTGTTACTACCGATAAACTCTTGCGAGCAAGTCTGTTTCCAGTGCAGCTGAATTGACAACTCCGCTGTTAAGGCTTACAAGTATTCTTTGTCTCCCCTTGTGTCGAATCAATAAATTGGGTAATATTTCCCTCGAAGACTGTTGCGATCCCCTATACTTGTGGGTCATCAAGACTATTTTCTGCGCCGTTGCCGGGAGCATAGCTTTATTTGGAAGTTCACTTGGATTGATATTGTTCGCTGCAAATTCTCCATCATGGGTAAACCTCGCGATACTAAGATCGCCATATTACCATCCACTACAAGAAAAGGTACAACTCTGAGTACCTCTGCTGCTCTTGATTCACCATCTGTGATTGATAAACTTGTTTCACCGCCACATGCTTCACGTCCTGGTACTTCTGCTGAATCTGAAAATTCTCATAATATTGATAATGTTTCTGCTTTGCTTGATGATAGTGGTTCATTGGGATCTTTTCTAGATGCTACAATTGCTAAGTCTAGACAAATTGAAAATACTGAAACTCCTAATGAAAATGCTGCTACACCTGTTAATTCACCTGAATTGAATATTCTAGTGATGATCTTGATGAAGATTATGTAGAGCTTGATGATGATTTTATTGAAAAATGCAATGCTACTACTGATGCAAGAAAAATTAAAAAGTTGCTTGCGGAACATGCTGTTTAGATATAAATTATCTCCTGATCCTAAATTTGCCACATCTCCTATAAACATTAGGGATAAAGATTATGATTTTTCTCTTGATCTATCTCGTATAGCTATTGTTGAGAAAACACCCTTTTGTGGTACTGAAAAAGAAAGTGTTGAACACATGACTGAGCTATCTACTCTTAGTGGCTTGTTTTCTGATGATATTAAGATGCGTACTTATTTTGTCGCTAAAATTTTCCGTTCTCATTAAAGGATGATGCTAAAACTTGGTATAATAATTTGCCTCCTGGTTCTATTAAAAGTCCAAAAGAATTGCTTGATGTTTTCTTCCGCAAATACTTTCCTGCTAGTGCTCAACATGCTGCTTTGCAGAATTTATAATTTTGACCAGGAAGATGGAGAGAAATTGCCTGAGGCTTGGGCTAGATTTTGTTCTCTTATTAGAGCTCACCTGACCATGATTTAGAAAAGCATGATTTACTTGATATATTTTATAGTGGACTAACTATTGAGTCTAGGGCATACCTGGATAGTTGTCTGGTTGTGTTTTCAGGAAAAGAACCCAGAAGACGCTGAAGAATTATTGGCTAAAATAGGCCAGAATCATGATGATTGGTCTACAACTGAACCCGACACCGATAGTGAAGAAGAGGGGTATGATTAAATTAAATGATGAAGATATGAGGGAAGCCAAGAAGTCTCTTAAAGAGAAGGGTATTAAACCGAAGATGTGAAGAATCTACCTCCTATAGAAGATATATGTGAGACAATTCCCCCTTCATCCATGATTGAGGTACACTCGCTTCAACACTTTACTAGGGAAGATATTCCGTATTCAAAATCTCTGCTCAATGCTTAGATGAATTTGATAATTATATTGTTAAGCAAGAAAACTTTAATATGAGAGTAGAGAATTTAATGGAAAATTCTCGAGCTATTAGTGAATTGCATGATATTGTGGAGAGAACCTCCAATGATGTTAAGATACTTGTTAAACATTTTCAAATGGTTCAAACTCAAATTGATCAACTTACTAAAGTGCAAAATAACTTGTTGGGAAATAATTCTAAAGAAAAACATGCTTATGAAGTAACAACTAGAGGTGGTGTTTCTACCCAGGATCCTCTATATCCTGAAGGGCATCCCAAAAGAGTTGAACAAGATTCTCAATTAACTAAAACTAGTGCTCCATCTAAGAAAAAGAAAAAGAAACATAAGAATGTTGTAGAATCCTCTGAACTGTTAATGATCCTAATAGTATTTCTATTTCGATGCTGAAACTGAAAGTGGTAATGAACATGATAAAGATAATGATAAGGATGATACTCTGATAAGGAAGAAATTGAAAAAGAACTTGAAAAGCCTGCTAGAAATAAAAAGTACACTAAAGAGATTTTATTTGAGAAACATGGTAATGAAAGAGAACCTTGGGTTCAAAAGCAAATGCCTTTTCCTGCTAAGAAACTAAAATCAAAGGAGAGGAACATTATAATAAATTTTGTGATTGGATGAAACCTTTATTTTTGCAAATCCCTTTGTTGATGCTATTAAATTGCCTCCTTATTCAAAGTATATGAAAGATATTGTTACTAACAAAAGGAAAATCCCCAATGAGGAAATTTCCACTATGCTCGCTAACTACTCCTTCAATGGTAAGATTCCAAAGAAGCTTGGAGACCCAGGTATACCGACTATTCCTTGTTCCATTAAGAATAATTATGTTAGAACTGCTCTATGTGATTTGGGAGCAGGTGTGAGTGTGATGCCTTTTTCTCTTTATAAGAGACTTGATTTAGATAAATTGATACCTCTGATATATCTTTGCAAATGGCTGATAAATCTACTGCTATTCCTGTTGGTTTATGTGAAAATGTTCCTGTTCAAGTTACTCAGCATTGCTTGATATTAACTGATTTCGTTGTGTTGGAAATGCTGAAGATGATAATATGTCCATTATTCTTGGAAGACCCTTTCTTAATACTGCAGGGGCTGTTATTGATTGCAATAAAGGCATGGTTACTTTCAATGTTGATGATAAGGAACACACTGTCTATTTTCCCAAGAGGATTGATAAAGTATGTGGAGTCAATACAATTTTTAATGTGAAAACTATCAAAGTGGGATCCATTGATTGTCCTATATATGAGCCTAAAGAAGAATATCAAACTCTTGTGATTGGATCCATATCAATTCAATATAAGGTAACATGATTGATTTGAGGTTTATTTCTTCTTATGTCATATAAATTTATTTGGTAGCAAGACTTGATCAACCTTGTTAACAAGTATATTTTATTGCATAAAAGAGCTAAACAACACTTCTTTCTTTCTTTCTCCCTTCTCCTATTTTACTTGCTGTAGCACTTTTGTTTTGCAATATGCTTTAGTCATTTAAGATTTTAGAAATCATTTTCTGC
The DNA here is from genome assembly GCA_030979885.1 of Lolium multiflorum. Taxonomy (NCBI): domain Eukaryota; kingdom Viridiplantae; phylum Streptophyta; class Magnoliopsida; order Poales; family Poaceae; genus Lolium; species Lolium multiflorum. Next base: position 127,526,992 of record CM061747.1, on the reverse strand, counting down.
GCAGTAATCATTAATTTAATACCCGGAATTGTAAGTTCTCTAAAAATTACAAAAATTACACCGTTGGCCCTATTTTTCGACGAGGGGCACGAGGATGACACTGGTGGGGCACACCCGCGGGGGCGCCCCGTGGTGTGGGCCACCCACCATCATCTCTTCCTCCCCGAAAAGCTCGTACCAGTTTCTCTCACTCGTTTTGCTCAAGAACTCGCGATTTTCGATCTCCTTGCCCAGATTTTGTTTGAAATTTGGCACATTTACTCCTTGGTATGTGACTCATTTGATTGTCCAATTAGAATTTCATTTGGTTGAGTATATCTTGAATATTTTGCTGTTGTAGATAACATGTTTAGTGAGCTTGCATGCTTGTTCTAAGTGTTAGAAATTAGTTTTGATGCATGTGTAGTACTCTAGCAAGTTCCTATAGTAGTTCCCTTCAATTATATACCTTGAAATCAAATTTTATAATGATTGTTGAAAATTTCAGAAAATGGAAGAAGGTGTGCCCCAATTGAACCAAGAAGAGTTGGAGTACAGCAAGTTATGAGAGTCCATCGTGAAGAGGAGTATACCCCTCTTATTACCCATGCACGGACTTTATGCGGAATGCGGGAATCTGCAAGATGTGCAAACACTAATTTCCAATGCGGGATTGGGAAATTTTGCTGTTGGTGAACCTCACCAATATGCTAAACTAACGGTGTCGGTTGTGCAGGATTTGGAATTTCACCTAACTGACCCCATGGTCGGTATAAAATTTATAACAAAACTATTGACTTGCCTTTCAGTGATTTTTGCAATTAGAGTGCAGTGGGGATCTGCGAGAAGATCAGGGGAACACCGCGGGAGCTCTCAAATCTTTATACAAGGATTTGTAATGGGAGGAGCTTCTCCAATGATGGTGGTAAGATTAGTAGCATTCAACATCCAGCCATCCGCTACTTTGCCTATTTCATTACAAAGTGCGTTCTTGCGAGGAAGGACTGGAGGTAAATTATCTGTCCCAGACTTGGCCTTCTTAGCTGCTGCTTTGCAACAGGATAGGACTTATAATTTGGGTGCTTTAATAGCTTGTAGACTTGCTACTAACCATGAGAAAGGAGGAATTTGTGGAGGTCTTATCGCCTCTCGCTTATTAGCTATGCATGGTGTAGGTCCTCACCATTTAGATATTCCGCTTTCTATAGAGAAACTTGATGTTTTCTCCATGATTAGACATGAGTTTATTTCAGATGCATCTAGTTTGAACAACCTGCATTATAGGATAACTTTGTATAAGAAAAGTTGGAGTATAACTAAGAAAATTGAAAAATTAGTACGCTTGCACCTGCTTTGTTTAATCTTGATGCCGGGACGGGTGGTCGATCACAGAAAATGAGCTAAACGCATACATAGAAAGGAAAGCCGTCGTGCGAAGATGTGGAGGAGACCGAGGAGCATCCCGACTCTTCATCCGATGCAGCAAGCTCCTCATATCAACATCATGGTCATGTGGAGCCTCCACGATATTCTTCTGCAGGGGGCCCTATTACCACTCCATGTATGATCCACCGGCGTGGAACTCCGACCCTCGTTGGGATGAACTCCACTTAGGCCAAAGGCCTAAGCTTGGGGAGGTATACCGGCATCACTCATTCTTTGCATATTATGGTTGCTGGATACTAGTACATACTTGTTTAGTCTCTAGAGTGGTTTTCTAATGAGAGGAGATGATATTTGGGAAGTGCTGTCCAAAAACAGATTCTGTGCTGTTACCAAAAAATTCGTACGCACAGCCAGAACGTTATTTTGAGTTGCCAATTTTTGAGCATGTTCCCCAGGTTGTTATCTAACTTTCATTAGTTTAACACTTTTTGGTCTGAGCAATGGAAGATTTTTGTTAAATTCGATTTCTATACTGCTGTCGGATTTGGCAGATTTGTCATGCTTTTCTGTGTTTCTGTTAGTTTGCATTCTTTTGTTTTCACTTTGTTTCTTTCCTAAAACACAAAAAGACCAAAAATATTTCTGTTTTTTCTCTTCACCATTTGTTTATTTGGTTCCTTGCTCTTAGTTTGCTTTATTTGCTATCGTTAGTTTGCTATAAGAAAACCCAAAAATTTTCTTTGTTTGCTTGTTTTCTTTCGTTCTTGTTTCTAATTAAAAAACACCAAAAATATTTGCTGTTCTTCTTTGGTTTGTAAAGTTCATCATGAGTTCAATGGTCTTCGGTGGCTGGAGCATGGTTTTCATTTCATATTATCCAAGCTACACAAGTGAAAAGGCAATAATGACGATCTACGACAATCGATTGTGGTGAGAGGCTGGTATGAACTCTATTTGTTTTCATTTTTGTACATATACTCATCCATATGAGCATGCTTAGTTGGTTCATGTGAGGTATATGTTATTTGAGAAAGTCTAGTAGTTCATGATCTCTCATGTTTAGTTCCAATTTATTAATATGAGTAGCATGTCATGGATGTTTGCTTGCATTGTTTTATTCATAAGTAAGTATGGCATTGTGGTATCCTCCTCTGAATAATTCATTTATATCGACTTGGCACATGCTCACGCATGCATATGACTGAACAAAAAGTCAATTAAGCCTCGATGATTTATATTGCTTGAGAGTTCTTGTATCACTTTTATGCCTCGTTAATTTATTTTGCCGCAAGCATGATTATGACAGTTCTTGCTCTCTTGATTTGTCGCTCCCTAGTCTTTTGCTAGCCTTCACTTGTACTGAGCGGGAATGCCGCTCGTGCTTCCAAACACCTGAAAACCAAGTTGTTCCAAAGTGTCCACCATAAATACCTATGCATGGCATTTCAAACCATTCCAAGTAAATTCTCATGCGCTACCTTTAAAACTTTCAAAATGCTTCTCAATTTGTGTTAATGTTTCATAGCTCATGAGGAAGTATGTGGTGTTTAGCTTTCAACCTTGTCATTTACTTTTGACGGACTCTCATATGGACTAGTGGCACATCCGCTTATTCAATAATTTTGCAAAAAGAGTGCAATGGGATTCCCAGTCCCGAATTAATTAACTTAAATAGACACTCCTCCATGGTTTGTGATTGTTGGACGGCACCCGAAGGATTCGGTTAGCCATGGCTTGTGTAAGCAAAGGTTGGGGGAGTGTCATCATCATAATAAAACTTAAATAAAAAGGCACTCATTCATGGTATGTGATTGTTGGCAGGCACCCGAGGATTCGGTTAGCCATGGTTTGTGTAAGAAAGGTTGGAAGGAGTGCCACTCAAAAATAAATAAAATGGGAGCCGCTCTTGGGAGTCCGGTTGATGAGGTAGTTAGTGTACCCATTACCATTCGTTGACAACAACAAACACCTCTCAAAATAATTTTACTCCTGCTTTACAAATGAAAAGCTCTAGCGCATGTTAATCCCTGCTTCCCTCTGCGAAGGGTCAATCTTTTACTTTTATGTTGTGTCTCCATTCTTTCTTTGAGCACTATCTTGCGAAGGGTCAATCTTTTACTTTTATGTTGTGTCTCCATTCTTTCTTTGAGCACTATCTTGAGAGCACGACTGTCATTCTTAGTATAATATGCTTGTCTCAAAATATGATTGATTGTGGTATAACTTTGATGCTTTTATCTTTGACAATCACTACTTCTAGTCCTTCTATGAACTCAAGAGGTGCCTCGGCATTTATGTTTTGCCGATCAAATACGGGCAAGCGAGATACCACTTTATCATATTCTCTTATGAACATTGCAATCCTACTTATATACATGATTCATGGTGCTTATTATTAATTGTTGGTACCTCTCCATGATTGACATAGCTTTTGGATGATCTTATTTGCATGTATCTCATTATGTTTCAAAGTATTAGCCATAGCATATATATATCATGAGCAAATGTGTTCGTGAAAGTTCTTTTATCGCTCAGTTGTTAACTGAATTGCTTGAGGACAAGCAAGCTAAGCTTGGGGGGAGATACACAAAACGTATCTATTTACACTTTTTATTGTTTTGCCTCTAATTTGTGTATTTTGGATACAACTAACACGGACTAACGCTTTTCCAGCAGCACTGCTCGTGTCTCGTTTTTGTGCAAAATCCAACTTTCGGGAAAATCCTCGGAATTCTTGCAGAAGGCCCTATTTTACAAAATATTGACAGGAGAGGAGGGCAAAGGAGGTGGAGGCCGGGCCCCACACCACATGGGCGGCGCGGGGGCGCGCGGCCATGTGGTGTGGCCCCCTCGGCCGGCCTCCGGCCCCCGACTACTTATTGGTTTCGACCAAAGCACGGGAGAAGTCGAAGTCGCCGAAACCCTCCGGAGAGCCGCCACATCGTGAAACTCCGTCGCGGGACCGAGTCTCCGTTCCGGCACTCCCCGGGATGGAGGAATGGAGGAGATCTTCACCGCCATCACCGCCAACGCCTCTCCATCAACCAGCAATGTTTCCCCATCCATGTGTGAGTAATTCCCCCGCTGTAGCTGAAGGGGATGGTAGGGATTGGATGAGATTGGTCATGTAATAGTCATAAGATTGTTAGGGCATAGTGCCTAGTATCCGTAGATGTCACTTTTTATGATATTGTTGCAACTTGTTATGCTTAATGCTTGTCACTAGGGCCGAGTGCCATGATCTCATATCTGAACATGTTATTGATTCATGAAGATATTCGTTGTTTATGATCTTACCTGCAAGTTGTATACACATGTCGTTGTCCGGAACCAATGGCCCCGAAGTGACAAGAATCGGGACAACCGGAGGATGGTAGTGATGTGAGGATCACATGTGTTCACGGAGTGTTAATGCTTTGCTCGTACTCTATTAAAAGGAGTACCTTAATATCCGTAGTTTCCCTAGAGGCTGCCACCGGCTGGTAGGACAAAAGATGTTGTGCAAGTTTCTCATTGCGAGCACGTACGACTAAATATGGAACACATGCCTATTGATTGATTAGTACTTGGATACCGTTTTATTATTATCTGCAAATGCCCATGCTTTGATTGTTACATGAGTTTCTCTCATCCATGCAACGCCCGTTAAATCCGTCCACTGTGCCTACGGTATTTTAATCCTGCTTTTTACTATAATCACTACTGCTGTCTTTATTTCATTGTTTCACTATTTCCACTGCCATAGAACCACTGATAAACTCTTGCGAGCAAGTCGTTTCCAGGTGCGCTGAATTGACAACTCCATTTAAGACTTACAAGTATTCTTTGTCTCCCCTTGTGTCGAATCAATAAATTGGGTAATACTTCCCTCGAAGACTGTTGCGATCCCCTATACTTGTGGGTCATCAGTGTGTTGCTTTGCTTTTGAGGGTAGAAAACAGGGGGCACTGATCTGCGCACCCTGTTTGAGGGCACTAATATGCGCCCCTGTTTTCGACCCTCAAAAGTCGTTTTTCTCAACCCTCAAACTATTTTTAAGGGTTCATGTTTTGAGGCTCTGCTAGTGATGCTATAAGGCTGTGCACCAGAGATCTATATGGTATCTCTCTATCGTCAAGGTGGTACCAAAATGATCATCCCTATGTCTTCGTGTCGAAAGGCAACTCTACAATATGAACTATAGATCCTGGCTTACGCTTTTCGTCTTGTATCTACAAGACCAATTATTTTTTTAAACGGGGGCTATAACGTTGCTATAATCTATTAATTAAGAAGAGACATTACCTACTTAATTAATGTAAAGTTGGGCGAAAACCATTACAACTAAAAGGACATCAAAAGCAAGCAACATCTGGGCCAACCCTGCTAACAACATACTAGAATCGACAACCCGTGGAGCACAACGACAAACCCAAAAAGAGTCCAACAATCAATCAACTATCGAAACTTTCCTTGGTATGGCTCTATTCTTTTTGTTGCTCCAGATAGATACCTTCTGATACTAGAAAAACGAATTGAGTCTTGTCCGATTCCGATGCGATGTCCATTGGCTTAGCTCGCACACGTAGTAGCTTCCAAGACCTGAAATTCGCACGTACGGCAAGTAAAGACGCGGCATTGAATTCATATCGATCGTCGGGCATGAATAGAATCAGCTAATCATATGTATTTAATTCCTAGCCGCGCGCACGCACGGGTTAGGAGTAGGGTTCTTGTCTAAAATTGATTGATAGTACTGTATCTCTGATAAGAGTAGACCACTATGAACACCATTACACACCTCTTTGTCTCGAGGCGTCTGAAGAAACCTGAACGGCTCTTACTGAAGCTTCCTGCTTCCTTCGCGTCCTCGTTCAGCTAAGGCGGTAGGTACAGTCACATCGATCGCGTCGCTTAATTGGATTTCTTAACATTTGTTGAATTTTTTATGTGATCTTTGTTAAGAAACGATTTATGCGACTGAAAATTAATCGATCCTGTTCATGATTGATTGCATTGGGACGGTGCAGATTTCTTTCAGAGATTTGATGGAAATGAGGGCGCTTACTGCACACTGTAGCACGTTGTTGTTAATTTGGACAGGGGAGCTGTAAGGTGCTACTAGGTCAGATCTCACGAACAGGACGCCAGATCTACTCAACAACTCTAGTTTTGCTCGATTAACCTCCCATCCACCCCCGAGCGTGTTCTCCACGGCATCAGCCGGGTTCCAGATCGATTACAACATGCCCCTCTCGGCACAGACACAGAGCATATATAAACCTAGCTACCATGGGCCGGGCTTCACTTGGTCCAGTTATCTCCCGCGTAGCGCGATGAAGGCCGCTTGCTTCTCTTGGGCCGGCCCAAGTCTCTTGGCGATGATTCGAATGCTTCAGTGTCGTTCCCGCCCTCGCCTTGGTCATCAGTGGTGACAGGGTCGCTGACATTCCCCCGCTGTTGAAGACCTGCTTGTCCCCAAGCAGGAGCAAGGGGGAAATGTTGCTGCAATGCTTCTTGGTCTTCCCAGGTTGCTTGTGCTGGAGAGGAGCCACTCCACTGCACCAGAACTTGAGCGACCGTACGGCGACCCACTTGGCGAGCCCTCTGCTGAAGAACTCGCACGGGAACCTGAAAGAAATCCAGCGAAGAAGGTAACTGCTGCAAAGCTGGGCGAGGATTACCTATGCATGGTTTCAGCTGAGACACATGGAACACCGGATGGACTTTGCTTGACTCGGGTAAGGCCAATTTGTAAGCAACTCGCCCAATCTTCTCTGTAATCTTGAACGGACCAAAGAACTTGAATGCTAGTTTCTGACTGATTCGACGAACGACAGAGGACTGAATATACGGCTGCAGCTTGAGGAACACTTCCTCACCAACTGCAAACTCCCTCTCTGTCCTGTTCTTATCTGCCTGGTGTTTCATTCGCTGTTGCATACGCAGCAGATGTTGCCGGACAGAAGAAATAATCAGAGCACGCTCATCTAGCCATGCTTGAGTGTCAGCAGACGCTATGCTGTCAGAAGCAGAGATACCGAAATACCTAGGCTGCCTGCCATAGAGAAGCTCAAACGGTGTTTTGCCCAACGAAGCGTGCCAGTTGGTATTATACCAAAACTCACAGAGAGCGATCCATTTGACCCAATGCTGAGGGTGAGCACTAATAAAGCAACGCAAATAGCATTCCACTGATTGATTAACCCTCTCGGTTTGCCCATCCGTCTGTGGATGATTGGCTGTGCTCATCTTAAGGTTGGTCCCAGTGGCTTTGAACAGAGACTTCCAGAACAGAGAGGTGAAGACAGGGTCACGGTCAGAGACCAAATTCAGTGGCATACCGTGGAGCCTGTAGATATTGTCCACGAAGAGGTCAGCAACCTTACTTGCATTATAAGGATGTTTCAGAGGAATGAAATGTGCATATTTGGTGAGTTTGTCAACCACCACTAGAATACAATTGTATCCTCGAGACGAAGGTAGACCGTCAATGAAATCCATGGTCGCCGTTTCCCACGGATCAGATGGTATTGGCAATGGCTGCAGTAGGCCTGGTGGATGAATTCTCTCCGGTTTTGCTTGCTGGCAGATATAACAAGTTCTCACATATTCCTTTGTCATACTTTTCATGGACGTCCATTTGAACAAGGCAACCAGTCGGCGATAGGTAACTGGAAATCCAGAATGGCCACCCTGGGGACTATCATGGAACGCTGAAATGATACGCTGTTGCAGCTGTTCATCTCTACCAACCCAAATACGCCCTTTGTAACGCAGTATACCATGATCTAAGGTGTAGTGGCCACTCTCAGCTGGTGCTACTGCAAGTTTCTGTAAGAGATGTTGTGCTACTTCATCATCCACGTAGCTTGCTCTGACAGATGCAATCCACGCCGGCTGAACTGTTGTGACAGACATCAACGGAGAGCTGCTCGCTGGTTTCCTGGAAAGTGCATCAGCTGCCCCATTGTGAATACCCTTCTTATACAGCACTTTATATTGTAGACCCATCAACTTGGTCAAGGTTTTCTGCTGCCACTCCGTGTGTAAGCGTTGATCCGTGAGATGCACTAAGCTTTTGTGATCTGTCCTGATGATAAATTCCCCAATTTGCAGATAAGAACGCCACTGTTGCACAGCTAACAAAATTGCTAAGTATTCCTTCTCATACACTGACAAGCCTCTGTTTTTGGGACCGAGAGCACGACTAACATAAGCAAGAGGATGGCCACCTTGTGACAAAACAGCACCAATACCCACATCACAAGCATCCGTGTCAATGACAAACTGCTCACTGAACCGAGGTAAAGCCAAGACGGGGGCTGTTATCAATGCCTTTTTCAGAGTTTGGAAAGCTGTATCAGTATCAATTGTCCAAACAAATATGGTACCCTTTTTGAGCAATGCAGTTAAGGGCTGGCTGATGATGGCATAATGCTTGATGAATTTCCTATAATAACCTGTAAGGCCAAAGAGTAAGCAGTGTCGAGATCACGCGGTTGCTGTATTGCCACTAGAATACGGACACCAGGTTGTAACCCATCGATAAACTTGGTGGTATAGTGTGTCTGATCGGGGTTAACTTCATAAGCTGTAATCTGGTCCATCAACTCAGCGAATCGAGTGACATAATCCTCAACTGAAGATGTCTGAGAAATGTGAATCAACCTTCTGACCAACACAGGGTGTTGATTTCGGCAAAACCGCGTCATCACCGCTGCAACAAATTCAGACCAAGTCGGTTGTCTATGCTGGTGCAGAAACGATTCCAACCACGTCGCCGCTGTCCCAACGAACTGGTCAGATGCTGTCGAGATCCATTGATGCGTAGGTGTGCTCCAGCGCTGGAAGTAATCCTCGCAACGACGTTGCCACAATTTGGGGTTGGTACCATCAAATTGCGGCAAATCGACACGGGGACCGTGGAAGGAATTAGAGCCATGAAATGTTCCAACAGAATTTTGGTTGCCGTGGTGGGTAAGGGCGAGATTCATACCTCCTCCCGGAGGAGGCATGTGAGAGTCACACGCCGTCCCCCGGCCTGCGTGTGTCCAACGGCGGCCATCCGGGCCTGCGGGGTTCCCTTCCAACTCCTTGGTGTGTGAAGCCGACGGATCCCCCGCCGTAGCTGCTGGAACGGGACGCTGTAATCCCGCGACCAGCGCAGTGAGTTGCCCGATCTCGTGGCTGAGGGAACCACGGACCACATCCAGCTCCTGCCCGATCTGAGTCCTGACGCCCTCCAAATCAGAGGACAGGGCCGCCATACCTTGATCGACGCCCTTGAGGTGCTTCTGCGTGTCCATGACGAAGGGCTGGAAATTCCCCAGGATCTCCTTCTTGTAGTGGGCGAAGCGCTGCTCCGCGTCCTCCGCCATGTTGACCTTGAGGAGCTCGTACAGGGTCTTGGATTCCGGGGTGAGGGACTCCATTGCTTCAGATCGGCGGCGCTCTACGAAGCGAGTTGCGTGGTGGTGGTTGGGAATCTCCAGAATTGGGGATCGAGTGTCTCTGATACCACTTGTAAGGTGCTACTAGGTCAGATCTCACGAACAGGACGCCAGATCTACTCAACAACTCTAGTTTTGCTCGATTAACCTCCCATCCACCCCCGAGCGTGTTCTCCACGGCATCAGCCGGGTTCCAGATCGATTACAACATGCCCCTCTCGGCACAGACACAGAGCATATATAAACCTAGCTACCATGGGCCGGGCTTCACTTGGTCCAGTTATCTCCCGCGTAGCGCGATGAAGGCCGCTTGCTTCTCTTGGGCCGGCCCAAGTCTCTTGGCGATGATTCGAATGCTTCAGTGTCGTTCCCGCCCTCGCCTTGGTCATCAGTGGTGACAGGGTCGCTGACAGGAGCTAATTTCATCGAGTGGACGTCGTGTTAGGGAGTCGTCTTCTACGTCGGGTCCCAGGCACGCTGCACCTCTACAATACTGAATACTCCACCGATCGATCCACGACGTGATCGCCGCGACGATACGTTATTTACGGTTCTGAAGCTGACCTACGATCACGAAGAAATGATCTCTGTCTTTGGTGACGGTGAAAACGGAGATGTCAATGATCAGCTAATTTCTGATCACATGGAACCGAAAGTATTTGCTTCTTCTTGCACCTGCCAGGTTTCATTATAATAACTGCTGTCTCTATAACTCCGTGGAAGCAAAGCATGCACTTTGGGGTGCATCGTCAACAATTAGCAGCAGCTTTCCCGCATTTAAATCGTTTCACGAGCTCTCTCCATCAGCCATTATCATTATAATAGTATGATATCTACGAGCCAAAGCCAAATTATCAAATTAAAGGCAAACGAACTGACGCGTAAGTCCGAACTCCATACACTACTAGGAGCTACCAGCAGCAGAAACGGTGCAATTCGGCGTCCGGCTCACCGGTCATCGGACGGGGACATGCAATCTCGCTCCCACCGTTGCTTTCAGCGTTAAACTTCGATCTTTTGGCACCACCTTACCGGTCACTGTTTAGTGACAGCGATTACGTACCAGACAGAAGTGGGAGAGAAGAACAATAGCACATCAGGAACCTCCTGAAAAACCTTAATAATCGGTGTAAATCGCAGTAACAATTGCGGCTGGCGCTAAGACCGCTAATCTGGACGGAGCATATATAAGGCTTTCTGCTTCTGTGCTGGTTTGGGCTTGGTACTATTTGCTTTTGCAAAACTTCTGTAAATAACAATCTATTCTATCTAATCGAACGGCAGGATCGACTGCCTTAAAACTCAAAAATCTGGACGGATTGTTTCAGTGAAGCTTTGGTATTGTGTCTTGCCAGTGAACCATCGGAATCAGCAGTCCGATTCGATCCATAGTATCCAATGATTCCAATTTGCCCTACAATTAAGCACCAGGCCACAACTGCAGCAGTGCACCTGATGACTCGGCCTCAGCGACATCCTGTTTCCAGTTCAGGTAGACGCCCTGAACCCAAGCTGTACGAATACAGCTGAATACCCCTAGCGCTGTCTCTGCCGCCCTTTAGAGCAATTTTAATAGTGTAACCAGCTGCTGGCTATAAGCCAAGTGCCATGTCATTTATAGCTAACTTAGAGCCAACATATACAATAGTAAGCTATAAAAGTGTAGTACTTTTACATATGCATTATAATATTGGCACGTCTTAGAGCTGGTATAAGATAAGAGCCTCTTCCTCTCCTAATCTCTCTCCTCCAACTAAGCAAATTTATAATATTTTACCTCTTATAGCCAGCTGAGTGTACCTTATTGTACTTGCTCTTATCCGGCCTCTGCACTCAAGCGGTAAACTATGTGTTGCCACTTGGCATACTATGAGACCAAGATGTTGCCGAGAAAGACACAATAGCCAGACACCGAGTGACTTGTGTTCGGAACGCGTCGGAATAGACAATCCTCTCCCCGACGAGGCCTTCGGCACCCCTTTTTTTTTCATCCGGGACGGTGTTATTCGGTCCAGCCATGCCCCCGCTTCCTCGTTTTCCTCCGGAAAAGGGCCTAAATCCATTCGGAGAGCCCAGGCCATCCCCGGCCTCCCGGGGTGCGCTTGGGAAGTCCGGACGAGAGAAAAGCAGAGACAGGACCGCTTTGTTGGTGAAAACAGACGAATCGCACCATTTTCTCGCCGCAAATCCCCCTCCCCTCTCATAGCTCTCTCGCCGCCGGCACCACCCCTCGCCAATCCACCGGCTGGTTGCCTATATTCCGCCATCCCTCCTCCCACCAGCCTACATTTCGTCGACCTCCTCCTGTATGTCTATATTCCGCCGTCAGGCTACTCCTTGTGTCGCGCCTCGCGTCGACCACGTCCATCACGTGTTCGTCCATTTGCCTGGGCGGCCATGGACTTGGACGAGGAGGAGGAGTAGATGTTCGCCGAGCTTTTTGAAGAAGAGATGGCAGCCGCCGCCCAAGACGAGGAGCACATGTTGATCATAGCTTGCTTGTCAGGCCTATACGCGGAGAAGGCAATTGGTCGACGTGGTGGGTCGGCACCAGGTCGCCGGAAGCGCAAGCCGAGGCAGCGAATGGAGGGCTACTGCATGCTCTACACCGACTACTTCGCCGACAATCCATTGCATGGTGAGGTTGTTTTTAGGCGTTGTTTCAGGATGAGCCAGAAGCTCTTCCTGAAAATTGTGTATGCCCTTCGCGACTACGACTCCTACTTCAGATGCAAGTTGGATTGCACCGGCATGGCAGGGTTTTCCGCCCTCCAAATGTGCACGGTGGCTATGCTGATGCTGGCATATGGAGCTCCTGGTGATGCAGCCGAAGACTATCTTCGGATGGCTGAATCCACCGTCCTTGATTGTTTCTACCGGTTCTGCAGGGCGGTGATAGCAGTGTTCGGGGACATCTACTTGAGATCACCCACTATCGAAGACACTGCCCAAATCCTTGCTGTCAATGAAGCTCTAGGATTTCCGGGTATGCTTTGAAGCATTGATTGCATGCATTGAAAATGGAATAACTGTCCGTTTGCCTGGCAGGGAATGTACAAGGGTCACAAAAAAGGTTGCACTGTGATACTTGAGGCAGTGGCTACCCATGATCTCTGGATTTGGCACTCCTTTGGTATGCCGGGATCCAACAACGACATCAACGTATTGCAATGCTTGTCGATCTTCTCCAAGATTTTTGAGGGTCATGCTCTCCCGGTTGACTTTGTGATCAATGGCCGGCACTACAACAAGGGATACAATCTTGCATACGGTATCTATCCAATGTGGCCAACATTTGTGAAGACTATCTCAAGCCCCGAAGCATGCGGAGTTTGTCAAGGAACAAGAAGGTTGCGGAAAGGACGTCGAGCGTGCATTTGGTGTCCTGCAGCAGAGATTTGATGTAGTCCGGTTCCCGCTATGACTTGGTCCAAAGATCAGATGTGGGAGGTGATGAACTATTGTGTGTGCTTACACTACATGATTATTGAGAATGAGCGAAAGTATCCAGTTCCTCTGAGGGAGCAAGTTGCACCATATAATAGAGAGGATCGTCTTGCACAACCTAATCACCAGGTGTTGGAATCGTTTGCTTCGCTCATCGCTATGCGTCAGGAGATTCGAGACTCCAAAATGCATCAACAGCTGCAGGATGATCTTGTGGAGCACATATGGAGACTTCGAGGCAACTCCAACTAGTTTCCATTTGATTTGTTTCAAAACTTGTTAAATTATTTTCTTGCTTTGTTGAACTGTAACAATATTTGTAAAAATAGGCTAAATATTGGCTAAAATTTAGCAAATACACCGAACTATGAGTTTATTTGTGAAAATAAAGCCCAATACGCTGATCGTCGGGCACCTAGCTGGGGGGACGGCTGGAAGTTCGGTGCTCCCCATGCCAAACTTTTGTCCAATCCGGCGGTAATTCACCCCGGATTTGGCCGTCGGGAGGTGCTCTAATCAGTGGTGTCGCGAATGTAGTGAAGAACACGCTTGACGAGTAGCAAATGATTCGCCATGAGATCATGGATGTGAAAACAAATCCGCTGCACTTCATAAGAGATGTGTAACCAAGTAAAAGTGAGGTACTAAAAACCCCCAACAATGTTGCGATACTGAGTAGGATCTTCCACATGATCACTGGACTTGGATGAAATCTTGAAGGCCATGAAAACTGGAGTGGAGAGGGTCTTGGCTTGCAATATACCCGTTCCCTCAAGAAGCTCAAATGAATACATTTCCTAAGAGAGGAACAGAAAGTCTTTGTTGTGCTTGATCGAGATGCCTAGAAAATAGGTCACCCATGCCAATCATGCCGAGTTAGGATATTAAACTATCCAAAAAACTTGAAGAAGACATCATCAACAAACAGTATGAAAGAATGTGAGCTGTATCAGCCAATGAGGAACATTTCCTGGAAGGTGGCGATCGGCACCGCTTTACCTTGTAAACATGGAGCACTCCACCATGGCAATCCCATTCCAACTGGCTATGCTCGTGTCACGGTGGATGACGTAGTCGAAGGGTATGAGGACCTGGAGATTGACTATGCTACACCTGAAGGGGCTGTGAGACTTGGAGATGTCAAGCGCCAAATCATTCTATGGCAAAAGAAGGACATCAAGTTTCCAGGCTCGGTGCCAAGGCCACCGACCCCGAGGAATCACCCAACAAGTCCCCCCCCTCCGGTGGTGGTGGTGCACCTACACCTCCTTCACGTGGCCCCGCCCCCACCTCCGGTGGGTAAGCAGCCGCCGCCCCCCAGTCCACCTCCGGCGGGTACGCCGCCACCCAGTCCACCTCCGGCGAAGAAGCAGAAGCAGGGGGTTACGGAGGAAAGCAAGACAACCCCCTCCTGGCCTATTAACCCGGAGCCTTATGTACCTAAGACCACAAGGGTACCAATGCCATCGCTTAAGCCTCTCCTCCCGAGACCTTGGGAAGCTACTGTCGAGGAAAATGAGGCGGCCGCGGCTGCTCACCATGAGCAATGGAAGGTGGAAGTCAAGGCGAAAAAAGAGCCTGAGCCCAAGCCGGTGTATACTGAGTAGCAAAAGAAGTGGGCTAAGGATTTTCTGACGACACCGTCCCAAATCCAGCAGAATCTGCCAGACGACTATGGACGTGAATTTTGTAGGCAAGAATACTTATTGGAAAAAAGGCTTGGCGGAGAAGAAAGAAGCAAGTAAAAAATACGGGAAAGAAGTTTTCCAGCTCGGGGAACAGAAAAAACAATCGATCCCCCCGCTCATAGTGGAAGTCGGTCCTTCTGTTACGACGTCCTTCAGAGCCGATATGGATAAGGACATGGAATTATTGGACCCCACTATCCTAACAGCTGCTAGAGAACAGGAAATGACTGTAACGGCGGCCAAAGAAAGAGCGGCCGAGTTCGGTATGACTCTTCGTGTATTGTTAGCCCTTGAGGATGCGCCAATAAGTGAGGTAGCATTTTCATATGTGCCGAATGGGCCTCTCGTCGAGCCTGCGCAGGAAGCGGGTCTACCAACACAAATGCAAAATCTGCTACTCTGGTACAAGGATTTCATAAAAAATAAGACCAGCAAAGAATATATTTTTGCGGAAGTTAGAGAGGAGCATCACTTCAAACAGTACTCTGTACAAGTTCATATGAGTGAATTGTTCCAGTTGTTCAATATGCGCCAACAAATCTATCCTGAGTTGCTACGTTCTGTAAGTGATTTATTTCTATAATTAAATCTCTACCTCATCTCGTTCATTGCATGCACTATATTGTCCTAACTATATTCTTGTGTACGCTATTATGCAGAATGAAGCTTGGGGAATGCAAAAGAAGGAACATCCATGATGTTGGGTTCATTGACCCACATATCATTAATGGATATGTGTTAGAAAATCACCCCCAAGACGTGGAGAGAGACATGTACAAGTTTCTTACAAAGCAGGAACTCAAAAGTGAAATTATATTTCCTTACCATTTTGGGTGAGTGTTTCTGTCTTGTGCACATTCTCTTTTGTTTACTCCATGTTATGTATAATCGATGAGTTATGCATGACTGTTCATGTAACGTGTCCATAGGTTCCACTGGGTTCTGCTAATAATTCAATTTGACAACTCCAGAGTTGAAGTCATGGACTCTCTGAATATGGACCCAAAGCATTGGTCCGGCATAAGATTAATGCTGCAAAATTATTATTGTCAATCATTTGCGCACTATATCGGCCTCTTTCGTTCATTTCCTGATATCAACTAACTAATAACTCCCTTGTTCATTTAGTTTCTCTGCCCGGCCTGTAGGGTTTGGAAACGGTTCAAAGATAAAATATCTGGTAAATTCAAAGATCAGCTAACATTTAGAAGGTTAGCTAATGTGGATACTCAGCCACTGGGGACCAATCTATGTGGATACTATGTTTGTGAGTTCATCTGGGGACACACCTCTGAACAGAGGGCTCAGGATATCAACTTGCGGAAGAAGCTTAATCCAGAAGTTCGCTTCCGACCAATTCAAGAGGAACTAGCAGGATTTTTTATGAGGGGAGTCCTCCATCCTAAAGGAGAACACTATTACGAGGACGAAGAACTTCTAATGCCGTAAATTGTATATGGAAACTTGTTTGAAGTTGTATATGGTCACCCGAGATTGAATATTATATATTCCTCTTGAATTCTTCTTGTTTGAAATTTCAAACTTGTTTGAAATTGTATATTCATATGCATCAACGTGTAACGTGTATATACTAGCGTAGAATATGTGTACTGAAACTTCTTTGAAATTAAAATAAAGCACAAAATAAATATAAAAGAAGTGAAAACACAATAAAATAAAACCAGATTTAGGGGGGTTTAAACCCTAAACCTGCAGAGAACTTTAGTCACCAACCGGAACTAAAGGTTCTCCGCCCCGACGAACGCCTGCAGCCCACACGGATGGGCCTTTAGTCGCGGTTCGTAAGAAACCGCGACTAAAGGGGGGGGGGGCTTTAGTCTTGCATAATTAGTCCCGGTTGCGAATCCAGGACTAAAGCCCGTTACCAACTGGGACCGAAGCCCCTTTTTCTACCAGTGTATTCACATATATAGAGCGGGAGATAAGCACCGTATGAGCTGTGGAAAGGAAGAGTACCTTCTCTAAACCATCTGAAGGTGTGGGGGAGCCCTCCTGATACCAAAGTATTAAATCCAGATATTGCAAGGTTAGATACAAAAACAGTCAGCTGCCATTTCATTGGCTATCTTGAAAACTCAAAAGGTTATTGTTTCTACTGTCCAAACAAATAAACAAAGTTTGTAGAAATGAGACACACAGTCTTCTTAGAGGACGACATGATGAGTGGGAGCATGTAGCTCGGAAAATTGATCGTGAGGAGAAGAGGGTGCATGCACCTAATCCGATGACTCGGGAGCCATTTTTCGCACTACTTGTTGCACCTGCACCGATGATCCCTGTGGTTGTGGTACACGCGCCTGTTGTGACTCCACCCATGACAACGATGAGTGAAAATTTGAGCATGAAAGAGAGCAACAATAGCCACCTCCAGAAGTTGAGCCACAAGTTGAGGAACAGAATGCTCCAGAGCATGAGGCTCTTAGAAGGTCTACAAGAGTTAGAAAATCAGCCATTTCTACTGATTACAAAGTTTATAATATAGAAACATCTCATATGGAAGGTGATCCCGCTTCATATGTAGAAGCCATGAGAATCCCTAACTCATCAAAGTGGGTGGAGGCCGTGGAAGACGAAATGAAATCTATGAGTGCCAACGATGTTTGGGACATAGAAAATAATCCTAAAGGAGCCAAAGAACTAGGCTATGAATGGGCCTATAAAATCAAATATGACTCCAATGGGTCTATAAAAGGATTTACACAAAGAGAAGGGATAGATTACAATGCAACATTTTCTCCAGTCTCATGTAAGGATTCCTTCAGAATCATAATGGCACTAGTTCAACATTTTGATTTAGAGCTACATCAGATAGATGTAAAGACGGAATTTCTGAACGGTGATTTAGAAGAAAATGTCTACATGAAACAACCCAAGGGTTTTATCATGGAGGGCAAAGAAGATATGGGATGCCGCCTAAAGAAATCCATTCATGAATTAAAGCAAGTCTCCAGGCAGTGGTATCTAAAGTTCAATAAGACAATTAAGAGATTTGGATTTAAAGAAAATGACGAGGATAACTACGTTTATGCAAAGTTTTAAAATGGGAAATACATTTTCCTGATCTTCTATGAGGATGATATCTTGCTTGCCAACAATGATGTTAGTCTACTACAAGAGACAAAGAAATTCTTGTCCTCAAATTTTGATATGAAAAATCTTGATGAAGCAGCATATGTTTTGGGCATAGAAATTCACCGAGATAGGAATAATGGAGTATTAGGACTATCGCAAAAGGCTTATTTAGGAAAGATTCTAAGTAAGTATAATATGTATAAGTGCAGTGCCACACCTGCCCCTATAGTCAGGGGCGACAGTTTTGGGAAATTTCAATGTCCCAAGAACTAATACTAGCTCGATCAAATGAAAGTGGTTCCATATGCTTCGGCCATTGGAAGCCTATAGTATGCACAAGTGTGCACTCACCTGACTTAGCTTTTATTACCGAGGTACCCGGTAGATATCTAGAAAATCCAGGTATATAACACTGGAAAATGGTAAAGAAGACATTGTGTTATGTGAAACACACAAAAAACTGCATGCTAACATACAGAAGATCTGATTCCCTAGAAATAAGAGGGTATTTAAATGCATATTTTGCGGGAGATAAAGATGATAGAAAGTCCACATCTGGATATGTGTTTACTCTCGCAGGGGGAGCTATTTCGTGGAGAAGCTCCAAACAGTCAATAGTTGCATCGTCCATGGTGTATGCAGAATTTATAGCATGTTATGAAGCCACGAGACAGACATTATGGTTAAAGAAATTTATACTCAACTTGAAAGTAGTAGATTGTATTGACAAACTAGTAAATATGTACTGCGACAATCAGCCCGTACTATTTTATGCTCCCAACAACAAGTCGAGTAATGCTACGAAACCAATTGAGGTAAAGTATTATATTCTGAAACACAAATTCCAGGATCACACTATAAGTCTAGAGCATATAAGGACAAAGGATATACGCTTGCGGATCCGCTAATGAAAGGCTTGCCACCCAGTGTGTTCAAGGAACACTTAGCCGGCATGGGTTTAAAGGAAAGCCTTACCATTCCTGGATCATGATGTCAAGCTTCATGCACTAGCCAACCCAACCAAAAGTCCGAACTGATGGAAAGGGCTAGGCAATCCACTTATACATCTCAACACCCCTCCTCACGTGTGACCGGAAGAAGGGAAGAGGTCAACACAAGGAGACTCAGAGGTATATCTCAAGAGGCATATACGTGGACTCCGAGGAGGGCAACGGAGGGCAGCAGCAATTTTTAGGATAAATTGCAAAATCTAGGACTCGAACTCGAGACCCTGGGCTCTGATACCATGTCAAGCTTCATGCACTAGCCAACGCAACCAAAAGTTCGAACTGATGGAAAGGGCTAGGCAATCCACTTATACATCTCAACACATGAGAGGCCCAAAAGGAAAAAAAATGTTTCAAAATAGACAAGTATATTGTAGCTGTCTGATTCTATCGGCAATTGAGTTGTGACAATGAAACATGCTCTATGTACTGATCCGTGATGAAATGAGTAAAGTAAAAGTATAAAGTTAAAAGTATAATTGAGATCAAAGGGGAGAATGTTAGGTTGATCTCCACCACGTACGAGCGCTCGACGTGCCCTTTGACCCGCGCCCTGATCGGGGGCGCCCAATCAATCAATGGTTGGTGGGCACCTGTCGCCGCGCTATATAGAGAGCTGGGGGCCGGACGCACGAGTCACTAGGTTCCCCGTGCGTGCCAAACACGCCACCGATATTTTCCTTCCGATCGAGGGTTAGCGCGTGTTGTCGGGAAGTGCCACCGCCGTCACTACCTCACCCACGCCACCGCCGTCGCCACCATGTCGACGCCCTCAGGTTCTTCCTCCCAAGGAGGAGGTAACCCCTCTCAATCTCTCTCTCACACCCAGTACACGCACAGAGACGGTAGGTGATCTAGGTTTAACACACCTCACTAAAAAAAGCATGCAAAGCAAAGCCATGTCCCGTGGCTTGAAGATTTGTTCTGCACATCTGCATGAAAACTTTTGAAACAACGCTTCTGTGCGGATACCAAATGGATAAGACACCTAGTATGATTTAGGAGACAAAGGGCGTGTTTGTTAGCCTAGGTCACTAGAGAAAGACATTCTCAACCCATACAAGCTGACCTTATATAAGCTCAGGTGAGATTTTGCCACACGTTTGGTAGGTCGGGTGTGCTCACACGTGCTGAACAGAGATGGTGTTTGGTGAGGCAATCTGAGCTCAACAGAGCTGGTCCGGTTTTTTTACACAAAGAAACTCGAACAGAAAAATTAAAAGCAATCAGGTCCCTAGAAGCCAAAACAAAAAACAATTGGGTCCCTGAGAAACCGCCGCCGACGAGAGGAGCCACAAGTGCGAGGCGGTGGCGGGTGCTCGATGGGAGGCGGCGCGTGGTTGAGGCCGTGGCGGCACGAGGCCGACGTCGTGGAGGCCGGTCGAGGCCATGGCGGCGCGAAGCCGAGGCAGTGGCGGCCGGCCGGTCGGGGCAGTCTGCTTCTGCGACTGGGCCGGGGCTGGGAGGTGGGCGGGCGATCGACGACAAGGTGAGCGGCGGGAGGAGGCAAAGCTGGCCGGCTGATACGTCCATTTTGCATCACTATTTTATATCATAATTTGCTGTTATTCATTGATATATTTCATATTTAGAGATGATACTTATGTTATTTCATCTATTTTGCATGTTTCATGATCATTGGAGAATTATTCACCGGAGTCGGGATTCTGTTGGAAAAAGCACCGTCGGGACACCATATTACGAAGATCAACAATTGACGGAATTTATACGAAAAATCCTATTTTTCCAGAGACGAAGGGAGCCAAAGGAGGAGCGGGAGGAGCCACCATGGGCCCCCCATAGGCCGGCGCGGGCCGGCTGGCCGCGCCGCCTTGTGGGGGAGGGGCCCACGGCCCTCTCGCCGCCTCTCCTCGCGTACTTCTTCGCCCGAAAACCTAAGACACAGGGAGTGACGGAGGGTTGTGAGCCGCCTCTGCGGGCGGAAAAACACGAGAGAAAAGAGCTCGGCGGGCAGGAATCCGCCGGGGAAATTCCCTCCCGGAGGGAAATCGACGCCATCGCCATCGTCATCGAGCTGGACATCATCTCCATCATCATCGTCATCATCTTCACCATCTACACCGCCATCACCACCGCTGCATCTCGTCACCGCTGTAACGATTTGGGTTGGATCTTGATTGTTTGATAGGGAAACTCTCCCGGTGTTGATTACTACTTGTTATTGATGCTATTGAGTGAAACCTTTGAACCAAGGTTTATGTTCAGATTGTTATTCATCATCATATCACCTCCGATCATGTTCCACATGATGTCTCGTGAGTAGTTCGATTAGTTCTTGAGGACATGGGTGAAGTCTAAATGTTAGTAGTGAATTATTGTTGAGTACTATTCAATGTTATGATATTTAAGTTGTGGTGTTACTCTTCTAGTGGTGTCATGTGAACGTCGAATACATGATACTTCACCTTTATGGGCCTAGGGGAGTGCATCTTGTATTCGTTTGCTAATTGTGGGGTTGCGGTGTGAAACCTAAACCCCCGTTAGTATATCGGCAGGAGGGATAGCAGGATCTCGAGTTTAAGGTTTGTGGTTAGATTTATCTTAATTACTTTCTTGTATTTGCGGATGCTTGCAAGGGGTATAATCACAAGTATGTATTAGTCCTAGGAAGGGCGGTGCATTAGCATAGGTTCACCCACACAACACTTATCAAAACAATGAAGATTAATCACCGTATGAAGCGAAAGCACTAGACTAAAATCTCCGTGTGTCCTCAAGAACGTTTGGTCATTATAAGTAAACAAACCGGCTTGTCCTTTGTGCTAAAAAGGATTGGGCCACTCGCTGCAATTATTTCTCTCGCATTTTATTTACTTGTACTTTATTTATCTGCAATATCAAAACCCCTGAATACTTGTCTGTGAGCATTTACGGTGAATCCTTCATCGCTGCTTGTCAACACCTTCTGCTCCTCGTTGGGTTCGACACTCTTATTTATCGAAAGTACTACGATACACCCCTATACTTGTGGGTCATCAAGACTATTTTAAGGCGCCGTTGCCGGGGAGTGAAGCGCTATTGGTAAGTGGAATTGGTAAGGAAACTTTTACTGTACGTGCTGATTTTGTTTCTGCTTTGCTATAAGTCATTATGGAGAGATCCTCCCTTGAATTTCTATTTGGGAAATCTACTACTACTGCAACGATAGTGTATGAGGCGCCAGGTGAGGAAGTAATACCATATAAAATACCTATGAAAATTATTGAACGTGTTGTGGATAACCGCTATGAAGGGGATGGAACTGTGCATCCTGGGGATCATTTACTGTTTTTACATGAATTATGCGAGTTATTCAAATGTGCGAGTATTTCAATGGATGAAGTCGGAAGAAATTATTTTTATGTCGCTATCGGTAAAGCGGCGCATTGGTATAAACTGCTGAAGGATGGGCATTCTCTTGATTGGAAGGATATTGTGCCTGTATTTTACTCTAAATTCTATCCTCCAAGTGAAATTCACAAAGACCGCAACCGTATATATAATTTTTGGCCTCATGATGGAGAGAGTATTGCCCAAGCGTGGGGAGATTGAAGTCTTTAATGCTCAAATGCCCCATTCATGAGCTTCTGGTAATATTATTATTGATAATTTCTATGCAAGACTTTTTTCAAGATAAAACCTTCTTTGGATACTTCTTGTTCTAGATCATTCACGCAATAAAGAAGAGTTTAAATGGGACCTTCTTGATCGAATCCAAGAAAATACTGAAGGATGGGAGAACGACAAAGGTAGAGTGTCGTATAAATTATAATTATGAATGCATTGAAACTTTTATGGATCCTGATGAATATCGTAATATGAGTGCTACATATGGTCTTGACTCTCAAGTTGTTGCAAATATTTATAAAGCCTTTGCCTCTCATTTTGAATTGCCTAGGAAGAATTTTGATAAGTATCATGAACCATATAAAGATAAAGTTGATTCACCTAAAGGTAAATGTATTGAAATTAAAACTGTTGATCATGTTCTTCCGAAGCTTATATTGAAAAAACTCCTTTCCTGCTAAAATGAAGGAGTATTCTGTTATAACTAGTGTAGTTAATAAAAGTGCAAAGAAACCCATAGAACCTGAAGAACAAATAAAAGTTGAACCTTTTGTTGCAATAGTTAAAGATCTTGTTATTGAAAATGTGGAAGATGGTCATATTATTTTTTGTGAAGATGCTTCTAATATTGTTTCGCATCCTAATAAGTCTATGAAAGCCAGTGTTCCTGTGCTCTCTATTCGAATTGGTGATCATTGCTATTATGGTTTATGCGACATTGGTGCAAGTATTAGTGCCATTCCTTATGAGCTCTACACGGAAATTATGCATGAAATTGGTTCTTGTGAACTTGAAGATATTGATGTGGTTATTTGGCTAGCTAATAGAGATACTATCTCTCCCATTGGTATTGTTCGAGATGTTGAAGTTCTATGTGGTAAGATTAAATATCCTGCTGACTTTTTGGTACTTGGTTCTGTTGCTAGTAAGTTTTGTCCTATTATTTTTGGTAGACCTTTTCTAAATACATGTGGAGCTATTATAGATTGCAAGAAAGAGAAAATTGTTACTAAATTTGCTGGTGAATCTGATGAGTTTAACTTCTCTAAATTTGCCAAAACTCCTTATAAAGCTGATTTGCCTAATGAAGATTTTAGAGTTGAACAATGTGCATCTATTGCTCTTGCTCCTAGTAATCCTCTGCAGCAACATTTGGAGAATAGTGAGAGTGAAGTTTTTAGGGAAGAAAGGGATGAGCTTGATGAAATTTTCCTTCGTCAACCTATTCTTAAACATGACTTACCGGTTGAAGATTTAGGTGTAACACCACCACCAAAGGAAGATCCTGTATTTGATTTGAAACCATTACCTGATAATCTTAAGTATGCTTATATTGATGAGAAGAAAACATATCCTGTTATTATTAGTGCTAAGCTTTCAGATATTGAGGAAGAAAGATTATTGGAAATATTGAAGAAGCACCGAGAGCTATTGGCTATACTCTTGATGATTTGAAGGGGATTTCTCCTGCTATTTGCCAACATGCTATTAATATAGAAGATGGTGCAAAACCTGTTGTTGAACATCAGCGTCGTCTAATTCCCAAGATGAAGGATGTGGTAAGAAATGAGGTATTAAAACTCCTTGAAGCAGGTATTATATATCCTATTGTTGATAGTAGATGGGTTAGTCCTGTGCATTGTGTTCCTAAAAAGGAGGTATAACTGTTGTGCCTAATGATAATGATGAGCTTATTCCTCAAAGAGTAGTTGTAGGGTATAGAATGTGCATTGATTTTAGAAAAGTTAATAAAGTTACTAAGAAAGATCATTACCCTTTACCTTTTATTGATCAAATGTTAGAGAGGTTGTCTAAAAATACTCATTTCTGTTTTCTTGATGGATATTCTGGGTTTTCACAAATTGTTGTTAGAGCTAAAGATCAAGAGAAAACCACTTTCACTTGTCCCTATGGAACTTATGCTTATAGGCGTATGCCTTTTGGTTTATGTAATGCTCCTGCTACTTTTCAAAGATGCATGTCTGCTATTTTTCATGGCTTTTGTGAAAAGATTGTTGAGGTATTCATGGACGATTTTTCTCGGGAATTTTTTGATAATTGCTTGAAACCTTGATAAAGTTTTGCAGAGATGTGAAGAAACTAACCTTGTTCTTAATTGGGAGAAATGTCACTTTATGGTTAATGAAGGAATTGTATTGGGACATAAAATTTAAAGAGGTATTGAAGTTGATAGAGCTAAAGTTGAAGCAATTGAGAAGATGCCCTATCCTAGGGATGTTAAAGGTATTCGTAGTATTCTTGGTCATGCTGGTTTTTATAGGAGGTTTATTAAAGATTTCTCTAAAATTTCAAAGCCTCTTACTAATCTTCTTCAAAAAGATGTACCTTTCGTTTTGATGATGATTGTAAGGAAGCTTTGAAACTCTAAAGAAAGCCTTAACAACTGCTCCTATAGTTGAACCGATTGGAACTTACCTTTTGAAATTATGTGTGATGCTAGTGATTTTGCTGTAGGTGTTGTCCTTGGACAGCGAGTAGATAAAAAATTAAATGTTATTCATTATGCTAGTAAAACTCTAGATGCTGCTCAAAGAAATTATGCTACAACTGAGAAAGAATTATTAGCCGTAGTTTTTTGCATGTGACAAGTTTAGACCCTATATTGTTGATTCAAAAGTCACAATTCATACTGATCATGCTGCAATTAGGTACCTTATGGAAAAGAAAGATGCTAAGCCAAGGCTTATTAGATGGGTGCTTCTTTTGCAAGAATTTGATTTACATATTGTAGATAGGAAAGGTGCCGATAATCTTGTTGCTGATAATTTGTCTAGATTGGAAAATATTACTTATGATCCTGTTCCTGTTAATGATAGTTTTCCAAATGAACAATTGGCTGTAATAAAGGTGAGCTCGCGAGAGAGCCCTTTATGCTGATTATGCTAACTTTATTGTTTCAAGTATTTGCCTCCAACCTTTTCAGGAGGAATTCTTTTATGATTTGAGGCATTATTTTTGGGATGACCCACACCTATATAAAGAAGGAGTGGATGGTATTATGCGAAGATGTGTCCCGAATATGAACAACAAGAGATATTGAGTAAATGCCATGGTAGTGTTTATGGAGGACATCACGGAGATAGAACCGCACAAAAGGTTCTACAATCAGGTTTTTATTGGCCAACACTTTTCAAAGATGCAAGGAAGTTTATCTTATCTCGTGATGAATGTCAAAGAGTTGGTAATATCTCTAGACGCAATGAAATGCCTATGAATTATACTCTTGTTATTGAACCATTTGATTGTTGGGATTTGACTTCATGGGTCCTTTCCCTTCTAGAAGGTAACACTCATATACTTGTTGCTGTTGATTATGTTACTAAATGGGTAGAAGTTATACCTACAAAAAGTGCTGATGGTGAGACCTCTATAAAAATGCTTGTAGATGTTATATTTCCTAGATTTGGAGTACCTAGATATATTATGACTGATGGAGGTTCTCATTTTATTCATGGTGGTTTTAGAAAGACTCTTGCCAAATATGGTATTAATCATAGAATTGCTTCAGCTTATCATCCTCAAAATAGTGGGCAAGTAGAATTATCAAATAGAGAAATTAAAGCTATCTTGGGAAAGACTGTTAATAAATCTAGAAAGAATTGGGCTAGTAAGTTAAAGGAAGCATTGTGGGCTTATAGAACTGCTTATAAAAATCCTATGGGAATGTCTCCTTATAAAATGGTTTATGGAAAGGCTTGTCATTTACCTTTAGAACTACAACAAAGAGCTTATTGGGCTGTAAGAGAACTTAATAAAGATTTTAAACTTGCCGGTAAGAAGAGGTTGCTACAATTGAGTTCTTTAGATGAATGGAGAAATGAAGCTTATGAAAATGCTAAACTTTTTTAAGGGAAAAATTTAAGAAGTGGCATGATAGAAGAATTATTAAAAGAGAATTTAATGTTGGAGATAAAGTCCTATTGTATCGGTCTCGTCTCAGATTTTTTGCAGGGAAATTACTCTCAAAATGGGAAGGACCATATGTTATTGAGGAGGTATATCGTTCAGGAGCAATAAAAATTAGCTCTTTGGAAGGTAACGCCACACAAGTAGTGAATGGACAAAGACTCAAGCATTATATTTCTGGAGATTCTTATAATGAAGATATTGATATTATCCAAGTGATAACTCCGGAAGCTTTCATCAAAGATCAAATTGATTCTGCAGAGTCCGACTTTGAATAGGTAACAGTTTTAATAATAAAAAGTCCGCGTTTAGCTTTCCAACAATTTTCTGCTGTTTTGGAAAATATGAAAAATTACGGATCGAAACGGAGTGGAAGAGACGCGCGAGGGCCCGTCACCATAGGCCGGCTCGGGCCCCCTGGCCGCGCCGCCCTATGGGGACAGCCCCTCGGCGTCCCGTTTCCACTCGTTTCGGCTGGAACCTTCCTTTTGTCGTAAAAATATTTGCTATATAATCCCCGGACCCCTAGAGGTCCGTATATCGGTTTCTCGTCGAGTTTTGTTTCGAGCTGTTTTCTGCCAGATATTGTTTTCAGATCTAGAGCCACCATGTCTTCGTCGGAGCCTCCGAAGGACAACTTCTTTGAGAATGTCGTCAACCCGTACATAAGCGAGTTGAAGATGCATCCCAAGGAGTTGCTGCTCGTGGATGGAGAGTTGCGGATAGAAGATGTTCGTGGACCTAAGGGAGAAGCTTGGAGGACGGGATGGAGAAACTAGAACAAGAGGTCTTCACCTACAAGAAGATGGCTGAGCGTGAAGTGGACATCTTCCACGAGTTGTGTCCGAGCTCATTGGTGAACACGAGAAGGAGCAAAGCTATGGAGCGATATCCTCTCACTTCACAACACCACCAACCAACTTCAGCGCAGCACTTTATGATGCTTGGAATCAAAACGTGAGTATGAAAACAGGTTTAAACGCATTAGCGATGCTGCTAGTTTCATGATTCCCGAGACCAAGACATCGTTTGTTGATGGAGAGCCTCTTCCCTGGAAGTCTAAGGACGAGAAGAATCCACCATCGCCACCGAAGGAGTAATCCATCATCGGTATTGGCATCCCCTTGGTTAGTTCCAAGCTTGGGGGAGTGCCGTGGTATCACATCATCACTACCTTTATCTTTTACTATCAAGTAGTGTCATATCATGAGTAGGGAAGTTATAATATGGAATAGTTTGCAATGTGGAAGTATCTCTCTTAGTTGGTTGTCTATGTATCCGTTGGTGTGAGTTATCGTTATGGAATATTAATGAGAAGTCTTGTCATTTACTTTTTGCACACCTTATTTTAGTTTGCAATCTCTATTATATGATCACTCTTGACATTAGTATTGATATCACTTTGGGAGCATCAAGTAAATCTATTTGGTTTTGGCAAACTTAGCATTGGTCAATAGCAACAACATCTTTATGTTTAAATAGAAGAGAGAAATACATGTAGATATATTGCTCTATTATCTTTATGCTAATGAGTTTAGTATTCTAAAGTTAAAATTGCTTGTGCTTATGAGAAAGATGCATGATCGTTTCTATCACATGTATATTTGTTTGTTTCCTTCAACCTTTATGCTTGCTATCAAACCTTGCTAGCCAAAGACCTGTATTGAGAGGGAATGCTTCTCATACATCCATAACCTTAGACCAAACCCATGCCATTTGTGTCCACCATATCTACCTACTATGTGGTATTTTGCGCCACTCCAAGTAAATACTTCATGTGCTACCTTTAAATAATTCAAACTATATTATCTTTATTTGTGTCAATGTTTTATAGCTCATGAGGAAGTATGTGGTGTTTTATCTTTCAATCTTGTTGGGCGAACTTTCACCAATGGACTAGGGGCACATCCGCTTATCCAATAATTTTGCAATAAGAGCTGGCAACGGGGTTCCCAGCCCCAATTAATAACTTTCATTAATAATTCTCTTCACATGTTTTGCCCTAATTTATCAGTAAGCAACTTAATTTTGGAATAGACACTCCTCCATGGTATGTGAATGTTGGAAGGCACCCGAGGATTCGGTTAGCCATGGATTGAGAAAGCCAAGGTTGGGGGAGTGTCATCCATAATAAAACTAAAATACATGTGTAAACAAAAGAGAAGGGGGATGATCTACCTTGCTGGTAGAGATGTCGTCCCTCATGGGAGCCGCTCTTGGAAGGTTCGTTTGGCAAGGGGGTTAGAGTGCCCGCTACCATTCGTTGACAACAACAAACACCACCCAAAATCTTACTTTTATGCTCTTTATATGATTTCAAAACTTGAAAAGCTCTAGCACATGATTTAATCCCTGCTTCCCTCTGCGAAGGGCCTATCTTTTACTTTTATGTTGAGTCGGTAAACCTATTTCCCTCTATCTCAAGCAAGCAATTGAGTTGTTGTGAACCAACCATTTATGCTATGATTCAGTTAATCATGTCTTTTATACTTTCTTGTTTAGTACAAATTTTATCTGAATGATGACTTTGAAAGTTATCAATGATTATGAGGAGATTGTTCTGATTGAGAATGAAAGCCCTGCTATATAAATTCTAATATGAAAGCCTTGCTTATTAAATAAGAGCAATCCGTTAGTAGTTCTCTGACCAAGAACAAAGTTTGCCATAACCATTTATGATTTCCTATGCACCCTTACTTGTGATTTCTCTTTACTTATTTCAAGTTGAGTTATATGAAGAGAATGTGTATTAGAATATCTTGTGTGAATCAATATGATGCTTCTTGTCCGTATTTTATTTATCGACTCTTCACTCCATAAACATGTGGTCTTGTTTATCGAGCTCAGTTTCGCTTGGGGACAAGCGAGGTCTAAGCTTGGGGGAGTTGATACGTCCATTTTGCATCACTATTTTATATAATAATTTGCTGTTATTCATTGATATATTTCATATTTAGAGATGATACTTATGTTATTTCATCTATTTTGCATGTTTCGTGATCATTGGAGAATTATTCACCGGAGCCAGGATTCTGCTGGAAAAAGCACCATCAGGACACCATATTTCTGAAGATCAACAATTGACGGAATTTATACGGAAAATCCTATTTTCCAGAGACGAAGGGAGCCAAAAGGAGGAGCCGGGAGGAGCCACCATGGCCCCCCATAGGCCGGCGCGGGCCGGGCTGGCCGCGCCGCCTTGTGGGGAGGGGCCCACCCTCGGCCGCCTCTCCTTCGCGTACTTCTTCGCCCCGAAAACCTAAGACACGGGAGTGACGGAGAATGGAGCCGCCTGCGGGCGGAAAAACCCATAGAGAAAAGAGCTCGGCGGGCGGGGAATCCGCGGGAAATTCCCTCCGGAGGGAATCGACGCCATCGCCATCGTCATCGAGTGGACATCATCTCCATCATCATCGTCATCATCTTCACCATCTACACCGCCATCACCACCGCTGCATCTCGTCACCGCTGTAACGATTTGGGTTGGATCTTGATTGTTTGATAGGGGAAACTCTCCCGGTGTTGATTACTACTTGTTATTGATGCTATTGAGTGAAACCTTTGAACCAAGGTTTATGCTCAGATTGTTATTCATCATCATATCACCTCTGATCATGTTCCACATGATGTCTTGTGAGTAGTTCGATTAGTTCTTGAGGACATGGGTGAAGTCTAAATGTTAGTAGTGAATTATTGTTGAGTAGTATTCAATGTTATGATATTTAAGTTGTGGTGTTACTCTTCTAGTGGTGTCATGTGAACGTCGACTACATGATACTTCACCTTTATGGGCCTAGGGAGTGCATCTTGTATTCGTTTGCTAATTGTGGGGTTGCCGGAGTGAACCTAAACCCCGTTAGTATATCGGTGCAGGAGGGATAGCAGGATCTCGAGTTTAAGGTGTGTTTAGATTTATCTTAATTACTTTCTTGTATTTGCGGATGCTTGCAAGGGTATAATCACAAGTATGTATTAGTCCTAGGAAGGGCGGTGCATTAGCATAGGTTCACCCACACAACACTTATCAAAACAATGAAGATTAATCCGTATGAAGCGAAAGCACTAGACTAAAATCCCCGTGTGTCCTCAAGAACGTTTGGTCATTATAAGTAAACAAACCGGCTTGTCCTTTGTGCTAAAAAGGATTGGGCCACTCGCTGCAATTATTTCTCTCGCATTTTATTTACTTGTACTTTATTTATCTGCAATATCAAAACCCCTGAATACTTGTCTGTGAGCATTTACAGTGAATCCTTCATCGAAACTGCTTGTCAACACCTTCTGCTCCTCGTTGGGTTCGACACTCTTATTTATCGAAAGTACTACGATACACCCCCTATACTTGTGGGTCATCACCGGCCGAGGTAGTGGCGGTCGGTGCAGGGATGAGAGAGAGAGGATTTGAACGAAAATGAGATGTGGGGTGGGGGTCTGGGGGGTGCCGCGGGCCACGCACCCATGCTATAGTTCTTTGCGGGATGCGTTCAACCGGGATGAGGTGAGAAGCTCGATTCGGGCTTCGCAACCGGGCAGGGGTAAAGACCGTTTTTCGTATGAGGTGGGCACTGCCCAGATACGCTGACCCAACCTAACAAACACTGGATGGCTCAAAATTCTCGATTAGGAGGAGATTTTCTGGGTAGACCCATGATACGTCTCCAACGTATCTAAAATTTCTTATGTTCCATGCTAGTTTTATGACAATATCTACATGTTTTGTTCACACTTTATGATGTTTTGATGCATTTTCCGGAACTAACCTATTAACAAGATATCGAAGTGTCAGTTCCTATTTTCTGCTGTTTTTGGTTTCAGAAATCCTACAAAGGAAATATTCTCGGAATTGGACGAAATCAACGCCCACGATCTTATATTTCACGGAAGCTTCCAGGAGCCGGAGAGGGACCGGAGGGGAACCCAGGGGGCCCACCCCAGCGGCGCGGCCGGAACCTGGGCGCCGCCTATGGGGCCACCCAGCTCCTCCGGCGCCCTTCCGCCTAT
Organism: Lolium multiflorum; assembly: GCA_030979885.1. Classification (NCBI taxonomy): domain Eukaryota; kingdom Viridiplantae; phylum Streptophyta; class Magnoliopsida; order Poales; family Poaceae; genus Lolium; species Lolium multiflorum. The sequence continues at coordinate 127,495,465 of CM061747.1, read as the reverse complement.
AAAGTCTTCCAGGGGCAAAAACCCTAGAAACATAAGCCACGATACGAGAAAAGTTCCAGAGCCGCCGCCATCGCAAAGCCAAGATTCGGGGGACAGAAGTCTTTGTTCCGGCATGCCGCCGGAGGGGTGCCCGGAAGGCATCTCCATCGACACCACCGCCATCTCCATCGACGCTGCTGTCTCCCATGATGAGGAGGGAGTAGTTCTCCCTCGAGGCTAAAGGCTCTACCGGTAGCTATGTGGTTAATCTCTCTCATGTACCTCAATACAATGATCTCATGAATTGCCTTGCATGATTGAGATCCATATGATGAGTTTTGTATCACTATTAGTCTATGTGTTACTATAGTGATGTTATTAAAGTAGTCTATTCCTCCTTCATGATTTAATGGTAACAGTGTGTGCATCATGTAGTACTTGGCATAGGTTATGATTGTAATCTCTTGTAGATTATGGAGTTGACTATTACTACGATAGTATTGATGTGATCTATTCTCCTTTCATAGTGTAATGGTGACATTGTGTATGCTATGTTAGTACTCGGTCTAAATTGCAAAGATCTATTATGCTCTAAAGGTTACTTAAATATGAATGCCGAATGTTGTGGAGCTTGTTAACTCTGGCTTGAGGGAGCTCTTGTAGCGCTACACAATGAATGGTGTTTGTTATCCAACGAGAGAGTGTATGTAGCACAAGTGAGAAGAAGTTATTTATTTATTATATGATCAATGTTGAGAGTGTCCAGTAGTGAAAGTATGATCCTTATGCCTTGTTTCCAAATACTGCAAACATCGCTTGTTCTTGTTTTACTACATCTTTACTTCCTAATATTACCACCATCTATACCACATGTGTTTTACCATCTCTTCGCCAAACTAGTGCACATATACATCTGACAAGTGTATTAGGTGTGTTGGGGACCAGACTTCTTGTATCTTAATTGCGGGTTGCTTGAGAGTTATCTTTGGCCTCCTCCTCCCGAGTTCGATAAACCTTTGGTGATTCACTTAAAAACTTCTGTGTTATGACCCTCTCTTCTTGGAGGCCCAACACTATCTACAAGAATAGAAGCACACATAGACATCAACCCGACCTACCAAACACACTCAAAAACACTCGAGACAAAGATCCTACAAGAGACATCTCTCGTGCCTCCGGATTCCTGCACCGACTTGTTGTGTACCCAATCGGCAAAGTCAAATGCAGTAATAAGTTAAGAAAGACAAATAATCATTTAGTAGTGGTTAAACGACATTTAATAACCAGGCCCTACCATCACAAGCATCCGATTCCATTGTCCAGTACACAGCTGAGCTCCGAGCACGTAGTTTCCTACATCACTTCTCTGTTCTTCTAGTGATCTTGTCCCATTCAGCTGACCGGCATCATACTACCACTAAAATTCAGAAACATTTGTTCGCTCCAAAAAAATCCAGAGCAGGAAGATCTAGCCGTCAAAGCGAAAAAGAAAAGGAACAGTAGTATTGTATTATCATTTATTCAGAGAACACAAACACGTTTCCTGTGCCTTTTGTGAAAACTCGCGCGCACGATCGCAGCAGATAGGCCGGATTCAGGTCGCGGCGACCGACGATTTTGGCCGACAGATTGCCCAAACAGACGACCGGAATGGAATAACAAGTACCGCCATGTCCGGTTGTTGCACGCATGGGATTTCCCATGACAAATTCCTTCACACGGATGGACGAACTATCACCCCAGAATCTCACGCAAACAATTTTCTGTAGGCCGGAAAAGGCACACATACATAGTATTTTTTTTTTTTTGCGAATTAACAGCTTTTATTACTCACTTATCAAGGTTACAATCACACTGCAAGGTAGCTAGTAAGAATTCTGGGGTATAATTCAACCATAGGCATCTTCTCCTGTCAGCTTAAGCACGCTTAGCACAAAGATGAGTTTTTTTTTAACAACTCAGAACGTTTCGCCGCTGCCCTCTCCCGCGAGCAGCAGGACGAACCCTAGCCCCCCCACCCCCCAGCGGCTAGCTCCCTCCTCCCTCCCTCCCTCCCTCGCCGCTGCTAGAGGGCGTCGTCGGGCAAAGCCCCGGGGCGTCAGCGGCACCATGGACTCTTCTCCTCCTCACGTGGCGGTGGCGGCACAGTTGGCGGGGACGTCAGGCTCGGCGCGGGACACGACAAGGCGGTGGCTCGTCCACGGCGTGGAGGCTGCGTTTATCCGGCGAGGTGTCAGTGCGCTGGCTGGCGCGGCCCTGCGCCGGTGCGGCCATGGCCAGGAGATGGCGGCTACGGGCCCAGATCAGGGTTTGCGGGCCTAGGTTTGGACCTCATCTAGGTTGTCTGGGTATGGGTAGGTCTGATGAGGGTGGCTTGCTAGGGTGCAGGCTGAGCTTCGCGTGTGTACAGGTTGGGATGCCGGTGTCGTCGCCGGCAGGGCCGAACCGCTCCTGTGTGCCCTGTATGTATAGGGACCGAGTTTGCTCTCCCGGGTATGCTCCTGCTCGTGAGAGTTGGGTTCCTTGGCTGGTAGGGTAATGCTTTAGTGGTGCGGTGGCAGTGCGCCGCCATATGTACGATTCCCTTCAGCCCGGTTTGACTACCGTGGGGTTCGGTGTGTCTCGGTTTTTGCTCCGGCAAGACTGGCAGGTTCCACCCGGTTTAGGGACGCTAGCTAACTTGATGGTGTGTGCGAAAGCACCGCAAGGATTCAGCCAATGCCGGCGACAACGATGTTTTGGGACGTTGTTTACCTTGTTGGAGGCGTAACCATCTCACCATCATGTTGCTGGTTGCCTGCCCGTAGGCATTGTCTGCTGCATTACTGACTTGCGAGTTCTCCAAGTTACTCCTCGGAACCCCTACCCTTGATGCCTTGTGTCAAGATGTGACCGGTTCATATAAACGGTGCTCTTCCGCTTTTGCGTGGCCGCTCTCGAGCTTAGGGTGGCTGTCGGAGTTGGTGCCGTCGCAAGGGGGACACCGGTGTTCTTCACCAGCTGGTGGTGGTCCTCATGACAGGTGCAAAAATAGTCTTTCCCTGAAGGTGGGTGGTGAAGCTACCGCGAAAGCATTGCACGGTCTCGTGCTGAAAACGGCGACGCTTGTGAGCGCCGCTTCCCTTCCCGGAGGTGTTGTTGTGAAGCTTCCTCCCTTTGAACTCTGGAGGTTCGTCTGCTCACTAGCGCAGTTAGGTAGTTCCTCGGTGGTTGGTGGTCTTCTGTGAGCCATTTCGGTCCATCTGGTGCATTTCCGTGGAGCGGCGTCTTGGTGCTGGATGGGGTCAGTGAAGTCGCCGGTGTACAGCTGTAGTCTCGGGCGCCATGTTGAAACTTGTAGTTCGTTCTGCATGTTCTCTACTTTTTTAGGCTTTAGCTCTGCATCCAGTACTTGTATCTCTAGCTGGTAACCCTAGCTTTTTTTTTTCCTTTCTGTTGTTGTTATCGTTGTACTCCTGGCCGGTTGATGGCTTTGTTAATTCGTGGCCTTCTGTTCAAAAAAAAAAAGAGATGAGGTATTTTATTTCGAACATACTTCAGATGCACGTACAGTTTCGTCAGGTTTCAACGTTGCTGTCCCAATCAGCAACCAGATACTGCAACCACTCTTTTCTTCGATATATCCATATATGTAGAGTGGCCCATATGTGCCATTTTTATTGCGATCTTGTTTGCTCGGTGCAAGCTGCTAGCTATAGAACTTAATTAGAAGAACGCAGTCTTGTCCATTCCGATGCGATGTCCATCGTCCATAGCTTAGCTCCTCGCACGTAGCTTCCAATCACACTGAAGACGCCCCAGAAAACGAAATAGGCCATCCATATCCATTGCACCAGACCTGAAATCTGCACGTACGGCAAGTAAAGACGGACGCCGCATCAATCGACGATTCGATCGTCGCGCATGAATAAAATCGGCTAATCATATGTATTCAATTCGTAGCCGCGCGCACGCACGGGTTAGGAGTAGGGTTCTTGTCTAATTTGATTTGTACTGTAGACCACTAAGCGCACCATTACACCTCTTTTTGTCTTTAGGCGTCTGAAGAAACCTGAACGGGCCCTGAAGCTTCTTGCTCGCTTCGCGTCCTCGTTCAGCCACGTCATCGCGTCGCTTAACTGAACTTCTGAATACATAATATAATCTAATTTTGATTACGCGATCTTTGTTAGAGACGATTTTGCGACTAAAAATTAGCCGGTCCTGTTCATGACTGATTGCGTTGGGTCGACAGTGCGATTATCTTTCGGAGATGTGATGGAATTAATCGGGAGGTGCCATCAGCTGCGTTTACTGCACACTGTAGTGCGTTGTTGTTAATTTGGACAGGGGAGCTAATTTCGCCCATCGAGTGGACGTCGTGTTAGGGCGTCGTCTTCTACGTCGGTCCCTAGCACGCTGCACCTGTACAATACTGAATAGTGAATACTCGACCGGTCGATCCACGATGATCGCCACGACGATACTTTTTTTTACGGTTCTGAAGATGACCTACGATCAGCCAGCTAGTCGGTTTCTCTATCACGAAGCAACGATTCATCAACTGATACGATGGAGATGGGTCATGCTTCCTTGCTTGGTGGCCGTGAAAACTGAGACGTCAATAGTAAGAAGGAAAGAAACAACTGAGTCTGAGTGATTGGCGATCCAGATGTTTTCTGATCGCATGGAATTGAAAGTATCGCTTGCTTGGACCTGCTGATTATCACTCCGTGGAAGCGAAGCTTGCACTTTACGTTCATTGTCAACAATTAGCAGCAGTAGCAGATTTCCCGCATTTAAATCGTTTCACCGAGCTTTCTCCATCAGCCATTACCATTGACGTGGTAACAGGCAGTATCATTGCATTATAACTACGAGCCTAAGCTAAATTAAACGCAAACGAACTGACGTGTAAGTCTCAACTCCATATACCTCCTAGAATCCTAGTAGCTAGCAGAAACGGAGAGCTAGCAGTGGAGCGCAAGATAGCAGTATATTTTATGGCACGTGACGCACACGGTGCGATTTGGCGTCAAACTCACCGGTCACCGGACGGGGACTTGCAATCTTTCTCCCGCCGTTGCTTTCGGCGTTAACCTTCGACATTTTGGCACCATCTCATCGGTCGCTGTTTCTTGACAGCAATCACTTACCAGAACCAAGTGGAGTAACCTCCTGAAAAGGCCTCACTGATCACGGAGTAAATTACAGTAAAATGCTGCCAGCTAAGAGTATCTCTAACTGAGCTCCTAAATATTAGAGGACAAAACGGTGCACTGTTCATCGATGAGAAAAAATATGCTCCTCTAAACTTGGGCTCCTGAAATCGATCTCCTAAACCTAAACTTCTATATTTGAATCTTTTACTAGATATTTCATCAAACACATTGTAATCGAACGAAAAAACACAAGATTCAAGCCACCTAGCCGTCGAGGCCATCGAGCCAGGTGTTGAAGGAGTCGTCGGAGTCATCGCTGTCTCAGAGGTCGATAACGCCCTGCGCCAGTGCGGAGTAAGACGCCACCGTCGCGGAGGAAGACAAGGCCGCCATTGAAGAAGAAGGTCCCACACTACTAGAAAAAAGTTTACCACTAGCGCACCATGGTGCGCCGCTGCTATCACGCTACTGCTAAATGTTAGTGCGCCACTGACCCTACCAGTGGAGCATCGCCCAGTGCGCCACTGCTACATTTTTGGTGTGCCACTGCTACAGTTTTGAAATTTTGAAATTTTCTTTCTTTTTTTCTTTTTTGGAGCGCTGCTATATTTATGGTGCGTCAATGTTAACTCTGCTTGGTGCGCCACTACTAATCTTTAGGGTGCGCCAGTAGTAAAATTTTGAAATCTGAATCTAGATCCAGATCCACATCTATCTAGATCTAGCACCATGTTTTCTCGGTTTTTTTTCTCTTTTTTTCCTTTTTTTTGTTTTCCAAATTATTTCTCCCGTTCATGAGTAGCACTACTTTTTTTCTCGTTTCGCTTTCCCAATTAGAGAGGTTGGAGGACGGAGAAGAGAGGGAGGAGAGGATTGAGAGTAAATAGGATGGTGAGGAGAGAAGAGGATGGAGAATGGAGGAGAAGTGGGAGAGGAGAGGATGCTGGAGAGGAGGAAGGGGCGCCGGAGTGGAAGAGAGGAAGAGAGGAAGGAGGAGAGGAAGCGGAAGAGGATGGACGAGAGGAGGAGGAGAGGAGGAGAGGATGAAGGAGAGGAGGAGGAGGAGAGAAAGAGGAGAGGACAGAGTAGGAGAGAAATCTGTGGAGCAGGGAAGAGGGATGTGGATAAGATGAGAGTGGGGTAGGTGGTGGACGGTTAGTTTAAATTTTGATGGAGGGAAAGTTAGGCGCGCCACTGCTACTTTGTTTTTTTAAAGTTTTTCATCAAAATCTTAAAGCTGAAAAAAGTCATGATTCCCCAAAACGCACGAAGCCCGTTGAAATCAGATGTAAAATTTCGTGTAGATACATTTTTATATAAAAAAACGTTTTCATCGGAGGTTGTACGCAACGAGAAAAGCTGCAAAAAAATGTCGAAATTCATTTTTTTAATTTTCTCTTGCAACTAGATGACATAACACATGGACATCTTGAAGGATTTTATTTTTTAAATGTCTTTTCATTTTATTTTTTGAAAACTAGAAAGGCGATCCAGGTTGGTGTGGGAATGTTTGGGCAGCCACTGCTAGTGGCGTTCACTGGTGTTCTACTCTATGATTTTAGACACTCAGGTCCCGTCCTGCCGCTTCCACACGCCGTGCTACTGGCGGTCCGGTGCCACCGGCGGTGGGAGGTCGGGAGAGCTAGATCTATAGCCTCGAGGCGTGTCGCGGCCTCGAAAGGCGCTGCGGATAGGCGGCGGCGACCGGCGGCGGGATCGAACCATCTCTGGCGAGTTTCGGTGGGAGGAGGGGCGGTGGGGAGCAGAACAGTGGCGGGAGAGTGAGCGGCAGACGGGAGGGATTTTTCTCATCGGCATCGCGACCGAGCAAATATAGGAGAGGATGGATTTTTTTGGGGCTGGATTCCTATATTTTCTCCTCTTAAGTCTTTTTGGCTTTCGGTTAAGTGCCACTTCGGCCATTAGAGGAGCAAATTTGCTCCTCTAAAGTTTCTTTGGCTTTGGGTTTGACATTCTCTAAGACCACTAATTTGGATGGATTGTTTCGGTGGAGCTTCGGCATTGTGTTTTGGCAAGTGAACCATCAGAATCAGCAGCCGGTTGGATCGGCAGCACCCAATGATTGTAAGTTGCCCTACAAATTAAGGCATAGGCCGGTACTACATCATGCCGGCCACACCCTGACTCCAAACCCTAGCCGCCACCCTCTCTCCCTTTCTCCTACACAGGCTTGGCGATGCCCTGTATGATTTTTCCTCCTCCACCACCACCACGCCATCGTGTTGCGGGGATTTCATGGAGGATCTACTATATCCGCTGTCTGCTGGAACAGGGAGAGGATGTCTTCATCGACACCGTATGTGTGACCAAGTACGGAGGTGTTGCCCGCTTGCAGTGCCGGAAGGAATTCACCTTAAACTTGAGTTCAGCAAGAGTACGACTACATCATCCACGAGATCTGATCTCGTTACCAGTTTGGCTCTTCATGGGTAATGTTCTCATATCTCTCGTTGCTTCAATATATGTAGTAGATTAGATCTTGGCTTTTTTCTAGATTGGATCTTGGGGTAGATTTTTTTTGTTTCCTATGCTACGAAATGCTACGAATCCTACACAATGTCAAAGCGAGTTTGAACTCTCGCTTTCAGTGCAAGGCTCAAGCCGTTGTTGGCGGTTCTTTGGAGTGGATGGAGGTTTGTTCTTTTGGTGGGCAGGAGCTCGCCACTCTGCATACTTCGCTTCCACTTGGCTCCGCTGAGAAGATGTCATCTGTGGTTGAGGAAGAGCATCTCTACCTCTCCTCGTGGCAGTCCCGGCAAGTCGTTGCAGCCTGGTGCTGCAGATCACGCATGACCTTGGTTTTGAGAAGAGTGGTTTTGTTGATGCTACAGTCTCTCTCGCCTGAGTCTGGCAGGTATGTGGTTCCTATTTGTGCAACGGTGCTCGGAGCTGTCGTGCTAGAGAGGTTTGAGACTTTCTCACCACCTTGATTGTTGCCTACCATGAATTCACGATTGATTGATGGGTGACCCCTGTGTCATGGCCTGTCTTTGTAGGAGAGGTGTTGGAGTGTCGTGTTTGGGATGTTCGTTTGTGTTGCTTTGTGGTCTCTCTTGTGTTGTTGTTCGTTCTCTGTTAGGTTTTGTTGTGGGTGTGTGCGGGTGTGCTGTTGGTGTGGGCTTGGCCCTCTTTGTTATAGATTTTTGGTGCGTTTTTTTCTAAAAACTAGGCACTATCTGCTTAATTAATGAATTGGGCAAACCTTTTGCCTTCGTCTCAAAAAAAGTAAATACATTAAGTGCGTGTAAATCCATTTGTTGTCCAAACGCAAGCCACACCTTTAAAGCAAGTAGCAGAGAAAAGCCCAAGTGTGCCCTGGCTTGAAGTTACATTCTGCACGAGTGCTTAGACAGCAGACCAAACGGATAAGATACATGGTACGATTTAGGAGACAAAAGATTCTATGCTCATGCCTGCTGATTCCTGTACAACTGACTTTTTGAGCTTGAGGACCCAATCGACCAAGTCAAAGACTGTAAGTTAACAAAGACAAATAGCTAATTAGGAGTGATTAACCGCCACGCCTTCATGTACGGTCTAAGTGCTTAAAGTTACCAACCATTTAGTCAGCAGCCCCTACTCGCAAGCATCCGATTCCATTCTCCGGTATCCCTGCACGTAGTTTCCTACAGCACTAATTCATCTTTCTTGTCCCATGCATTTAGCCAATCGGCATCTCTACTATTCCGTACAACTAATATTCAGAAGAAACTGTCTGCTCCAGAAATAATCAGAGAAAGAAGATCTAGTTATCAAATCAAAACGAAAAGATTGGTACTGGAGTAGCACTATCATTTATTCAGAGAACACGGGCACGTTTCCTGTGCTTTTACCATAGAAAACACACGCGCATGATCGCAGCAGATTTCGGCCGACAAATTGCTCTAACCGGCCGGCGATTGAAAATGGAATAACCGGATAAACAAGCACCACAGTGCCCGGTTGTTCCACGCACAGAATTTATCACGCCAAATTCCTTCACACGGACAGACTAACTGACGATATCTGGTTCGTGCAAATTTTTATTTCGCCCATACTTGAGAAGTTGAGATGCATGCATAGTTTCGTCATGTTTCAACGTTCCCGTTTCAAAAAAAAAAAGTTTCAGCGTTGCTGTTCCAATCAGCAACCAGTATAGGATATAGAAGTGGCCCATATGCGCCATTTTTATTGCGATTTTGCTCAATCGCCGCAAGCTGCTATAGGACTTAACTAGAGGGACGCAGTCTTGTCCGATTCCGATGCGATGTCCATTTGGCTTAGCTCCTCGCACGTAGCTTCCAAGACCTGAAATTCGCACGTACGGCAAGTAAAGACGCGGCATCGAATTCATATCGATCGTCCAGCATGAATAAAATCGGCTAATGATATGCATTCAATTTGCACGGGTTGGGAGCACGGTTTTTGTCTAGCTAATTGATTGGTATATCTTCGATACTAGTAGACCATGCACGATGCGTCTATGCGTCTGAAGAAACCTGAACGGCTCCTGAAGCTTCCTGCTTGCTTCGCGTCCTTGTTCAGCTAAGCCCGCAGTAGGTACAGTCACGTCGATCGCGCCGCTTAATTGGATTTCGAAAATAATAAATGATTTGATTTTTTTATGTGATCTCTGTTAGAGACGATTTTGTGAGGCTAAGACTTTGCCAGTCCTGTTCACGACTGATTGATTGGGTTCGGAGGACGGTGCAAACTTCTTTCGGGGATGTGATAGAATTGAGGGCGTTTACTGCAAACTGTACGTAGTGTTGTTGTTGTTAATTTGGACAGGGCAGCTAATTTCGTCGATCGAGTGGACGTCGTGTTAGGGCGTCGTCTTCTACGTTAGGCTACAGGCACCTGTACAATGCTCGGTACTCGATCGATCGCCGGGGTCTTCAATCCATCCGTATCGATATCAGCTCACAGGCCTGTCTGTTCACGAAGCAAGGATTCATCAACTGATACGACGGAGAGGCATGGAATCAAAAGTCTCGGCTTGCTTGCATCTGTAAGTTTGGCTTAAAAAAACCTGCTGTTTATCGCTCCGTGTGGAAGCAAAGCTTTCCCGCATTTAAATCGTTTCACGAGCTCTCTCCATCAGCCATTACCATTGACGCAGGAGCAGTATAATAATAGCATTATTATGTCTACAAGCCACAGCCAAATCAAAGGCAAACGAACTGACGCGTAAGTCTGAACTCTGAATGCTATTACTACTAGGAGCTACCAGCAGCAGAAACGGGGAGCTAGCAGTGGAGCGCAAGATACCAGTATACTTATTCCACGTGACGAACACGGTGCAATTTGGCGTCGAACTCACCGGTCACCGGACGGGGACATGCAATCTCGCTCCCCTCCCACCGTTGCTTTCGGCGTTAACCTTCGACATTTTGGCACCACCTCACTCACCGCTCGCTGTTCCTTGACAGCAATCACTTACCAGAACCAAGTGGAGTAATTAACCTCCTGAAAAGGCATCACTAATCAGGGTGTAAATTACAGTAAAATGCTGCTAGCTAGCTAAGACCACTAATTTGGATGGATTGTTTCAGTGGAGCTTTGGCATTATGTTTTGGCAAGTGAACCATCGGAATCAGCAGTCGGATTCGATCGGCAGTGTCCGAATGATTGCAAGTTGCCCTACATATTAAGCCAGAGGCCAGTACTGCAGCAGTGCACCTGAAGACTCCCTGTTCCCAGTACTACAGGTTCGAGCTAGCACTAGCAGCCGTACCGTACGCGCCCTCCCAGGATCGATCGCTGCGTGCCACCAGCAGTAGTGCGGTAGTTCCAGCGCCGGCAAGGCAATGCACCGTTTCGACATCGACGCCCCTTCGGCAGAGGATCAACCACGTTTCAGTAGGACAAGTGTCTGAAGAGTTCAGTGCCTTTTTGCAGGTGCGCGGCCTCACGCCGCCCGCACGCACGAACTACAGGCAACCGTAGAAGCAACTTGCTCTTGATCTGGTGTGACTTGGTTACTACAATTAGGCTGTCGTCAATGTTTGTGGCTTGCCTTGTGGATCATCGTGCCAGTGTTGTCTTTGCGTCTCAACGGGAAAAATGACAAGAACATTATCGTTTTGGTACAACGTACGGTTAGTTTTTCTTTGAAAGCTGGAGAGAGTCGGCCCATTTCCATCATTGTACTGTCCGAAAGCTAATTTCTTCTTACTTGTAAAGATTTGATGTTGGTGGTCATCCATTATCTCCCAATTCATCATTGATATTCATAACCCTGCCATGGCATCGATCCTCATTTACTACATGGACTCAACATTGTATTTTTATTTTTTCTTAACCAATGCAAAGGATTTGCCTCTTTCATTGGTTACGAAGGAGTTTTTAGAAGTTTACAGCCAACTTCTCGGCCACCGATGGTCGATTTTTTTTAAAAGCCTACTCTCACGATATTACATTTACGCAAAGCTTTAGCCACGACAAGACACCATCCGCCTCCTCTTTGATCTGCGCAACAAGCATAGTTGTAGTAACGGAATGGTTTCGGAAAACATGACTATCTCTTTCCTTACAAATTTCCCAAGACGTTGGTATTGCAAGCAAGGCCTAACTTTCCTTGACTACCCTCTCTTGTGGATCACCTCAATCCACCAATATTTCAGCGTGTGAACCATGCATTTCTTCTTCTTGGAGGTACCGAAGATTAGAGGGGCAATGTCTTTAGACCACATGCCCTTAAACCAAGCTGCTGCCCAAAAGAGTGTTTTTCCCCATTTCCAATATTGACTCTTGTGGCCACCGCAAAGAGGACATAGTCACAACGTGTGCAAGGTTTCCCAAGACCAACCCAAGGCTTAGATTCATCATTCCATTCATGCCAAAGCCACCTCAAACAAAGGGCCGAAGCAAAAAAAATTGAGCTTGAGGATTCCGAGACCCCCATGTTCTTTTGGTTTACAAATTGTCTCCCAATTATTTTTCATTTGCCTTTGGTGACCTTGTCAATTTACTAAGCACCTCCATAGGAACCTCAAGGACGGTGATGAAGTAGAAGACCACACAAGTGAGCATCGCCTTGACAAGGGTTGCACGGCCTGCCATATTGACATGCTTCCCAAGCCTGCATAAGCATAATAAATAAGCTAACTAGCATTCCCGCGTGCCCGCATAAGCATAATAAATAAATTGCAATTAGCAAAAATTAGACTTTGCCCTTGAAGCGTGTAAAGCCTCTCCATGCAACAACATTGAGTCTCCCGAACAGCAGCGGCACCACCACACAGCTCAGCCTACACCAACACTAAACTTCACCATCCATCATTGCTCCAAAACAACAGCACCAAATCACCTCCAAACGCTAACCCATCAGTAGATCGGGGTCCCTTGGATCTTACTAGCTCTATGGTCAAAGTTTTGCTGAAAAAACAACTTCAATTAGGGCAAAATGAGGGTTTGCTGAAAAAGAACTCAAGTTGGGAGCGGGAGAAGAGAGAAAGAGGAGAGGAAGAAAAAGGGAGGAGCACGCCCGACGCGATATTTCCCGTGCTTTGGAACTTGTTGGCAGCGGCGTGGCCGAATGCTAGCCACGCGTGACCGACAATGTTGTCGATCTGTCGTGGGGCCCAGCAGAGCCTGCAGTTGGCAGGTAGCGCGCCGACCTCGTCATATTGGAGGCCCTCTGACCGATCGGTGCCGTTTGACCGATTGAGGCACATATTTGAAATAATTTGAAATCTCGTATTATTCGTGAAAAATAAAAAAATTGTATTATTATTGAAAAAAATCGCTCTCACCGATGGAGAGGCTCGGTAACTCCCCATTTCAAAATACTTGGACTTTTTTTTAGACTTTGCAAATATTTGTAATCTAGAGGGTGGTTGTAAAATCATTCAAATGTACCGTCTTGTTGTGATTTCTGGCTCAATAAAAACCCTCTTTCAGATTCAATCTGAGAGTTCTCGCGAGTTCAAACAGCAACAGAGAATACGACTGATGTCGAACTGAAACAAGTAGCTAGCTGCCAGAACATTTTTTTCCCATCCGTAGAGAGAGGGCAGGCCAGCGCAGAATCCACCATAATCACACCTTTAAAAACGTAGACGCGCCCATACAGGCGTGCATCCTGTGTTCAGTGAACGCGAGCGCGGAGTTCATGTGACGATTCGATGAGGGTTCAGGAATCCGATGCGTGCATGCATGATGCATCTCCCCTGCAAAGTTGCTTAATTACTGCTGCACAGCACTAGCACAGCTTTTGGCTTCCAGATTCGTGCTAAAAGGTTATGGCCAACAAGGCGTAAAAGCAACAGTCTGTATGAAGCTTGAAGTGTGTGTTTAGTGACCTGCGTACTAAAAAAGGAGATATCACCTGGAGTGCGGGGTATCGAGATCGGTATTTTGGAAAAAAAATTAATTCATAGTCCTAGATTTAGGCAAAATGTTGTCTAAGTACTCTAAGTTTATTAAACCTGCAACAACTAATTTAGATCAAATATAGCACAAAAATAGTACTATATAAGAGTTTCAAATAAGCAAGATCACTTGCTACCTCTGTTGCTGCTACCTCACTTGCTACCTCTGTTGTTTCTACCACCTAAGAGCATCTCTAGCCGATCCCCAAAACAGCTTTAGAGGAGCAAATGTGCGCCGCTAACCACCGAGACCGACTATAGCCGAAGCCCAAAAGGATTTAGTGCAGCATTTTTTTTTGTCATCCTTTTTTTTAATATCCTCCAGCCGCTTTCCTAAATTTTTTCTCCTCCACTCCATTGTCACAGCCTCGCCGCCGTATTTTTGGCATTGTTCACACCGCCAACCACCAATAGCTCCGGCAGACGGTTAGAATCAACCGCCGCCCTTTTCCCCTATGTCTGATGCACTACACGGTGCAAGTTGTCCCCGAAATCGCTCTCGAGAACCGCCGAATCGAGCCGGATCCTATCGCTGATTCGAGGTCGTTTCCGGCCACGGAGAGGTGGATTCTTGCGGGAGAAGGGCCACCGGAGCATGGGGAGGTGTAGACCAACTGCCGCAGAGGATAATCACCTGACAACAGTCGTCGTAGCTGTTGGCCCGATGAGCTTTCTGCCTGGCAGCGGCCTCGAGCTTCGGTGACGTCCGGTGGATGCGTTGGCCTGGAGTTGGGATTTCACCGACCGGTGGTTGATATTCCGGCCGTCGCGTTCGCTCAGCGGCATCGTCGGTCCTTTTGGTCGGCTCTACGGTGTTGGCCATGGACTCCACCTCCGTCGTGCTCATGGTATTCAATGCATTGTTCATATGATTTTGTATTTGCCTCGTCTCAACCGGCTTGACCGAGAGCACTTTCGGCTATAGATGAAGGGGTTGAGAGAGATGATCTTCGATGACTCTTTGTCAGAGGAGGAATAAGAAGCCGACGGTGATTTGGAGATGGCTTTGATGTTGATTTTTAACGATGATTTTTGGAGGCCGAGGCTAGGATCAAAATTTGGCCGTGTGATTTTCACTTGTTAGGTTTGAAACAATTTATTTAGTTCATTCATTAGGTTTGTAATAATGAATAATTTGATTTAGTACATTTAATTTGGTTTGTAATATTGATATTTTGGTTCATTTGGTTTAATTTGCAAAAATAAAATTTTGATTCTCTAAGTTTTTTTTAGACTAACAGGGAGCGGTCCCCAGCTCCATTCTCATTGAAAATGAAGCATAACAGCGTTTTAAAAGACAAAGAAAAGAAAAGATCCAGCCCACCAGCTAGCCTGGGGTCTTAAGTACCTGAAAGATCCAGGATAAAAGATAGACAAAACAAAACCGGCAGTTCCTCTTAGTCCAACTACACTAAGCCTGAAAACAGATCAGCACCTCTACGGTATAAGCAAGCTAAATCAGCACCTCCTCACGCCAGGGAAACCAAACCATCAGATCACCACATGGATGATGTCGGATTCCTCTGGGTGCTTCAGCAGGTAGGTTTCGGAGGCGCGTCCTTGGTGAAGAGAGGTCGTAGAGGACTTCCAGGTCGAAATCCAATCAAAGGATGTGCATTTTAGCCCGGCATCAGCGACGACATCATCCTCAGATTTCTCACCAGGGCGCTTTTGAACTTTTCCACCAGATTCCACTCCAGGTTTTTGAAAGGAAGCTCCCAAATCCTTAGGTATGATAGGAGCAAACCCCACACCTGCTTAATAGAAATCCAAGTTTTTCTGTTAAACACCAAATGGTTCCTGTTGTTCCAAATGCACCACATGACAGCAGATGAAACAACATTAAACTGATCAAATCTTTTATTACAAAGCCATTTGGATGCAAGGGATAAATAATCAACAATTTCTATATTAAAGATCTCTTGCACAATAGCCCAAAGCAATTTAGACACTAAGCAGTCAAAGAACAGGTGCTTAACAGATTCTAGTTCACTATAAAGCTCACAGACCAAAGGTTTTTTAATAACTCTATGTCTAAGATTATCCCTGGTCATGATTTTGTTTTGGGATAGCAACCAGAAGAAGATCTGCACTCTAGGTGGGATTTTTAGTTCCCAGACAGAAGGCAGCAGGGGCGGAGCTGCATGGTGTGACCCTGATGCACATGCATCAGGGTAAAGAATTTATTTAGCACTAATTGTGAGATTAATGAAGTAAATGCATCAGGTTAGACTAACAAAAGTGCATCATGGAGACACAATTTCAGCTATGAAGGTTGAACATGCATCAGGGATACTTGGCCTCCAGCTCCGCCCCTGGAAGGCAGGAAGACTGGTTGAATCCCTCTACAGTTAATGACAGCATAAAGAGATTTAGAGGAATAAACACCTTTTGATTCATATTTCCAAATAGGTTGGTCGTCTTCTACAGAAAAATTAATAGTATGAGCAATTTCTACTACCTTAAGCCACATTTCCATCATTTGTGGTGTAAAGGTTCTTCTAAAGTCACATTTTAATTGTTGCCCATCCCACAGACCAGCAACAGTTTTCATCTGTTGATTAACTACAAAATAAATGTCCCAGTATTGAGTAGATAAAGGTGCATCACCAAACCAAGTATCTTCCCAAATCTAACAGTTCGACCATTCCCTATCTTTCATTTATACCCAAATTTAACTGCTCTAGATGCCCACATTAAACCTTTCCAGAAGACAGAAGGGTGTATGTCTTGACAACAAAAATATTGGGGTTTCTAGTATTATACTTAGCATCCACTATTCTTTTCCATAAGCTACCTTCTCCATAAATATATCTCTTAATCCAGGAGCCAACTAAAAAAATATTTAAGTCTTGGAGATTAGGTATACCAAGCCCCCCATATTCTTTCCTCATACAAATGGAAGGCCAGTTGGCCAAGTGTATCTTCTTATTCCCATCTACATCATCCCACATACAATTAGCTATATATCTGGGTGTTAATAAGATCTAGAGCCCATTTTAAAATTTAAAGAAGGAAAGAATGTATATAGGAATGCTAGATAAAACAGTCTGAATGAGGATCCTTTTTGCCTCCATGGACAGAAGTTTCCCCCTCCATCCCGCCATTCTGCTAAAAAGGTTATCAACCAGAGGCTGCAAATCTTCCCTCTTTAACTTACTAAAATGTAGGGGAAGACCTAGGTACTTAACAGGGAATTTCCCAGCAACACATTGGAAAATATCTAAAAAAAAGGAGCAACTTCTAAATTCTCCATATTTATAGCCATCAACTCACTCTTGTGATAGTTGATTTTCATTCCTGATACTTGTTCAAAGCAAGTAAGGGTCCATTTAATATTTATGGCATTCCTCTCATTGTTTTGTAGGAAGAGAAGGGTGTCATCTGCATATTGCAAACTAATCACCCCACCAGGAAATAAATGTGGACATAACCCTGTGATCATGCCACAGGATGCTCCTTTAGTCACCATTTTAGAAAACATCTACCACAAAATTAAACAACCGGGGAGAAAAGGGGTCCCCTTGTCTTAATCCTTTTCCAGTAAGGAAAAAATCACCCTCAACATCATTTACCTTGACCCCAATATACCCTCCATGGGTTATTTGCTTAATCATAGAGATAATCTTATCCCCAAAACCTCTAAGTTGCAGAATTTCATATAGAAAGTCTAGATTTACTCTATCATATGCCTTTTCATAATCTATTTTAAAAACTAACCCTTTATCTTGCTTTCTATGTACCTCATGTATGATCTCATGAGCTGAGACAACACTTTCTAAAATAAATCTCCCCTTAATAAAAGCAGATTGTTGTTGGGAAATCAATCTGTCAATCAACAAGGAGAATCTATTGGTAATAACTTTGGTAAAAAAATTTAAACACACAGTTCGACTTAGACTTATAGGTCTAAACTTCTTCATCTCTTTTGCATCATCCTCCTTGGGGATCAGAGTAGTCATAGCAAAGTTCAGTCTATATATATCTAATCTATTATTATACCAATCATCAAAAAGCTCAAGGAGATCTCCTTTAATAATTTCCCAAAAAAGTTTGAAAGAAAAGAAAGGATAATCCATCAGGACAAGGAGCTCCTTCAGCATAAGAGCCAAAGACTGCATCCATAATCTCTTTTTCAGATAACTCGTTTTCTAATTCTATATTTTCCTGTGGAGTAACTTTCTCCTCCTGGGAGAAAGGTCATCCAGTAATCTAATATCAGGTCTTTCCTCTTTTTTGAACAACTCTTTATAAAACACAATTGCTACTCTAAGCATACCTTTCTGATCAGCTACAGGTCCATCTGGTCCTTTTAAAATATTAATTCTTTTTTTCCTTCTTCTTTGATTAGCAACTGCATGAAAATAGGCTGTGTTTATGTCTCCCTCCAGGATATTTCTATCTCTAGACCTCTGTCTAGCCTTAGTTTCCTCAATGATCCAATAGGTATTAAGTTTAGTAAGAATGTCATCTAATCTTTTCCTACTCAAATCATCTAGAGGATGAGTTTCAGCCAAAATATCAAGGGAATTATATTCCTCCATGAGGTCTTTTTTATGTTTCCGAATATCAGCCTCTAAATTAGCACTCCATCCTCTAGCTAGTCTCCTAAAATATTTACACTTGTCATGCCAGCTAACAATAGCAGATTTATTCCCCCTAGCTAGGCTCCAGGCTTTGATCACTAGATCTTTAAAGTCAGGCCTAGAAATCCACCATTTCTCAAATTTAAAACCACTTTTTTTGGTATTTGATCACAACCAGAGTCCCAGACAATGGGGGTGTGATCACTCCCAACCCTAGGCAAAGCTCTAGCATGAGCTGAAGGAAATCTTTCCTCAAATTCAGTTGTACAAAAAATTCTATCAATTCTACTCATGATCAAATTTTCTTGATTATTGGGCCAAGTGAAGGCACTTCCAGAGAGCCCAATCTCTACCAGGGCCCATATATCTACACATGCATTAAATTTATCAGCCCACCCGTGATCAATATTACCATTACTTTTATATAATTGAGATCTAACAAGGTTAAAATCCCCACCAATAATTGCAGCTCCATCCCAATGAAGGAACAACTCATGTAATTCAGAAATAAACTCATCTTTCTTCTCTTCATAGGGAGAACCATATACAGTGGTAATTCTAACAACAACATCAGCTATTTGTTCCTAGCCACTACACTGACAGAATAATTTCTAATGTCCCAAGCAACTACCTCAAAAAGATCAAGATTAATCCCAACCAAAATCCCTCCTGCAGATCCAACTGCAGGAAGATGGTTCCAAGCAAAATTCATATTTCCTAACACACACTTAAGAAAGGAATTACTAAACTTTTGCTTTTTTGTTTCTTATAAACCAATATAGTCTAATTGCAAAGGGATAAGGTTTTCATCAATGTATTTCTGCCTACCAAGGGCTTGAATCCCTCTACCATCCCCGTTTTGATCCTCTAAGTTATTGGTGTTCGGTTCTACGGCGCTAAATTTAGAGGAGCAAATATAAGCCGCTAATCGATAGTGAGGCGTTTGCTCCTCTAAGTTACTAGGGATCGGTTAGAGATGCACTAAGAGTCTAAGTATGCTACTCCTAGGTTGCGATCACTTGGGCGAAGAATGCTGAAAAGAGGAAGAGACAAAACTAACTGTCTATTTGGTCAGGATTTCAAACACAAATGTTGTTCTTTTCAGAAATTCAGAACCGAAAGCTGGCACTTGTATTTGCATTACTGGCAAGAGCATTCAGTATACCTACACTACACGGCTATAAGCACTCGGTAGGCCACTTCACGTCACACACACAGTATATGTGACAATGGTTCAACCAGGCAGATGCATGCATGAACACTGCTTAACCCCAACTGAATAATTAGAAGCAACCAAACCACATTCATCACGACGACTCCTTGACACACATTCCTCGTCTTGGTCTTGGATGGACACTGCTCGTCAGCTCTGTGCGTGGGCACGTGGCGTGGCCTTGACCACCGCCTCCTGTTCTACGGTGTATCGGCTCCGACACCTTCGGTGCAGGAAGCTTCATAGAGAAAAAAGATGAGCAGTTGAAGAAAGAAAAAAATGATATAGCAATTAAGCCATGCGAAAATTCACCGCAATGTTAGCGGGCTCCTTTTTGTCACCTAACAAATTTTGTAGGAAAAAAGTCATGAATTACACTGAGCGCTCAGGTTTCATCTCCGCTTTGATCTCGACCGGTGGTCTGTCTACAGCGACAAGTGTAAATGACACGATGAAGCCTTTCCAGAGAATACCATTACAGCAAAGCCGAGAGCATTATGAGGTCCGTGTAGCTTAGCAAGTCATATCAGTGGTAGCAGTTGCGAGACATCCTGGACCTTGGAGGAGCCATAACCGTTCTGGATCGCTCGCTCGCGCATAATTGGCGTTTTCAGCTGTAATCTAACACGCCAATTATCCGGTTCAAACCTAAAAAGCTGCACGTCAATACTGCATTATGTCCTCACTAGCTACCTCGCCGTATACATGTTATCGTCCATGTGTTGATCCAATTATTCGACCACCAAAAATTAAAAGGACCATTATTCATTCCGGTGTAATGTATTGGAACTCCAGGGCTGAGGGAGGGTGACCTCATGGCTGCCAGATCTCGTCTGTATTTTTCTGAAGGGTAGGCGTGATGATGCTGGCGAGTGAGTAAGGTGGGCCCGGATGTCAGTAACAGCGAGGTGGCTCTAGCTGCGAAATGATTTGTGGACGGACGCTGGTAATGCTAATGGTGGCAACTTCGCACTTCACACCCCCACCAAATCTCAATTCCCCGCACCCACCTATATATAAGCCAACTGCGTACACAAAGGCAGAACCCCAAGTCTTCTTCCTCTATCGGCTCTGCTCATCCTCCTCTGCTGCTCACGTCTGCCTGCGTGTGCAAGAAACCCGAAAGAGCTGAAAGCGAGTGAGGATCGATGGGGGCGCAGAGGTTCCGGTTCTTCTGCTGCGGCTGCGGGGCCAATGCGGCCGCCAGCGACATGGAGGTCGACGAGGAGGCGGACTGCGTGCCCGAGGGAGGAGGCAAAGGGGCCGACGGGACGACGCGGCAGCTGTCGTGGCCGCAGGTGGAGCGGATGACGGGCGGGTTCACCTCCGCCGTGGTGGGCGAGGGCGGCTTCAGCACCGTCTACCTCGCGCGCCTCTCCGGCGCGCTCGCCGCCGTCAAGGTCCACCGCAGCAGCGAGCGCCTCCACCGCGTCTTCCGCCAGGAGCTCGACACGCTCCTTCGCGTCCGCCACCCGCACATCGTGCGCCTCCTCGGATTCTGCGACCAGCAAGGTCCGTGCTTTCGCTTCATTTCTCCAGATGTTGCATACTCTGTTCTCTGCTCTGCTGCGTGACGTCGTCCTAAATTGTAACTTTCCTGGATGCAGACGAGGGCGTGCTGGTGCTGGAGTTCGCGGCGAACGGGAACCTGCACGAGAAGCTGCACGGTGGGGGCAAGTCCGGGGGCGCGCTTCCCTGGGCGCGGCGGGTGACGGCGGCGCTGCAGGTGGCGCAGGCGCTGGAGTACCTGCACGACCAGTGCGAGCCGCAGGTGGTGCACGGCGACGTGAAAGCCGCCAACGTGCTGCTGGACGGCGCCATGAGCGCCAAGCTCTGCGACTTCGGGTCGGCGCGGATGGGTTTCTCCGCCGCCGTCCGCCCGCGGGCGTCGGCGCACACCATGCTGGGGTCCCCGGGGTACGTGGACCCGCACTACATCCGGTCCGGGGTGGTGACCAAGAAGACGGACGTGTACAGCTTCGGGGTGCTGCTGCTGGAGCTGCTCACGGGCGTCGAGGCCTTCTGCCCCGTCGAGGGCCGCCTCCTCACCGCCGTCCTCGCGCCGAGGCTCAAGCAGCCCTGCGACGCAAGGATGCTCGTCGACGAGCGGCTCGGCAGCGCGTACGACGCCGCCGAGGCGTCAGCGGTGGCGGCGTTGGCAGCGTCGTGCGTCGGGCACAACCCCAGCCTCCGCCCGTCCATGGCGGACGTGGTGCGCACGCTGGAGCAGAGCGCGCGCGGCTCCATCCTCGCCGCCGGGAACGGGCACGGCCACGGGAAGCTGTGACGGACGAGTCCCGAGGCGGTCCTCCATGTCCTAGGCGGTAGATCCGGATTGGCCAGCTGTGAACTTGTGCTGTTGTGATGATGGGTGTGAGCTGCAGCGGGGACACGTGGAGCCTCGCCACTGGGCGAGCGCGTACAAAGCGGTAGTAGGCGCGCATGTCGAAAACCAATCGCAAAAAAATGGCAGAAAAGGTGCGGTGGAAAAAGGTAGGGCTCGTGTGCGCTGATGGGGAACTTCGATGACGTTATGGTGGTGCCAAAGTGGCAGCGATTTGGGAATGCGAGAGAAGAAACCACTAGAAATTTGGGAATGCGATTCTGACGATTTTTGTCCATTTTTTTCCTTCTTCTGTAAAGTACATTGGGTGTTCATGATGTTCTTCAAGTCTGTTTGTTTGTTCGTTCGTTTCGTTTGTTCCTAGAACTAACTTGTGCTTAGGCTTTTATTACTTGTGTTGGTCCTTAGAAATTGTGTAAATATTTGCGCAAAAACTTCTCGGACTGCATTTCCCTTTCGAAAACAGTTTGAGTCTGCTGCTGAGTTACTGCTATGGTACGGCGAGGTTAGCCCAAGGATCAAATCTGAAATCTAGTCGTCCTTGATGAACAAAGTCAAGAAAACAGGCACTGTGGCCTCTTAATACGACGTTATACCGCTGTCTGTGCAGAGCAGATATTACTGGATTTTTAGATCCTGACACCCAGAGTACTACCACCAGATTCCAAACTGCGTTTTGAAACGCACATAATATTCGCCTCTTCTTTTGTGCATCAACAATTCAGTCAATTGGACTCCCTGCCCCAGACTGGCCAGCAGAATACTCCACAAATGAGTATACAAATCCATCTTGGTCAAACAAATGTATACTACTCCATACCGTATACGTTGTTTATTCTTTTCAGACACAGCTCATTCTACAGAACCAGGATGTGTCGGAGAAAACTCGAAGCTCTTTTCAAACAGTTCCCACTCGGTAGATTGAAATTTTCTCCGTACCAAGAGAAGAATTCCTTCTTCAGAAATGCAGAAGAGAGGCGGGTTGCACTTGCAGCCCTAATAATGCAAACCCAAAATCATTAAGCAGCCAGGGTTCTTGACTTTGACAGGGCCCAAGGAAGAAGAAAGAGACGCATGCCCTTGCTTTCAAACTAACCACCCCAATTGGCAATGGCGCACGCACATTGAATAGGCTGGAGCCAAGACAAGGAAACCAGAGGAGGCGGGCGGGCAGGGGGAGACGGCGACATGCTCCCCATACGAAAAACGCCGTCGGCTACCCTGTACATGTCGCCGGAACGGGTCGCGTATGGGCCGGCGAGGGAGGCTGCCGGTGCCGCGTCGCCGTCGTGATCGCGCACGCAAGCCCTCCGACGGAATCGGCCTCGCCGTCTCTGTCGGCCGTGCCCGACCGACGCGACGCGCATCCGCCTGATGGGTTAGCCGTTAATGACGCCTCCGCTAAATTAATCCATTGGCTCTAATCATCTACACGTTTCAAAGAAGAAATAAGCTAAGCTCGCCGGTCATGCCTTTCCACGCCTGCAATAGTTTTTCTGTTCATTTTCTTCGAAGCTTTCGCGTCACCGTCACCGAAAACATTGTATTTGAGCGTGCCACGCCTTGTACACCGACACAGTAAAGGCATCTCGACTATCTATTATACATTCATACGTGGTAAGCAACCAAAAAAATGAAAAAATAAAGTGAAGTCATCTATAATCGGTTAGAGCAGTAGAAATTCAATTTTGCTCCTCGTAATTGTATCTAGCCAAACTCTAAAACGGTTTAGAGTTCCATTATTCATACTTATCAATCGAGCGGCTTAGTATAAATTTATCTCCCTCTGATCTGCTCTAAACCCTTTCCAAATAGACACCGGCGCACCCCATCACAATCTTAGCCTCACTCCGGCGCCGCCGGCCCCCTACGTCAATTTGGAGCATGAATCAAGGCCGCGCAGACCTTTCCTGCGGCGGCGCATCCCGATCGTACGACGGATTTATTCGTAGCGGTGCGTCCTCCTCGTGGTACCCCGACTTGTCGGTGCCGCAACAACACCATGACTTGTGCAAGCGTGTGTGGGAGGCGTGGGTGGCGGAAATCACCAATCGGAAGAACCACAAAAGGATATGGATATGGATCAACACCTTCCACTTGGCGGCGCAAATGGCAAAGGTGTACGACATCGAGTCGGTGAACCTCCATGGCTCGGACACGAAGCTAAATATCAAGCTCGGTAGCCCTGATTACTTCTGCATCCCTCGACGGCGCGTCGTGAGCAAAGTTCGTTACTGCCCCTGGCCTCTGGCGTAGCACAGTTCGTGCCTTGAGAAATCTTGAAAAAATCTAGACGCTTGTATAAGGAGCGGCCGAGAAGACATAGACCCGATCTCGAAAGATAGCCATCCTGGAGAAGCTAGTACTGAATGGGTAATGTAATTAATCATAGTAGTTTATTCAAGTTCAAGTTCATTGTAGATTTGTAGTAATTTGAGTCATATTTGTATGAGTTTGCTTTTATTGGTTTGAATTTGAGTTTAAGGAGTTACAACTATTTTTTAGAGTAGCAAATAGACTCATCTAAATGACATTGCCGGATACCCAAACGACGAACTGAACGCATGGTAAGCCTGGTTTATTTGCTCTGGGAAGAGCAGCAATAGTAGATATGTTTGCGACAACGACAAAAGGATTTGAAACAAACAAAAAGGGGAACACTAGTGGGCGTCCTCCTCCTCGCAGTGCTTGGTGTACTTGGCCGAGTCCAGCAGCGCGTCCAGCTCCGTCGGGCTGCTCGGCTTCACCTTGATCATCCACCCGTCCTCGTATGGGCTCGAGTTGATCTGCAAATTGATCACAGCGCCATTGCAAATCCGTTCGTTAGGATCACGTAATACACAAGCTGTGTAAGAATTGGCTTTGCAGTGCAGTAAGGAACGCGTACCAGGCCGGGAGTCTCGGACAGCTTAGCATTGACCTCGACGACCTCGCCGGAGATGGGCGAGTTCACGTCGCTGGTGGCCTTCACACTCTCCACGTTCCCGAAGGCGCCGCCCTGGCTCACCTTCGTGCCGGCCTCCGGCAGCTCCACGAACACCACCTCCCCGAGATGACCCTGCACCCACCAAGTTGGTCAAACACTTGTTTATTAGTTAGAGCCTGCAATCATAAACTATACTAACACAGAACTGTATTATGCATGCTCCATGGTCATGGTGTGGTGTGACTATTATTCCGTTGTTATTAGAGTCTGAAAAGGAAGTCTCCATAATATATTTGGGCTCTATTATGCAGCCAAGTGTATTACTCTGGCAATTGCAAGCTTTGCTCTCAGAAGTCAAAAGATCATCATTATTATTGACAGAGAATTGGTACATCATGAAAAGCATGTGAGTGTTGTTGTTGCTTCACCTGGGCATGGTCACTGATGCCAATTGTGGCCACGGAGCCATCGTTCTTGACCCACTCATGGGAGGAAGTGTACTTCAAGCCATCCAGAACTGCAACACGCATCATAGCAATTCAAACATGGCTGTGTCTTGAGTTACACTTTTACAGGGAGGGAATGCTTGTACACCATGTGCACTCTAGTTGAGAGCTGAAACTACAAGTAGCCTTATTTCTAATACAGAGATTCCATCAACCACAAATGTATTCCTCTTTCTATTCATAGTAAAGAATTTTATTTTCACCTTTCCTTTTTCCGGTATATGATAGTGAAAGTAACTACAAGCACCAGTCCCGAAGGAAATAAAATACAGATAGAAATCCACAATGTCTTTGAGTGGAAAGAGTCGGTCTACACATAATGCAAAAGAGCAAGAACATTGCAGACTACATGTGCTCTCTACCAAAAAGCCATCAAGAAGTGCAACATGCATCATAACTATTCAAACATAACCATGGTTTCATTTACTTTTTTACAGGGACTGCATGTACATCATATTCACTGTAATTGATAGTTGAAACTATTTTTGGAGAACAAGTTTACTTTGTTCTAATATAGGCATTCCATTATTTGAAAACGTATACCCCTCTCTATTTTTAGAAAAAAAATTCTTTTAACCTTTCCATTTTCCGGTTATGATAGTGAATGTAACAACAAGGACCAGTGCTGAAGGAAATATAATACAGAAGGAAATCCACAATGTCTCAAGTGGAAAGAGTTGGTCTAGAAATAATGCAAAAGAGCAAGAACATTGCAGACTACATGTGCTCTCTACCAAAAAGGAGAAGTATCCTATCTTGCAGAATTCTACTTTAGCGCTCTAGCAAAGTATAGAGAAAACTGTACCAGTGGAGAAGTATCTGGAGATAGAATAGGCAGGGGCAGCAGCCCTGGCTCCACTGCTTGAGATCTTGAGGGCATTGGCAGCTGAGCTCGCCCACAGCCTCAGAGCCATTGTAGCTTGATTAGCTGTTGCAACCTTGTGACAAAAGCAACAAGGTGTATATGTGTTCTTTGCCCTCTCCTTGTAGGGGATAGTGGCTCAGTGGTAGTAGCGGTGGGAGGATAGGGAAAAGGGAATTGTTTGGTTCAGAAAGAGAGGGGAAATAAAGGGGTGTACAGAGATAGGATTTGTATGGCTGCTGGGTGCTCCTAGCCTCATCCTTGGTTAAGACCAGAGCCATTAATCCTTCTCTGCTTGATCCAAACTCGATTAGACAAATGTGAGATCAGAAGGTTGTCCCTATGTCGGTACTAGCAGTGATAAGAGAGACTAGTAGAAGTCCTGCTGTCAACAGCCATAGTAATAGTCCTTAGTCCTGGCAGTAATTGTCCTTGGTCCTGAAACGGAGTATCGATATAGGCAGAGATCGGTCAATTTTTACCGTGCCCTTGTCGCGTGGCATATCTGTTTTCCGATTGTACATAACATAAGTATATAGACATAGTGTATTTAATTCTTACGAATTTTGCAAAATGCAAGATACCACCAAAGCAAATCAGCTCAGATCAAAAAAAAAAAAATCGATATCAGCTCAGATCAAATGGAGTGAAAGATATCAAATCCGGAATATGTGCAAGCTATTTGCTCATACTTAACCCTGTACAGGACCTCCATCTCTGAATAGAGACGAACTCGATCACGAGTTCATGACAGCCTTGTGCTTCTTGCCCCCCTCCACCAACATATGAAGATTTATGTGTGGGCATGGATGCAAAATTATGTGTGGGAGCAGTTGAGACAGTTGGAGAGAGCTAGAGTAGATCAGGATATGGACATATGAGGGCGTGACAACTCACGAGCCTTCCCTTGTTTGGACAAATGAGGAGAGGAGAGAAAGACCTCGAGTTGTCTGGCTGGAATGTTTGTTCGGATCAATTATTTGATACCAGCGGCAGTACTCATCCAGTTGGGTTTATTTTGGTGTGATGTGCTTATTTATTGCACAAAGCTGTCTTGCCCACAAAAACTTGCGACTAAGGTCTAATGTGTTGTTTACCCTGCAGTTCCTGAATCAGCGGTATAATTTTTAAAGAAAAAGTCTATTTGGCACTAAACTGGTTTTAGATTCGCCACAAGTTAATTTTTCTTCTAACCAAGGAAAAAAATAGCGGGCTATTTAATTTAGCGGACACCTCGTCCAGAAGCTATTGAAGCTATAGCGGCGCTATAGCGGAAGCTAAACCATTTAGCGGTTTTCTCTATAAAAGCAATATATGTCATAGAAACAAAAAATTGCAGCATACATATCATGGAAAATAATATTTTTCTTTGTCTTCAGGATTATTGCATTGCTCAATTATGATGTGCTACGGACCCAAACTAGATATACCAATTCTATCTACAATCCTTATTTCTAAAAAAATTACATGGATGGAATGAAATGAAATTGAATAGGCAGGGAAGTACGTAACAGGAAGGAAAGACGTAGCAGTTCTAGTGTTTGAACAAACAATCAAGGTTCTATATACAAATTATTTTTGGAGATTATAGTGTCTGATAGCTGAAACAATTCACCGTCGAACAAAGAGTAAATGAAAAAGGAGTAGAAACAATCCAGCCTGAGTTTCGGACATGGTCGGTCATCTCGATTCAGCCCGTGACTCCCAAGCCAAGGCGTCGTGTCCTGGGCGCAGCAGCCCGACGAAAACATGTATTGGGCTTCAAATTCTAGTGTCATGGGGCAATTATGTTAGCGGCGCTATAGCTCCTTTAGCGGCTACACTATTTAGCGGTAATTAGCGGCGCTTTAGCGGACATAGCGCCTATAGCGGAAGAAACAGGCTTAGCGTAGCGGAAGTATGTCTCAGAAGCTATAGCGGTGCTATAGCGAAGCTATAGCCAGCTATTTTTTTCCTTGCTTCTAACACATGGACATTTGACTGTTTTCTGCTACACCAAAAGGCCGTTTTTTTT
Source organism: Lolium multiflorum (assembly GCA_030979885.1). NCBI lineage: Eukaryota > Viridiplantae > Streptophyta > Magnoliopsida > Poales > Poaceae > Lolium > Lolium multiflorum. The sequence continues at coordinate 127,467,519 of CM061747.1, read as the reverse complement.
TCTTCTATCAATACCAACACAACACATTGTTTTCCCGCCCCTGGTTGTTTAATACAAATGAGAAAAAAAATCGATTGAGCCAAAAACCGCACCGGGTCTTTTTTGGGATTTTATGTTTGAATAAAGCGGGCATGCTTGGACATACAAAAAACAACTAAAACCCAGCCAAAACCTTATACATTTTGACTCAGGTTGAAACTACATTTTGAATCCCCCTCCCTTAGGAATTTACATTGTATGTACATGTAATTTACGTGTATATACGTGTATTGTTTACAATGTTAATACATAAGTTATGTTGTTTGTGGGCTAATAATATACTAATTTACATGCAGGGATGATGTGTATGTGTGTCTTAACTAGATAATTGAGCAATTTACATGTATCACTACAAGAAATCTGCCATAATATGACGTTTATTTTATGACTGGAAATCAAAATGTCATAGCTTTATGACGTTCCTAGCTTTGACCGTCCTTGGCCACTCCGGGGGGGCAAAACCCTAGAAAATCGTGACGTTATTGGGCAAAAACGTCATTGCCAATTTAGGTCAAAACGTCATTAGCAAAATTAAGTGGCCTACGACGTTTTCCCGATGCCGATTGCGACAAATCAATAGCGTCATTGGCATTTGGCTCAATACAATGGTATGTGTTTGGCTGCCATGTCATCCATTTTGCCTATGTGTCCTTTTCGGGTCCCACGCGCCTCACACGTGTCACTGGAAGCAACTGGCTTGAACTAACGACATGTAGGACCAACGATACTTGTGGGACAAAGGCGTCTTGTTATTTTTTTTCTGTGCCGTCCACCATTTTAATGGGCTACTGGTGATATCCTCCTCTTTTGGGCTGTCCTCTACTAGGCTGCTGGCTGCTGGCCTACCCCACGGCATCCGGGGGTTGAATTGCTGGCCCGACGGCCCATCCGGGGTTGGAGTGCTCCGGATGGAAATAACGGCAAAAATTGCGTTTGCGGGGACTCGAACCCTCGACCTGGCGCTGCCGCACTCCCTACCGCTTTGCTACAATAGTGTTGTTGACAAAAGTATGGTTGTCCATGTATATAGACATGATAGACTAATCAGTTGTCTTCAAAATCCCTCCACCTCGACCAAAATCCCTCCGACCAGGTGCATCTAGCTAGGGTTCCTCCTCCGACCAAAATCCCTCCGACCAGTTGCATGGCGGCGCTTCCCAGCCTGCTCGGGCAGTTCTTCTAGGTCGGGAGCTTCGTCGCGTCGCCGGCGGCGGCACGCCCATCCCGTATCGGCGGCCATTCGATTATGAGCCCGCCGACGTATGTGACGCGAGAAGATGCCGCAATGGATTTCTTGGAGTGATCCGAATCCTGGGAGAAGATACCGGAACTGCAAAATTCGCTCGGTTAGTCTTCGAGCACGCCCCGCCCCCATTCTGAATTTCCTGGAGCTGCCGTCTTCGAAGTTTCTTTTCTACTATGCCTTACTTATCCTCTTTTGTTCTTCATCGTCGATTGCTGGTGGAATAGGGTGTCAAGTGTTTAAGTGGATTGATGATCCGTGGATGCACGTCACAAAGAGTTAGTTCGTGATCTGCGTGATGCTGTTTGGGATCGAGATGAAGAAATTGAGAGGCTCCAGGTAGAAATTGAGAGGCTCCGGGAAGAAAAGTTTCTGCTTGCTGCAAGGAAACAGAGCAACCCAGAACCAAAGAAAATGAGAGGCTTCATGGTTTGGGTGCTATCTGTAGCTTTTGTCATCTGTTGTACCTGGGTGATGTGTACGAACTGAAATTAGGGTGAATTCAGTGATCTGTTGGTCAGGAGGAGAAGAAGCTAGAGTATATGCTAGAGTTATTGTGTTGTAATTCCAAACATTTGTCTGTTCGTGCCACAATGTTTAGTTCCTGAATTTGAACCATGTCTATGTATGTGTGCAATTCTGTTGAGTTGAAAATGTGTTCTGTTGAAAATGAGTTCTGTTGAAAATGTGGCGGCGCCGCCCATATATGGTCGCCGCGTCAGCCATGCACGGCGGCGCCGCCCATATATGGTCGCCGGCGTCAGCCATGTATTGAAAAAATTGGGCATGGATTCCCCTAAAAATTGGGCATGGATTCCCCAAAAAAATTGGGCACAAAAAAAAAAAAAAAAAAGCTGACATATTCAACATAAATTCTGGGGAAAACAAGCTGGCATGTTCAACATAAATTCTGGGCCAAACAACCTGACACATAATCTGAAATAAACTGACATTACACAAACTACAGATTCAAACTGCTATTCATCCATTACACAAACTACAGATTCAAACTGCTATTCATCTTCTTCGAAACTGGACGATTCCTAGTCCTATTTCCTCCATCATCACCATCATCACTGCAATATTGGTACATTGTCTGATCAACCTCCTCGAATTCTTCAGGCACAACCTCCTTGCTCCGTTTCTTCGGTTTGTCCACAATGACTTTTTCAAGTAGCACACGTTCCTGGTCACTTCTCGTCCTACTCCGTGCGGTGCCTTCTTTTTCTTGCACAAACTTGACTGGAATCTTCATCTTGATATGATAGTACAGCAACAACGGGTCCCTGTTCATTTTCTTTTACACTCCATAGATGTCTATGGTGAAATTTGCACAACTTGCCATTTTCCTTTCAACTTAGTGTCTGGCACATAAAAGACCTTGGTTGCTTGTGATGTCAGAATGAAAGGATCGGTCTTGTACCAAAACTTTTCTGTGTTAACACTCTTGAAGTGTCCATCATCGTCGAATCCGGGTTTCCTACCACCAAGGTCAAACCAGTCACACCGGAAGAGGACAACTGACCGATGGACGCCACCGCTGGAGTTGTATTGCAATCTGATGATGGATTTCAGCTGACCAAAGAAGTCAATGATGTTGCCATCATGATCTCCCTCGAAACGATTCCACTATTTTGTGTCTTTCTTCTTCTCGCGGTCAACAGTATGGTACCGAACACTCAACAACACATGCCGAATATAGTCTCACTCTAAAATCTGGTTTGCACGCCAAAGCATAGAGATCAGGACAGACATCATTTCGCATTTTTCCAATCTGCAAAAAATCAACCGGGGGTGAGTAACACACACAGAAAATTTATATCATGAACTTTTCCAATCTTCAGAAATAAACCAGCTAAAGATCTCACATGAGTGAAACCATCTAGCAAAGTTCTTGGCAAGCCATCTATCAACATTGATCTGACCACCTCGTTGGTTCAACTCTTGTTTGCACAGGCTGGAATGGCAACAGAAAATAGATCCTAATTATTATTTGGACATGCTGCAATAACCTATCTATATATGGGGATGAAGAGAAACGTACTCGATGTATGGATCAACCTCAGGGGCAACTTCGGAGCACATACCACACCATGTTGTCATAGTCCTCACCTGCATACACATATTGAGAGGCTCCAATAAATTTCACACCGTGTTTGAAAACAGACAGATCACCAATATGTGAATCATCCCGCTCCGGATTTCTACTTGGACGGTTGAATCTTGTTTCAACATCGTCGAAGTATCTCGAGCAAAATGTCAGGCACTCATCAACAATATATGCTTCGGCAATCGATCCCTCCGGCCTGGCATTGTTCCGGACATAACGCTTCAATGTTAGCAACCTTCTTTCGACTTGGTACATCCAACCGTAATGCACTGGGCCTCTAAGCCTTGCCTCTTTTGGTAAATGGATGGCCAAATGCACCATCACGTCGAAGAAAGATGGGGGAAGATCTTCTCAAGTTTGCAAAGAATAACTACGATTTCCTTTTCAAGTCTGTCAGAACGTCTCTCTTCAGTGTTTTGCAGCACAGCTCTCTGAAGAAATTTCCAAGCTCACAACCGCTTCATATATGTCTTCATGGATTGTTCCTCGAAGGCCAGCCGGTAAGATCCTTTGAAGCAATATATGACAGTCATGGGTCTTCAGCCCTTGAAGCTTGCACTTATCAGAAGCAACACACTTGGATATGTTAGACGCGTACCCATCTGGAAACCTCACAGCTTTTATGAATTCACAAAAAGCAATTTTTCTTGTTTACTCATTGTATACCACGCCTGTGGCATCTCAAAAGAGTCAGCTGAAACAGGCTGCAAATGCAAGTCACGTCTTATGCCCATGTCTTCCAAATCAAGCCTTGAATTGACAGTGTCTTTGGTCTTGCCTTGTATGTTCATGAAAGTACCAATCAAATTGTCACAGATGTTTTTCTCGATGTGCATTACATCGAGATTATGCCTCAGCTTTAGATCTTCCCAGTATGGCAAGTCCCACAAACATGATCTACGGCTCCAACACTGACCGTCCTCACGTTAAGCTTGCCTGGTATCACATCTCTAACCCTATCAAGCTGTTGCCTCAGCTCTTCTGGAGTGAATTCCGCTGGCTTCTCACGGCTTTCAGAAGCACCATCGAATTCTTTGCTATTTCTCCAAGGATGTTGCCGAGGTAGCCAACGGCGGTGCCCAATAAAGCAGATTTTGTTCCTTAATTTCTTGGAGCAATTCTCTTTGTCACAACGCACACATGCCTGGTAACCAGCTGTGGCCCTCCCTGACAATGTGTGCAGTGCGGGATAATCATGAATACACCATAAGATTGCAGCACGGAGATCAAACTTGTCTGGACTATTGGCATCATACGATTTTACACCTTTCCAGAGCTCCTGCAGCTCTTCCATCAAAGGCTCCATGAAGACATCAAAATCTTTTCCTGGAGAGGATGGACCAGGGATTAGCAATGCAAGCATGAAGTTGGACTGATCCATACATGCCCACGGCGGAAGGTTGTATGGCACCACGAATACAGGCCACATGCTGTAGGAGTTGCTCATATTCCCGTAGGGATTAAAACCATCCGTGGCAAGTCCAAGCCTTATGTTCCTGGCATCAGCGGCAAAGTCTTTATGAATATTGTCAAAATCCTTCCATGCATCCCCGTCTGCTGGATGACTGAGATCATTCTCCACGTCTTGCCGCTTCAGTTTGTGCCACTGTACTTCCTTTGATTGCTCCTTTGAAAGAAACATTCTTTGCAGCCTTGGAATCAATGGGAAGTGCCTCAGCACCTTCTCTGGGATCTGTCTCCTACCATCAGCATCTTTCCATCTGGAGGCTTTGCACTTGGGGCAATTATTCTCCTTGGCATAATCCTTTCGAACAATACACAGTTATTCGGGCACACATGGATACTATCATAACCAAGTCCCAACCTGCCGATTATGCTAAGTGCCTCCTCGTATGACTTTGGTATTGAGCTATTAGGGTATTGCAAGGCCAAAATCAGGAGTATCGCGTTGAATGCAACGTTGCTAATCCGGTAGTACGACTTGGCCTGAAGTAACTTGACTGTGAGTGAAAACCTTGACATTGTACCCCCATCGCTGGCTGCGCGCTTGGCTTCCTCTATCAACTCAGCAAATATAGTGTCCTTTCCAGCACCTTGCGGTTCTGACTTGTACAAATCAGCAAGCAGATCAGGAATTCTATCATCTTCGTAACCATCTTCCTCTTGCAAACCAAAATAGTGTGCCTCTGCATCACCTCCACCAACATGGTGTGCCCCTGCATCACCTCCATGTCCAGCCTCAGGTTCACCTCCATGTCCAGCCTCAGGTTCACCTCCATGTCCATGTCCGGCTTCAGGTGCACCTCCTTGTCCTCCATGTCCAGCTTCAGGTACAGGATGTAATGGTTCTCCATGGAAGACCCATCGGTCATAAGTGCTTGCCATCCCAAAAAGAAGCAAATGAGCCTCTACACATCTAGAGGTTTTGTGCACCGGTTAAGACAGCTACGACATGGGCACACACCTGATCATCATTGGCAGCACTCAAGCGAACAACTGCATAAACTCTGCCACTCCCTTTGTGTGTTCAGGGGAAAGCCTTCTAATTCTTGTTGTAATCCAGCGTCTGTCCATCCGCGGAAGAACAAAATGATGCAATTAGCACACACCTAACTGCACAGCAGTTCCAATTTCAAGCAATGCACAGCAGTTCAATTCGATTTTGTGACGATGAAGAAGAACAGATCGAGAGGGGAGAGATGAGAGGGGTGCAGACCGGGAGATGCGGAGGGGCTCGTCGTGGGAGAGGGCCGGGGCTCGTCTGGAGGGACGGGGCTAGTCTGGAGAGGGCGAGGGGCTCGTCTGGAGAGGGCGAGGGGCTCGTCGTCGGCGAGGCGAGGCTGCGTCGGCGAGGGCTCGTCGTCGTCGTCGGCGAGCGGGGGGACAAGACATCCCTTGCTCGGACGCGGCCGGCACCCACCACCGCCGTCACCTCGGATCACAGAGATTCGATATTGTGAGCGACGAAGAAGATCGAGAGGGAGAGATGAGAGAGTGCGGACCGGGAGATGCCCCACGGAGGGCTCGTCGTCGGAGAGGGCCGGGGCTCGTCGTCGGAGAGGGGTGACCAGCCCGCCGCCGCCGAGTTGCGGAGGGAGTTGGATTCGAATTTCTGCTAGGTTATCGAAGGGAGTTGGATTCGGAAGGGATATTTGGGCCTCTCCTGGGCGCCAAAAAAAATCAAAAAGTGTGAGGGCTGGGAGTCGAACCCAGCACCTCTAGATGTGTCAACGTGCTAGTTAACCGGTGGAGCTATTGGAGAGATCTTGTCAGCTTACCATCCTTTATCATTTACATAGTGAAACTAAGGCAACTTCACCACATAGTTTGTCGGAACGAGGCCATATTTGGCACGTGCGTGCACCTTAGGATGGGAAGCAAGGCCCCTGTCGCGGATTTCCCATCCGAACCACGGGCGACGGTTTTCCATTTTCGGGGTGCGGAAGGGCTTTTTTTGTGAAGGAGCTACATGGTGCGCATTTTAGTATTGCGCGAGACCTCGCGCAGCGGCAGGATACCTCCTACGCACCACCTATCACATGCCATATGCGCGCGTAGCCATCGGGAATCCCTCAGGCTTCTGCGGTGTCCGCGAATCCGAAGCGGTTGAACTGGGGCCACACTTTGCTTGGCTCAATAAATGGAGGGAAAATGTTTTTAGGTCTAGGACGCGTCATTTTATGTGCTAAATGTTTTCCGTTTCGCGCGTTGGCGGACGGGTGCACGCGCGCGCCGGTACGGCCATACCGCATCGCGGCCCCGTTTTGCGCGGTTGGCAAATAAACGGAGCCAAAAAATCGAGCGGAGCCGCGTGGCGTCATTTTATGTGTCCTAGTAACCACTTCAAAAGACGGAATTGGGATACGGCAATTATCTTGAAAAACCCTTCACGAGTAGGGCTATCACGTCCGAGTTCTATGGCTTTTAGGGGGAATGAGTAGAAACGGCCCGTTTCACCACATAGTTTGTCGGAACGAGGCCATATTTGGCACGTGCGTGCACCTTAGGATGGGAAGCAAGGCCCCTGTCGCGGATTTCCAATCCGAACCACGAGACGGTTTTTCCATTTTCGGTGCCGGAAGGGCTTTTTTTGTGAAGGAGCTACATGGTGCGCATTTTAGTATTGCGCGAGACCTCCGCGCAGCGACAGGATACCTCCTACGCACCACCTATCACATGCCGTATGCGCGCGGTAGCCATCGGGAATCCCTCGGCTTCTGCGGTGTCCCGAATCCGCCGGAAACCGACCGGATTTGCGGGCCACACTTTCCTTGGCTCAATAAATGGAGGGGAAAATGTTTTTAGGTCTAGGACGCGTCATTTTATGTGCTAAATGTTTTCCGTTTCGCGCGTTGGCGGACGGGTGCCGCGCGCCCGGCGCCATGCATGTCCGCGGCCCCGTTTTGCGCTTGGCAAATTAAGAGCCAAAAAAATCGAGCGGAGCCGCGTGGCGTCATTTTATGTGTCCTAGTAACCACTTCAAAAGACGGAATTGGGATACGGCAATTCTCTTGAAAAACCCTTCACGAGTAGGGCTATCACGTCCGGAGTTCTATGGCTTTTAGGGGGAATGAGTAGGAAACGGCCCGTTTCACCACATAGTTTGTCGGAACGAGGCCATATTTGGCACGTGCGTGCACCTTAGGATGGGAAGCAAGGCCCCTGTCGCGGATTTCCAATCCGAACCACGGGCGACGGTTTTTCCATTTTCGGGGTGCGGGGCTTTTTTTGTGAAGGAGCTACATGGTGCGCATTTTAGTATTGCGCGAGACCTCCGCGCAGCGGCAGGATACCTCCTACGCACCACCTATCACATGCCGTATGCGCGCGGTAGCCATCTGGGAATCCCTCCGGCTTCTGCGGTGTCCCGCCGAATCCGCTGAACTGACCGGATTTGAACTGGGGCCACACTTTCCTTGGCTCAATAAATGGAGGGAAAATGTTTTTAGGTCTAGGACGCGTCATTTTATGTGCTAAATGTTTTCCGTTTCGCGCGTTGGCGGACGGGTGCACGCGCGCCCGGTACGGCCATACCGCATGTCCCGCGGCCGTTTTGCGCAGTTGGCAAATTAAACGGAGCCCAAAAAATCGAGCGGAGCCGCGTGGCGTCATTTTATGTGTCCTAGTAACCACTTCAAAAGACGGAATTGGGATACGGCAATTATCTTGAAAAACCCTTCACGAGTAGGGCTATCACGTCGGAGTTCTATGGCTTTTAGGGGAATGAGTAGGAAACGGCCCGTTTCACCACATAGTTTGTCGGAACGAGGCCATATTTGGCACGTGCGTGCACCTTAGGATGGGAAGCAAGGCCCCTGTCGCGGATTTCCAATCCGAACCACGGCGACGGTTTTTCCATTTTCGGGGTGCGGAAGGGCTTTTTTTTTGAAGGAGCTACATGGTGCGCATTTTAGTATTGCGCGAGACCTCCGCAGCGGCAGGATACCTCCTACGCACCACCTATCACATGCCGTATGCGCGCGGTAGCCATCTGGGAATCCCTCCGGCTTCTGCGGTGTCCCGAATCCATTGAAAGCCGGATTTGAGCTGGGCCACACTTTCCTTGGCTCAATAAATGGAGGAAAAATGTTTTTAGGTCTAGGACGCGTCATTTTATGTGCTAAATGTTTTCCGTTTCGCGTTGGCGGACGCGCGCGCGCCGTACGGCCATACCGCATGTCCGCGGCCCGTTTTGCGTTGGCAAATTAAACGGAGCCAAAAAATCGGGCCGCGTGGCGTCATTTTATGTGTCCTAGTAACCACTTCAAAAGACGGAATTGGGATACGGCAATTATCTTGAAAAACCCTTCACGAGTAGGGCTATCACGTCCGGAGTTCTATGGCTTTTAGGGGGAATGAGTAGGAAACGGCCCGTTTCACCACATAGTTTGTAACGAGGCCATATTCGGCACGTGCGTGCACCTTAGGATGGGAAGCAAGGCCCCGCGGATTTCCAATCCGAACCACGGCGACGGTTTTTCCATTTTCGGAGTGCCGGAAGGGCTTTTTTTGTGAAGGAGCTACATGGTGCGCATTTTAGTATTGCGCGAGACCTCCGCGCAGCGGCAGGATACCTCCTACGCACCACCTATCACATGCCGTATGCGCGCGGTAGCCATCCGGGAATCCCTCATTCTGCGGTGTCCCGCGAATCTTTGAACGACAGATTTGAACCGGGCCACACTTTCCTTGGCTCAATAAATGGAGGGAAAATGTTTTTAGGTCTAGGGCGTCATTTTATGTGCTAAATGTTTTCCGTTTCGCGCGTTGGCGGACGGGTGCACGCGCGCGCCCGGTACGGCCATACCGCATGTCCGGCGGCCCCGTTTTGCGCATTGGCAAATTAAACGGAGCCAAAAAAATCGAGCCGCGTGGCGTCATTTTATGTGTCCTAGTAACCACTTCAAAAGACGGAATTGGGATACGGCAATTCTCTTGAAAAACCCTTCACGAGTAGGGCTATCACGTCCGGAGTTCTATGGCTTTTAGGGGGAATGAGTAGGAAACGGCCCGTTTCACCACATAGTTTGTCGGAACGAGGCCATATTTGGCACGTGCGTGCACCTTAGGATGGGAAGCAAGGCCCTGTCGCGGATTTCCAATCCGAACCACGGCGACGGTTTTTCCATTTTCGGGGTGCCGGAAGGGCTTTTTTGTGAAGGAGCTACATGGTGCGCATTTTAGTATTGCGCGAGACCTCCACGCAGCGGCAGGATACCTCCTACGCACCACCTATCACATGCCGTATGCGCGCGGTAGCCATCTGGGAATCCCTCCGGCTTCTGCGGTGTCCGCCGAATCCGCCGGAAGCCGGCCGGTTTGAACTGGGGCCACACTTTCCTTGGCTCAATAAATGGAGGGAAAATGTTTTTAGGTCTAGGACGCGTCATTTTATGTGCTAAATGTTTTCCGTTTCGCGCGTTGGCGGACGGGTGCACGCGCGCCCGGTGCGGCCATACCGCATGTCCCGCGGCCCCGTTTTGCGCTTGGCAAATTAAACGGAGCCAAAAAAATCGAGCGGAGCCGCGTGGCGTCATTTTATGTGTCCTAGTAACCACTTCAAAAGACGGAATTGGGATACGGCAATTATCTTGAAAAACCCTTCACGAGTAGGGCTATCACGTCCGGAGTTCTATGGCTTTTAGGGGGAATGAGTAGGAAACGGCCCGTTTCACCACATAGTTTGTCGGAACGAGGCCATATTTGGCACGTGCGTGCACCTTAGGATGGAAGCAAGGCCCCTGTCGCGGATTTCCAATCCGAACCACGGCGACGGTTTTTCCATTTTCGGGGTGGAAGGGCTTTTTTTGTGAAGGAGCTACATGGTGCGCATTTTAGTATTGCGCGAGACCTCCGCGCAGCGGCAGGATACCTCCTACGCACCACCTATCACATGCCGTATGCGCGCGGTAGCCATCTGGAATCCCTCCGCTTCTGCGGTGTCCAGGGAATCCGCCGGAAACTGACCGGATTTGAACGGGGCCACACTTTCCTTGGCTCAATAAATGGAGGGGAAAATGTTTTTAGGTCTAGGACGCGTCATTTTATGTGCTAAATGTTTTCCGTTTCGCGCGTTGGCGGACGGGTGCACGCCCGCGCCCGGTACGGCCATACCGCATGTCCCGGCGGCCCCGTTTTGCGCAGTTGGCAAATTAAACGGAGCCAAAAATCGAGCGGAGCCGCGTGGCGTCATCTTATGTGTCCTAGTAACCACTTCAAAAGACGGAATTGGGATACGACAATTATCTTGAAAAACCCTTCACGAGTAGGGCTATCACGTCCGGAGTTCTATGGCTTTTAGGGGGAATGAGTAGGAAACGGCCCGTTTCACCACATAGTTTGTCGGAACGAGGCCATATTTGGCACGTGCGTGCACCTTAGGATGGGAAGCAAGGCTGTCGCGGATTTCCAATCCGAACCACGGGCGACGGTTTTTCCATTTTCGGTGCGGAAGGGCTTTTTTTGTGAAGGAGCTACATGGTGCGCATTTTAGTATTGCGCGAGACCTCCGCGCAGCGGCAGGATACCTCCTACGCACCACCTATCACATGCCGTATGCGCGCGTAGCCATCTGGGAATCCCTCCCCTGCGGTGTCCCGCCGAATCCGCTGGCCCGGAGGAGGATTTGAGCTGGGGCCACACTTTCCTTGGTTCAATAAATGGAGTGAAAAATGTTTTTAGGTCTAGGACGCGTCATTTTATGTGCTAAATGTTTTCCGTTTCGCGCGTTGGCGGATGGGTGCACGCGCGCGCGCCGGTGCGGCCATACGCATGTCCGGGCCCCTTTTTGCATTGGCAAATTAAAACGGAGCCAAAAAGTCGAGCGGAGACGACGTACATTCTAGCTAGGAGCTAGAACCCTTCACGATCGAACTGCCACGTTCGGAATCTTGATGTATATAGAATGGGATAAAGCTTGCATATGCCTTATGATAACATATAATTAGTGTGTGCAAGAGACATATATTATTTGACCTAATTAACCAAACATTTTCTGATTTTTTTAAATAATTTAATTATTAAGGATTCTAGGAGTTTCATATATCCCTATATTATTATCATTAAAGGAATGACGGTGACACACGTTTAATTACATGATATTCTGTTTTTAAAAATATTTTAATCTACACCAAATTATATGCATTATTGCGCATTTAATTATTATTGTTTTGCACAAAAAAAAAAATTCCCTCCAAAACCCCAAAACCCCAAAACCCTCCAAAACCCCAAAACTCTCCCGCCTTCTCCCGCCAGCTCCAGCGAAATGTTTTGAATCCACCCGCCAGCTCAGCGAAATGTTTTGAAACCTAAGCCGGAAAGGAGGGCAAATGTCCGAAACGCCACTAACCTAAGCTGGAAAGGAGGGACATTTCAGTCAAATCCCGTACGAGCTCCCTCAATTCCCCAATTCCCCTCCCACCCGTTGCAATACGAACCCCAATTCCCCTCCCTCCGCTCATCCCCACCGACGAGCGGCGCCGCGACGGACGAGCGGAGCTACCCGCCGACGGCCGCGCGTGCGTAGACGCTCGCCACAAGATCTTGGGCGAGTTCCCTCCTCAACCCGACCCCTCCCCCTCTTCGATCTATGGCCTTTTCTTGGCCTGCTTAGGGTTTCGTCGGCCATGGCTAGGGTTACGGTTTGCTTGGCATGTCATGGTTAGGGTTAGGGATTTCGTGGCATGGCTTGTTTCCTTGGCTTGTCCGGGGTCAGGGTTGCTCGGCCTGTCATGGTTCTTGCTGCAACCAGTCCATGGTTGCTTCGGATCTTGCTTTTCATGTTCTTGCAGCAACCAGTCGATGATTGCTGCGGATCTTGCTGGCTCAGGCTCGTAGATTTTAGATTTGGTTTTGCAGTCCCTATATGATTACTGCTGCCGATCTTGCTTGCTATATGCAAGCAGTCCATGGTTGGATCTTGATTGGCATGTGTCTTGCTGCCAACCGATGATTGCTGCGGATCTTGCTTGGCTCAGGCTCTGTAGAATTTAGATCTGGTTTAAGTCCCTATATGATTACCTGCTGCCGATCTTGCTTGCTGTATCCAACCAGTCAATTAGTGATGCGATCTTGCCGGCGTGGGTCTCGCTGCAACCAGTCCGTGATTGTTGGGGGATTTTACTTGGCTTGGGCTCTGTAGATTGTACATCTAGTTTACTGCAGTCCATATATGATTAGCTTCTACAGATCTTTCTTGCTGCAACTAGTACATAATATGATTACTGCTGCGGATCTTGCTTGGTACAGATCTTTACCAAGGCATTCCCTTTTATATTTCGTCGATGAACATTTATATTGCCCTTCTATCCTGTGTTGATGAAACTTCTCCCAAACAAAGTTTGGGAGCCCTGTTTATCTGTACATGCCTACAGCTTTTTCTGTGTACATGTCTATTGTTGTATGAAGGGATATGTCTAATGATTATAACCTGTTATCTTCGTAGGGTAATAAGGTCTGACCTACTTCAAGGAGCAAGGTGAACCAGGTGATTGTTGATCCACATGAACCTATGTTGCTTGGTTCTTTAATTGCATCCATATGTTGTATCTGCTGTCACTAATTGTTATTCTTTTCGTGCCAGCACATATCCAACCCATCAACATCAGGCAAAGACTGGGAAGAAGCAGCTGGCTGGTATGCGGCTTCATCCTAACATAATTGTGTCTAATTGATGCTTTTAATCGGGTGCTGGGTTTTTTTGGCTCTGTCTGAATATTTCTGTACCCTAGGATTAAATGAAACTAAAAGTTGAAAATTGCTATGATTAAACAATTTACCTTAGTTGTTCGAGTTGGCTTGCTTCTATGCATTTCAACCATCAATCTAATGGTTACATATTTCTCTCATACATGTAAAGAAGCGCCACTCACCGAGATAGAGAAGGACAGGGCTAGGACAATGATGCGGAACAACCGTGTCTTACAATCCCTGGGTATCCCCGCCGTAGTGTCAATTTTTAGGAAGTCACATGGTGGTCGAGGTGGAGGTCGTTCCACACTTTCAAATGATGAGTCATCTGCCATAACACAAGGCGACAGCTCAGATTATCATCCGAGCAATGACCAATTGGTTGACCAGGAGGATGGGGAGGTTGAAGGGAGTATAGGGGAACACATTGAGAAGGTGCATTCTGCTTATCATCTTTGGAGGGCTGGCATTACTTGTATCTGTTTTCTTATTTATGTTTTGCTATAACCTGTGATGTAATGCCATTTTGTTTTGCTATTTTTGCGAGGCATTGAAGGATCCCAAGAGTAGAAAGAAAAAGGCTTCTGTTAGAAAGACAAGCCCAGGGAGGAGGAGTAAGAGGTTGCAAAAGGAACAAAGTTCAATGCCTCCTGTTAGAGTGTTTGCTGATGCTCCAGGAGGGAGAAAGAGGCATCTGGAACCTGTTGCTGAAGCTCCTTCCAAAAGAGCCACCAGGAGGACATCAAGTGAAGCGTCTGCAACCAACAATGAAGATACTCCGCCCCGCAACAATGCGTAGCTCACTGCAGATTGATGAAAGGATCGATGAAGCAAGCACTGTTCGCAGGGACACAGGTCCTCTGCATCGATGTCATGGTCCATCACACTTTGATTCGATGGTTTTCTTGATCCTGAGGATGATGAAGGCAAGTTTTTGTTGGACAGCTGTCCACACTATCTACTGCCTTTTTGTTTATCTTTATAAACTCTTTTGGTTGTGGGTGCTGCTTTCTGACATGATCTTTGTATGTATGCTATTCAGGTGGAACCACTGCTGCAGGTGGCCGTAAAAGGAAGGGCACCGGGCTGGAGCAGATTTGCAAGGGGATGGGAGTCAAGCTTACCATTGAGATTCCTCCAGGGCTGAAACGTCCTGAGAAGCCTTTGCCTGCTGCCAAGTTTGCATCGGAGGGTGGAATGCTTGCAAGAGGCCAGATGCCGCTCCTTCCGCATTTCAAGTTGTACAAGAGGGATGAGAATTTGTTGGCCGACTTTGTTGGAAAGATGGGGGTAATCTTCTTCATCACCAGTTCATTTGTTAGATGATAGGAGTGCTTGCTTGATTGTTCATAGTTCATGATAACTAACCTCGTCCTTGCCCTTGTTTGCTTTGTAGGCAAATTTCAACATGGACACGGAGTCGGAAGTCATCCAGAAGGCTTGCTATGACGTCCTGCGGAAAGTGTCGAAGAACAGGCGCTACATCCTGAAAAGGGACTACTTCGACAAAGTACCAGCAAATGAAGTCAGCATCAAGTCCCCTGTTAAGGATGTCTCAGATGAAGAATGGGAAGCTCTAACTGCTCTGTGGGTAACCCCAAGACACAGGGTATGTTCTTTGCTTCAGTTGCAGTCATTAGTGCTTGCATGGTAGACATGATGCTCATCGTTATAGTGTGCACATTCTGAATATCATGATTGTGCCCTTCTAGAACACATGTACCAAGAACAAGGACAGTCGTCTGCGGTCAAATTTGGCCAAAAGCGCTCTCGTAGCTATCTTTGCTCATCTGTATGCAACTGTAAGAACACTCTTACAGAATTTCCTTTTGCATCTTACTCTTGTCTCCACAAGCTTATGTTCGATTCTTGGTGAACATCATTTCCAGAGGGAGGAGCGCAGAGGTGAAGAGCTAGATGCGGTCGACATCTTTAAGGCGACCCATCACAGCAAGAAGGATGGTTTCTCTGAGGAAGCTCTAGCTGCAATAGTAAGTGACTTGTTCATTTCACTTTTGTGAACCATTCTTGGACCTGTGCGTTTCCTGAATTGATGAATCTTTTGGAAATGGATCTCCAGGCTGATATGGAAGCTGAGTTGGCTATTCCTGTGCCAGAAGGTGCACCGCCAAGGTCTGCAGTCGTTGTTGTTGCAAAGGTTCTTAGCAAGGAAGCCAAGCACAGCACTTTCCTGAAGAATGCTGGACTTCAGCCCAGTTCCACTGTCAAGCTCAACAAGCCCACCGCAGCTGCTGTATCGGCGCATGTTCATGACCGAAGCACAGCTGAAGAGGTCCCAGGAGGAAGCTGAACAGATGAAGCAGCAGTTTGCTGCCATCATGGAAGAAGCAGCTGCCCAGAAGGAGAAGCAAGCGGCAAATGAAGCCGCACAAGCTCAGCGTGACAAGGACTACATGGAGCTCCTCAAGCGGACTGAGGAAAGTGATAGGAGGCTTGCTCACATGATGTCCATCTTCGGAGCATCTGCGAATTAGCTCCTGCTGCTGGTCGCATCCCTTTTTTGTGTCCCGCCATGGAACTTGGTCATATCCTGGCAGCGTGACAATAACTTGGTCATATCTGTGAACTTCTTACTGTGAATATGTGAACTTTCTTGACATGTTGGTGAATCGAACCTGGTCATGTTGGCTGTCACTCTGCTGTGAAATTTGCAGATTTGAAATGTTGTCTTTTATATTTTGCTTGTTGAATTTCTTAGTTTAATATATGCACTGTTGGGCTATTGTGGGCTCTTAAAAGGCTAGAGCCCAACAAATAATTAATTGCATTTTCGAAAAATGGGAGTTGAAAAGGCAAAAAAAAAGCCAAAAAACTTGCAGGACAGTAAAAGGCCAAAGCCCATAACTTTTATGGACCCAAAAAGGCCAAGGCCCAATATCTTTATGGACCCCAAAAAGGCTGAGGCCCAAAACCTTTGTGGACCCTATAAAGGCTTAGGCCCAAAATCTTAATGGACCCTAAAAGGCCAAGGCCCAAAACCATAATGGACCCTAAAAAGGCCAAGGCCCAAAAGTGTAATGGTCCTAAAAAGGGCACGGCCCAAAACTGTAATGGGTCCTAAAAAGGCCACGGCCCAAAAGTGTAATGGGTCCTAAAAAGGCCACGACCCAATGAAAATTGGCCCAGGCCCAGTAAGTACAACAGCTAAAAAGGCCATTGAAAAAAATAAGCTAAAAAGCTTAGGTAATTGGGCAGTACGGGCCAAGGCCCAACAAAGCCGAAAAAAATAATCAGAACTAATGGGCTCAGCCCACATAAGAAGCTGAATGGACCGGGCTGAATTCAGATAACGACGTT
The DNA here is from genome assembly GCA_030979885.1 of Lolium multiflorum. Lineage (NCBI taxonomy): Eukaryota > Viridiplantae > Streptophyta > Magnoliopsida > Poales > Poaceae > Lolium > Lolium multiflorum. Next base: position 127,450,660 of record CM061747.1, on the reverse strand, counting down.
TCTAATTCGTCACAATTTTGCCACGTCGGATTGCCACGCTGGACTCGGGGGGGTGCCCATGACGTTTTGGGTCATGCCGTCGGTGACATTTTAAAACGTCACAAAGCTCTACGACGTTTTCAAGTGAAACGTCTTAAGCACTCACTGCTGACTCCCAGCTTTCGACGTTTTGAAAAGCGTCACGGTAACGTCACAAGCAGCCATCAGTGACGTTTCAGTGACACCTTATTTTTGTCAACTTATGGCAGATTTCTTGTAGTGTATCAACCAGTGTATATACATGTTTAGTACCCCTCTGTTCTAATGAATAAGACGTATTTAAAAAAATCAAGTTAAGTAAACAGGAAGTCAACCTTTAGAAGAAACCATTAACCAGTGTAACTGTATATACACGTTTAGTACCCCTCCGTTTCAATGAATAAACCTTATTAATATGAACGGAGGTAGTACCTATTAATTTACTATGCTAGAATGCATGTCTCTATATGTAAAAATATCCATACATGCACCGAGTCTAGCGAAAGCACGGGAAGAACCAAATGTTGTAGGTCCGTGATAAACAATGTACCGAGTCGTCTAGCATGTGGCCGGACACACGCGCATGCTCGACGAATCAAACCGCTAGTGAAAGAAGACAACACAAATATCAGTAAATGATTGAATGAACAAGAATTCAAACTGTAATGAAAACAAAAACATTCCATAGTGAAATTGAAAAGGTGTTCTTTAACATATGCTAAATGGGATCCACGTTTGAACATGACTCAAATAAATTATCTGATCACTACGAGTTTTGCCATTTGAACTAATTAATTGAAAATGTTGAAAGTTTGAGAAAGCACCAATATACTGAGATCAGGTTGCTCAATTGTTTTGATTCCTACTTAATTCTACTGACGATAATTGTTGGCAATGAAGCATGAGTACACTACATGTGTTCGAACTTTAAAGTCCATACTCCGAAACTTCGTAATAAAGAGGTTGTATGCATCGATTGATGCAAATGCAGGGTTATATGCTCCTATTTTCCAAAAAAAAAAACTACATGTGCGGCACATGATCTCAATCTCGTAAGAAACAATCATGACCAAAGAAGTGATAATGATTTTGACCCATCTACTGAACTCAACTAAACTATCACCTCCATGTCAACTCGGTGAATGCCATAATGTCAAAACCAAAAGGTTCACCGTATTCCAAACTCAAACAATATATATACAGGTGACAAGAAGAAGAGCTACCAATTCTTGCACCTCCTTGCAAAAAGGGTAAATGCTGCAATTATGCCAACATTGACACTCAAGCCGATCCACCATCCAAACCTTATTGCAAATAGTTCACAATGTGAAGAACTTGCCTCATCACTATTTGTATTTTCCCCATTGTGTACGTAACAACTTTTTGATTATGTATTTGTGGTAGGGTGCCCTCTTACTTGTTTCCTTACAGAAGTTACTTTCCATTGCTAAAACTTAATCAGCGAAAATTATATAAAATTTCAAAACATGGACATGTGATGGCTTTTTATCTCCTTGGTCCATTTTTTGGGTGCTGCGCAAGATGCTTTTAAGGCTGACTTTTTACGTGAGTTGGTAAATCTTACTAAAGATAATCCTTATCCGATTTTAATCGGAGGGGATTTTAATCTACTAAGATTTCCTCATTAGAAAAGTAAAGATCTTTTCGCTGGACATTGGCCTTTTTTGTTCAATGCTGTCATTGATAGCCTTGACTTAAGAGAGGTGTTTATGTCCGGTCGACAATTTAATTGGGCCAACAGCTTGCCTGAACCCACATACGAAAAGCTAGACCGCGTATTGATGGATACTGAATGGGAATATAAATACCCTATGGTGTCTGTCTGTGCACTAGAACGTATTGAAAAATTGTCTGACCATGCACCGATCCTTCTAACCACTGGGAATCTCCGTCCTATGTGTGTAAACGGCCTTTTAATTTCGAACTTGGCTGGCTACATCGGGAAGGATTCCACGAGATGGTTAAGACGGTTTGGGAGACACCGGTTGGTGGCAGCAATTTTGAGATGGAATAATAAGATGCGTGCAATGCGCAAACATCTCTCTGGTTGGGCTGGCCATACGGCTGGTATCCTTAAAAAAAAAGGCTCGCTTATCAAATGTGATTGATGATCTAGAGGCTTTTGCGGAGGTCAGACCACTGACTACGCATGAGATTGAACTTAAGAATCAATCTAATGCGCAGATGGCGAGTCTCCTTCGCGAAGAGGAACTCAAATGGTATCAACGTTCCAAAGCCCAATTCATCTTGGAAGGAGACTCAAATACGCGATATTTCCATGGCATAGCCAATGGGAGACATCGGAAAAAACGCATTCATTCTCTTAATCAAGATGAAGGGTTGATTCAAGGCCATGAGCAACTCAAATCTTACATTACTAATTATTATAAAGGTCTGTTTGGTCCTCCGGATGAAAGCTCATTTTCTCTAAATGGGGACTTAACAGATGACATACCCCAAGTTTCTATTGAAGAAAATGGCCTACTAACCGCACCTTACACTGAGGATGAGGTTCAGAAGGAAATTTTCCAAATGGAATGCAATAAAGCACCGGGTCCAGATGGTTTTCCAGCGGAGTTTTATCAAACCTTTTGGAATACTATTAAATCAGACCTTCTAGATTTGTTCAGTGATCTTCACACAGGACAACTAGAATTATTTTGTCTAAAGTTTGGTGAAGTAATTTTGTTACCGGAGGTTAATGAGGCAGAAAGGATTCAACAATATAGACCTATTTGCCTCTTAAACATCAATTTCAAGATTTTCACGAAAGTGGCCACCATTAGACTTAATACGGTTGCGGATCATGTTGTTCTGCCATCTCAGACCGCTTTTATGAAAGGAAGAAATATCCTTGATGGAGTGGCGGTATTACACGAGACGGTACATGAGATGCATTATAAGAAATTAAATGGGGTTATTTTCAAATTAGACTTTGAAAAGGCTTATGACAAGGTCAAGTGGTCTTTCTTACAGCAGACGCTCAGGATGAAAGATTTTTCTCCTGAATGGCGCGCTTTAATAAATGATTTTGTGTATGGAGGTAGTGTGGCAATCAGGATTAATGATGACATGATTAATGATGACACTGGCCACTATTTCCAAACGCGAAAAGGGTTACGCCAAGGAGATCCGTTATCACCAATGTTGTTCAACATTGTAGCGGATATGTCGGCTATACTTATAGAGCGGGCCAAGTCTGAAGGTCAGATTGAGGGTGTGATTCCACATCTGGTAGATGGTGGATTATCTATCCTTTAATATGCCGATGATACAATTCTGTTTATGGATCATGATCTCGAAAAAGCTCGCAACCTAAAATTAATTTTGGCGGCTTTTGAACAGTTGTCGGGATTAAAAATCAATTTCCATAAAAGTGAATTGTTCTGCTTCGGTGATGCCCAAGATGATACAGCTCCATATACAGAGTTGTTTGGTTGTGGGCAAGGCCAATTTCTTATTCGCTATCTGGGTATTCCGATTCATTATCGGAGACTTACGACTGCTGAATGGAAAATAGTGGAAGAAAGATTGCTGAAGCGCCTTAGTAGTTGGAAAGGTAAATTGCTGTCCCTGGGAGGAAGATTGGTACTCATTAATTCGGTACTGACAAATATGGTACTTTATATGTTATCATTCTTCCTATTGGCAAAAGGAATTCTGCATAAACTCGATTATTATCGATCCAGATTCGTTTGGCAAGGGGACAGCGAGAAAAAGAAATATCGACTGATTAAATGGAGTATAGTTTATAGTCCCAAAGACCAAGGCGGGCTTGGAGTTCATGACCTCGAGGTCAAGAATTCAGCTCTGCTGGGTAAATGGCTTTTTAAGCTCCTTACCGAGGATGCGATTTGGCAATCTATTCTTCGGAGAAAATATATCGGCTCCAAGACGTTGTCCCAAGTGGTTTGGAAACCTGGGGATTCACACTTCTGGGCTGGTCTAATGGCGACAAAGAATGTCTTTTCCATCATGGAACTTTCTCAATTAAGAATGGAGCTCAGATACGGTTCTCGGAGGATGCTTGGTTAGACAATGCACCCCTAAGTGAACAGTATCCTGTATTGTATAGTATAGTTCATTGCAAAGGAGATACCATTGCCACAGTAATGGCTACCTCTCCACCGAATGTGACGTTCAGACGAGTTTTGCTAGGACAAAGGCTTTTGGCATGGAATCCCTTAATTCAAAGGTTGGGGGATATTAATCTATCACCTGAACTAGATGAATTCAGGTGGAATTTACATGTAGATGGATCTTTCTCCGTCAAATCTTTATACAACGCCATACTTCATTCTGATTTACCAGTTAATAATAATAAGAAAATTTGGAAGATGAAGATACCATTAAAAATAAAAATATTTGGATGGTATCTTCGTCGAGGTGTCATCCTCACCAAAGACAATCATGTTAAGCGGAATTGGCACAGAAGTACTCGATGTGTTTTTTGTCATCACGATGAAACTATTAAACACATTTTCTTCCAGTGCCAATTCGTGAGATCTATTTGGTCTGTCATCCAAGTAGCGTCTACCATGTATCCTCCGATTAGTGTGGCCATTGTCTTTGGCAATTGGCTTCATGGTATAGATCCAAGGTTCAAGTTGCTTCTTAGGGTGGGGGCGCTAGCTGGGCGCTTTGGCTGAGTAGAAATGACAAGATTTTTAATGATAAAAATTGCTCTTTATTGCAGGTCATCTACAGATGTACAGGTATTCTCCGTTTGTGGTTACCTCTTCAGCGCATGGAGAACCGAGACCTATTTACGGAGGTCTGTACACGGTTGGAGGCTACGGCGAGGGATACTTTTTCCCTACATGGGTGACAGCATAGTCTACGGATTAAAACCCCACCCACACCTTAGGCGTTATATGATTCATCGTTCCGATATGTATTCCGCCTAGTTCATTTTTAGTTTGACATCTTTTTGGACTTAAGACTCATAAACGGCTGTGTGCATCCTGGTTATGCAGAGGCTGGATGTAATTGCTTCTAAAAAGTAATAAAGTATCCTTTATCCAAAAAAAACAGTAGGAGAGGCTCCTACTGTGTTATATTATTGATATAATATTTACATCATCTCGGGTGCATACACCCACTTTACAAAGGTTTAATCAAAGTCTACTTATATGAGAGGAGATTATGTTTTGTAGGTTTCTCCTTGGTGCATTTGCACCTAGATGAAAGTAAAATCATTAGAAATGTCCTATTTTTAAAAAGCAGAATCTCTTCGACAACCTACATGTTTTTGTCTTATATATGCATGCAAATTTTCATGAAGAACGGTGTATGTTGTGTTCTGGAAAACAAACAGAAAGCTCTAAATAGCATTGTAACAAACAACATACTCCGTATGCTTTTTTTAATGTAGGCTAGACATATTTTTCATTGTTCAAAAATTTACAAGTGCACCTGAAAATAGGCATGAAAATTGTACTTCCTCCATCCCAAATTAATTGGGGAAGGTTAGGAGTACACTTGTACTAGACATAGTATATGGCTGCGCCAACCAATTTGGGATAGATGGATTAATATTTTTAGGAATTTTTAGATAAGAATAATCCATTTTTGAAACCTATAAAAAATTTACCCGGGGGTTAGATTGAATTAGTACACATCTATTTTATGTTCTTGCCACTTGTTAGACATAAAATCCTTGTTTTTAAAATATTTACGGCATGATGAAACCAGAAGTAAAAAAATTAATGTGGATAGGGATCATGTAAAAACATCTTTTCAGGAATGGTCTAGACCCGGCCATTTCTCAAGAACACTAGCTAAGGGCCCCGATACTACCACTTGGGTCTGAAACCTACATGCTGATGCTCACGATTTCGACAGTCATACTGGTGATTTGGAGGAGATATCTCCCAAACACATGGAGGATGGATTGAAGCATTTCTTTTAAACTTTGCTACAAAAATTATGACCAAGGAAAATTAATATGTGTGGATCCTTTTACTCTTATTTCACAGATATACACAATAGCCTTTTTAAAGAAATTTACAAGGAAAAGTTTGTATCCATTATCTACCTATACAATATTTGTCTATTTTTTTATATAATTTTCTACAGTACCCTTAAGTCAAGATGGACATTCCATTCCTGCAGATCTAATAGTTAAGATTGTTTTGAGCATCGATGTATGCTAGTATTTACGAATACGAAACCAAACATTAGGGAGTACCTCATGAAGAAATATTGTGATTTTTTTCTTAGTAGCATGTCCATATATAATTCATAACCATTTTGTTTTTTATCCATGAAAAAAACATATAACATGAGAGTTGTGGAGAACAGCGACATGAAGCTAGTGGCTAAAAGAAACTTTAAACGATTGATGGCGATGATCCTGGTCTAAAAATGATCTAAACATGAAGAAAAATTGAAAGGTTGCAGTTACAAAAAAAGTTAGAATTGATTCCCGGAATGGAATCAAATTTCCAATATGCATCTTTTTCGTGTAGACCTCATCACGAAACGGTGGGCTGGCAAAAAAGTAATTACCAAAGGAGATTCTTACGGAGCGAGGCAGTATATACATAAACTATAGACAGATCAAGTACATATGGTAGATAAAAAAAAACCATCTCCCATTTCATCATGAGTCTTAAAGTTAAAATCTTACAACATGAGAGTTGTGGAGAACAACATGAAGCTAGTGATAAATTTGATGAAAGTGCCATAACCGGAATAGAATCACGCCATCGATGTGCCTATTTTACGTATCTTCCTTTTTTTTGGGGGGGTGCGAAACGTTGGATTGCAATTAAGTGTTCCGTACTCTCTTAGAATGACGTCGTGGCTTTGGCTCTCGCTGTGTTTTGTAGTTCTCGCAGACGGTCCAAAACGTATTTATAATTCTTTATTACTTTCCGGGTTGTTTGTACTGCTTATGATGATTATTAATAGATTGGCAGGAATTTTACGGAAGAAATGAAATTGGGAAAGCTTTTTCATTTTTTTAAATATATATACTTGCTCATTAGCTACTTGGTCAAAGAGTAAGCAACTAGACCAAAGCACCAAGTTGTCTACAGATGCCCAACCGAATAAAACTGTCATAATTTATTGCGATTCTCATAACTTAGATTTTAACAAAGGAATCATAAATGATCGTAGGACTATTTTTTATTTAGTGCCATTTTCTTGTAAGATTGCACTCTTGTGATTCACCCATGTGCCCTTTGGTGAATTGATTTCCAAATATTCCACCACTAGCATAGACGCCATAGGGTGCAATCATACATACGTACCTTGATGGTGTTTCTCACGGATACTGTATTGCAAAATAATTCATCCATACACCCGAGCACAATTTTGTTTGAAAACTAATGGGTGCTTCCAAAAAAAATTAAGGTGAAATTATTGGTGCGGATAGCAAGAAAAGTCGCCTTATCTTAATACGAAGGGAATTTACTTTGCAGGTTGCTTGCGATTTCAGCCTGAGTTTGATACCCGAATCAGGAGCACGTCACATGCAAACAGCGGTTCAAGCGTGATCCGTGTAGCCTGGTTGATATCCATGCACGGAACGTGGTTACTACTAACACATTAGGGGAGGGGACGCCATGACATCCATGACAACCCTTTAAAATTACAAAATAGTTAACACCAATTGTGTTACATTAGTATTTATATACTTGAACACTATTTGTTGAAATGGTGATGGAAATTAGATTATAATATACAATTTATAGCGTAATCTTCACAAATTTTGAGTCAATGTAAAATTTTGATGTTCATATAAACTATGGCACCCTCAATATTATCAACCTAGATCCGCAGTGAGCAGTGACCTGGCTGTTGCCTGTAGGCCCCCAGTACCGAAGACAGAAAGATGTTCGCCTTTGCAGTGTAAAAGTGCGTGAAATTAGTGGTTATCCTTAACAACTTTGCAGAATCATATCTCGATCTGTAAGTTGTTAATTGGAGCAATCGGATTATGAACGGACTCAAAGTAGAGGTTATCACGAATGCTGATTAGTTGAGTTCACGGGATGTGCAAAGTGCAACGGCGAAAAGGAAGAGGCCTTTTGAGCATTGTTAATCAAGGAACAAACTCAGCTTTGCTATGTCACATACTCACATCCACCTACTAGCGAACGTCATTAGCTAAACTATGTCATAAAAAGCACATGCCATAAGCAGAGGCCGAACAACCATCCCAACAGCAACAACAATAAGAAGACGCCGGAGGTAAGCAGAGCACGTCGTGCTGCTCCTCATGAAACGCATGCACATGAGGTAGAAGAAAAGGGGTTTAAGGTGTCCTAAAAAGGAGGAAGAAGAACCAACTTATAATTCATCCTAACATGCGCTATATCCTCATCCATGAATACGTGGGTGCATAATGTAGTTTGCTAGGTTAATTAGAGAGGTACCAAGGGAGCATGTCACATGCCCAACACATACCTCGCGATGGGGCGATGCTAGCTGTGGTTACAGGCAGCCTCTTATGGGGGACAGGAGCTAGGCAACACCCTCAAATAATGGCGACTTCATCCATAGTAGGTCAAACCTCAACAGTAGTAGTACTATAAAGAATGTACCAACAGAACATTCCTTGTTAGCGATCTTGCACAATTGTATATACTCGACGAGAATAGTCTTTCTCAAATATTTGATGACCCCGAACCCATAGATTAACACTATTCATCGGATTTTTTTTCCCCGGTGCTCTTGGTTGTTGTTTTCAATGACAATTCACCGGAATTTTGAAATCTCATCGGTTTCAGATGGTTCTGAGGTATTTACATCCTAATCAACTAAATTTGGGTGACACATGCATTCGAGTCAAATTCCAAAACATTTCAAAATTTTGGCAGAGTGTGGATATTGAAACTAGAAATCCTGGTCTTTGGCCAACTTCAAACCCAATTTCTTGTGGTGGAGGAAGTCCGACCAAAGCCGAGAGCCTAAGTCAACATGCATTGAATTGATTTGGAAGCATATAACGATGTATACCGATCAGCGAATGGCGCGCTACATTTTTTGTTGTCATAGTTTCTCCAAGTTTGGGGTCTTTATAGTTCAAAATGAATTTCATATACTCCCTCGCTCACAAAATGTCTCAACTTTGTCTATCCTCTAAAACACATCTAAATACATGCAAATTTACACAAAGTTGAGACATCTTTTTTGTGAACGCAGGGAGTAACTTTTACCGATATATTCTTGGAGATTGTTTGGTTATAGGACTAGAAACTATATTTTCGGCTGCAATATATTTTCAAGTATTTTGAAAGGAAAATATTTCTCTAAATCGAACTCACTAAGATTTTCTATTTTTCCTTATTTTTGTGTGTGTGGGTATTGGCAACTTTGCCAGTTGGCATGAAAAAATAGAAGTTTCCATCCACCGTATAATTGAAGATTTAACGGTTTTCGATGTGCTCGCTCCGCAAGAGTAAAGTCGTAATGTTCAATCCCTATAATTTGGAAAGAACAGTGTAATCCATATGTTTCTTATTACTTGTCACAGATTTACGTCTAAATTAGCCATAACTAATATGGAACGGATGGAGTAGTATTTAGAAGTATTTAGAGTGTCCACATCTAGCTTCCTTGCTATTGTTGTGTTTTTGAAATTGTACAAACCATGCATCACTAACTTGACTAGCACGTCGACCACGCTAGCAGTGAGCCGGCCAGCGCAAAATCAGATGCTCTGGAGTGCGGGCCTCACCTTATCCATGATGACGCTGCCCTGGCGCGTCATGTCGCCCATTTTCGAGCTAACGCATGTGAGATATAACGCGATGATCGATCGGTAGCACCCCTGTTCTCGGTCCCCCAAGAACATTCCGCCGTCACTATACTATTGATCATCTACTTGGTAGCTAGATAGACAATATTGTTGATCATCTCGAGGAGTGTTTGCCAAATGATCAGTCATCAGTGAGCGGCACGCCATGTGAGCATGAAACGTCATCAACATGGAGCACCCTACGGCAATAACTTCAGCCAGGACGTCTCGCCTGTTCAATTGATCGGTCGCTCCGGCGCGCCTACCTCCTCTCTACAGTTGGAAACCGACGGAGAAGAAGACGCGGACCGACACGTCGAGAGAACCAGGTAGGAGTACGTGACAAGTCGGCCTCAACATGTTCGACGTGAACTGTTGTCCAATGCTGCATCTGCATGTGCAGCGGCTCATCGCGGGCTCTACTTTGACGAGCCGTAGTGCAAGGAATCGCGGTCGTGCCAGTGTGGAGTTGAAACAACAGCTGACAACACAGTGGACCAACACATCGGTCACATAGTCATAGTCGCTGTTAATTTCGTGGTACCGAAATGAGATCGCACAGTACGAGATCGGTGGATAATGCGTAGCCTCCTTCATCCAGCGCAGAGACCATTGACATCAAAACGGATGATTCACGCCAGTGTTCTCGACACCGGTAACAGTGAGTATGTCGCTGCCGCCTGCCGGGGAAAAGTCTTTCTCTAATCATAGGAGCAAAGACCCAAAAACCGTCTTAGAGCATCCCCAATTATATTCTTCAAAAAACCCTACCAAAAGGGCTATGAGAACGTCGGACAAAAAAAACGCGTCCAGCCGTGACCTTTAAAGCGGACCAGTCAGACGCGGCTCAAAAATTTACGACGCCCCACGCCAGCTACGACCCACAAAGGCAGCCTGGAAAGGTCCAGAAAACTATTATCGATGTTGTTCGGTCGATTGATTTATCCGTTGTTTCATTGATAGGTTATGAATATTGACGACAAGAAGTCGAGGCCGCCACCGATGAGGATGAGCAATTGGCAGTCCTTGCTTGCTCTAGAGTGCAACTAATAAATCAATGGTCACCACTATAACAAAGGAGTACCTAATCGATGACAAGGTTGTCGATATCTGTAAAGACAATCTGTGAGCCTCAAGGTCAGAAAAGCTATCGCCTTGTTCCGCGCTAGGAGGCTTGCAGAAAGGATGTCTAAGGGCATTTGGTGTGCTCCATCATCGGTTCCTTATTGTTCGCTACACTACTCTATCTGTTCTCATACCATATGTGGGCAGTGATGCATGCTTGTATGATCATGAAGAACATAATCATCAAAAATGATCACCAAGGTCATGCATCTTGCCACTGCTGGATCACCAGTTGCCTCTCTCCATGCATCAGGAGATCCGTGACAAAGTTGTTCATTACCAGCTGCAAAATGATTTGGTAGAGCATATACGTGGGCGCTCAAAGGATTCGCGGCCTGAGTGTTGTAGTTAAACTTTATTTATATTTGATAGAAATATTGTAAGTACGTTTTACTTTATTATTGTAGAATTCAATTTGTTTATTTTGTGTGTTAAAACTTTGCAGAATACCATGGTTTTTTGCAATAAAAAAGTAAAAACCCTTTTGTGAGCGTCATATGGGGTAGGGGAGGCCACGGTTGGGCAGACACAGCCCACATATGCGGCCATTCGTGCCGGCGCCTCCCATACGCTTCACTTGGTGATGCTGTCGTAGGCCGTTTGGGGGCGCTATTGGAGATCCTTGTTGTTCGATGCTCCTACTACAATGTACTTCATCAAGGGTGTGTTCCTCTATTCCTTGCCTACGTTCGGTGTTGGACCTCCGGCTCACCGGACTTCGAGGCAACATAAGTATGACAGGTGGGCGGCCCGCCATGCTGGCACCCATCCGAGTTAATAGCATAAAAGTACTACATTTTGTGAACCGATTCTACCACTCAACAACAAGAATTTTGCACCAGTTCGTGCAAATGACGGGTGGAGAGCTAATTAACACTGGAAATTATGGTGGTTCCAACCAGTTAGGATGCCATGGCGATGCTTCGTTAACGAATCGGGACTAGGCCCCACTTGCCAGAGCCAATTAAGATGAGGTGGACTGGGACCCACCAGTGAGCCTCCATTCCCCTCTCTACTCCGTCTTTCTCCTCTCTCTCTCTCTCCCCTCACCAAATTCACAAATCGTGTCACAGCTGCGGCAGTGTTGGCCGAGATAGGGACGCTTCTCATGGCGTCACTCTGAGTCATTGAACGACGGCCACTTCAGCCTTACCCATGAGGTTAATTGTCTTTCAATTGAATGTTTGCACGAATAGCAATTTTAGCGCAGCTGATAGGCAGATTTCCATTCACAAAACACAAGGTCATCTACAACGGGAGGTGCTTAGAAAAATAAACTAAACCTTTTGTTGTGCATTGGTGCTTATTTGTGGTGTTTAGTTATGCATTTATCTAGTACAAATAAGCACCGGTGCTTAGACAAAAGCCTGTTGGTTTTCTAAACACCCCTCTAAGCATCTCCCATGCTACGGTATGATCTCTTAAATTTAACGGTTAATGTGGTAGTTTTATGCTATTCGCTCCACCCATCCACAACCCACGTTTCCGATCGGATAGATCGTACAGCTGTTCAAAGGCTCCCAGTCCCCATCCAGGTCGTCATATCCGCACAGAAATTCTCCATATTACCATGTAGGACTGATGCAGCGGCGGCGGCGGCAGGGACCGTCGTGCATGTGCGCGTGCCGCTGGATCATGCCGTCGTCACCAGTCACGTGCTGCAGCGAATCTAGCGCTGCTGGATCTTGGCCGGAAGACGGCCAGCGCTGACGCTATCACCCGCAGAGGAACAGAAGAATTGGGAAGAAAAGGCCAGGAATGAAGACGCGGTGTTGGCGCATCTAACGACTCCCAATAATACTGGTACTACGAGCACAGAGGATAGAGACCACGGATCACACACAGATGAGATAATACACGCATAAATACGAGAATACAAGGGCCCATTCCTCATCTCCGCGCGTGATAACTCCGGAACCAACTGCCTAGCCATTGCCAATCATGGTTCTCGTCGTCGCCGGCGAGACATGCCTGTCAATGATGCCGTGGGCGCCATGTGACGCGAACCGCCACTTTACACCCGCGCCATGCTGTGCTGTGCTGTGTATGTGCGCACCACGCTCTCCGAGCCAAACCACTCGACATGCCACATGCAATGCGAAGCACGCATTGGTTCGCTCCGTGATGCGCTCGAGTGGCTTTGCTTTGCTTGTCTTTGGTTTCACATTTCGCCTATTTAACATAAAAAAATGTTCGTTTTCGTTCGAATGGGTTGGTCTATGGACACGAAATCGGCTATCTGACCACCCTTGTTTACTTGGGTTAGGGCAACCCAGCGGCTCGACGCATTTTTTCAGAATGAATTCTTTAATTTCACACTTAATTTACATAGTAAAAAAAGAGTTAAAAAACATACAAATTAAAGATATATTTGGTCCAACCCTAGTCCTAGCTACTACTACTTGTCGTTGTCCTTGGCCAGGTCCACGATCATTGGCATTTCCAACCGACAATGCATGCAATGGAGGGGTTGGTGCAGGCGAGGGCCACTACGACTATGGCGACCTTGGTGCAAAGGGCTAGAGCAGGGGGAACCGTTCCAGGCGGCACCAATGTTGGGGGAGCCGGTGCAGTTGGATCCCGGCTATGCACGTGCGACGACTAATGCAGTAGTATGCCGAGGCCCTGGTGCTCGGACACCTCCTGCAGCTCAGAGGCCTTCACGCCGATCTTGAATGCCTCCTTCTCATACAGGACATGCGGCATGTAAGCTAGGTACCACAGGACATTGTCGGTGTCGTTCCAGAGAAGAGTTCCCTCTTGTTCACCGGTGACTCCACCACGTCCTCCATCTTATAGGGTAGCGACGTAGTTGTACACATCGGTCGCTGAAGAACCCGGCGCGACGGATCCCACTCCATGTATCCCTACGTGTCCCACATCGGAAAATCAAGGATGTAGGTGGGGTCCTGAGCATGTCAGGATTAGAAGGGCTCAGCAGTGCTTGATCTCCTCGAGCCGTGCCCGACCCTGCTGTGGCACCAATGACATAGGAACCTTCCGCGCCCTAACGTGCTAGCCACCATCCAATCTGACGCGGTTGATAAGTGTTGCATTGATATCAAAGCGTTCGGAAGGACGAAGCAGCCACTGCCTCGCTTGCATGAGGGCCTGTTGGTCCTCGTAGATCAATACAAACCAGATTGACCTGTTATAGATGCACTAAATTTTTTTATAACGCTAATTTAACGTTTATATTTGGGAATGGGGTAAAATTCTTTTTTTTTTCGCTTTCAGTTTACTGGAATTAGTATGATGAGATGGAAGGAGACCACCGACACGTGTCGTCATGGCATTGACGAGAGCCAGGGCCGGGGAGCCGAGCCATGCAATGATGCCCATCCGAATCCGATCGATTGGTGAGCTCATGCATGCTGCGCAGATCGACGTCGGCAAACGTTTTTATATATAATCAAAAGCAAGTTGGTACAGTCAGGCTGCCTTTACAAATAAAATGCAGCTTTTCCAGAAGGCGTAACAATTTTTTAACCCTGAATCCACCCAACCGGTCTGACAGTGCCAGCCTTCGACGCATACGTCGGATGACGCGAGCCGAGGGTCACGTGTCGCACTGTCGTCGACCAGACGAGATTTTTTAAGGCTGACCAGCCGCAGTGATTGGCCTTTGCAATGCCAAGACACAGATGAGATGACAGATCTCTCTGTTCGCAGCTGGTCAACATAGATCGCACTAGCTGAGGGTGGGGCAGAAAGGTTGGGCAGGGACGATGCACTGTGCATTTTGCAGGTTTCGAATTGGTAGCGTCACGCACAGAGCCCCAAGGTACAAGACACGAGTTTTGAGATTAGGCCGTCTAAAGATGTGCGGCAGACAGGACGGCTGGTTTTGACAAGAGTGACGAACTGTGCACGCCCGACGTGCAGCCCCGTTTGGATTTCTTGTGGTCGATGTGCATATTTATTTCACGACCAACTACACTAGAGAGGATATAACAATTGATCTAAGGCCATCTTCCCTTCAACGGGTCGACGTAAACGAACGCTGAGCGACCGTTTGCGTTAGCACAGATCGAAAATGCGTCGGGCTCCGCTCCAGTGAAGCGATGTAAAGTGATCAGGCCGTCCGCGGCGATGCAAACGTGGCCCAAATATGCGGTAGGTTTTCGTCTCCGCGGACGCTACGCGGTCGTGCCGAGCGTCCTCCTTTTCTTACCCTGTCCCGCACGTCAGGAACAGCGAAATCGATCGCTTCGATTTGCTTCTTTTCCCCCTTCTTTGCTGCCCTAGTGCGACGCCACCACCCCAATCCCACCCCCGCCGCCCCGCCGCAGTACACGCCGTCTGCTTGGCCCTCGCCGCGCCGGAGAACAAGATCTCAGTCGGGGTAGGCTCTGGCGCGCACATGTCACCTGTTCGGGGGCCAAACTTTGCCGGTTGCGCCGCCCGGCCGCGCCGCCCATGACATGTTCGGTCAATTGCGGCGGTAGGTTTTTTACTCGTGTTTTGGTCCCTATTGTGCGCGGCCATTGATCCGCAGTTGCTACCCACGCAGATGGACATGTGGCAGATGATGGACAAGTTCCGTGCGGAGGTCGTTGACTCTTCTTCCGACAAAGAGTCCGATCAGTCGACGCAGACAATGGCTATTGTTGTGGCCTCCGTCCTCCATGAGTACAATGCCAGCCAGACGCCGGTGCACCGGAGCTTTGTGAAGGGCCACTCAAAAAACCTGCCACGCAACAGAGTGGAAGGGCACCTCCGGCTCCACATGACTACTTCCACTGCACCAATCCGGTGTTTGTGGAAAAATTGTTCCGGCATCGGTACAAGATTTCAAGGGACCCGTTCATGGTCATTCTATGGGGCGTCAGAGACTACGACCCCTACTTCCAATGCAGACCCGATGCAACATGTGCGCTAGGCTTCACCTCCTACCAAAAACATTTCGCAGCTATTCGCATGCTATCATATGGAATGGCTGCTGATATATTCGATGAGTATCTTCGAATGGGTGAGAGCACCTTCCTTGAGTCCATCTACCGGTTTTGCTGAGCCATGATTGCCGCGTGTTCGGACAACATTACTGTAGGGAGCCAACAATTGAGGATACAAGGCGGTTGTTGTCTCTCAACGAGTCTAGAGGGTTCCCAGGCATGATTGGCAACATAGATTGCATGCACTGGGAGTGCAAGAACTGTCCATTTGGATGGCGGGGTCAGTACTTGTTACCCTCCAAAACCCCCCGACGGGCGTTGGTTAAGCAACACGAAGAGCCGGGAAGCTCCCAGGGCCGCTTAGTGGATCCCTGCACCTCGCGTCGTCCCGCAAATCTTCTGGCCAACGTCCTGGCGGTTGCTAGGGCGTGCCACCTGACCTAGACCCGATCAAGAGGGTGTTAGTGCTTCGATTGTTCCTGCATGGCAGACACGTACACATTAAATACGAGCCCTATCCGCTCTCAGGTTTCGTGGATCGGCTCAAGGGCCGATCGCCCCATGTTTCACGTTGGATTTGCAATGGCATGGGGATCTGCTTGATCAGGACAAAGCTAAAACGATCCACGACAGTTTAGGGTTTTCACCGCATAACCGGAACGTCCTACGTGTGATCGGGCCTAGCAGCTACGAGAGATGATGCAAACTACCCCTACGAGAGGCCTAAAAACCAACATAACGTTGATCCCCGGAACATCCCTCGCAGGGATGGTAAACAACATCTAACGCACCGCCGGATCCTCCGACCCCAGCATAAGGCCTAACTATGCAGATATTAAACTAATCCTTGCGAGCAAGGAGCAACTATAACGGATCGGATCTACTAAGTAACGAACAAGCAAGATGCTGCCCTTACGTCTGGTAGACGTAAGGCAGCTAGGTGTCGAGGACGGCATTGCCACGCAGATATGCACGTGAAAGCATCAATGCAAGCCCCTAAACACCTAAGGATAAATAGTACTGCTTGCCATCAACAAGGCTTCAGCACGAGCAGTACAAGGTTAACGAATAAACGTATACTGTCTAGATCGCTAGATGCGATCTAGGCAGCATGGTGCTTACCGGGAGAAACCCTCGAAGAGAAGGGGTGGCGATGCGCCTGATTTGTGTTGGTTGAACGATGATTGTCCTCCTTTTCCATAACCCTAGATACATATTTATAGTCCAAGGGACTTTCTAATTGAGGCGTGCACCTAACCGTGCACGGGCCAGACTCTATCTCTTAATTCTAAATTACAATGCGATCTAATATGTTACAGATATACACGGCAACTTAGCCCAAACTCTTAGCGCAAGGCCGCTTCAAAGATGCTCCACTTGTACGTCCTTCAAGCCCATCTTCACTTACGGCCCACCTCCCGATTTGGCCAAAATCGGGTGGTAACACATGCCCCCGGTTTTGATAATGATAATTGCAAAACCATCGCTCTTCGAAGGGTCATGTCGTGGCAGAACCGTCGCAGTTTTCTTCGTGATGATGTCTTGCCGTCTCAACTTCTCGATTTGACGGTTGGCACCACGTCCTCGGAACCGCTTAGGCATTAAATCGCTATACCCTTTTTATTTGGCCACTTCGTGGTTTCTTTCTTCATCCCCCGCTCCACAGTAGCCATCGGCAAACCGAAAAACCCTCCTCCGCCGCTATGTCTTCCTCTTCGTCTTCTCCCTCATTGGGTCTTTCCACCCAATCCTCCACCTCCCGCGAGCCGACGCCTGAATGGGACCCACAGGAGGCCCACGCGGCCAACATTCGCCGCGCCATAGCCGACGGGGACGAGTCGACCCACGACTCCTTCGTCTGTCCGAAGACGACCAATCCTTAACGGACGGGGAGAGCGACCTTCGCTTCCTTGCCGTTGGGCAATCGGAGGAGGAAAGCGACGACGACGGCTCCTGGGACGGCTACTCCTCCGCCGAGGAGGTGAAGGAAGAGGAGGAGGACACCACCTCCTCCGACGAACCGCCGCCAAGCGTCTCTGCCCTGGCCGGCAACATCGTGACTTCGACAGCGACTATGGCGACGCTAGCAAAGAAGATGAGGACAATGAAGGTCCCGGGTGGTCACTACGGCAATGACGACGAGCCGTCGGGAGCAGCGCCAAAGAGACGGCGCGATGAGGGCAGCAGGCCCTAGATAGGATAGAGCTAGGAGTAGTAGACGGGGCAATGTTCCCACTAGCAATTCCTTTTGAGCGCAATCAGCTCTTTATGTAAGAAATCCTTGTTTATCAATGAAGAATTCCCCATTTGATTTTGTTGATTCCCTTAGTGATGATTTAGCCGATTGCCCTTCGTACTGAGTCTGCCGATTGTCGATTCGGTAGATGCTCAATGAGCCGATGGCAAAACATCAGCTTTTCCAATGGATTGCAAAACAGATCGATCTAATTGCCTTCTCAGATGTCGACTTGCAGTCCATGAAATTCAGACCCAAACTTCCAATCGAACGGGTCCACCGCGCAGCCTTGAGACCCTTAAATCTTTAAACTTTTAAAATCATCCGATCATGATGTTCGTCCTGATAGCAAAACTCCTGGATTAATGCTTCCGGAAAGCTCCTTAGCCGTTGTTGACAAACTTGATGTTGAAGTGATACCTCTGCTCAAGTGTTTGCTCACAGCTTTCCTTGCGATGTCATACTCCTTCGCAGAACTGGTCTAGAGCCTAACCACTGATGATGGCTCCTTCTTCCAACTCCTCCTGTCAACCCTGGTGGTTTTACTCTGCAAGAGCTCTCTCTTCAGCATGGTTATGATGCAGAGATAGCCAATTTCAACACCACGGCTCTTCAGAATGAGGAATTTTCAGGGCTAGCTGCCCCCGAGCCTCGGTCAAGGCGAGAATGAAAGTGCACCAGCCGCATTGGGCCACTATCGGCTTCTCAACTGTGGTGCAGCATCAGCCGATTCACCAAATCGGCTTTCAGCAAGAACCTTCAATGTGAGCTGCCCCCGAGCTTCTTCAGTCCAATGACACAACCTCTGGTAAGAATGCGGTCTAGTCCGGACGATCGTCGGTTGTTCTCACGATCCTGGCCTGATCGCACGCTCATGCTGTTCTTGCCTGGGCCGGGCTGCGATCCTCAAACTTGCCGGCAAATACCAACAGCTTAAATGAGAAAAACCGTCTCGGACGCCCAAACGGATGCTTCTGCTGGTGTTGCCGAGCTTGAAGTCTTGCAAACGAAGCTAGAGGTCCTCGCCATGTAACAGTTTATACCCCTTGAGTCGATGGCCATGCATCGGCTTTGAATTCTTAAGTCGATGTCTACGCATCGGCTGTGCTCAAAATTTTTGGATTTGGGATTTTCCATTATTAAACTTTGAGCTGCTGGGCATTTAGCATGCATCCTCAGCTTCGTATCCTCGTATCTCATCCATCTATGTGCCCCCCGAGCCGATTCTGTCAAGTAATTGATGGCATCGGCTCTTCAGGCATCTGTTGGATCAATGCTGAACACATCAAGGTATGTTGAGGATAATTTTGGCCGATTCGGGAATCGGCCTCCTTTTCCGTTGCAAGGCTTTGGCGATGATTTGCAACTTCTTGAATTTCCGCTGTAGCTACGTGGCATGTTGGAGATGAGATCCTCTGCTTTTCATTTTTTTCGAGGGCCGATCTCAGGGATCGGCCTTGCCACGCATGTCCAATGTCTTGGACTTGCTACTCCGTTAGGCCGGTGGATAAAACCAGCCTTACCCCATTTTTCGAAGCTTCGATGCGCTCACAACCCTCTAAGCGATTCCAGAGAGCGGCTCTTGGTCATCCGCTTCCCACACGCTCATGGCGGCTAATGATATCTCGATTGAGTCATCCGCCTGAACGACTTCAACTTCATCTCCATCCCACTGTATGATGCATTGGTGCATTGTAGACGGGATGCAACGTTAGCATGAATCCAGTCCCTTCCCAATAGGACGGCGTAATTGCTTTTTGTCAACGATGAAGAACGATGGGTTATGGTCTTCCGGCCTACTGTAAGCTCTACATTCAGAACACCTTTCGCTTCGACGCCTGGCCGTTGAAGTCGCTTAATGTGATGTTGGTCTTGATCAGATCGTCGCTGGAATGTCCCCAGACGACGTAGCATGGAATACGGCATTATGTTGACTGCGCTCCGTATCAACCAACATCTTGCTGACAGCGCCCGTTGATGTAACCCCTCAAGTATAGGGCTTTCAGATGCAGCTTCTGCCGTGGCTTTTCAAAGATAACCGGTCGTGGACCGGTCAATTGAGCCACTGAAACTTCCTCGTCGCTTGTAGCACGAAACTCCGACGGGAGTATGAATACCATGTTTGTATCACCGATGTCTGCGCATCGGCATCAGCCGATCTTGTGCATCGGCTTTCGCCTGTTTTGGGTGCCACACTTTCTTTGGCGGGCGCGCCTTCGTCTCCACTATTTGCTGAATTTTCACGGCCAGATCGGGCCGTGCTCTTCTCAACGTGTCTGGTGCGTGCCTCGGCTTCTTCCAGGTTTCGCAGCCGTTGCACCCGACGCTTCTGAGAATGGCTGAGTCCATCAGGGCACCACCTTGGTCGGTGATACCTATCTTCTTCTTCACCTGACTCCTCAAAGTCTTCTTCTTGAGATGACTCAGCTCGTTTACTCTGATGTAGTGGGAGGGGTCCTAGACGCTCGAACACTGAAACTCCGTCTGTCCTTCTCCTTCGCTGCGTGCAGTCTGGGCAGTTCTCGATTGTTGGCAATCGGCTCATTCCTGAGTCCCAGCAATGTTTGAAGAAGGGACAGTTCCATGCTTATCCACGTTGTCTTGTTCCCTTGACCTCCCTACGGCGCGACGTTCGTACCGTCGTTGTTGCCGTCATGCGACGATACCTCCTGCTTGCATCGGACCGACGATATCTTTCATCGTCTTCGTCGTAGCGCCGACGTCGGTCGTACTGCTGCTCATATTTGTTGAGGAGATGCACGGATAATGGGCGCTGATACCGTATGCTTCTCACCTCCTCCTCGGTTAGGTACCGTCTATCGTCGTCTTGGGGCCGGTCGCGTGGAACGGCCTCCTCTTTATCTTCGCCACGAGAGTGGCTCTGCTTTCTCTACGCCATGGCGGATCACAAACCCTGCCATATTGACATCGAAAGAGAACCCTCTCTTATGGAGTGGCTTAGGTCCACCATGTTGACGTCGGAAACGGACGCATGTCTACCTTCATGGCAAACTGTCCGAAAGTTAATCGGCATGCTTCTATCGCCATCTGAATTTGTGCGCGCAACACTTTGCGGTCGTTGGTGGCGTGCGTGAACGTATGATGCCATTTGCAGTATGGCCTTTTGTTCATCCGTAGGGATCTTGTGGCCTTCGGGTAGCTTCAACTGTTTCTCTTTTAGTAGCAGATCGAAGATCTGTTCAGTCTTGGTCACGTCGAAGTCCAACCCTCTTGGAGGCCCTGGCGGGTTCACCCATTTGCAGGACACAGTGCGCGTCCAGTCCTCGCTCACGCAACTTCCGATCTTCCGCAGAAATCTTCATCCTCATCAAGCATTGACCAGGGTTATCGCGCGCTTGAACTTGTCTGCATTCCGGATGGCGCTGTTCATATAAGGTCAGTCTATTGACCAGGTGCGTCAACGAGTTGTACTCAACCTGGAACGTCGAGGTTGGAACGACGCTGCAAGGCCTGCGGCCAGCTCGGCGCCTCTTTCTCGGTTAGGTGAGCCGAATAGCATTGGTTCTTGACAGTTCTGAACGTTGGATGTACTCAGAGACTGTCTCTCTCGCTCTGCCGAACCTGTGCTAGTTCGGCAATACCAGCTTCAGTGGCCTCTGAATGGTATTGGGTGTGGAGCAGTTCCTCCAGTGCTTCCATGATTGCACCGAATTCGGCGGCAACGAGGTGTACCATCCAAACGTGGACCGGTGAGGGACTGCGAGAAGAACATCACCCGTAGCTGATCCGATCGAAACCATGCCCAAGCTGGGCCGGTATCGGCTCACGTGCTCGATGGAGCTCGACCCTCGACCCACTGAATTTGTTGAAGTCCGGGAGCCGGTACTTAGGCGGTAGTGGGATCAGGTCGAACTCGTTGGGGTACGGCTTGGAATAGCCGATTATCTTCTTCTTCGGCAAGATGCCGAACTGATCTCTCAGGACTGCGCTGATCTGATCTGCGGTGGAGGTAGTGGCCTGAGCTTTCCTGACTGGTGCGGTGGTATACTTGGCTAACCACGCTTGTTTCTCAACTTCTGCTCCTAAACTCCCCTGCTGCGTTGTTCTTCTGCGGAACAATTGCTCTGCTCCGACAATCCCTCCTGGTGGAGCCTGGATCGCTGCGTCCAGTTGTTGCAATCCGGCACATACGTGCACACGTATCCGTGTGGGATTTCCTTGGGCGGGTCATGCAACCGATAGTCGCCCGGGTCACCCCCTTTGTAGACGACGTATGCCGGTGAGCCTTGTTGCTGTGGAGCCGCCGTTGCGTACGGCAGAGGTGGCCTGGTGTGGAGTTGCATCTCTCCCCGGTGAGTCCCTAGAACAGGTCTGAAGGGGAGTACCGACGCTCCATGATCTCTTGCACCACACGGAGCGCAACGCGCTCCAAAGTGTTCACCAGCTCTCAGAGTGCCGATGCACTGAATGGGCCACCATGTAGTTGACCTCTGTCGCAGGGCTCTGGTACGTTCATCTGAAGGGAGAGCCAGATCTACCCGTCGAGGACGCCTTGTGGCGTGAATCCTTTGAATGATACCGTGCGAATGGGTCTTCTCAAAGGAGCCGATGAGTTCGGCTTCAACGATGGCCTTCAGCTCATCGTACTTCTTCTTATGATCAGGAGGAAGATCCTCGTATGTGATCTGTTCCTCCGCCATCTCGGATGCCGATGTTGACGTGGATGTATGCAGAAGATGGTCGACGTGGAGGTCCCACCGGGCGTGCCAGAATGGGTTACCCTCCAAAACCCCCCGACGGGCGTTGGTTAAGCAACACGAAGAGCCGGGAAGCTTCCGGGCCGCTTCCCCGGCACCTCGCGTCGTCCCGCAAATCTTCCGCCACGTCCTGGCGGTTGCTAGGGCGTGCCACGACCTAGACCCGATCGGAGGGTGTTAGTGCTTCGATTGTTCTGCATGGCAGACACGTACACATTAAATACGAGCCTATCGGCTCTCAGGTTTCCCTGTGGATCGGCTCAAGGAGCCGATCGCCCCATGTTTCACGTTGGATTTGCAATGGCATGGGGATCCTGCTGATCGGGACAAAGCTAAACGATCCACGACGGTTTAGGGTTTTCACCGCATAACCGGAACGTCCTCGTGTGATCGGGCCGCAGCTACGAGAGATGATGCAAACTACCCCTACGAGAGGCCTAAAAACCAACATAACGTTGATCCCGGAACATCCCTCGCAGGGACGGTAAACAACATCTAACGCACCGCCGGATCCTCCGACCAAGCATAAGGCCTAACTATGCAGATATTAAACTAATCCTTGAGATCAAGGAGCAACTATAACGGATCGGATCTACTAAGTAACGAACAAGCAAGATGCTGCCCTTACGTGCAGGTAGACGTAAGGGAGCTAGGTGTCGAGGGACGGCATTGCCAGATATGCACGTGAAAGCATCAATGCAAGCCCCTAAACACCTAAGGATAAATAGTAACGCTCGCCATCAACAAGGCTTCGGCACGAGCGTACAATGCGATCTAGGCAGCATGGTGCTTACCGGAGAAACCCTCGAAGAGAAGGGGTGGCGATGCGCCTGATTTGTGTTGGTTGAACGATGATTGTCCTCCTTTTCCGATAACCCTAGATACATATTTATAGTCCAAGGGACTTTCTAATTGAGCCGTGCACCTAACCGTGCACGGGCAGACTCTATCTCTTAATTCTAAATTACAATGCGATCTAATATGTTACGAGATACACGGGCAACTTAGCCCAAACTCTTAGCGCAAGGCCGCTTCAAAGATGCTCCACGTGTACGTCCTTCAAGCCCATCTTCACTTACGGCCCACCTCCTGATTTGGCCAAAATCGGGTGGTAACAGTACTGCGGCCATGCGGAGAGATGCACTGTCATCCTTCAAGCAGTGATATCTCAAGATTTATGGATTTGACGTTCATTCTTTGGCATGGACGGTTCCAACAATGACATCAATGTGTTGCACCGATCACCGGTTTTCAACAAGCTTATGCAAGGCAAAGCTCCCCGGGTGAGCTACGAGATCAATGGAAATAAATATGACAAGTCATATTATCTTACTGATAGCATCTACCCTGAGAAGATGAAGAGGTTTGCCAAGATGCAAGAGGCTTACAGGAAAGATATGGAGCGAGGATTTGGTGTGCTCCAAGCTCGGTGGGCAATTGTCAGTCACCCGGCAAAAACATGGTCACTACTAGGAAAATGCCTATTGCCGGCGCACCAAATTTGGCTATTGCCAGCGCACTAGCGCCCGCCGGTGGGAACGGGCCGGTGATAACAGGCTACTTCTGACGCACCAGCTAGTGCGCCGATGGTAACACGAGTTATCCTCGGCGCACCTACCTAGTGCGTCGGTAGTAAGTCTTCCAGGAAACCCAAAAAAAAGCCTCGCGGCGGCACTTTTACAAGCAGCCCCTACATTCAAAACATGGAAGAAATCAAGTCCTAGTTCATTTTTGCACAGATCTGGATCTTGAGGCCTCATCGGAGCTCGAGGCAGCATGTCGGCAACGTGGTTGTCGGCGTGGCTGCAGCCTCATCGAAGCTCGAGGTTGAGGAGGAGCTCCATGCGGCGTGGTCTTCGGAGCTGGAGGTCGAGGAGGACCTCGAGGCGGTGTGGCCGTCGGAGCTTGGGGCCAAGGGGGAAGACGCAGCGATGGCTCTTGGTCGGTGTGTCCAAGGAGGAGGCGACGTTAGAGGAAGAGGAGAGGAGGAGGTGAGGAGGATGAGAAAAGAGTAGGAAGAGGAATAGGAAGATGAAGAGTAGAAAGAGGAAGAGAAGAACACGAGGAGAGGAGAAGAGGGGGAAATGAAAGAGGAAGAGGAGGACCCCGGTTTCAACTTATATACCTAAGGTTACCGCCGGCGCACCTAGTATGATGGTGCGCCGGGGTAATTTTTTTATTTTTTTCATCAAAATCTAATAGCTGAAAAAGTCTTGTTTCTGTTTTGAATTTGAAGAATCCAATTTTTGGCTAAACGACCATAGGTTGTTGAATCCAAAAGTTTTTCATCGGAGGTCGTCTGCAACCACAAATCTCGTTTTTCCGAAAAATGATGCCATTTTGCATAATATATCAAAATTCATTTTTAAAAAAAAATTCACTAAAACTAGATGACATGATTCATGGGAATTTCAAAGGATTTTTTTGAATTTTCTATCATTTTCTTTTATTTTTTCGAAAACTGAAAAGGCGGTCCACGGGGGGCGTGTGGAGGAAAAATTGCATCTCCCCTTACTGCCGGTGCACCACCGTGTTGGTGCGCCGGTGGTAAGCAAATTACCGCTGGTGCACCAACATGGTGGTGCGACGGCAGTAAGGTAGCTCCGATTTTCAACTTGGCATGGAACCTGGTTCACCCTTATCCCTAGCGCTCTAAATTTTTTTTGCGCCGGCGGTATTGGGTCATCACCGGCGCGCTCGGGCCATTGTGCGGCAGTAGTATTTAGCACCGGCGGGCACCTTTTTTGGTGCACCGGCAATAATTTTTGCGGCTATAGGACTTTTCCTAGTAGTGGGTCGCCTGAAGATCATGCATGAGGTGATGATATGCTGCGTGATCATGCACAACATGATCGTTGAGAGCGAGCGTCCTGATGGCCGTAATGAGCACCAATGAGAATTCCAAGGTGTGCTGGTTGCGCCAATCCCTGGGGCATTATCCTGCGAGGAGTATCTGCATATGAATGTAGAAGTCACTGACGAGATCGTGCGCTAACGCCTATAGACGGATCTGATTCAGCATCAGTGGACATTGGCTGGCCATGAAGACAATCCTTGAGGAATCCCATCTTATTTTCATGTAGACTTTTAAAATTTTAGATGTAATAGTAACTGAGACTACTTTGAACCTGTTTATTTTGTTGTTTTAAAAAATCCCAATTCATGCGGACGCACAATTGCGTCGGGCTGCTGGAGGCACCCCCAGGCGCAAACGGACGCACAGAAAAAAACGGTCATTTTCGCGTCCGCCAGGCAACGCATACGGACGGCACGCGGACAATTTGGGCGTCCGAAATACGTCGCCCCGTTGGAGATGCCCTAAGACCTTGCAAATTGCAACTTAGTTTCTCGCAGCTCCAGCTTTGTTTTTGTAAGTCGCGTTTGGTTGCCTGGACTTAATTTGTGCACCATTGCGCCATTGAGATGGACGCACCATTGCGCCATTGAGATGGACGCACCTGCGCGTCACGAACAGGTCATCTGCCATAAACGTGTGTCTTTTGGTAGCATGGCCAACTTTTTCTGCACCGGAGAGGGAAATACGGCCCCCATTGTTTGGGTGCCTGCACAGATGAGTTTCTGTCCTCGTCGTGCAGCCCTGACCCTGTTTGGTTGCATATATGAGCATGTTGTGATAACCACTTCCCTTAGAGTGATGAGGTTACCCAGTACTGCTAACTGAATAACAACACATTCAACAAGATTCAATTCATCAAAAGTTGCTAATAATATAGAGCAACTACTTACCATAGTGGGCGATGCATCACGAGCAAAGCAACTATAATTTGTGATGCATCACAGGTTCTTCACACGAGGGCTTAGTATATACCACCTCAAAAAAGTTATCATTATGGACCGGGGATCAGGTTCAAGCAAGTCCTAACTAATGGAGGGATGCAAGAGCACCTCCCAAAATCAGTAGATCATAACGAAGGAAGCAGAAGCACTAAGCAGAAAACTGCTTGCATAGCCAGGTCCTAAGCTAGCTCCTTCTCTCCACTGGCTACAACTTACGGTACTCGGCATACTCTTCTTCGTTGTCAACAATGAAGTCAGTTGCCCTGACTAGCAAGTAGCAAGTTAGTTTGGAACAGCTGCGCCCTGCAGACAAACCGGAGCGTGAAGATCGTCTTCATCTGAGCATAGTTTGTGACCGGGGTCCCGACGTACTGACGATGCCTCGGGTAGTGCTGCAAACTACAAGGAACAACTGTTAGTGCGGATGACAATGACACATGCATATGAAGGAACTTAATGAGGCTTACTACTTGAATGTACTCATCCACCGACTCTTCATCAGCAGCACAGAAGCAGCAACCATCTTCGCTCCACTCCAAAATGCAATCGGATTTCATCTTGACTATGACGCACCACTTGGTCCTCCAGTTTCTGATGTGGTTGTAGATCTGAAGACTGGTCACATGCATGCTAGTGAATGCAAGAACATCAGCAGCTACCATCTTCATCTGCTCCTCTTTGAATCCCAGGTTAAAACAGACGCCGCTACGGACGAGCTGAACCAACTGGTTGAGCACAAACTCTGAAAGCTCGGGTTTCCAAACCATGGAAGGTTTGCTTGAAATCAAACATTGGTGATCATTGACAGTAGGAGCAGAAAGATAAAACACTAGTAGAAAAAGAGGCTTTTGTTCAGAGCTGCCTGGAGCTTTCGCACCGGTAAGGCTACGAACCCAGACTAAAGGGTGCATTACCACCGGTTCGAGAGGCCAGAATTTTAGCACCGGTTCGACAATTGGCGTCAGCCACGAACCCTTTAGCACCGATTTGTGGCAGAAACCAATATAAAAGGTTTTCCTGCTCGCCACGCACCTCCACACCCCCCCTCCGTGGATCGCCTTTTTTAGCTCTCTAAAATACAAAAGAAAATAATAGAAAATTCAAAAAATAATTTTTTTGAGATTCATGTATGTTACGCAACCTACTATTAGGGAAAATTAACAAATTTGAATTTTGACTTTTTTGCAAAAATTTTTTTAGAAAAATGTAAGATGGCATTAACTTTTGCATACGATGTCGGAAAAAAACGTATAATATTTCGAAATGATCGTGGGAAAAATTTACATCCGAATTCACCGGGACTTACCCGGTTAGAAAATTTTTAGATTCCCAAAATTTAAAATGGAAATATGAAAGTAGGAAGATTTTAGTTTTTGCTGGAAATTCAGGATTTTATATTTTTTATGTTTTAATTTAAATAAATAATAACTTCATGCATAAAGATTACTATTACTTAACCATAAAGTTTAGCAAATTTTTAGATTTACAAATTTTCAGGTTTTAGAATTTGCAAAAAAAATAATTTTTAAAATAATTTTTTAATTTAAAAATAATTAAAAATCAATTTTGTATTAATTTATTTAAGATTATTTTTACATCTTTACTTTTGTTTATTAAAAGAATCATGTGGAATTCAAACAATAAAGAAGTGTGATATCGTGACCAACATGTTAATATGACTGATATGATACTAGTATCAATAACATGCGCGGGAAGCACTTGGAAGCGAGATGGGAAGGAACTCAAAAGTTAAGCGTGCTAGTGCTGGAGTAGTGGGAGGATGGGTGACCGGGCGGGAAGTTTGACCACGAGTAAGTCATTTGACTACTGATAAGTGTAGTTAGAGACTAAACTGGTCAAATAACTAAAATATTAGAAATTCTGAAAAATAGAAGAAGAAAAAGAGGGAGTGGAAAATAATTCAAAAAAAATGGATATAAAAAATGGCACCGGTAGCGGGGTTCTGCCGCGGCAGACCCTTTAGCACCGAATGCTTTGCACTAGTTGGGCAGCCGGTAAAAAAGCCCCTTACCAACCGGTGCTAATGCCCCATTTTCTACTAGTGAAGGGAGCCCAATGGTATGATCGCCTACATGACAAACACTAGCACATCGATGAAGTATCACATGCACATCCACATCCTTAAGCACTAGCACAACAATGAACTACCACTACCACATCAACATCCTTAAGCACTAGCACGTCAATGAACTACCACTACCACATCCACATCCTTACGCACTACCACATCAATGAACAACGAGAAAAGAATGAGCGACCTTATAGTCAAAGGAGCCACACGCAGCACCGAGGTCGGGGAAGTAGGGGACCCTGGAAAAGATGTAGGCATCACAAGCGTCCCCGTGGAAGATTCAGATGCAACGGTGACAACTGCCCACGTGGTAGAGTCAGATACAACCTAGACAACCTCGATAACCTCAACCGGCGACAAAGGAATGGCCTATAATGGATTCGTTCAGACCCACCCAGTGTACTCAAAAGATCTAGATCTAAGGCTAGGGTTTGCAGATGCTTACCACAACCGAAGTCATCGACACAGAGGAAGAAGACGACAATCCGCGAGCAGTAGCCGCCGCCAGAGCCACCGTCGCCCCCGCAAGCATCGCCGACCGTGCGGGTGAGGAAGAGCCGGCCATGTCATTAGATCGGGAAGGGTGGATGAGCTCGAAATGGGGGAAATGGGGGATTTGGATTTCACGGTGAGAGAGCCGCCCCTATATACGGTGGCGAAATTTGGAGCGCAGTGAACGAATTCATCCCGCCGAGATTTCACCGTCCCGCGCTAGCTCGCGCCATCTCCCGCTGTGGCTCTGCGGGAACACGACGTTATCGACTTTTGTGGAGACGAGGGTAGCTCGCTAGAAGCGACCGATCCGGGCGTGTTACCACCCGATTTTGGCCAAATCAGGAGATGGGCCGTAAGTGAAGATGGGCTTGAAGGACGTACACGTGGAGCATCTTCGAAGCGGCCTTACGCTGAGAGTTTGGGCTAAGTTGCCCATGTATCTGTAATTTAGTAGATCGTGTTGTGTTTAGATTAAAGAGATAGAGTCTGGCCCGTGCACGGTTAGGTGCACGCCTCAATTAGAAAGTCCCTTGGACTATAAATATGTATCTAGGGTTATCGGAAAAGGAGGACAATCATCGTTCAACCAACACAAATCAGGCGCATCGCCACCCCTTTCTTCGAGGGTTTCTCCCGGTAAGCACCATGCTGCCTAGATCGCATCTAGCGATCTAGGCAGATACGTTTATTCGTCAACCTTGTACTGCTCGTCTGAAGCCTTGTTGATGGCGAGCAGTACTATTTATCCTTAGGTGTTTAGGGGCTTGCATTGGTGCTTTCACGTGCATATCTGCGTAGTAATGCCGTCCCTTTAGCTGCCCTTACGTCTATCCAGACGTAAGGGCATCTTGCTTGTTCGTTACTTAGTAGATCCGATCCGTTATAGTTGCTCCTTGCTCCGCAAGGATTAGTTTAATATCTGCATAGTTAGGCCTTATGCTGGGGTCGGACGATCCGGCGGTGCGTTAGGCGTTGTTTACCGTCCCTGCGAGGGATGTTCCGGGAATCAACGTTATGTTGGTTTTTAGGCCTCTCGTAGGGGTAGTTTGCATCATCTCTCGTAGCTGCTAGGCCCGATCACACGTAGGACGTTCCGATTATGCGGTGAAAACCCTAAACTGTCGTGGATCGTTTTAGCTTCGTCCTGATCAAGCAGGATCCCCATGCCATTGTAAATCCAACGTGAAACATGGGGTGATCGGCTCCTTGAGCCGATCCACACCTGAGAGCCGATAGGGCTCGCATTTAATGTTTACGTGTCTACCATGCAGGAACAATCGAAGCATTAACACCTTCCCGATCGGGTCTAGGTCAGGTGGCACGCCCTAGCAACCGCCAACGTTGGCGAAGATTTGCGGGACGACGCGAGGTGCCAGGGATCCACTAAGCGGCCCTGGGAGCTTCCCGGCTCTTCGTGTTGCTTAACCAACGCCCGTCGGTGGGTTTTGGAGGGTAACACATTCTGGCACGCCCGGTGGGACCTCCACGTCGACATCCACGTCAACATCCACGTCGACATCCACGTCAACATCCACGTCAACATCGGCATCCGAGATGGCGGAGGAACAGATCACATACGAGGATCTTCCTCCGATCATAAGAAGAAGTACGATGAGCTGAAGGCCATCGTTGAAGCCGAACTCATCGGCTCCTTTGAGAAGACCCGTTCGCACGGTATCAGGTTCAAAGGATTCACGCCACAAGGCGTCCTCGACGGGGTAGATCTGTCTCTCCTTCGATGAACGTACCGAGCCCTGCGACAGGAGGTCAACTACATGGTGGCCCATTCACTGCATCGGCACTCGAGAGCCTGGTGAACACTTTGGAGCGCGTTGCGCTCCGTGTGGTGCAAGAGATCATGGAGCGT
Organism: Lolium multiflorum; assembly: GCA_030979885.1. Lineage (NCBI taxonomy): Eukaryota > Viridiplantae > Streptophyta > Magnoliopsida > Poales > Poaceae > Lolium > Lolium multiflorum. The sequence continues at coordinate 127,419,644 of CM061747.1, read as the reverse complement.
CGGTACTCCCCTTCAGGACCTGTTCTAGGGACTCACCAGGGAGAGATGCAACTCCACACCAGGCCACCTCTGCCGTACGCAATGGCGGCTCCACGGCAACAAGGCTCACCGGCATACGTCGTCTACAAAGTTGGGGTGACCGGGCGACTATCAATTCTTGCATGACCCGCCCAAGGAATCCCACACGGATACGTGTGCACGTATGCGCAACAAGCGGAGACGATCCGGCTCCACCGGGAGGATTGCGAGCAGGAGCAATTGTTCCCGGAGAAGAAAGCAGCGGGGAGTTTAGGAGCGGGCGAGAAACAAGCGTGGCTAGCCAAGTATACCACTGCACCAGTCCAGAAAGCTCAGCTGCCACCACCTCCACCGCAGATCGATCGCAGTCTGAGAGATCAGTTCGGCATCTTGCCGAAGAAGATAATCGGCTATTCCAAGCCGTACCCAATGAGTTCGACCTGATCCCACTACCGCCTAAGTACCGGCTTCCGGACTTCAACAAATTCGGGGGAAGGATCAAGCTCCATCGAGCACGTGAGCCGATACCTGGCCCATTGGTATGGTTTCAGTATCGGATCAGCTACGGGTGAGGTTCTTCTCGCTCCCTCACCGGTCCAGCGTTTGGATGGTACACCTCGTTGCGCCCAAATTCAGTGCAATCATGGAAGCAGCTGGAGGAACTGTTCCACACCCAATACCATTCGAAGCTACGAAGCGGTATTGCGAACTAGCACAGGTTCGGCAAAGCGAGGAGAGACAGGTGAGTACATCCAACGTTTCAGAAGTCGAGAACCGATGCTATTCGGCTCACTTAAGCGAGAAAGAGGCGGTCGAGCTGGCCGTGGCAGGCCTTGCGCGTCGTTCAAGGATCGACGTTCCGGGTTGAGTACAACTCGTTGACGCACCTGGTCAATAGACTGACCTTATATGAGCAGAGCCATCCGAACTGTACCAGGACAAGTTCAAACGCGATAACCCTGGTCAATGCTGATGAGGATGAAGATTCTGCGGAAGATCAGGAAGTTGCGGTGGCCGAGTGGACTCGGACGCCAGTACCAGTTTCCTGCAAATGGGTGAACCCGCTGATACGTCTCCGACGTATCGATAATTTCTTATGTTCCATGCCACTTTATTGATGATACCTACATGTTTTATGCACACTTTATGTCATATTTGTGCATTTTCTGGAACTAACCTATTAACAAGATGCCGAAGTGCCAGTTCCTGTTTTCTGGTTTCGAAATCCTAGTAACGAAATATTCTCGGAATTGGACGAAATCAACGCCCGGGTTCCTATTTTGCCCGGAAGCATCCAGAACACCCGAGAGCCGCCGAGGGGCCTGTGGCCCATGAGATGGCGCGGCCGGGCTGGGCCCGCGCCACCCTATGGTGTGGTCGCCCCTTTGACCCTCTGCGCCGCCTCTTCGCCTATATAAAGCCCCCGAAAACCCTTACGGAGGAAGCCACGATACGCGAAACCTTCCGAGCCGCCGCCATCGCGAAGCCAAGATCCGGGGACAGGAGTCTCGTTCCGGCACCCTGCCGGAGCGGGGAAGTGCCCCGGAAGGCTTCTCCATCGACACCGCTGCCATCTCCACCGCCATCTTCATCACCGCTGCTGCTCCCATGAGGAGGGAGTAGTTCTCCATCGAGGCTCGGGGCTGTACCGTAGCTATGTGGTTAATCTCTCTCCTATGTACCTCAATACAATGATCTCATGAGCTGCTTTACATGATTGAGATTCATATGAGTTTTGTATCACTACTATCTATGTGCTACTCTAGCAAAGTTATTAAAGTAGTTCTATTCCTCCTGCACGTGTGTAAAGGTGACAGTGTGTGCACCGTGTTAGTACTTGGTTTATGCTATGATCATGATCTCTTGTAGATTGCGAAGTTAACTATTGCTATGATAATATTGATGTGATCTATTCCTTCTACATATGCATGAAGGTGACAGTGTGCATGCTATGCTAGTACTTGGTTTAGTCTTTTGATCTATCTTACACTAAAGGTTACTAAAATATGAGCATTATTGTGGAGCTTGTTAACTCCGGCATTGAGGGTTCGTGTAATCCTACGCAATGTGTTCATCATCCAACAAAAGTGTAGAGTATGCATTTATCTATTCTTTATGTGATCAATGTTGAGAGTGTCCACTAGTGAAAGTGTAATCCCTAGGCCTTGTTCCTAAATACTGCTATCGCTGCTTGTTTACTGTTTTACTGCGTTACTACTGCTGCAATACTACCACCATCAACTACACGCCAGCAAGCTATTTTCTGGCACCGTTGCTACTGCTCATATATATTCATACCACCTGTATTTCACTATCTCTTCGTCGAACTAGTGCACCTATTAGGTGTGTTGGGGACACAAGAGACTTCTTGCTTTGTGGTTGCAGGGTTGCATGAGAGGGATATCTTTGACCTCTTCCTCCCTGAGTTCGATAAACCTTGGGTAATCCACTTAAGGGAAACTTGCTGCTGTTCTACAAACCTCTGCTCTTGGAGGCCCAACACTGTCTACAAGAATAGAAGCACCGTAGACATCAAGCACTTTTCTGGCGCCGTTGCCGGGAGGAAAGGTAAAAGGCACTCATACTTCGGTTCCAGGTAACAGTACTTTTCGCGCCATTGTGTGTGTGCTCGAAGCTATTTCCTTTAGACTCTGTAATTGCGACATTTGGTTTCTTGTTTACACTAGTTAGGCATAATGGACAACAATGACCTTTTCATTCTATTTCCTGATTTAAGACATGGATGGTTTGATGCGAAAATTAAAAAACCCATGGAACATATTAATATGAATGCTTTGAATACTATTGTTGCTAATGCTATGGAAAATTCTAAGCTTGGGGAAGCTGGCTTTGATGAGCATGATATTTTTAGTCCCCAAGCATTGAGGAGAAAATTACTTTGATGATACTTTGCCTCCCATTTATGATGACTATAATGATAGTAGTCTTTTGTTACCACCTGTTATGGAGGATAAATTTGATTATGATTACAATATACCTCCTATATTTGATAGCTACTTTGTTGAATTTGCTCCCACTACAATTAATAAGAACTAGTCGTCAACCTGCGCATTTGCGCAGGCTAGTTTGTATATATGCCCATATCCATAGCAATATGATTTTAATTTGGATGGCTCATTTGTTACTCGAGAATCGAGATGTGTTTGTTTTGGATTTCTATTGTAATTTCATGATTAAAGAAAGGGTGGTATTTTTTCATTGTTTCGCATATTTTTGGCTAAATTTATCTATCAACTTGTTTTAAATTTATATTGTGATATTTCTTACTACCTAATAAGTTTCTTATTATCACAAAATATTCCACAATTTAACCACCATATTTTACTACTATTGGAAGGTATTATCTAAGCTCTAATTGTATTTCTACATTTTTATGGACATATGTTCGCACAAAGCTACGCCCTCACGTGCACATAAGTATATTTGTTCACATGAGATGGAAGACTACAATAAATATCAAATTTTGACTTTTCTACTGGCGGTTCGATATCATGTGAATTTGGGACTGATTAAATACATTCATACACCCAATAGTTGAGCTGTCTTCACAATTTTTTTAGTGTGGAATCTAATACTCACTTCGTCCGGAATGAACTGACACATATTTTGTGAGTTGATACTTATGAGTCAGATAATTCTAGACAGATAGAATATAATAAGTTGCATAGAATTATTAGTCCTTCCTTAATTAATCAAGGAATACTCGCTTTCAGGCCGGTGAACATGCAATCCGCCATTTATTAACCAACTGAAACCACTAATTTTACAAAACGCCGTCCATCCAATGGATTAAACAGTAAAAGATAAATATATGCAAACATCAGGGATCGGGGATTGAGTCTCATCGGGTCCAAGCCATCTCTTCTGGGTTGGGAGCTCATGGGCATGTTTTGATCGCTGAGCAATGAAAGTAGATAAAAACACATGTTTCTTTGGTTAACACAAATAAATATTGTAGTTTTTGGAATGTCAACTGCAAAAGCGACTTCAGTATATCAATACCTGAGATTTTTGCGATTCAGATGTCATTTCTTCTTATATTGTCTGGCTTTTAAGTCAACCGACTACTTTCTTTTTGTCAAGCTTCCACAGTAGAGCTTTTTATCCATGACGCAAGTGAACATAGAATATATAGAGGCATATCAGAAATTACACAATAAAACTTAAAAGAAATATTTGAAGTAAATAAGGTATATTTTACTTTGCATATGTGAGAAAGCAAAATATCAATAGATTTCCTACCACCAGTGTTCAGCACCACCCGCACCTAATGCTTTGTGCCATCGATCCTCATGAATCCCGTGCGCCGTCTATGCCACCACACATCCCCATGATACACTGCTGACTGCTCCTAGCAGCCATAAGAATGTCCGTCCAGGCTATGTGTATCGTGGAGCCACGCATGAATAGCACCTTGTTCCCAAAGTACTAATGACTGACATGACCTGCGTTCCAACATTATGAGATTTGAGAGTTGCCCATCACCACCAATTGGCTGGCTCTACTAATCAAACGAATCTGATCGTGCCTTATTGAACCATGGGTAAAGCCGGTGAAGTGATCAATCAACAGTGGTCAAGCAGCTCAATAATCATTGGAAGACAAAAGTGGGATTGGTTACCTCAGATCTTGGCTTCTTGAGAATAGGCTTCTTGAGAATACTCGCGGAGCTGACTGATTCCGCCGTCCCAAACTTTTGCCGCTGCTAATACGAAGAAGACCTGCATGACAATGAGAAGCCACGTCTATGAGGCAAAAGATTTAGATCTGATATGCAGCAGGCTTATTTTACAAATACCATCAAGCAAAATTACTTTAGATTTGGCACGCGGTCACACTTGATTCAATACTGAACTGCACCGTGGTATGATCGGGTTTCCTATTATGCCTGCGTGATTGATCAATGTGGAGAGAGTCTAACAGAAAAAAAAATCTTGCAGGCATCCTAGTTGATGTAGTTATGTATCACCGTACCAGCGCCAGACGATGCAGATAAATCGATTCAATACGGACGTACGACACAGGCGATAGGAGCACACCATTGAAAAACACCATAATTTCCGTTGATATTGGCATCGGTAGGTAAGGCAGATGTTAAGATTTGCTAGCACTGATATTGGCATGCGTGGGTAAGGTGGACGTTAGGATTTGCTAGCCGGGCGAGGAGTCCAAAGACTATACAACTTGGCAAAACTATTTAGATTTATTATGATTCGATAGGTGCTGCGGATAAAAAAAAATCTGACTACAATTTCTGGCGGCTAGGTAACGGGCCAACGTAACTTCATGTTGTACATTATAAATCACGACTTTCTTGATTAATCCTAACCATAAATTTAAGATCTAACTGTCTTAATTATTCTGGTGATGTGGATTAACGTGGAGTCTTTTACGGTGCCTCCAATTAGTAAATATAAGATGACTATGCTTATGTTGGGAGTAGTAATTATTTTATGCATGAGACTCATGATAAGAATGCTTTATGTGATAGTTATATTGTTGAGTTTGCTCATGTTGCTACTGAAAGTTATTATGAGAGAGGAAAATATGGTTGTAAAAATTTTCATGTTACTAAAATGCCTCTCTATGTGCTGAAATTTTTGAAACTACACTTGTTTTATCTTCCTATGCTTGTTACTTTGCTCTTCATGAACTTGTTTATTCACAAGATTCCTATGCATAGGAAGCATGTTAGACTTAAATGTGTTTTGAATTTGCCTCTTGATGCTCTTTTTTGCTTCAAATACTATTTCTTGCGAGTGCATCATTAAAACTGCTGAGCCCATCTTAATGGCTATAAAGAAAGAACTTCTTGGGAGATAACCCATGTGTTTATTTTACTACAGCAATTTTTGTTTTGTTGAGTCTTGGAAGTTGTTTACTACTGTAGCAACCTCTCCTTATCATGTTTTTGTGCCAAGTAAAGTTTCTATGTCAAAGTTGATGTTATATTTGGGATCGCTGCGCAGAAACAGCATTGCTGTATGTCACGAATCTGGGCACAGTTCTCTGTAGAAAATTCGAAAATATCTGCCAATTTACGAGCGTGATCCTCAGATATGTACGCAACTTTCATTAGTTTTGAGTTTTTCCATTTGAGCAAGTCTGGTGCCATCTTTAAATTCGTCTTTACGGACTGTTCTGTTTTTGACAGATTCTGCCTTTTATTTCGCATTGCCTCTTTTGCTATGTTGGATTCATTTCTTTGATCCATTAATGTCCAGTAGCTTTATGCAATGTCCAGAAGTGTAAAGAATGATTGTGCCACCTCTGAACATGTGAATTATTAATTGTGCACTAACCCTCTAATGAGTTTGCTTGAAGTTTGGTGTGAAGGAAGTTTTCAAGGGTCAAGAGAGGAGAATGATATAGTATGATCAAGAGGAGTGAAAGCTCTAAGCTTGGGGATGCCCCGTGGTTCATCCCTGCATATTTCAAGAAGACTCAAGCATCTAAGCTTGGGGATGCCCAAGGCATCCCCTTCTTCATCGACAAAGTATCAGGTTCCTTCTCTTGAAACTATATTTTTATTCGGTCACATCTTATGTATTTTACTTGGAGCGTCTGTGTGCTTTATTTTTGTTTTTGTTTTGTTATCTTAGTTCTCTGAATAAGTTCATCCTTGTGTGGGAGAGAGACACGCTCCGCTGGTTCGTATGAACACATGTGTTCTTAGCTCATAATATTCATGGCGAAGTTTCCTCTTCGTTAAATTGTTATATGGTTGGAATTGGAAAAATGCTACATGTAGTAATTGGTAAAATGTCTTGGATAATGTGATACTTGGCAATTGTTGTGCTCATGTTTAAGCTCTTGCATCATATGCTTTGTACCTATTAGTGAAGAAATACATAGAGCATGCTAAAATTTGGTTTGCATAATTGGTCTCTCTAAGGTCTAGATAATTTCTAGTAAAGAGTTTGAACAACAAGGAAGACGGTGAGTCTTATAATGTTTACAATATGTCTTTTATGTGAGTTTTGCTGCACGGTTCATCCTTGTGTTTGCTTCAAATAACCTTGCTAGCCTAAACCTTGTATCGAGAGGGAATACTTCTCATGCATCCAAAATCCTTGAGCCAATATTCATGCCATTTGTGTCCACCATACCTACCTACTACATGGTATTTCTCCGCCATTCCAAAGTAAATTGCTTGAGTGCTACCTTTAAACCATTCAAAATTTATCACCTCTGATTTGTGTCAATGTTTTATAGCTCATGAGGAAGTATGTGGTGTTTATCTTTCAATCTTGTTGGGCAACTTTCACCAATGGACTAGTGGCTTCATCCGCTTATCCAATAATTTTGCAAAAGAGTTGGCAATGGGATTCCCAGTCCCAAATTAATTAACAAAAATAGACACTCCTCCATGGTATGTGATTGTTGGACGGCACCCGAAGGATTCGGTTAGCCATGGCTTGAGAAAGCAAAGGTGGGGAGGAGTGTCATCATAATAAAACTAAAATAAAAAGGCACTCCTTCATGGTATGAGATTGTTGGCAGGCACCCGAGGATTCGGTTAGCCACGGTTTGTGAAAGAAAGGTTGGAAGGAGTGCCACACAAAAATAAAATAAAATGGGAGCCGCTCTTTGAAGGTTTGCCTGGCAAGGGGGTTAGAGTACCCGCTACCATTCATTGACAACAACAAACACTTCTCAAAACTTTACTTTTATGCTCTCTTGATGTTTTCAAAATCAAAGCTCTAGCACAAATACAGCAATCGATGCTTTCCTCTTTGAAGGACCATTCTTTTACTTTTATTGTTGAGTCAGTTTACCTATCTCCCTCCACCTTAAGAAGCAAACACTTGTGTGAACTGCATTGATTCTTACATACTTGCTTATTGCATTTGTTATATTACTCTATGTTGACAATTATCCATAAGATATACATGTTACAAGTTGAAAGCAACCGCTGAAACTTAATCTTCCATTGTTTGCTTCAATGTCTATACTTTAAATTATTGCTTTATGAGTTAACTCTTATGCAAGACTTATTGATGCCTGTCTTGAAAGTGCTATTCATGAAAAGTCTTTGCTTTATGATTCACTTGTTTACTCATGTCATTACCATTGTTTTGATCGCTGCATTCATTACATATGTTTACAAATAGTATGATCAAGATTATGATGGCATGTCACTTCAGAAATTATCTTTGTTATCGTTTTACCTCTGGACGAGCAGAACTAAGCAGATGATACGTCTCCGACGTATCGATAATTTCTTATGTTCCATGCCACTTTATTGATGATACCTACATGTTTTATGCACACTTTATGTCATATTTGTGCATTTTCTGGAACTAACCTATTAACAAGATGCCAAGTGCCAGTTTTCTCTGTTTTTGGTTTCGAAATCCTAGTAACGAAATATTCTCGGAATTGGACGAAATCAACGCCTGTGTTCTATTTTGCCCGAAGCATCCAGAACACCCGAGAGCCGCCGAGAGGGGCCTGTGGGCCCCAGATGACATGGTGGCGCGGCCAGGGCTGGGCCCGCGCCACCCTATGGTGTGGTCGCCCCTTTGACCCTCCTGCGCCGCCTCTTCGCCTATATAAAGCCCCTGCGTCGAAAACCCTTACGGAGGAAGCCACGATACGCGAAACCTTCCAGAGCCGCCGCCATCGCGAAGCCAAGATCTGGGGACAGGAGTCTCTGTTCCGGCACCCCGGACGGGGAAGTGCCCCCGAAGGCTTCTCCATCGACACCGCTGCCATCTCCACCGCCATCTTCATCACCGCTGCGCTCCCATGAGGAGGGAGTAGTTCTCCATCGAGGCCGGGGCGGTAGCTATGTGGTTAATCTCTCTCCTATGTACCTCAATACAATGATCTCATGAGCTGCTTTACATGATTGAGATTCATATGAGTTTTGTATCACTACTATCTATGTGCTACTCTAGCAAAGTTATTAAAGTAGTTCTATTCCTCCTGCACGTGTGTAAAGGTGACAGTGTGTGCCCGTGTTAGTACTTGGTTTATGCTATGATCATGATCTCTTGTAGATTGCGAAGTTAACTATTGCTATGATAATATTGATGTGATCTATTCCTCCTACATATGCATGAAGGTGACAGTGTGCATGCTATGCTAGTACTTGGTTTAGTCTTTTGATCTATCTTACACTAAAGGTTACTAAAATATGAGCATTATTGTGGAGCTTGTTAACTCCGGCATTGAGGGTTCGTGTAATCCTACGCAATGTGTTCATCATCCAACAAAAGTGTAGAGTATGCATTTATCTATTCTGTTATGTGATCAATGTTGAGAGTGTCCACTAGTGAAAGTGTAATCCCTAGGCCTTGTTCCTAAATACTGCTATCGCTGCTTGTTTACTGTTTTAGCGTTACTACTGCTGCAATACTACCACCATCAACTACACGCCAGCAAGCTATTTTCACACCGTTGCTACTGCTCATATATATTCATACCACCTGTATTTCACTATCTCTTCGCGAACTAGTGCACCTATTAGGTGTGTTGGGGACACAAGAGACTTCTTGCTTTGTGGTTGCAGGGGTTGCATGAGAGGGATATCTTTGACCTCTTCCTCCCGAGTTCGATAAACCTTGGGTAATCCACTTAAGGGAAACTTGCTGCTGTTCTACAAACCTCTGCTCTTGGAGGCCCAACACTGTCTACAAGAATAGAAGCACCCGTAGACATCACCGGGGCCTCCAAGAGGGTTGGACTTTGATGTGACCAAGACTGAACAGATCTTCGATCTGCTACTGAAAGAGAAACAGTTGAAGCTACCCGAAGGCCACAAGATCCCTACGGCGCAGGAGATGAACAAAAGGCCATACCGCAAATGGCATCATACGTTCACGCACGCCACCAACGACCGCAAAGTATTGCGCACAAATTCAGATGGCGATAGAATCAGGCCGATTAACTTTCGGACAATTTGCCATGAAGGTAGACATGCGTCCGTTTCCGACGTCAACATGGTGGACCTAAGCCACTCCATAAGAGAGCCAGGGTTCTCTTTCGATGTCAATATGGCAGGGTTTGTGATCCGCCATGGCGTGGACAAAGCAGAGAGCAGCCACTCTCGTGGCAAAGATAAAGAGGAGGCCGTTCCACGCGACCGGCCCCAAGACGACGATAGACGGTACCTAACCGAGGAGGAGGTGAGAAGCATACGGTATCAACGCCCATTATCCGTGCATCTCCTCAACAAATATGAGCAGCAGTACGACCGACGTCGCCGCTACGACGACGACGATGGAGGATATCGTCGGACAAAAAAGGGGAGGCGTAAACGACAGACAACGACGGGTACGAACGTCGCGCGGAGGGAGGTCAAGGGAACAAGACAACGTGGATAGGCACTGGACTGTCCTTTCTTCAAACATTGCTGGGACTCAGGAATGAGCCGATTACCAACAATCGAGAACGCCCGAGTGCAAACAGCGAAGGAGAAGGACAAACGAAGTTTCAGTGTTCGAGCGTCTGGGACCCCTCCCACCACACAACAAACGAGCTGAGTCCTCTCAAGAAGAAGACTTCGAGGAGTCAGATGGAGAAGAAGATAGGTATCACCCACCAAGGTGGTGCCCCGATGGACTCAGCCATTCTCGTGAGAGCAGCGGCTGCGAAACCTGGAAGAAGCCGAGGCACAAGACCTGTACACGTTGAGAAGAGCACGGCCCGATCTGGCCGTGAAAATTCAGCAAACAGTGAGACGAAGGCGCGCCCGCCAAAGAAAGTATGGCGCCCAAAGGCGAAAAGCCGATGCACGGCGGCCGACGATGCAAAGGCATCGGCGATACAAACATGATATCCGTAACCCGAACGGAGTAGCAAGTCCAAGACATTGGACATACGTGGCAAGGCTGATCCCTGAGATCGGCCCTCAAAATGAAAAGCAAAGGATCTCATCTCCAACATGCCACGTAGCTATAGTGGAAATCCGAGAAGTTGCAAATCACCGCCAAAGCATTGCAACGGAAAGGGAGGCCGATTCCCGAAATTGGCCAAAATTATCCTCAACATACCTTGTCTGTGTTCAGCATTGATCCAACAGATGCTGAAGAGCCGATGCCATCAATTACTTGACAGAATCGGCTCGGGGGGCACATAGATGGATGAGATACGAGGATACGGAGCTGGGAACGGATGGCAAATATCCAGCAGAGCAGCTCAAGTATGGGGGCCGATACGTAAACAAATCGGCCGCAAAAAAATCGAAAATACAGAAATTTTTAAGCACAGCCGATGCGTAGACATCGACTTAAGAATAAGAAAAAGCCGATGCATGGCCATCGACTCAAGGGATACAGTGGTTACAAGCATAAGCCTAATGGAGCAGTCATCACCAGATCAGCAGTGGTGCGCAAGCATACGGATCAGGTTAGGATCATGAGAACAGCCGATGATCATCCGATGATCTCCTGGAGCTGGACCATTCTCACCAGAAGCTGCATCAGTTTGCCTAAGGTGATGAGCCAATCAGCAAGCAAGGCGCATGAATGGAGCCGGGAGGGGTCGAAAGGCCACTACGTTGAGGTTTCTTGGTTCAAGGGAGTCCGATCCTTCCAAAACCTTTCCGGTGCTGGCTCCTTGAGCGTAAGCGTTCTTGCCCTGTTTTAATGAAAAGCTGGAGTAGCTCGGGGGGCTTGCTCGAAACATCGATGATCTGGAGAGCCGATTTTGTGGAATTCAGCTAACACAGCACTACAGTTGGGAAGCCAATGATGGCCCATTCGGCTGGTCCACTTTTATCCTCGCCTTGACTAAGGCTCGGGGGGCAGCTCGCCTTTAAGGTTCCTTGTTTTATGGAGCCGATTTGGTTGAAATCGGCTTGCTCCGCATCACAACTCGTTGAGAGATGGTGAATTATTGCAGAAGGGAACTGCTGGAGTTGATGGGAGGAATTTGGAGAGGAAGCAACGATCGTTGATGGGCTCTGGACCAGTTGTGGCTGCAAAGAAATGAAGCATCACAAGGACAGTTATGGGCGAATAGTGCCTGTTCCGCAAAAGTGTTAGCTTCAGCAGCGGAATTGTTCTAACGACGGTCCTAAGATCTCCTGAAGGCAAAGAGGATCTGGAAGACGAGGATGCCGCTAAAGTCCAACATTCCGGTCAGTTGGATCTACATTTCTAGGATCTGGGGTTCGCACGATTGTGGCTCGGCCGGGAGTTGGAGGTCCGGATGGACCTACCTCGAATTTGTCATGAGAGTCCGATGCACTGCCATCGGCTCATTGAGCACTGACCAGATTGACAGTCGGCAAGCTCAGTACGAAGGGCAATCGGCTAAATTATCATGAAGAAGGTCGGCAAAATCAAGTTGGGGAAATTCTTCATTGATAAACTAGATTTCTTACATAAAGAGCTGATTGATCTCAAAAGGAGGCCTTAGGGGCTACATTGCCCCGTCTACTACTGCTGGCCCTAGGCTAAGATCCTATCTAGGGGCCGTTGCTGCCCTCGTCGTCATCGTCATCATCGCCGTCGTCGGCAGTCCGCCGGCTCGTCGTCGCTGCGAGCGACCACCGGCAGGGACCCTCGTTGTCCTCGCCTCCCGCCGCCGTCGCCGCCATCGCCGTCGGTCGCCGAGGTTCCCGGCCAGGCAGGGCGCTGGGCGGCGGCTCGTCGAGGAGCTGTCATCTTCTTCCTCCTCCTCCTTCTCCTCTGCCTCTTCGGAGGAGGGGGCCCCGTCCTGGGAAGGTGGTCGTCGCCGCTTTCCTCCACCGCTTCCTCATTGGCGTGGAAGCGGAGGTCGCTTCCGTTTGGTCGTGACTGGTCGTCCTCGACCGATGGAGAAGTTATGGCTGGATCGTCCCCGGCCTCGATGGCGTGGCGGGTGTTGGCCGCATGGGCCTCTACCGGGTCCCACTCCGGCCGGCTCGCGGAAGGGGGAGGACTGCACGAAAGATCCGATGAAGAGGAAGAAGAGGAAGACATGGCGAGGAGGGTTTTTGGAAGTGCGATGCAGGGAGGAAGAGGAGAACTGCTCGATGTGGCCAAATAAAAAGGATATAACGAGTTAATGCCTAAGCGCTCCCAAGGACGTGGTGCCGAACCTTCAAGTCGTGGGGGAAGGTGAGAAGGCAAGACGTCATCATGAAGAAAACTGCAACGGTTCTGCCATGACATGACCCTTCGAAGGAGATAGATGGTTTTGCAATTATCATTATCAAAACCGGGGGCATGTGTTACCACCCGATTTTGGCCAAATCAGAGATGGGCCGTAAGTGAAGATGGGCTTGAAGGACGTACACGTGGAGCTTCGAAGCGGCCTTACGCTGAGAGTTTGGGCTAAGTTGCCCATGTATCTGTAATTTAGTAGATCGTGTTGTGTTTAGATTAAAGAGATAGAGTCTGGCCCGTGCACGTTTAGGTGCACGCCTCAATTAGAAAGTCCCTTGGACTATAAATATGTATCTAGGGTTATCGGAAAAGGAGGACAATCATCGTTCAACCAACACAAATCAGGCGCATCGCCACCCCTTTCTTCGAGGGTTTCTCCCGGGTAAGCACCATGCTGCCTAGATCGCATCTAGCGATCTAGGCGATACGTTTATTCGTCAACCTTGTACTGCTGCTGAAGCCTTGTTGATGGCGAGCAAGTACTATTTATCCTTAGGTGTTTAGGGGCTTGCATTGGTGCTTTCACGTGCATATCTGCGTAGCAATGCCGTCCCTCGACATTTAGCTGCCCTTACGTCTATCCAGACGTAAGGGCAGCATCTTGCTTGTTCGTTACTTAGTAGATCCGATCCGTTATAGTTGCTTGCTCCAAGGATTAGTTTAATATCTGCATAGTTAGGCCTTATGCGGGGTCGGACGATCCGGATGCGTAGGCGTTGTTTACCGTCCCCGAGGGATGTTCCGGGAATCAACGTTATGTTGGTTTTTAGGCCTCTCGTAGGGGTAGTTTGCATCATCTCTCGTAGCTGCTAGGCCCGATCGCACGTAGGACGTTCCGATTATGCGGTGAAAACCCTAAACTGTCGTGGATCGTTTTAGCTTCGTCCTGATCAAGCAGATCCCCATGCCATTGTAAATCCAACGTGAAACATGGGGCGATCGGCTCCTTGAGCCGATCCACGGAAACCTGAGAGCCGATAGGGCTCGCATTTAATGTTTACGTGTCTACCATGCACAATCGAAGCATTAACACCATCCTGATCGGGTCTAGGTCAGGTGGCACGCCTAGCAACCGTCGGACGTTGGCCGAAAGATTTGCGGGACGACGCGAGGTGCCAGGGATCCACTAAGCGGCCCTAGGAGCTTCCCGGCTCTTCGTGTTGCTTAACCAACGCCCGTCGGTGGGTTTTGGAGGGTAACAGGGCGTTCCTCCAGGGCCTGGCCCGAGGGTGCTTTGAGAAGTAGTTCCTCCAACAACGTGGACGAGGTCAGGTAACCAAACAGGCCGAAATTGCTGGGCTGATGCGAGCCAAGGCGAGGCTAGGCTACCAAACACGCCCTAAAAGATTATTGAGATAACTTATAAACCACTACCAGCCGATTTCCCCAAGAGATATTTCATATTTTTTCGTTATTCCTTGGCAACATAGTGATGTATTCATTTGCAAAATACAAATAGAATTAACATGTACGAATGTATGTATTTTCTAAAGTAATTCCGCAATAAAACAGATTAATAGAGGGAAAAAGTGTTTAATTAGTATAAAATTAAAATTTTAGCCACCATGCCTGTTAGAAGAATATCTGTAACAAATACTAAGACAAAGAACTTTAGATAACACACATCTAGTTTCTGGAAGGCTTTCTGGGAATTACATTACTCAATAAACATAAGCCTTTCTGGAATTACATTACTCAATAGTATTATGCATCCTCCTTAATTCTTTCGGGCAATAAAGCATACTCACAATACATATGTGTTGCGTATGTTCAGAATCTCCAAAGAAACGAGCGTGACCAAAGAAGGCAGGAGTAGCTTAACTGAAGTAGAACTTACCCGTCATGCAGTCATAACGAAATATTTACCCCGAGCTCAAACAGTATATAAACACTTAAGAGCATAATCTCAGCCATCCTAGTTTTAGTTCTAAACATGTATCGTTTAATCTCAGCCGTTCTTTTGTTTCACTTAGAAAGATACCTCTTCGAGGTTTACACTGTTTTGAAATTTAGGAGTCTATAAAAGCACAAACCCGGTATATAAACACTTGAAAAGGAGGCGAGCCACCTATTCCTGCACATCTTTGCATAGAGGGTAAATGCCACGATTAGGCCAACCCGATGCTCAAACCGATCCACCATTGAAATCTTATTATATATAGTCATCCATGTGAAGAGCTTGCATCGTAACTGTTTGTATCAATTTCTCTCATTTTTGTATGTAACAACTTTTTGTGCCCCTCTTACTAGTTTTCTAAGGACATCTCCAGCGTGCCTACGCAAATGGACCAAAATTGTCCATTTTTGTCTGACAAGTCAAAATTTGGGTAAACCTTCAGCCCAAAGACCCACCGCAAACTAACCGGCGTGCCTCTGTCGACGCATTCGCGGCCTAAATTTGTGCTTGTGATGCATTGGCACGGACAACAAGCGAGTTCGGAGCCCACTCACCACGGATAGAAATCCCACCTCACTCATTCGCGGCCCTCCCCACCCCTTTGCAACCCTAGAGCTAGGCCACCACCTGCCCCGCATCTCACCAACTTGCTAGCCTCTTTGTAGCTCCTGCCCCCTCCCCCACCCTGCCATTTCGCTCGAAACCGCCCGCGAGCCTCACCGCCCATGACATGTTCGATTAATTGCTTGGTACGAAATCCTGGACCATTTTTGGTTGTTTGCTTCAAGTAGGCAGGCAATTGACCTATAATTGTTGCCCCGCAGATGGACTACGTGCAACCGATCGACTTCTTCATCAAGGACGCACTCGACATCTTGTCAGAACAGGAGTAAGACGCCTCTTCGGGGATCATGGTAGCCGAGGGCTCCCTCATCCACGAGCACACTGAGATGCATAGGCCGAGGCACAAAGGCTCAATGAGGCATCGTAGGGTCATCATGAAGCGGGACCGAGAGGGTGGCCACTACTGACTGTATCAGTACTACTTTGACCCCACCAAGCCTGTCTTCACGGAGGCCCTGTTCCGGTGGTGGTCTCAAATATAAAGGGCTTGTTGTTGACTATTCTACGAGGCATGTGAGATGATGACCCCTACCCAGATGCAGACCCGATGCCACTGGTAAGCTAGGATTCACGTCTTATCAGAAGTGTTCCACGACTAGTCTTGTAGAATTTAATGCTTCTGTAATCAACTATGAGATCAATGTTAATGCATATGACAAGCCATATTATCTTGTTGATGGAATTCAGACCATGTATGAGGTGATGACTACTTGTGTGATTATGCACAACATGATCGCTGAGCAAGAGTGTGATGACAGCCTGCATGACCAAGGGTGGCAATTTGAGGGTGAGTTGGTTGAGCCGCAGTTAGGGGAAGCAACGTGTGAGAACACTGAGCTCCGTGATAGACACATATCCGCTCTTCTACAAGATGATATTATTGAGCATCCGTGGGCATTCTCACGTTCTCTTTAGTTATGTATTGTGTTCTTCTTTATTTTCAGAAATTTATTTGTTTGATTATGAATTTTATTTGCATGTGAACGTTATCGTTTATTTGTTAATTGGGTATAATAAGGAATTTAACATTATCTTTTTACAACCTTATTATTTACTATTCCTTTGTGTTATTTGGGGTGATAATATGGGGAGAAATGAATGAAAATGGCCCCGAGGGACCAAAATGCGCCAAGCCACTGGAGCTACCCGACCCAAACAAACATATGAGGCAACTAGGTCAATTTGGTGTCCGCAGCCCGTCAGCCCATCCTAAACGGACACTTTTGGTGTTCAAAATGCGTTGGGCCGCTGGAGATATCCTAGATAACTTTTATATCCATTGCTACAAATTAGCCAATGGGATTATAGAGGATTTTTCAAAAAAGAAAGTCATGGGATACCATTTTTGCTCCTTGGCGCATTTGCACTAGCTAGAAATGGAAATTTTGTCCATCAGAAAAATAGAATCGTTTAGACAACATACCTTGTCTTTGATGCGCGTGCAAAGTGGTGTACACATGCGCAACCGAATAAAATCCTCTTTCATTGATCCTGATGCTCATAACTTAGATTTCAACAAAGAATAATCAAACTGTCGAATGACTATATATTTTTTTGTCCAACGACATTCTCTTGTAAGATTGAGCTCTTGTGATTTAGCCATGTGCCCTTTGCTGAAATGATTCACCACTAGCAAGCACACCATAGGGTGGAATCATACGTACCTTGATGGTGTCTCTCAAGTATATAATACTAAGTATTGCACAAGAATTTATCCATACGCGATCATAAAAAAAGGGTGCTTCCAAAGGAATTAAGTTGACATTATTGGAGCTGATAGCAAGAAGAGTCGCCCTTATCTTAATACGAAGGGAATGTTACTATGCACGTTGCTTGCGGTTCCAGCCTGAGTTTGATACCCGAAACAGGAGCACCTCACATGCAACAGCGTTCAAGTGTGATCCGTATGGCCTGGTAGATAAGCATGCATGCCTGGAACATGGTTAGTACTAACATATAAGCAGGTGATCGATCTGGCTGCTGGCCCGCATTATCGAGGACAGAAAAGATGTTTGCCTTTTGCAGTGTAAAGTGAGTGAAATTAATTGTTATCCTTAACAGCTTTGCAGAATCATATCTCCATCTGCAAATTGTTAATAGGAGTTAGTACGTGTCAATGAGCAATCTATACCTAATAATAAAGGAGCTAGCGTTTCCGCGGTTTGGTCCGTCATATATGCGCTTTCGTCCAACCTTAAATACGCCTTCGTAAGTCGTGGCCCCCTTAGCGCTCACGTTCCCTCCATATCTGTTCGTGCTTGTGAAGGAAACTGGCCGCATACGGCAACACAATCGTATTCGGAAGGGAAACGATGGTTGCTAAAAAAGTAATAAATTTGAACGAGAACTCGTAGCATCGCTAAAATCCTATCCTACCATATATAATGTGAGTCCATAGTGTTTACGTCAGCCCAAACCCACGTCCGGCTTCCAGATTTAGGTTCTTCCTACGGTTGCTCTATATATAAACGGCCCGATCGAGGTGGATGAGCACAATCTTCCCCGTCGCGGCCACCGCCGTATTGGCGTTCTTCCGACTTCGCCGGAACGCCACCGCCTCTCTGAGTCCACCTCAGTTTCGGTATTCTGCGACTTCGCTGGAGTCGACTGCAGTCTCGTCGTCAGTCCGCCGCCATATTGCCGTTCTGCCGACTTCGCCGGAACTCCACCGTGACTCAGTTTCGGCGTTCTGCCAACCTCGCCGGACGGTGAAGCAAGCTTGATGGATCATCTCTCATGTTTGGGTTGTACTCGTCAACTGCAGACAGGGAGCCTAAAGCTAGGTGCTAGCCGAGGTGATGATTCTAACGACGATGACGACTGCTATACATGAATCACCGAGTGCGGCACCGATACTGGAAGGCTCTCCATGTCTGGCTCCGGTAGTATGTGGCACTTCGTGTCCGGCTTCTAACGGCCGCGCTAAATGCCGCATCTATGTAGAGAAAGGGAAACTGCTCCATGATCATCATACTCCAGCTTAACGTGATGTTGCGCATGGCGGGAAAGATCCGGGAGATTGCGGAAGAGATATTGGTGTTGCGGAGCACGACACAGACTCCGATGCTAGCATGGGGTTACGATGGATGATTTGGCTTGCATGAGGTTAGCGTTAATTGGGATGTGAGTTAGTGGTTGAGTGATTTGGTGGGAGGTATAGATATTGTTCAGGATCTACATCCAATTTTTTCGTTTGTTCTTGGATGCAAAATTGGATTCGCATCTCGTAACTGTAGAGCACCTCCTGTTCCATCATCTGGTGATGTCACTGCACATCGCTTCGTGGTGCTGCGGTTCCGATAAAAAATGCAAGACTGCCCATGGGTCTTGGGTGTGTTCATTACGCCCGCGGAATTGGAGTTCAGCGGTACAAAAATTCCATCACGGAGGTGGGTACGAGTTCAGCGATGGGTGCTGCTTCCAAGACAAAACTCACAAGATCAACATGAGTAGGTAAATGAATGAAATATTAAGACAGGCTTATATAGATAGTTCTATTGTTGTTTTTACGGGAAGATATACTTCTATTGTTGTTTGGCTACTTCCAACACTCCTTATTAGGCTGTGAGCTATCCTCGCCCAAGGGTGGATAGCAGAAGGAAGATGTATGTGGTCTAAGCAACAACCGACGATGCAGACCAGCCGAGATAGACTTGCGATTTACTCCGTAGCAAAGCACGGGTTTTGTCCTAGTAACCAATAAAGGAAGAGGCCTTCTCAGCATAGTTAATCAACGAACATAGTCAGCTTTACGTATGTCACATCCACCTACAAGCGAACGTACGTCATTAGCAACCCAGTTAACTAACTAAACTCTGTCATACAAAGCACATGCCAAAATGCTAGAATGCAGAGGCCTAACGACCATCACAACAGCAACAACAATAAGGACACGCCAAAGGTAAACAGCGTATGGCGTGCTGCTCATGAAACGCATATTGCCTAAAAGGACTAGAACAACCTACTTATAATTCATCCTAACATGCACATCCATGAATATGTGGGTGCATAATGGAGCTAGCTAGGTTAATTAGAGAGCTTCTAAGAGAGGGTATGCGGGAGCATGTCACATGCCGAACACATACTTTGCTTTGGGGCAATGCTAGCTGTAGTTACAGTCAGCCAGATGGGGAACAGGAGCTAGGCAAACACCCTCATATATAGATCACTTCATCAGTTCATCTGTAGGTCAAACCTCAATAGTTGTAGTACTATAAAGAATGTACCAACAGAACATTCCTAGTTAACGACCTTCCACAAATCTATGTACTTGACTGCAGAATAGTCATTCTCAAATATTTGGATCACGCCCAACTCATAGATTAACACAGTACCACTGTTAATTTTATCGGATTTTGTCCATGTTCTTATTTTAATGGCATTTCACTCAAATTTTGAAATTTCATCGATTACAGGTGCTTCTGTAGTATTTTAGTCAATAAAAGTTGAGTGATACATGCATTTGAGTCATGTTCCGAAACATTTCAAGCTTTTGTCAAGCGTTGGTAAAACTGAGACTGATACTCCGGCTCTTTGGCCAACTTCAAACCCTTTTTTCTGGTGGAGGAAGTCCAATCAAACTCGAGAGCCTGGGTCAACATAACTTATTTGAATTGATTTGGAATCATATGACACTGATCCTCTGTACGGCACAACCCCTCATCTTCATGTGGTGTGGGAAGTGCCCGGAGAGATCTCTGGTCTGCTATTGGGAGCTGACGGGCGGCGACATGGGGGCCTGCTGATATGCCTGTAAGATTGTAATTGTCTCACAATTGATTGATTATTTAATAGAGTTACAAGACATATATATAGAGACCCAACCAGCCAACTACTGCTAAACCTAACTTGAATTACAAGCAATGATAATAGTAGTAAGGAGTAGAATTTGGGTTTGCTTTAGAATGGCGAATGTTAAGTAAATAGGTAGCGGTGCAAAAGGCTTCAGCCCCAAAAGTTGGTGGCATTGAAGAGTGAATAAGAAGAGTACGAGCAATGTCATTGAGAGTGCGAAGGGAGCGTTCTGCTTTGCCATTTTGAGGAGAAGTGTATGGGAAGGAGAAGTGGGGAAGAATGCCACGTTGAAGAAAAAAGTTTCTGTTTTTGAAGTTGTCAAATTCTCATCCACTGTCACATTGAATAAATCGTATGGGAAGAAAGAAGTGAACGTCGACATATCGTTGAAAATTGAGAAATATAGAGTGAACATCGGATTTGTTATGTAGTGGAAAAGTCCAAACAAAGTGTGTAAATTCATCTAATAGGACGAGATAATATTTGAAACAAGGGATATGTGGGGTGATGTCCAAAGATCACAATGTAACAATTCGAAAGGAAAAGTGCTAAAAGAATTTGATGAACTAAATGGAAGACGAACACGTTTGCCTTGCTAACACGATTCACAAACTAAAGAATTATGACTAAAGAAGATCCAATCCATACCTGAGTTACCTTGGGCAGCAAAATTATTCAGGGTTTGGAGAAATGCAGATTGGTCTCACCTTGGTGGCGGTGCATGTGTTGATGCAGTGCGCAGAGGCACCGCAGTTGGTGGTGATGCCCTGAGAACGGAGGTGGCCGGTACAGCATGTACGGTCCACTGCCGTCCGCGGCGTACGGGTAGTAGGCGGGAGCGGCATGGCAGGGTTTTGTAGGGGGACGTGATCCAACCAGTCCAAGAGAGCCGGTGTGAGGACGCTTGCCTGGGATCCAGGATCCAGAGTAGGCTAGCAGCGCACCGATTGGGGAAGGCGACGCCCAGGGCATTGACCAGGCCTGAGCCATCCATGTACAAGGGTCTTGCATTGGGCGTCAGCTCGGAGGCGCGAGAGGTGGAGGCGCGCTGAAGGATGGCGCGAGTGGTGGAGGCACACTGAAGGATGGCGCGAGTGGTGGCGCCGGGTGGGGAGGACGCCACCTAGGGTTTTTGCCCCGATAGTGGGGGCTGGGACGCAACCCAGAAGGAGGCTGCGCTGGCAGCGCAGGTGGCACAACCGTAGGTAGTGGCGGCGGTGGTCGAGGAGTAGTGACGAAGACCTGAGGACGAGCCTCCTTGCGAGCCCGCGTGTTGTCGGTGTGTTGAAGCAGGGATCAGACCTTGGAAAACATGGGGCGAGGCCAGATCATGGGGATGAAGAATGCATGCTCGTCGAAGCGCTCTCGCTGAGGCCGGTGACGAGGATGTTGATGAGTTGATAATCAGTCACGGGATCGCCGAGTGCTCTGGTGCATGTAAAATGCATACATGAACTTTGTCCTTTATCATATTAAATTCCCACATATTTGCAACATATATGATGATAATACCATGTTTTACATTGATTTATGGAGATTTACCAATGATCCCCTTTATTTGGTTTATAACTCTGCAAAACAGAAATTCCATGTTTTGTGTATTTTTCACTTTCAGAGACCTATATGGAGTCAAATTGAGCTGGTATTGTTGGAGCGTCATTGTTTCATCGTGAGAAGCACCCTGGGACCTGGAAGCACACCTGGATGGGCCTGAGGCCGAAAAGAGCTCAGGTGGCGCGCCCAAACATGTAGGGCGCGCCACCTGCCCCTCTTCAACCATCGATCATCCAAATCACGTGATTCTTTCACCCACCGACGTATTTTGACCTAAAAATCACTATATATATGGCCCCAGAGAGTTCTCGGGAGGGGAGCACCTCAGAAGACAGAAACACGAAAACAAAGGCTGCAACAGCGAAGATTGGAGAGGAAACTCCGTCGGGATCACCGCCGGAGGGATGTCCACCTCCTCCAACGTCTTCATCATCATCACCATGAACAAGGGAGTGTAGTCCACCTCTGGACTACGGGTTTGGGGCAATAGCTTGATCTATTTCTCTCATGTTCTTCATAGTTCTTATTGCCATATGAGCTGCCCTACATGAGTATGGCCATATTTGTAATACCTATGTGTGTGGATCCTTATTCTATGATATTCTGCTGTGAGATCTGATCATATTATGTGTAAGATGTATTGATAGATGCATATTATGTACCCCGTTCTTAAGTATTTGTTCTGATCCAACTTTTATGCAAGAGAGTGTGTGGGGTGATGTGTGTATTAGATGGAGTAGCATGGTTTTAGTGATTGAATAGTGACAACAAATTGATGATCTATTATGGTTTTGCATTTTCTTATGCTACCTCACTGGGGATAAAGTGAATGCATGTGCTATGTTCGTCACGTGACAAAAGTGATGATCTTGTTTGTTCAAGGTAGCATATTTCATATTCAAACATCATATCAAAGTACTTATGGCTATGCTCTGTTAATTCTTAATACAAGATTGCATGAAGTTTTCTCATTATTGTGGAGTATAAGAGAGATGTGTTGCATCATCTCTATGTTAGGACGCGATGCCCATATGAACGCGTATCTTTCACATGTTATTATTTTGCATCTTCATATATCTCATTGATGAATTGATATTGTCCACTACAAGTTAAAAGAGAGAACAGTCAAGTGAACCCATGAACCCCGTTCCACTGTCTATCATAAGAAACACCTTTATATTGCTTTTATCTTACTTTCTATTTGTTGCACTATTTTAATCCGTAAATAAAAAATATTTACTTTTCCTATTTGCATCCAAAACCCCAAAAACAATCAACCCTTTTACTGTTTTTACTTAGTTACTTTGTTTTATCTAGTTTTACTTATTTTATTACTACTTGTGTTTTATTTACTTACGTGAAACCTTGTGCTTGACAACCATATAGTGGAGCTGGGGACACGAGGCTTTATTATACTTTGGAGGATTGCAAGAAGAAGAGAGGGAGAGATACCTCTTCACGCAGTTCCCCGAAAGTTTGATATAACCCTCGAGTCACCCTTGTGGGGAGTATTGCTTCCTGGACTACACACACTACACTTAGAGTCCCAACATTTCAAGAGTTATTGCTGGTGTTG
Organism: Lolium multiflorum; assembly: GCA_030979885.1. Taxonomy (NCBI): domain Eukaryota; kingdom Viridiplantae; phylum Streptophyta; class Magnoliopsida; order Poales; family Poaceae; genus Lolium; species Lolium multiflorum. The sequence continues at coordinate 127,396,060 of CM061747.1, read as the reverse complement.
TAAAGCTCCATCATTCGTGGAGTTCATCGGCGATGGCGTTGAGGCGCTGACAGTACGTGTTGATGGAGGTGTCGCCCTAGGCGGTGTTGCGGTGCTTGTTGTTGAGGCTGGTGACGCGGGCATCGATGTTGTCCTGGAAGAGCTGCCAAAGTGCCGACTAGAGGGCCGAGGCGGTGGCAGTGTTGTGGAAGACGAGGTTGAAGATCTCGGTGGAGACGCGAATGTAGATCCACTTTATGATGGCGAGATCGTCTTTGACCCATTGGGGATCATTGGGGCGAGGCACCGAGTCGGCGACGACATGGCCGCAAAGATGGCATCGACCTAGATGAACTTCAAACAGATGACACCGGTGGTAATAATTATGAGCAACAAGATCTAACGTGATTTCAATTGTATCGGTGTACGAGAGGGTAGAAGAAGGAGGAGCTAGAACGATAGAGGTGGAGGCTTGGGTGGTGGTAGTTGTCGTTTTGGCGGCGGTGACTGCGGCGTGCCACTCGAAGTAGCCAGGCGGCGACGATGGCTTGGGTGGAGGAGGCATGCCCTAGATAGGATCGATATCTGATAGCATATAAAATTGTAATTTCTCACAATTGATTGATTATTCGATAGAGTTACAAGACATATATATATATATATATATATAAAGGCCCAACTGGCCAACTACTGCTAACCCTAACATGGATTACAAGCAATGATAATAGTCTAACACTGCATAATAAAGGATGCGGTTCTTCGGTTCTTTTCGCGTCAAAATGGTGTGCTGCTTGATGCCGACCCTTGTTGATCTGGACAGTGACGAGATTCATAAAGCTCCGTCGACTCACAGGGCTCTTGATGCATGCATCTTGTTGGATTGAATGGGATTCAGTCGTGTGCATCTATATTTCCGGTCGTGCGGCTTCAAGAGGAAGTGGCGTGAAGATTCGTTACGTGTTGCCATCATGGGACATGTCGGTTTTTATTTTCCATGCAGAAGATAGTGGCAAAGAATGTTATGGCAGCAGAGATTCGAGGTCTACTAATAGCGGACCGAGTCTTCGTGGAGAAAATGATTTCACTTGGTTTTTCTCGACTTCCAGCAACAATATCAGCAAGCAAGGCAATAAATTATTATCCTGTGTGTCAACATATAATTTTCGTGTTTTGTTTCAATGGTTTTGCCATATTTTAGTCAACTGAGAAATTTTATGTCTCATTCACCCAAAAAAAAAGTAAAGCCACATTAATTTTCAAAATACATATCTTTTTAGTTTACATTTTTACTACTCTCTCCTATCTAAATTAATTGACTCCACTTGTCTAGACATGAATGTAGATCTGTTTGTTAACTAGATACATCTGTAACTAGATGAAGTGACATTATTTAATCTGGATTGAAAGGAGTAGTAGAGTGTGCTAGATGTACTTTTTCTTTAAGACGATATCGCATATTTTATCAGTTGACTACCACTCAACAAATTCTGAGTCGACTGATACGTGAACACATTTATTTGTATTGATGTGACAAACAAGAGAGTGCATGTGCATGCATGACTGACTTGACGAGAACGTCGCCGATCACACAATACCCACGCGTCCTGCAGTGACCCGGCCAGTGCAATTGCTTACTCAAAGGAAAACGCTCACGTTCCCTCGGGGGAACAGCTCTCCCATCCTCCCACTTGACGCTCGTTGGATCGTTTTCTATCGAACCGTTCACCGTGCGCCACGTCATCGTCTTATCCGACCGCCTCGCTCCGGACCGTGTCGCACCCGACCCGACCTCATTACTGCGCCGCGCCGCTACGCATTAACCACGCTCTCGCGCGAGGTGGCGGAGGAAGCGAGCGACGCTGGGGAGCGGCGCTGCGAGATTCAACCACCGCCGCCGACGATCTCGCTTCGCCCACTGGAGAACGGCGGCGCCAAGCTTCATAGTAGAGGTTCGTGCTCCTCTCATGGAACCCTAGACCACGTTCCCCGCCATTCGCTCCATTCTGAACCCTAGCTATGTAGGTTCATCGGCGCCGATCTCCTCCTCCGCGGCGGGTTCTTCGTTGCCGATCTCTTCGGGTGAGTAGCTTCCCCTCTCATCTCGTGTCCCTCTCTCCGCGGCAAGGAAGGAAGAAACTTCCACTTTTGCTACAGATGGATGTGAGTATTTCCACTGAAATATCAGGCTGTACTAGCAGATGTTTCTCTTGTTCTACCAGCAGATGTTCATGTGCTGTTAGTTATTTTTTGTTATGTAGTTATAGTGTGCTCCTGGATCCATTGCAGCACTTTTTTGTTTGTTTATGGTAGTTTGTACCAAACTTTTGTTCGTTTGTGTTTATATCTGTCCATGTGCATCATTTTGTTAAATGTATGCGTTTTGCTACATTATTCCATTTGTTTGCTTCATTTGTTTTTGATACACCACTTAATTTTGTTCATTTTTTGTTTCTCAGGTTTCCAAAAAAGCTGGGAAGCAACCTATGCCTAGTGCAGAGGATCAGGCTAAGTGGACTTCAAAAGACCATTTTGCTGCGAAGCGTCTGCGTGGTGTTGCAGATGATCTGAAGCCTGAGAAAAGAGCTGTTATTGAGCAGAAGAGTGCCTTTAGATCATTACTAAATGTTGCACCATTCAACATACCGAATGAGCTCATAGACTATGTTGCGCAACATATCACACCATGTCTCCGTGAGTTCAGAGTAGGGAAGAAGCGGATTGTTTTCACGAGAGATATGATTACCAAGGTGTTTGGTATACGCTCAGGGCAAACCCCAGTTGTTGAACTCAAAAAGTTTGAACAAAGTGCCCTTCGAGATGTTTACAGGGGTTCTAATCCTAGACCTGATATTCCTACCACCATCAAGGTCCTGAAAGGTTGTGAAGATACTGATGAGGATACTATAGTTAGGTCCTGGGACCTCCTATGTATGGCTACTGTTGTTGATCCGAAGAGCAGCAATCATGTTGGTATGGACTACTTAGGTAGCATGCTTCATCCATCTAGAACCCATGAATATGCCTGGGATGAGTACATCCTGGAGCAGTTGATGCAAGAGGTTAAGTGTAACATCCCAAAAATTTAAAACAAAGAGAAAATGAATTCCCTTTTTCCAAAAACGAGAACCAACAAAACTTTTATTAAATTAAGTTTGGTACATAGTGAGCATGCTTATATGTTGTGATATTGCCATGATTGTTTATTCATTGCATTGAACCTAATTCCCAAAATCCTAAACCATAATCTTCTCAAAACTAAATAGTATCAAATAAGAGAGAACTAAAATAAAAAGGCATATGTGGGCATATAACCCTAGTATGCAAATATTGACTAATACCATTCTTACTTTTCAAAATAGTGGTGAACCATTGATATACTCCACTAAACCCTAAACCTCACTCCCTTCTCACCATCCTTTATACACAAAATAAAAAGAAATGAAATTAAATAAGAAAAGGGCCTATGTGCCTATGACTATTTTGGTAAGACTCCTACCTAGACCTTTCTACTTGATTAGATGCTTGGAAAACCTCAACCAAACTAATCAAGTACTTCCCCAACCAAAACCAAGGTGAAATAAAAATAAATAAAAAGAAATTAAATCTATATGCATAGGAGCATATGTGGCACATAGCCATTCTTCCAAAACTTGACCTAAGCACCTCTACCTTGCCCAAATGATTTGAAAACTTTACCAAACCCAATCTAACATTAAATAAACCCTAAACCATGACCTTTGATCATAGATAAAGAAAAGGAAATAAAAATAGGAAATGCACCTATGTGCATATGGCCAAAAATACAAATTTGAGCCAAAGACCATCAAACTTGTTTCCATTGCTTGGATTGCCTTCTTATATCCTTGTAAACCTCAACCACATCAATGGGATCAAGAAAAACCAAATCAAATTGGAAACAAGAAGATTTTCCAATACACATATGTGGATATGGCCATTTTTGCAAATCTTTGAACAAGACCTTTTTTAATGGACTCAATGGTTTGGAAATGTTTCTAAACTAATAAGAATCACCTTAGAGTCAACAAAAGTCAAATTAAATGTAGAGAAATTAAATAGGGAGAAAATCCCAATTTCACTCACATACACATTATGCCAAATTACAAATCTTCACTCTAGGCCATAATTGCTTGCTCTCTTGCTTGTAGAATACTTATATATGATAAACAAACACAATTTCATCAAAGAAACAAGAATCAACCCAAGGCAAATCTCAAAACCTACATACATGTGATAATGGTCAAAATGGAGTTTTATAAAATGTTCCCCACTTTACCCCCTGGTTTTGACTTTTCTTTAAACTAAACTTGGTCAACCATTACCATGTCATCCAAGACCATGTCAAGGTGAGTAACTTTCATGTTGACCACCATGGCCAGAGTTGACCAGGTTGACCAGAATAAATTTGACAAGTGGTGATGTTGAAACAAAGAGAAGATCATCCCCATTTTGAAATTTTCACAAATCAACTTCATTTTGAACACCACCACCACCTTTGTGCTCTAAACATTATGTAAATCAACTCCACCAAATATTTTTGAAAAATTCAAAAACATTTCTCTTTCGGCCATTAACACAAACACCTTATGTGCAATAATCTACCAACTACACACATGCTTTTATCCAGCATGTTTGAGCCTCCACCATCAAGCCTATGTCACCCCCAGCTCCTCCTTACACCCAGGGAACAAAGCCAAGCCTCAGAGACCATTGTTCATGCAGGAAAACTTCAAGGACATGACCATGCCAATCTCCATGACATCACCGTGCCACTTCTCTTCTCCATCTCTCTCTGGTCACTCTCATGATGTCAAAGAGACTCACCACACCTCACTACGCATGCATGTACCCTCCCTTGCTGAAGAAACACACGACACTGGCCAGAACAACACCTGCCCCGACGCGCCCATACGCGCCAGAGCGCGCCAGACACGTCCCTGGACACGCTGGTGCACGATCCTTCCCCGTCGCTACTGACCTCCCCTTGACCCCTCCTTTCTCCCACGCGCTCACCAGGACGTCAGCTCCCTCCCAGACATGGTCGCGTGGCCCAAGAAGCCCTGTAGACGACGCCACCATCGCCGATGGCCGCCACAGTACCGTAAGCTCCTGTCAAGCTCCCACCCACGTCACGGCCTTATTTTCACCGCCGTCAAGCCTGTCGTGATCGCCCTGACGTCGCCAACCAGCCTGCGTCATCGCCCGAGCCATGCCGCCCCTGTAGCGACGTCGCCATGGACGACCTGAGCCACCGCCTCGGCCTCGATCGCCAGCTATAAAAGGAGACCCTCCCCTGCATTTCTCTTCACACCATCTTGCTCCCCACCTTCTTCTCACTCTCCTCGACCACCTCCCTCTTCGATTAGTCACCAGCGCCGCAATTTCACCGGAGTAGCCCGCCAGACACCACAAGCTCGCCGTCGATTTCTTCCACCCCGGAGCCGCCGCTTGCCAGGAGGATCGCCGTCGTCGACAACGTCGCTCGACCCTCTCCTCGACCGCCGGCGCCCTGGAGCGCTCTCCGACCCCCTACTCCGCCGCGCCAGCACCTCTCTTCTCCCCGTCGACGACGACGACTGCCAGCCGCCCGATCAACTTCTAATCTAACGGACGACGCTGCCAGGTACCGTTTCGGTGCTTTTAACCCACTGACGGGTGGCCCCTCACCTGTTAGCTGGCCCGCGTGCACCGCGGACGTAGCTGGGCCGGCCCACCTCCCTCGTTCCTCCCCTGGCTCGTTTATTTTCCCGCCAAGCCCACCATTCAAATAAAGAAATTTCGAAATTAATAATTTTCTTCTCAGATGCTGTTTTGAAAATTGAATAGAATAAAATCTACCAAACCAAATTAAACAAATTTTATATATTTGGAAACCTTGATAAATTATCTACAAGACTACCCTGGTCCCAAAACAAATTTTATATATTTGGAAATATATGATCATTTGTATAATAAATATGACAAAATAAACAAGGCAGGGCCTTTTTCCACTTCAATTAATTATTAAAAATTAAATAAAAATGCTATGGAGTTGATTCCAACTCTCATAATTCACCATTCAAATACTCTAATTGTTTCTATAAAAATATGATAGTGGTACTGTATATGATCATGGGATAGATTCAAATAATTGCTTTATGGCCATTTCTAGCTCATTTAAACTATTTCAAAGATAGTATTTAAATTATATGAGGTATAGCTTCTCACTTAAATCATTACTCCAAGTGATTCAATATGAGTTGATGACACATGTATTAATGACCCATATGTTCTTACTGGAAAATATCAAATCATTCCCATAGTAGTAATAAAATTGTTCAAAATTACTTATTAAATCATATGAGATGTTTTGGTCTCATTTAAATCTTGTCTCAACTAAGTTAATATGGGGTAGAGACTCTGGTCAATTTTAAACTCATATTAAATTAGTTGATGATATTAAATAATTAATCATGAGTATTAAAAAGACATGAGGTGGTGTACCTCATTTAAATCACTTCCCAATTGATACTTATGAAGAGGTTGACTTTGGTCAACCTAGGTCATATGACATTAATTGAGGAAATTAAATCTTAATATTATTCAATGAGAGGAAATTATTTTCTCTCAAGAAATAAATAGAAACTCTAATTAATATTTATAATGAGAGGAAATTATTTTTCTTAAGAATAAAATTAAATCAACTCACCTAATAAGCATGTTGATTGATAGCTTAGTAGGAGTGATTTATGTGTGTGCTTAGTCTAGTACTTAGGCTTTGTGTAGTAATTGTGTATATTATACTCGTATTTAGACGCTAGTACCGAGGAGTACACCGAGAAGGAGGAGGTCTACTTCCAGGAAGAAGAAGACCATTTTGATCAGTACACCACTCAAGGCAAGCTAATATTCTTGCAAGTTACCCAAGTGCAAAGCTCTAATAGAGCAAGGCACCACTACATCATACTTTATGTTAATGATCCTATCCCAAGTTTTTACCTTACAAGTTTTTGAGTTTTGTTTATCAAAGTTTACTTTTGATTCATAATTCACTTGGTCTAGAGTAGAACAAGATCATCACATGTAGCCTAGAGCAATGGAAGCTAGATAGCACCCCTCATGATTAGTTGCTAGTGCTAACAAATAAAATTGACTACTCTAGATGGGAACATGTGAAATGAAATGACTTTGAAAACCTTGGAATGATGAGTCATTCTATTGAAAGATTTTGAAGGTGAATATGACTTGTGAATGACATGGTGAATTTTACAAAAACTGATGGTTGGGTTCGGATGCGATACCATTCCAATTTTACAAGTACCCCCACAATACCTGATTATGGGTAAGGGCTTAACTAGAAGTTTATATATCTTAGTATGGGTTCCCTCTAAACAAGCGTCATCGGGGTTATGCCAAGGGCTGCATCCACAGAAATATGAAATGATGTGAAATGACGTGAAATGAGGTGAATGTTCGGCCCAAGCCCTGTGCAGTTCCCAGGCTGACTGTCTGTCTTCAGGGAGGCCAAGCTCATGGGGAGAGGTGCCTATACTAGGGTATGTAAGTGAAAGGTTATGGTTGGTAGTCCGCACACGGAGTGTGATAAATCAGGGCCAGTTAACCCTGACGGATTATTGCAAATATTGTGGCACAAGTGTACGACCTCTGCAGAGTGTAGAACTATTCGAATAGCCGTGTCCACGGTTACGGACGATTGGAAAGGCCATACTGTTCCGTCATCAGACCATTTTCAAAAATGTGACATGTGAAGGGTGACTTGTGATTTGAACTTGAAATGGTGACTTTGACTTGAATCACAACAGAGTTGTGGGAATGACACTAATGTTCCCACTTGAGTTAGTCTAGCGATTCAAGCATCTTTACTAAACGTTTATGAAATAAATTTGGCTTTATGCAAATAAACCTAGAGCTTAGCATCCCTCTTACTATAGTTGATAGTGCTTACATTAGTATTAGTTTGCGAGTACTTTAAAGTACTCATGGCTTTGTCCCTGGCTATTCAAATGGCGGACTATGAAGAGGAACAGCGTACGAGGAAGATGGACAGCAGGACGTCTACGACAACTAGGATCACTCCACGTCAACAGTTGTGGAATAGATGGACCGCAATCGTTACTTCGCTCCGCCATGTGTTTTGTAATAGGATCTCTAGATCCACTATGATGTATTAAGACTGGATCATGTGATCCCTCTATGTAAGACAATTTATGGGTTGTAATGAATGATGTGTTGTGATATCAATCTATTATGTCTCGCAAAAACAATATTCCTGGGATTGCGATGAATGGCATAATAGGCATCTGGACTTAAAAATCCGGGTGTTGACATTAAGAAGATGCAGAAGAAAAGGTTAAAGACTCCTCTTAAGAAAGGGAATCCCAAGTTTGAGTTTTGGATCTCTGGCCCACTTGCTGCTCTTGGTGTATGTTTTCATTCCGACAACTTGTTTCACTTCCTGCACTTAATTCTACAAGCAAAGTTTTGGTTGCTCACGTACTGTTGACTGTTTTTCTCTTTATTTTATTTTTGCAGATAATCTATTTGGACCATCTTCAGTTTCCTCCCAGCAGTCATGTCATAAACTATTCACTGCCAAGAGTTTGTCATTTCAAATGCAGTGATTTTGTTTTTGCAGTTCAATGTGACCTTTCCAAGTTATTTCTTCACAACACCAAGGTTTTTGGTAGGAGACCGGTAAGGAAGTAACCTACATTTCCATGGTATTTTTTGTTATTTTCTTACTGCTTCAATTAGGATTCTTATCATGTTTTTCCTTGTTCTTTTTTTTTGTTATGTGTGTAGTTCCTTGATATAAGTGAAACACCATATGCAAATGGACTAACTGGACGTGCTGAGGGAGCTCCTGTTGAACCTGAAGTGAACCCTTCAGCCTCACTAAATGATTGCCTTGTTTTCCCTAGCAGCCAGGAACTTGAGGTATTGTTTATGCTGCAATCTTATTTTCTTGTTGCTACTTTAGTGTTACATCTTTGCTACCTTATGCACATTTGGTTGCTACTGATCTGTACTTGCTAATTATAGTTTATCTTTTGTTTTTGGTGCTGTAATTTTTGTATCTGTTTTTATGCTCCAATACTTTATATGAACTGCTACAATACTTAATATGAACTGCTCATATAGCATGTTATTTGTGTTAGCCTCTTTTTTTCTGATAACTATTTGCTACAATCTTTATGATTTTGTTTTTCAGGTTCCAGACCGTTATAAGCATTTGCATGAGAAGCACAAGACTTTGTTTGCTGCTGAACTTGATATAGCAAACAAGAGTTATATTACTGGTGTCAAGCGTATGCAGTCTCAAAGGATGGCTGCTCTCCTTTGTGATGTTGATGCTGCATCGCAGACACAAGAAGGTCCAAGTGTTACATTCCCAGGTGGTTGCAGTATGCATGGAGATGTAAACACTGATCTAGGAGAGGATGGTTCTGCACATGATGATGAGCAGTTTGACAAGGAGGACTCTAGTGATGAGGATGTTGATGAGGAGGAGGCTAAAGGTGCTGATATTGATGTGGATGCTCCAGAAGAGGATGGTTCTGTAGATGATGATGATGATATTCCTACGGCTTACTCAGAAGATTGTGATTTTGTGCTTGCAGCAAGAGATTGCGATGTTCCATCACACCGCGCTGCACCGGATGTTCCACAGCCAACTATTATTAGAGACTCCTCTTGCCCATCCGAGGATGCCCGTGAACATCAATCTGTTGATAGCCCTGTGAGATCTCCGGTCCTAGTGATGCTGCTAAGCGTTGTAGGGAAAATGCACTTGCCAAGGCCCATGATGCCCCCCTTTTGAACTTTTTGAGCCTGGCACCCCTGAATGGGAGGACTTTAATAAGATCGCCGATTTAACACCTGGTGCGGTTGATGGCTCTGCTGTAGGGAATCCTGCTGCATGCAGTGCTGCTGATGCTTCTTTAGCTATGAAGGATGTTGATTTTGGTCTTGCTGCCAAGTTGCCTGCTCCAGAGATGCCTGCTCCAGAGATGCCTAGCGCCGAGAGCCCTCCTATTCAGAGTTGTGTTGCAAAGATGCCTGTTCCAGAGAGCTCTGCTCATGAGAGTCTTGCTGGAGAGTTGCCTAGTGCTGATATGTCTAGTATGCTTTTCTTCCATTTTGCTTTTTTTTACTTACCTTTCATTCTTTTTGTGACCTTTTTTTGTGGTGCTGCATTAGTTCTTTATAGTTGCTACATTAGGGTACTTCATGTGCTACTTTAGTACATCACTTGTGCTACTTAGCATAGACTTCTTTTTTCTATAATTCTGTTCATTTTTTATAGCACTACACTAGTGCTTATATAGTTGCTACATTACTGTACTTTAGTAGCTACTTTAGTACATCGATGGTGCTACTTAACATACACTGCTTTATTACTTTTTTTTGTTCATTTTTATAGTGCTACACTAGTGCTTTTATACTTGCTACATTAGGGTACTTTAGTAGCTACTTTAGTACATCAATGGTGCTACTCCTGGTTTTTTTGAGCCTTGTTTTTTGCTACCTTAACATAGACTGTGCTCTTATTTTCTCACATTTGATATGTTGATTTTTTTTGTAGTGATTGTTGCTGCTATCCCCGCTGCTATCCCCGCCATTGTCCATGCTGCTATCCCTGCTGATATCCCCGCTGCTATCCCCGCCGCTGTCATTGCTGCTATCCCTGCTGATATCCCCGCTGCTATCTCTGCTGATATCCATGCCGATATCCCTGCTGCTGCAATAGATGTCATTGCTGAGCCTGTCACTCCTGTTGATCCAAAGTCCACAGGTTTTGTAGCAGTCAAGGAAAACGCTTCTTTCTTTTCCATTTTTGTTTTTGTTCTTTACAACATTTTTTGTTCTTTCTGTGTAGGTGTCACAGTCGCTGAGACATCTTCAGGCAAGAACATTTCAACTTCTGGTCCTGAAACACATGACAGGAAGAACATGCATAAAAGGGCAGCAAAAGAGGCAGCTGACAGCACTCCTCCAAAGATGAAGAAGATTAAGGTCTCTCAAGATACACGTGACATGTATGATAAGTTTATTTGTCATGGTCGTAAGTTTAAGAGGCAGCCAAAGAACCGTGTTCTGTGAGTTTTTCCATACCTTTTGTTCTCTGTTTTTTTTACTTCTGATGTGTTTTCAATTTGTTTTCCCTAATTACTTGCTTTTTTCTGCATTTGCAGTCCTGAGTTTGTAAGGATTGGACGCTACTATTGCTCATACAAGAGTTTCCTTGATTCTCTTAAGCCGTGCCATTACCTAAGCAGTGAGGTTTTGAATGTGTGGATTGAGAAGTTCAACCGTGAAGCAAAAATTATTGGTGACAGTAATCGAAGGGCCAAGAAGAAGTTTGCCTTTACCCAGCTTATGGTGGTGAGCAAAACCATATAATGCTCCCTCTATAATTTTTACCTTCCTAAACATGTAACTAGTTTCTAGTATCACCATCTTTTTCTTCATATGTAGGATAAGTTAATTGTTGATCTAGCAGCATTTGAGGTAGAAGGTTGTTTGAAAGAGTTCAAGACTCTCAACTGAAAGTACAAGCTATTAAAAGATGATCTTGTATGTTTTCATGTATATATTCATACATTTGTTATTGCTGCATTTTCATTTCATGTTACTTTTTCGAATGACTTTTTTGTTTATGTAGTTGTACTTCCCAACTGTGAAGAACAATCGCTGGGCCGTGCCCTGCACAAACTTGTGTTTCAAGAAGTTCCACATCTTTGATTTAATGAGAAGTGCAAAGGATGGTAGCTTGCTGGAACAATTTTCTACCAATCTGGTTAGTTTCAGGTTAATACATGTTTAAATATCTTACATATGTAGCAAACCTAATTTTCTTTTTGTATCTTGTTTATGTAGTTTATGAACTTCAACAAGCTTCTCATTGAGTGTAATTTAACAAGATTCAATCTGGATGATTTCACCCTAGCTGACATTGAGCACCCACAGCAAACAACATTGTAAGTGTGTTTTCTACCTTTTAATTTGCTACAATAGTGTTTTTCCTATGCTACATTAGTGTATATCATCTGCTACTTTAGTGCATACTTCAGTATCATTATACCAAAACCTTTTTTGATGCAGGTTTGATTGTGGGTTCTTTGTACAACTTTTCATGGAGAACTTTGACTCAAAAGTGATGGCTCAGTTTGATAACAATGCTATCCCATATCATAGGAGACTTGTAGCAGCTTCTCTCATTGAGAACAGGGACAATGGATAGTTTGCCGTCGAAAAGCTGATGGAAGATGAGTTGATGAAAAGGAAGCAATACCCTGCTTAGTTTTAGTTCGCACTGTGTCGTTTGTGGCACTGCTAGCTTCGTAAACTATGTAGTTGAAAGTGTTGGCGCACAACATGTTTCGATGTTTGTCTCGCACCTTTTGTAACCGCTCAAGACGGTGCTTTCCATGTACTCAGATTAAATGTTATAAGTTACTGCATTGGGATCTGTTTGTACTGAATTGTTATATGAAAAATGTGTTTGTGTTCAATTACTCTGCGCTATCATAATTTCCAAATGAGTACCCTTCTTCGTTTAATATAAAATGTTGTACATATTACTGTTCTTTGCTACTTTTCCAGAGTTTGATACCCTTTTTTCCTGGCAACATGCTGTCCATTTTTCAGTTAAAACTGGATGATCCATTGCATCTTCTCATTTAGCTACATTAATAACCTCCATGTGCTACTTTTATTGCCCACTTATGCTACTATTGCCACAACCATCTGCTACACCTTTTATTTATTTTTGCTACATTAATTTTAAACTTGTGCTACTATTGCCACAACCATCTCCTACTCATCAGCATTACCATGAATTGTAACACAGTAATAAATATATCACAAATGTATCTGCTACTCATCAACTTAACAACTTTCATTATTACTATTATATCACAAATATATCTGCTACACAGTAAAATAGCACAATTTATGCAATACTTATATTTTTTTACATGTAAACCTTGTACACCTGAAATTGAACATTTTCATGTTGACATGTAGCAAAAAATAGTAGTTACAAGTTGTCTGAATTCAAGTAACATATACTCAATTATGTCACCTATACTGTCTTCTCCAATTCAGCGTCTTTTGCATCTTTAAATTGCTTTGCAAGTACCATATACTCGCATTCCTTCAAGTTGTGTCCTTCTTCACTGCAAAATGGGCATTTCTTTTTTCTAGCTTGTCTTTTTGGTTTTGGCTCTTTCATCACCTTTGGCTCCTCAGCTCTTTTCTTTCTCTTCTTATTAGCTTCATCCCTTAGCTCAACTAGGGGCTTCCTTCTTTGCTCCTTCTCTTTTGGACGACCTTTGGGCTTTAATCTAGTAGGGTTACGAAGATTGCTGATTGAAGGTGTCTCGTGTGCTACTGGCTGCTCTTGCTGCTGCTGGTTTAGGTTGCTACCATGTTGCTGCTGTTCATGATGAACATTTGATGACCTTGGATCTGTAGCATCCCCTTGTTCTTCTCCCTGACCTTGCTGCCCAGCTACTCTAGCTCTATGCATTGCAGCAACAACCTTCTTTGCCTCATCAACCATGTCTAACACTATTGCATATGTGTCATCAGCAATACAGGAATCTGCTGCCAAACTATTCAGTTTTCTGCAAAGGGAGTTGTACTTCAAAGTGTTGTTCACCGGAACACCAAACTTGCCACCGGTTGATCCTGGATCAGGCACAGGTGTTGTTGCTGCCATTGACCAGCGATGGAGCATGTACTTTTCTGGAATGCTACATACATTCATGTGAACTATCACCCTTATGATATGAGGGCATATCAGTCCACACATCTCAAATTGGTTGCAGCCACATGTGTATGTTTCTTCCTCTAACCCAACTTGGACTCTATATGTTCTGAGGTCAAGTCCGGGGTTTGGGACAAGATCAAAACACAACTCTTCTAGCTCTGTTCGAAGCGGATAAAATCCAGTTGACATTTGTAGCATCTTCTGGAACCTGTCAAACACTTCTCTTGTGTAGAACAACACTGCTTGCTTTTCAATGCTCCAGCTGCATTATTTTGTTTGTAGCAAATACAATTATGTTAAACAATTTTCTATATTAGTAAACTGCAGTGAATTACTGGACACTAAGAACTTGCTACATTTTCTAAGATGCTGCAATTGGTCTCAATAGATATAAATTGCTATAAGTAGTTCTATCTTCCCTAACATGCTACAATACAATTTTTTGAAAACTTGCTACAATGGTCTCACCTTCCCCAAAGTGGAGCGGTTGTAGTTTCCATTATGAAACCTGAGTTGTCTTCTCTATCAAGCATGAGGTTCTGGCATAATTCGTACTGTTGCACAAAATTGAATACTGATTCACCTGGTCCCACCAAGGTCTTGAAGTAAGAGTTCAGTCCTTTAGAGCGTCCTGTGGTACTTATGAATGGAAAGAAGTTGTGCCTAAAATACACTGGTGCCCATGTCTTTCTGGTTGTGAAGTGTTTGTAGCAACTCGAAATCTTCCTCTGGGAACTTCCGTGTGATCGGTAGAACCGTCTTCTCCCGACCATTGACACCATTGGGTGTGTGTGCTCTGCATTGAAAACTGTGACTGTCCAAACTCCTGCACGCATGCCAACTACCATGTGCGCTTTGCAGTCATGTCGCAGCACTATGTTCCGCTGCCTTGTGTCTTTTACATCCATCTGCTCCTTGGCTTGTTTCCCTTTTGATTTCTGCGCACTGAAGCTGCTCATATCCGTTGCTACAAAACCTTCTGACTTGCTTCTAGTAGTTTTAGCTGTTCCATCAAAAGGTTTGCCAGCATGAACACATTCAAAAACTCTGCTCAGAATTGTACCTTTTGGCGCATGTCGCGCTGTGTTGTACTTTGTATTGCCAATGTGTGTACCAAAACCTAGTTTGTATGCATAATTGTTGTACAGCTCTTTTGCTTCTTCTATATCATCAAAAGTCAGGCCAACATATGGTACCATAGGCTGGGACAATATCTCTTCATCGTAATCCTGAGCTACACTTGTAGCAGAACCAGTTTGCCCACTGTGAGGTCCTGGTACAAATTTTCCAGCAGCACTGCTTTCTGGTGCAGAACTTGTTTCTGGTGCAGCATTGTTCAGATCAAAACCGCTCAAGATGCTGTCAGCAACAAAACCCTGCATGTGTGAAAATGTTGTTCAAGTCATTTCTATAAAATGTAGCATCAACTGAATCACAGTATTATGCTAACAATATCTTTGCTACACCATGTAGCATCAAATTATTCATGCATACTAAAAATGTAGCATAAGTATTTTTCATGCACACTGAAAATTTGTTTGTGCCATGCTACATTTTCCTTTTTCTTTTTGCAATTCCAATTCAATGTGTAGCAAGTGTAGCAACATTTCAAAGTAGCATCATATTTTAGTAGATGTTAGCATTTGCTGCACAATATATCAACAATCCAGGAGCAGCAGCAGGAAAAATCACTAGCATTATCAAATGTAGCACTATCCTTTAGCAAAACTATCAGATGTAGCAAATATAACACAGCATAGTGATTTGCAAATCAAATCACCGATGGAGCATCTAAGTGCCGTAGCAAATAAAATCAAAGTAGCATAAAAATTGGAAAAATTCGTGGAAATACACTCACCGATGGAGCAGCTTCTTCAATCTCCGGGTCATGACTAAAATACACATGAGGGTTGTTGTAGGTAGTTCGATTTGGTTGCGCCGACGGAACTCCGGCGCCACCGCTCGAGGATCCCGTCGTGAAACGACGGCCCAGATCTGGATTTGACGAGGAGCTCGATCCAACCTGTGCAGCACGACTAGGTTCTCCGTTGGGGTAGAGGACGGATCTCAGCAGGTGCGCCATCGACGCGCGCTGCTCTGCTTTGATTGTCACCGGCTAGTCGTGCGCCGTCTCCGCCGGCGGCGTCGCGGCGGCGTCGCGGGAGCTCCAACCTCTCCCCGGCCGAAGGGCGTGCAGATTATAGTTTTTGCTACAAACGGAGAAGTTCTTGCTACACGTGCATGCATGGTAGCAAAAGCGGGAAGAAGGTACCGTTTCGAGCATCCAACGGCTGTTATAGATTTAATCCAACGGCTCCCGATCCGGGGGATCTGAAATTGGTTCCTCCAGGGGACGCTTGATACGTCCAAAACGTATCTACTTTCCCGAACACTTTTGCTATTGTTTTGCCTCTAATTTGTGTATTTTGGATACAACTAACACGGGCTAACGCTGTTTTCAGCAGAATTGCATTGGTGTCTTATTTTTGTGCAGAAACTCAACTTTCAGGAAAATCCACGGAAATAATCGCAATGGGCCTATTTTCACAGAGAACTCACGGGGCCAAAAGGGCAAGCCAGGGGGTCCCACGACCTCCACACCATAGGCCGGCGCGGCCAAGGAGGGGGCGCCGCCTTATGGTGAGAGGCGCCTCGGCCGCCCCCCGCTATCCTCCGGACTACTTAAGGCTTTCGACCTAAAAACGCCGGGGGTTCGACCACTTTCCGAAGACGTCCAGAACTCCGCCGCCATCGCGAAACTCAATCTCGGGATCAGAAACTCCGTTCGCACCTGCCGGACGGGGAATTGGAGGAGATCATCACCATCATCACCACCGACGCCTCTCCATCAACCATCCATGATTCCCCCATCCATGTGTGAGTAATTCCCCGCTGTAGGCTGAAGGGGATGGTAGGGATTGGATGAGATTGTTCATGTAATAGCCATAAGATTGTTAGGGCATAGTGCCTAGTATCCATAGTTGGTACTTTTATGATATTGTTGCAACTTGTTATGCTTAATGCTTGTCACTAGGGCCCGAGTGCCATGATTTCAGATCTAAACATGTTATTGATTCATGACGATATTCATTGTTTTATGATCTTACCTACAAGTTGTATACACATATTGCTGTCCGAAACCCGAGGCCCCAAAGTAACAGAAATTGGGACAACCGGAGGGGAAGGCTGTGATATGAGGATCACATGTGTTCACGGAGTGTTAATGCTTTGCTCTGGTACTCTATTAAAAGGAGTACCTTAACCAGTAGTTTCCCTAGAGGCCCGGCTGCCACCGGCTGGTAGGACAAAAGATGTTGTGCAAGTTTCTCATTGCGAGCACGTACGACTATGTACGGAACACATGCCTATGGATTGCTTAGTACTTGGATACCGTTTTATTATTATCTGCAAATGCCTAGTCTCGATTATTACATGAGTTATCTTATCCATGCAGCGCCCGTTCATCCATCCCTATGCCTACAGTATTTTAATCCTGCTATTTACTAAAATCACTACTGCTGTCTTTATTACTTTGCTGCTTATATTTCACTACTGCTACTGCTATAAAACTATTGCTACTGATAAACTCTTGCGAGCAAGTCTGTTTCGAGGTGCAGCTGAATTGACAACTCCGCTGTTAAGGCTTACAAATATTCTTTGGCTCCCCTTGTGTCGAATCAATAAATTGGATTTTACTTCCCTCGTTGCGATCCCCTATACTTGTGGGTCATCAAGACTATTTTCTGGCGCCGTTGCCGGGGAGCATAGCTTTATTTGCAAGTTCACCTGAATTGATATTGTTCGCTGCAAATCCTCCATCATGGGTAAAACTCGCGATGCTAAAGTCGCCATATTACCATCCACTACAAGAAAAGGTACAACTCTGAGTACCTCTGCTGCTCTTGATTCACCATCTGTGATAAGTCAACTTGTTTCACCACCACAAGCTTCACGTGTTGGTACTTCTGCTGAATCTGAAAATTCCTCTGATAATTTTGATGATGCTTCTACTGTGCTTGATGAAAATGGTTCATTAGGTCCTTTTCTAGATGCTACAACAGCTAGGTCTAGAAAAATTGAAAATACTGAAACTCATAATGAAAATATTGTTACACCTGTTAATTCACCTGAGTCTGATGACCTTGATGAAGATTATGTGGAACTTGATGATGATTTTATTGATAAATGCAATGCTACTACTAGTACAAGTAACCTTAAAAAGCTTATTGCACAACATGTTGTTAGATATAAACTGTCTCCTGATCCTAAATTTGCCACATCTCCTATAAATATTAAGGATAAGGATTATGATTTTTCTCTTGATTTATCTCATATATCTATTGTTGAGAAAACACCTTTTTGTGGTACTGAAAAAGAAAGTGCTGTAGAGCACATGAATGAGCTTTCTACTTTGAGTAGCTTGTTTTCTGATGATATTAAGATGCGTACTTATTTTGTTGCTAAATTTTTTCCTTTCTCATTAAAGGATGATGCTAAAACTTGGTATAATAGTTTGCCTCCTGATTCTATTGATAGTCCAAGTTGTTTGCTTGATGTTTTCTTTCGAAAATATTTTCCTGCTAGTGCTCAACATATTGCCTTGCAGAAAATTTATAGTTTTGACCAGGAAGATGGGGAGAAATTGCCTGAATCTTGGGCAAGGTTTTGCTCTCTTATTAGAGCTCGGCATGGACATGAATTGGAAAGCATGATTTACTTGATATATTTTATAGTGGAGTAACCATTGAGTCTAGGGAATACCTGGATAGTTGTGCTGATTGTGTTTTCAGGAAAAGAACTCCAGAAAAAATTATTGGCTAGAATAAGCCAAAATCATGATGATTGGACTACACCTGAACCAACCCCAACACCAATATTGAAGAAGAGGGGTATGATTGAATTAAATGATGAAGATATGAGGGAAGTGTTGACGTCAGAAACCCACCGGCGGGCAGTGACTGGTCAACACCGTAGAGCCGGGAACAACTAGGGCTGCGGCTGGCCCCAGTCCCTCAGAGCGACGGCCCGCAAAGCCTCCTGGTCGCGCGCCGATGCAAATTGCAAGGGCGTGCCACCTGACCTATACCTGGTCGGAAGGTGTGGATGATGCCTCGCTTAGTTTCTGCAGGGCACACACGTACACGTTAAATACGAGCCTCGATCGGCTCTCAGGTTATCCTGTGAATCGGCTCATGGAGCCGATCCACCCATGATTCGTCCAAGGTGGCCGAATATATGGTGGTCCTGCTTGATCAAGATAAAGCATATGAGATCCACGATGATTTGGGGTTTTCACCGCATAATCGGATCATCCTACTCACGATTGGGCCTCGCGCTCACGCACGGTGATCGTAAGCCAATCCTAGACAAGGCCTAAAAACCAACACTAGGTTGATCCTCGGAACATCCTGTCTAGGGGCAGCAAACTACACCCTACGTGCCGCTGGATCCTCCAACCCTTTGTAAGGCCTAACTATTGCAGATATTAAACTAATCCTTGATGAATCAAGGAGCAATCGTAACGGATCAGATCTACTAAATAACGATCAAGCGGGGTGCCGCCCCTGCACCCATGATGAGGTACAAGGACGGCTAGATGCGCAAGGGTTGCACTACGACAGCATATGATACTAAGAACAATGCTAACCCTAACACATCTATGATAACTACGTTGCTCGCCATCAAAAAGGCTTCAGCACGAGCAACGCATGAACAACGTAGGCAGGCTCGTGCTGCCTAGATCGCGAGATGCGATCTAGGCAGCATGGTGCTTACCGGAGAAACCCTCGAGACGAAGGGGTTGGCGATGCGCCGAGATTGGTTTGTGTTGAACGTTGGTTGTTCTTTATTCCATAAACCCTAGATACATATTTATAGTCCAGGGGACTTTCTAACGTGGGCATGCACCAAACCGTGCACGGGCCAAACTCTAACTTCTACATAAACTACCACAAAGATACACGGGCTAACTAGCCCAAACTTGGTAAACAAGGCCGATTCACATATCTCTTCTATATGTATATCTTCACGTCCATCTTGATCGCGGCCCACCTCTGACTTGGTCAAATTCTGGTGATAACACATGCCCCCCTGGTTTTGGAAATGACATTTCCAAAATCATTACGCTTTTCCTTCGTCGGGTCATGTCGTGGCAGAGCAGAACCGTTGCATCCTTCATCATGATGCTTGCCTTCTCAACTTCTCCGCGTGACCTGGCAGTTTTTTTTTTTTAGGCACCACTTCCTCGAAACTGCTGTGGCATTGAATTTCCACTATGTCCCCTTTTATTTAACCGCTACGAACAGTTCTCCTCGTGCATCTCCTTCGCATTAGCATTCCAAAGCCCTCCTGCGACCATGTCTTCTTCCTCCTCTGCCTCATCGGATCTTTCCACCCAGTCCTCTTCGTCTCGCGAGCCGACGCCGGAGTACAACCCGGCGGAGGTCCATGCGGCCAACATCCGCCGCGCCATTGCGGCCGGGGAGGAGTCAGACCATGACTTCTCCATCTGGTCCGAGGACGACCAGTCCTCGACGGACGGGGAGCGACCTCCGCTTCCTCGCCAACGGGGAATCGGAGGAGGAGAGCGATGACGATCGCTTCTCCTGGGGACTTCACCTCCTCCGAGGGGGTGAAGGAGGAGGAAGAGGAGGAGGATGACGACGACAGCTCCTCCGACGAGCCGCCGGCCAGCGGTTCTGCCCGCCTTAGCGACTACAGCGACGAAGACGACGCTGACGAAGAAGATGAAGACAACGAGGGCCGGTCGGCGGCCATTGGAGCGACGACGAGCCCACGGGGAGCAGCCGAAACCAGCGACGACGGCGACGACGAGGGCAGTGATGGTCCGTAGATAGGACCTCTAGAATAGGGCCAGCAGTAGTAGATGGGGCAGTGTATCCCCTAGTATCTCCTTTTGAGAGCAATTAGCTCTTTATGTAAGAAATCTCGCCTATTAATGAAGAACTTTTCCTCAATTTGATTTTGCCGACTTCTTCCAAGTTTAATTGAGCCGATTCCCTCTTCTACTGACCTTGCCGATTCGTCCCTTTTGCCAATGCGTAATGAGCCGATAGCACCGCATCGGTCCTTTGAAATTCGCCCTTCCCTTCTTCAACTGATGATTTTCTAAATCTGGCAGAAAATGCAGGATCCTCAGGAAAACCTTCGAACTTTTCCGACCAAACCCAATAATCCTCTTCAGTACTCATCATTTGTGAAGAAGGTCGCAATGAAGGACCAGCCGATGGTATCCCAATCGGCTCTTTAAACAGAGTGAAACAGAGTATCCACCAGGCCTGCTGCCCCCCGAGCCTTAGCCAAGGCAAAAACAGAAACGAGGACGCGCAAATTAGCTGAATGAGCCTGGGCTTGATCATGCAGAGCCAGCCGATTTGCACATAAATCGGCTTCCCAGAGCAGAGAGCCTTCAAGGTGAGCTGCCCCCCGAGTTTCTTCAGTCCGCTCCTAGCGCCCTGCTGGTCTTGAAGAGAGGATCCGAGCCCTTAAATTACTCCATTGAGGAGTTCTTCCATTAAAATCCCCCTTCGTGCTCCATTGACCCTCTGATCGTAACAGTTATTCCTCTTGAGTCGATGGCTGCGCATCGGCTACTTCTCAATTCTAAAGTCGATGCCCTTGCATCGGCTGTAAAATATTTAAAATTTTTTAGGCCGATTTGTGTATCGGCCCCCATACTTGATAGTATTATCTCATATCCTCATGTTTTATCCACCTAGGTGCCCCCCGAGCCGATTCTGTCAAGAGAATTGATGGTATCGGCTCTTCAGGTAGTCCCTGTTGGGTCAAACGTTGATCCCAGGCAAAATAGATGGTGAGGATAATTTTGGCCGATTGCTGGAATCGGTGAAGGTTTTGTAATGTCCCTTCATAAATTTTTTGAGGCCGATCGCAAGGATCAGCCTCGCCACGTTTGCTTATTGACGTAGTCTTGCTACTCGCTCAGGCCGGTGGATAAAACCAGCCCAATCTCCGATTTTATCACGTTGGTGCGCTTGCTGTTGTCCACCTCGGGTGCATCGTGTAATCGTGGAGCTCTACACTTCGCCGGACGAACGAGCACCATGTTTGTGCCAGCCGATGTTTCATCATCGGCTTTCCTTTGCTTGGGGCGCCACTCTTTTCTTTGCGGCAGTCCCTCTTCATCCAGGGTCCTCTGGACTTTCGCAGCCAGATCAGGTCGTGCCTTCCTCAGCGTATGCAAGTATAACCTTTCGGCTTCCTCCAGACCGCGCAATCGCTGAACCCTGCGCTTTTGTGAATGGCTGAGACCATCAGGGCACCACCTTGGACGGTGGTACCTGTCTTCTTCGTCTTCCCCCTCGTCTTCCGAATCCTCGAGATCTTCCAACCGAGGGGTCTCAGCACGTCTGTTTTGTGGTGGGAGAGGCCCTAAGCGCTCGAACACGGACACGTTGGCTGCCTCCTTCTTTTTCTGGTTGCATTCTGGGCAGTTGCCGATTGTTGGTAATCGGCTCATTCCTGAATCCCAGCAGTGTCTGAAGAAGGGGCAGTCCCAATGCCTGCCCGTGTCGTCTTGCTCCCTGGCGTGGCGCTCCTGTCGCTCCTCATCGTGATTATGCCGACGATGCCTTCTGTCGTTTCTGGCCAGACGATCTCTTTCATCATCGTCGCCGTGTCGCCGGCGTTGGTCATACCGACTCACATACTTGTTGAGGAGGTGATCAGAGAGGGGTCGTTGATATCTTATGTTCTTCACTTCTCCCTCTGTGACGTAGCGCTTGCCATCTTGACGGAGCCGATCGCATGGAGCGGCCTCCTCTGTGTCTTTGCTATGAGAGTAGCTGTCCTCATCCCCGCCCTTCTCAGAGTGGTGTCCAAGCTCTACCATGTTGATGTTGGCTGAGAAATCTGGCTGGCACCCTCCGAGGTGGGTAAACTCCACCATGTTGACGGCGGGGAAGGGGTGTGTGTCGACCTTCATGGCGTACTGGTTAAAAATTAGTCGCCCATTTTCTATCGCCATTTGGATCTGCTGACGCCACACCCTGCAGTCGTTAGTGGTGTGGGTGAACGTGTTATGCCACTTGCAGTATGGCTTTCCGTTCAGCTCTTGCACCGTAGGGACCTTGTGGCCTTCGGGTATCTTTATGTGCTTCTCCGCGAGTAAGAGATCGAAAATCTGCTCGGTTTTCGTCACGTCGAAGTCGAACCCTCTTGGAGGCCCTGGTGGCTTCACCCATTTGCAGGTTACTGGGCCTGCAGCTCGAGTCCACTCAGCCACTGCGACCTCTTGTTCTCCCGTAGCACCTTCATCTTCGCCTGTGTCAACCATGGTAACCACGCGCTTGAATTTGTCCTGGTAGACATCTGGGTGGCGCTGTTCATACGCTGACAGCTTCTGCACCATGTGTGCTAATGAAGGGTAGTCCGCTTGGGAGGCCACGTCCTTGATCGATGATGATAGACCCACCACCGCCAACTCGACTGCTTCTTTTCGCTTACGTGAACCGAATAGCATCGGTTCCTAACGGTCCTGAAGCGCTGGATGTATTCCGCCACTGTTTCCCCGCGCTTCGTCGTACTTGTGCCAAATCGGCAATGCCAGCCTCGGAAGCCTCTGAGTGATATTGCTCATGGAACCGTTCTTCCAACTGCTTCCAAGTCTGGACTGAGTTCGGTGGCAGCGATGTGTACCAACCGAAAGCCGATCCTGTGAGGGACTGTGAGAAGTACCTCACACGCAGCTCGTCTGACGCTGAGATCATGCCCAGCTGTGCCAAATATCGGCTCACATGCTCGATGGAGCTGGAACCATCTGATCCGCTGAACTTTGTGAAGTCCGGGAGCCGATATTTGGGTGGTAGCGGGATCAATTCGTACTCGTTGGGGTACGGCTTGGTATAGCCGACCGTCTTCCTTTTCGGCATCATGCCGAACTGATCTTTCAGAATCGTACAAATCTGATCCGCGGTGATGGCTGAAGGTGCCGAACCTTGAAGATTCGCCGGAGTGGCGTACTTAACCAGCCATGCTTGTTTTTCCGGTTCTGAGCCAACTGCAGGAGCTGGGCTCTGGAGTTTTGTCGGGGTGGCGTAAGCTAGCCACGTCTGCTTCTCGGGGTCTGCCTCCGACGTTCCTCCTGTTGTTCCAGAAGTCCCCGCTGTTGCAACCTGGTTCGAGAGTGCCCAGGTGTTGCAGTCTGGCACGTATGCACATGCGTATCCGTGCGGGATCTCCTTGGGCGCGTCATGTAGGAATTGGTAGTCACTGGGGTCACCACCAATCTTGTAGACGACGTAGGCCGATGAGTTCGGCGCTTCGGGCGCTGCCAACGCGAACGGCAGCGGTGGACGGGACTGGAGTGGCACCTCTCCTTGGTGAGTCCCTAGAGCTGGTCCTGACGGAGAGTACTGGCGGCTCATGATCTCCTGGATCACGCGCAGAGCGACGCGCTCCAACGTATTCACCAGGCTCTCAGAATGGCGGTGCAGAGAATGAGCCACCATGAAGTTGATCTCCTGACGCAGCGACCTGGTGCGTTCTTCTGACGGGGTGGATAGGTCCACTCCATCAAGCGCGCCTTCAGGTGAGAACCCCTTCCATCTGATGCCATGGGAGCGGGTCCTGTGGAAAGAGCCGATGAGGTCGGCTTCGAGGAAGGCTTTGACCTCGTCATACTTCTTCTTGAGCTCGCCATTGAGCTCCTCGTAAGTGACCGGAGTTTCTTCCGCCATCTCCGATGTAGACGGCGATGTGGTTGATGTTGAGGATTGTCCCACCGGGCGTGCCAGAATGTGTTGACGTCAGAAACCCACCGGCGGGCAGTGACTGGTCAACACCGTAGAGCCGGGAACAACTAGGGCTGCGGCTGGCCCCAGTCCCTCAGAGCGACGGCCCGCAAAGCCTCCTGGTCGCGCGCCGATGCAAATTGCAAGGGCGTGCCACCTGACCTATACCTGGTCAGGAAGGTGTGGATGATGCCTCGCTTAGTTTCCTGCAGGGCACACACGTACACGTTAAATACGAGCCTCGATCGGCTCTCAGGTTATCCTGTGAATCGGCTCATGGAGCCGATCCACCCATGATTCGTCCAAGGTGGCCGAATATATGGTGGTCCTGCTTGATCAAGATAAAGCATATGAGATCCACGACGATTTGGGGTTTTCACCGCATAATCGGATCATCCTACTCACGATTGGGCCTCGCGCTCACGCACGGTGATCGTAAGCCAATCCTAGACAAGGCCTAAAAACCAACACTAGGTTGATCCTCGGAACATCCTGTCTAGGGGCAGCAAACTACACCCTACGTGCCGCTGGATCCTCCAACCCTTTGTAAGGCCTAACTATTGCAGATATTAAACTAATCCTTGATGAATCAAGGAGCAATCGTAACGGATCAGATCTACTAAATAACGATCAAGCGGGGTGCCGCCCCTGCACCCATGATGAGGTACAAGGACGGCTAGATGCGCAAGGGTTGCACTACGACAGCATATGATACTAAGAACAATGCTAACCCTAACACATCTATGATAACTACGTTGCTCGCCATCAAAAAGGCTTCAGCACGAGCAACGCATGAACAACGTAGGCAGGCTCGTGCTGCCTAGATCGCGAGATGCGATCTAGGCAGCATGGTGCTTACCGGAGAAACCCTCGAGACGAAGGGGTTGGCGATGCGCCGAGATTGGTTTGTGTTGAACGTTGGTTGTTGTTTATTCCATAAACCCTAGATACATATTTATAGTCCAGGGGACTTTCTAACGTGGGCATGCACCAAACCGTGCACGGGCCAAACTCTAACTTCTACATAACCTACTATAAAGATACACGGGCTAACTAGCCCAAACTTGGTAAACAAGGCCGATTCACATATCTCTTCTATATGTATATCTTCAAGTCCATCTTGATCGCGGCCCACCTCTGAGGTCAAATGATGAAGATATGAGGGAAGCCAAGAAATCTCTTATGGAGAAAGGTATTAAATCTGAAGATGTGAAGAATTTACCTCCTATAGAAGATCTATGTAAGATAATTCCCCCTTCATCCATGATTGAGGTACATTCTCTTCAACGCTTTGATAAAGGAGACATTCCTTACTCAAAACCTCCTGATCAATGTTTAGATGAATTTGATAATTATGTTGTTAAGCAAGATAACTTTAATATGAGAGTAGAGAATCATCTAATGGAAAACTCTCAAGCTATTAGTAAATTGCATGATATTGTGGAGAGAACCTCCAATGATGTTAAGATGCTTGTTAAACATTTTCATATGGTTCAAACTCAAATTGATCAACTTACTAAAGTGCAAAATGACTTGTTAAAAAATACTCATAAAGAAAAACATGCTTATGAAGTAACAACTAGAGGTGGTGTTTCTACTCAGGATTTCTATATCCTGAAGGAAATCCCACAATTAAAAAAGAACGGAGGGAGTAACAACTAGAGGTGGTGCTTCTACCCAGGATCCTCTATATCCTGAAGGGCATCCCAATAGAGTTGAACAAGATTCTCAACGAACTAAAGAAACTAGTGGTCCTTCTAAGAAAAAGAAGAAGAAACATAAAACTGTAGAATCCTCTGAACCTATTAATGATCCTAATAGTATTTCTATTTCTGATGCTGAAACTGAAAGTGGTAATGAACATGATAAAGATAATGATAAGAATGATGTTTCTGATAAAGAAGAGATTGAAAATGAACCTGAAAAGCATGCTAAAAATAAAAAGTACACTAAAGAAGATTTTATTGCTAAGAAACATGGTAATGAAAGAGAACCTTGGGTTCAAAAGCAAATGCCTTTTCCTGCTAAGAAACTAAAATCAAAGGAGGAGGAACACTATAATAAATTTTGTGATTGGATGAAACCTTTGTTTTTGCAAATCCCTTTGACTGATGCTATTAAATTGCCTCCTTATTCAAAATATATGAAAGATATTGTCTCTAACAAAAGGAAAATTCCTAATGAGGAGATTTCCACTATGCTTGCTAATTACTCTTTCAATGGCAAGGTTCCAAAGAAGCTGGGAGACCCAGGTATACCAACTATCCCTTGTTCCATCAAGAATAATTATGTTAGAACTGCTCTATGTGATTTGGGAGCAGGAGTTAGTGTGATGCCTTTTTCCCTTTACAAGAGACTTGATTTAGATAAGTTGATACCAACCGATATATCTTTGCAAATGGCTGATAAATCTACTGTTCCTGTTGGTATATGTGAAGATGTTCCTGTTCAAGTTACTCAAAATTGCTTAATATTAACTGATTTTGTTGTGTTGGAAATGCCTGAAGATGATAATATGTCTATTATTCTTGGAAGACCCTTTCTTAATACTGCAGGGGCTGTTATTGATTGCAATAAAGGAAAAGTCACTTTCAATGTTGATGACAAGGAACATACTGTCTATTTTCCCAAGAGGATTGATAAAGTATATGGAGTTAATACAATTTTTAATTTGAGAACTATCAAGGTGGGAACTATTGATTGTCCTATATATGAGCCTAAAGAAGAATATCAAACTATTGTGATTGGATCCATATCAATTCAATATAAGGTAACATGATTGATTTGAGGTTTATTTCTTCTTATGTCATGTAAAATTTATTTGGTAGCAAGACTTGATCAACCTTGTTAACAAGTATATTTTAAATGCATGAGAGAGCTAAACAACACTTCTTTCTTTCTCCACTTGTTTTACTTGCTATAGTACTACTTGTTTTGCAAGATGCTTTAGTCGTTTAAAATTTTGGAAATCTTTTCCTGCCAGAATAATTATTTTAACACCCTTAAATGCGCGGCCCGAGGGGGCGCCACCCGTGGTGAGGGCCCTCCGGCCCCACTCATCCCTTCCACTCATTGCATACTCTCTCCCGAAAAAACTCGTACCAGTTCGTTCTCACTCGCATTTTCGCCCAAGAGGTCAGGATTTTTCGATCTCCTTGCTCAGCCCATCTTTGTTGCTGAAATTTGGAGCATTCGTTCTCCGGTATGTGACTCCTTCGATTATTCAATTATAATTTTGAATGGTTGAGTATATCTTGAGAAATTTGCTGCTGTAGGTGACATGTTAAGTGAGCTTGCATGCTTGATTCAAGTTGTAGAAATGAGTTTTGATGCATGTTTAGTACTCTAGCAAGCTCCTATAGTAGTTTCCCTCAATTATATGTCTTGAAATCAAATTTTATAATGATTGTTGAAAAATTTCAGAAAAGGAAAATGAATAACCACACCTTTGGAGATGTTTGAGAGAGATATGCCAAGAATGACAAGTTCGAGGGAAGCCACTCGGATTAGGCGATCCTATGATGAGGATGTCATTGCGCCGAGGTTTGAAGCTGAAGAGGATAATGGGGTTCCTAATGCTTCATCCTTTCCATGCTTTGACTTTTTGCGTAATGCAGGGCTACTTGATGACTTCTTGTTTCTTATTAATCGAGTGGGCTTATTTACCTATATGGAGGATGAGAGTGCTCAATATTATAGGCTAACAAAAATCTTTGTTGAAAGTTTCAAATTTAGCAACTCAGCTTTCACCCCATCAGTTAAATTTAAGATTTATGATAGGCCTGTTACTATGAAATTGTGTGAATTTTGTGTTGCAATGGACATTATTCCTTTAGGTACATCGAAGAAGATTGAGAACCGCCCCAAGGCTTTGACGGAACTCTATCGAGAGGTTACCAACGATGATGACCGTGCCATTCAGCGCGGCAAGATAAAGAACATTCAACTCCCGGCCATTAGATATTTCGCTTATTACCTTGCTACTAGCATTCTTGGTAGGGAGAACACTAGCAACATTTCTAGTTATCATCTTGCTTTTCTTGTTGCTGCACTAACTGGTAGTACACCTTATCATCTTGGTGCTCTCATTGCTCGTCGCCTATCTAGTAAGGGACCTATCACTACAAGAAAAGTTCTGATAGACAACGTCCCAAAATCGTCAACTAAGGGGCATTTTTCGTCGCCTATGGGCCTAACCCGACGATATGGGTTCTGTTGTCGAAACTGCGTCAGGCAAAGTCCAACGACGATTTTTTCGGTCCGTCGCGCTTGGGCGCCCTTCCGCCACGGAAAATCGGACCGTTGCGGAAGTGTTTTCGGGAGCCCGTTGACTGCGACGTCATGCAAACGACACGTGGCAGCCGTTAACTGCCGTTAACGGCGTTAACCGCTGAAACCCCGTGGTAGATGGTAGGCCCACACGAGGCCTGCCACGTCTTAAGCGGGCCGGGCCAGATGACATAGTTTGACCGGTCAACTATATAGCTGGGCTGGTCCATTAGTTACGTGGGCCGGGCCTAACCTCTAAGTTGACTGGTCAAAACTTAAATGGGCCGGCCCATTTAACATGTGGGGTCCACCTTACAGCAACTGGGCCGGCCAAAAGCAAGTGGGCCGGCCAAAAACACAGGTGGGTCCCACTTTCCTGTTAAAAGGCCGGCCCATTTAGTGTGTCGGTCCACCGTATAGCAAGTGGGCCGGCCCAACAAGCTAGTGGCCGGGCCAAAAACACAGTGGGTCCCACTTTCCGGTTAAAGGGCCCATTTAGTTGTGGGGTCCATCATATAGCAAGTGGGCCGGCCCAACAATATAGGGGCGGGCCAAAACACAGGTGGGTCCCACTTTCCTTAAAGGGCCGCCCATTTAGTATGTGGGGCCCACCATATATAGTGGGTGGCCCACAAAGATAGTGGGCCGGGCCAAAAACACAGGTGGTCCCACATTCTGTTAATGGGCTGACCCATTTGGTATGTGGGGTCCACCATATAGAAAGTGGGCCGGCCCAACAAGATAGTGGGCGGGCCAAAAACAGTGGGTCCCACCTTCCAATTAAAGGGCCGCCCATTTACCATGTGGGACCATCATAGAAAGTGGCCGCCCAACAAGATAGTGGCCCGGCAATAAGCACAGTGGCCCCACTTTCCTGTTAAAGGGCCGCCCAACTAGTATGTGGGGTCCACCATATAGCAAGTGGGCCGGCCCAACAAGATAGTGGGCGGGCCAAAAACACAGGTGGGTCCCACTTTCCTCTTAAAGGGCCGGCCCATTTATTATGTGGGGTCCTCCAAAAAGCAAATGGGCTGGCCCAACTAATTAGTGGCCGCCCAGAGTTGGTGGGGTCCACCTTAAAGCAAGTGGCCAGCCCAATTAGTTTGTGGGGTCCACCGTAAATCAAATGGGCTGCCCAAGTGGGCCAGCCCATTTAGTTGCTGTTTATATGCCGGCATAATATGCGCTTTAGGATTTTGCGGGCAGGCACATATGTGATTTCGCTTAATTGGGCCGTTTAAGGGATGGGAATTCGTGATTTAGATACTGAGAATATTTACGCAGCATTGATTTCTGTCGGATAGCCTCACTTACCACAAGCACCAAAGAAAAAATGCGCGAAAGAACTATAAAAACTAACTAAATATTACATCAGCTGCAAGGCATTGAAAAAATATTACAGAACCCAGAGAAATTGAATGGTAATTAAACCTAGCAATACAATGAAGCGATCCGGCAATCTTTTAAGTTGTCCATGCAGCACCTATATCTGAAACAAAGACATTACAAGTTAAGACAGCAACAATGGAAAGGCAAAGACACTACAATATTGTTTGGCAAAGAATTTGGAACTCATCATTTCGTCGTTATAACAAGATCATTGTAATGCGCACAATAAGCAAACAAAGAGTGCATGCCGCATACCAACAACCAATATAACAGAGCATGTTAGAATGAAACAGCAGACTTACTACTGTCGAGTCCCATGCAAACCAACATGTTCAGGGAGTACAAAATTGGCATGAACAACATAGTAGCAGGCTATAAATTTTGTAACAACGACTGAGCAAGATGAAGTTATGATGGCTACATCTACAGAGCAGGGAATGTAAACCAAAAATAGAAGTTACGATGGCAAAAGCTAAAGAGGAGGGAATGTGAACCAACATGTGCCAAGTGCAATTACTTCATTTTGGCCGTGAACTAAATAATACTCCTGAACTTATAGTGAAGGGGATGCAAATCAAGATGTTTCGGGATATAAACTTGTAATGAGCAACACATGGAGGATAGTTAATGCTGGAGCTTAGGATGGACCAGATACATAATATAGTGGGATCACCTGTGAACTTGTATAAGAGGGAATGCAAACCAATATGTTCAGCTTTCCATATGTGAGCGTCATGCCAAGTCAGAGAAACAAGTCAATAATGCAGCTTTTGAAGAACAAGATGGCACGCAAAATTATTATCTAGTAGTATGACAAGTTTATTTGTACTACAGGCTAGATAGCAGAGTGATAGCATGCCAAACTAAGTCCTTACTTTGTTAGCTTACAATGAACTAGATACAAAACAATGGCATCACCTGTAGTACAGGGAATGCAAGCCAACATGTTCATGGAGTAAAAAATTGGCACAAACAACATAGTAGCAGGCCATAATTTTTGTAACAACGACTGAGCAAGATAAAGTTATGATGGCTAGATCTACAGAGCAGGGAATGTAAACCAAATATAGAAGTTACGATGCCAAAAGCTATAGAGCAGGGAATGCGAACCAACATGTGCAATTACTTAAAATTGGCCATGAACTAAATAATAGCAGGATGTTACTATAATACCTACAGTATAATTTTTGTAACAACGACTGAGCAAGATAGAAGTTATGATGGCTACATCTACAGAGCAGGGAATGCAAACCAAAATGTTCAATCGCTTAAAGTTAGCAATGAAGTAGAAAATAGCAACGTGTTACGGTCATAGCTAGGAATGAACTAAAAGAGCTTCAGACAAACAAGCATCTGAACCCAGAACATGGCGCTAAAACAAGGGACTTACATTAGGAGAAGCACTCTGTGGGAGTCACAGCAGATCTTCCTGGGGTTGATAGATCCGGTGATGAAGTACGCTACATGTGCTACTTGGGGTTGGAGAGACGGCCATTACACTTCATGGTTACTCATCTCATCTGCAAAAACGTAACGGCGCGTCGTTAGCACAAACAGGTTCCCCCAAGATTAAACAAGAACTTGCAGGCAAGCAATAGAAAAGCGACAGTAGAAGAGTTTAGATCATGCACTGCGCCGGTGAAGCAGATCCGGTTCATGCACAGCGGTGTCGGTGAGCAAGATCCGATGCGGTGGACGACGGATCCGGCGAAGCGGCTCCGGCTGGGTGGACGATACCGCAGCTGCGGTAGACTGCTGGATGAGCATATGGTTTCGAGGTTCGGCGGGGATGATCCGGTCCGGTTGATGACGGCGTCGATGAAGCGGCTCCGGCAGGCAGCGGATGACGAGGATCGCGAGGGCTCGGGTAGGCCAGGGAAGTCCGGCGGGGATGTTCCGGTGCGGTGGTCGTGGAGGTGGTAGAGAGAGGGACTTGAGAAGTTCCGGTGGGTGGTCTCAGATGAGAGACTGAAGGAAATGTATTTTTTTGGGAGGGTTTCCGGGCTAGGGAGGTGGTGATCGAAAAAATGACGGGCAAACCCCTCACCAACCGACTTTGCTGTCATCTCCACAGGGGTAGAATGGGAATTTGGAAGCGTGTGAAATTTTTGTATTTTGTGGGCGGGAAGTTTTGCCGCTATGAGATTTTGAATTTGGCTACTGTCCAAGTATAATGATAAAAAATTGTGACACCGTACTAGTACCTCTGTTCATGGCCGAGTGCAAAATCAAATCATCATCACGTTGAATATAGGTCACTACCATGATCATGATCTATCTTCTTAATCCCATTCAAAAATGCGTTTGAAATATTTCAGGATTGGTGGGAGATTTTGCCGCCCGACAGAGATTAAATTAAACCACACGTTCGACAATTCAAACTTGAGACCTTGGCTATGATACCATTTAAGTTCGAACTGATTCAAAAAAGGCTAGGCAATTAATTTATATAACATCCACAGGAACAACTACCAAGTTGATCCCAACCGCAGATAAATGCATCCACCAACAAAAGTCTGAACGGTGCCTTAATCTAAGGAAACATTTCACAAGACCAATGTACTCACTATGTTAGTGTTCATCTCCAATTATCTATGGCATTTTCTTAGTCTTTGGGAGATTATAACGAACTTGATTGGCCTCGTGCAGTAGGGCATCACATGCTTCTAATCTCGATCTCAACATGTCAACTTTTGTTCTTAGCATAGCTGTTGCAACTCGTTCTACTTGGAGTTGTTCCTCCAAAACTTGAGCAGAGAAAGACTTGGACTTGGGCTTCAAAACCCAGCATTTCGCAGGAAAGAGTTTTTGGTGATATCTTTATCTTTCCCGGGTTTTGCCATCTCAAATTTCATATTAGCCAGACAAGTTTTGAGTTGTGTAAAAAGAAAAGTTATTACAGAGAAAAATGCAGATGGTAGATTTAATGTGTACGAACTACTTTTAATCATACAAGTTGACATGCCTGACTATAATAAGGACCATCTATCTTGCTAGCAGGCATAATTATTAATGGGCTACCATGTACGGGAACCGTATCCTCTAACGTGAAGGAGCTAAGTCAGGAAAAATAAAGAAGCAAAGTCAGGCTTCTGTAGCATAAGTACAAGGTTATGCACTGTCTTTAACTAATAAAGGTGATTACTGTAGATGTTTAAAAACTAAACTAAATTTTATTACACCATAATTTTCTCTGCATGTAATTACTTCAAATGCAAGACACAAGTTTGTATTGTGCAAATTAATTTAAATTATTTGGATTTTAGACATATGGTTTGGGGGAAGGAAAGTTAGAGTACTGTAGCTTCTCTAACTTTTCACCTTCAAGTTAGAGGATCCCGTTCCCCATGTACGTAGTCCTTCCAAGAAACAGCCGTTATTGCATTACGAGCAGAAAACAGTTCACACGTGCGCTCAGATTCAAATTTTCAGCATGCAGTCGATTTATGGTTTAATTGAAGTACACATCAGGATATTATTTCACACAAAATACAGCAGCCACATGGAACATATCTAATTTTAGTACAACAACAAAATTTGCAATTATTACAGACCACGAAATTTTGAACGAAATTTTGAGCAGTAATTAGTTACAGCATTGGCATCAGCAGTCCACTTGACTGAACAACAGAATCAAAGTTTATTTAGACACCTTCAATTCCCAGACACATCACAACTGGCTTACCATGACAAGTGCATAGGAGATTCTTTAGAACATTTTCTGTCAAAGTTTGCCTATTTTTCAATTCATGTATCTCTTGGCGTGTCTTGGCAATTAATTCATCAGCATCTTTGTTTTCCCGCCCAAATATATCAACTGCCTCTTGGAGTGCATCCCCGAAATCTCTTTGTGCCGGATTAAGTTGACCAATAGATACCATGGGCCTATGCGAGCAATATGCACTCTCACTGCTGCTTTGTGAAACATCAATACTTGAGGCATTGGCCCTTGCTTCTGGCATTGTAGCTTTATTTGAAGCCTGAAATTTAGATAAAACAAGTTACAACATCATATGATGCAATAAAAGACCTCCAATTTCAAGAACATCATTGAGCTGATATAACACAACAAGCAATCAAAAATAGAGCCTCGTACATCTATTTCTTCTGGAATGGTTGGTGTACTGGACTCAGTGGACCAATGAGAGCACGTGCCACTGTCACTGTTGCTCTGTGAAATGACCGCAACACTTGATAAATGGGTTGTCCCTACTGACATTACAGCTTTGTTTGCAGGCTGAAACTAAGACAAAACAAGTTAAAATGCAATACAATACAAGGCAAACAAACATTGTTGACATAATTTTGAAAGAACCATGGGCAGATACAACAAAGAAACCAGTTAAGCCACATGCCTCTTAGAACAAACCAAACTAGATCATGGCGATGATGTATACAATGAACCAAGCAACTAGACATCATGTGCCCAATAACGAAGCCAGGTCACTGCACAGAAGAAATCTAGCAAATAGCCAAATACAGTCAAAAGATGTGCATGTTGGATTTGATACTATTAGGAAAATAATGTATGATTGATTTAAGCATGACTCAGATAGTGCCTTCGACATCGCAGAAGGTCAATGCAACAATTAATTGTATGGCTTGTATGAAGTGCCATAACATTTAAATTAAGCATAACGAGGCATTGCTTAATCTGAGAACTGAGTGCTAGCTCAGTGGCAAGGCTTGCGAGTGCGCAGCCAGCCCACCCGGGTTCGAGTCCCAACAGGACCGAATTAAACGGGGTGTTATCTAGCGCGTATAAATTCGCTGCTAGAGAGGTCTCATCATCTATCTCACAACGTATAGACAAGGGAGGGAATCTTCCTACGTTGGTCAACGTTTAGGCAATGCTTAATCTTGAATTCATGATCAAACTCAAACAAAAAAGGGCATATAACAAGTAGCACCATGTGCATCATGTATAATAGATTACTAGAAACTGAATGAAGCAATTGAACATGGAGCGTATTATATAAACAGCCAGATCATTTGAATATGGATATACCACATCATGTCAATGGGACTCAGAAAAACAAAGCTAGACATTTAAACAAGTAATATAACTATTTTTTCACCATGTTTCAAGTAGAATAGGAAGCTAGGTTAGGAATAAAGCAATCATGTTTCAAGTAGAATAGGAAGCTAGGTTAGGAATAAAGCAATAAAAAAACACAAAGTGCATCATTTCAGCTAGGATCATTTCTATCAAACTTCATGCACTAGCCATGGAACAACAGGCAAACTCAATGAAGCAACAGGCAAAAAATTAACATAATAGAATTTCAGGACTTGTATTAACATAGCCAAATCATGTAACTTATACCCAGGCATGCCGGATGCCAGATGGGTCAAAGGCAGTGTGCAATGTTCCATATGGTCATTGTTTATATTTTATTAGATTCCATTAGGCAACTTAGGTAGTGCAACATACAGAAAATGATGCAATTGAACTATGCACAGGAGGTAAATTAACATTCCAAAAAAAACAGGGAACTTACGTGAGCTTTTTTTTGAGTCACACGGACCTCATCGGGTACTTGGACAGAAGAACCTGGTGCCTCACTGTTTCTCCTCTGCATGAAGGAGAGGCCAATTGTAAACAGAAACAGGTCCAAGATATAGAAGTTTGCATTAAGCAATATACAAAAAACAGCAGGTACTTACATGATTATAGGCGAGCTTTACTCTACGTTTATGAGTGTAAGATGTGCCTGCTGCACGTGTAATAACAACAAACAGTTACGAGTCACGGCTTTGCTATAATTAAATTGACACCAAATAGTAGTAGAAGCATTATGACGTGCATAAACATGTAATACAGGATCGCAGAAAGATATCAAACATGATGTAACTAGAGCAGTAGCCTACGGCCAAATAGTGAGAAATTGTAATCGTGTCAATTGTGGACTTGTATAGCCTACCCCAACTTGTTTGGGAATAAAGGCTTTGTTGTTGTTGTTGTCAATCGTGGACATGTAGAGCATTCAACGGCTCATGATTGGTGGCTCATATTTTGTAGAGTTTCAGCGAATGGGTGGGTTAGGTTACTCAGACCACCACACTGTGTATTTATATCATCTGAGTTAGGGTTACAATACTACTGGACATGGGCCTCTATGGGCCTCACACTGGATACAATATTACTACAGCGCTACTACTAAACTCACTCATGGTCCAACACACCCCCTCAAGATGATCATGGGTAAACAACCATGGCCATCTTGCAACAACAACATGACACATATGACAACTACCAGTAATGAACATTCAGCATAACTCCTAGGATACATGACAGCATTGCACTTTCCATCATCTTGTCATCTCGATTCATCTCTTCATCAGCAGCGAAGATATCCAGCTTCAACCATCTGGGATACGCACAACTCCTAACCATACACGTCCTCAACAACCCCGGCTGCCTCACCACACAAGTTCCGCAGAACCATCCACACTCGCCTCAATGTCCTCAGCCTCTCTTCTCCACTCTGCCCGGCCACCTCTTCCGTCTCTCCCACAAACCCCCAGCCAACTCCTGCCTCAACCATCCACTCCTCAAGCACCCATGCCTATCCCCCGGTCAGGCCTCAACCAGTCTCACCTCAGGCACGCATGCCTTTCCCCTGGACATATCCACAACCATCACCATCACCACTAAACCGCAGCCTCATCAACTCCATCACGACTCAACCGCAGCCTCATCAACTCCATCACCACATATCCTCACAGCCTCACATCTCCATTTTCTCCTCACTTCCACTCGGATGGCGCCTCGTCTGCGCGCCCTGGCCAACCTGGCGGACCGCACCTGGCCACATCGACCGGCTCGCGCTGGTCAACGTCCAGCACCAACCTCCGGCTCCGCCCTGCGCTCAAAGGCTCGCCCCACTCCGCACGCCTCCAACTTCTGCCCCTCACACGGATCCAGATCTCTCTGCCACGGATTCACTTCCTCTTCTCTCCTTTCTAAACCAAAACGATCTTCACCCTCTTCTTTCTCCCCGCGCGAGCAGCCGCCGATCTCACACAGCTCACATCGCTGTGTGTGATAGCCGCAACCCACGCAGAGCACCTGATGCGGCCTCCCGCCGCCTGGATTTCTACATCTCAACGGTGGGTTTTGTGATCAAAGGAAGAACTTGTTTGGTACTGTTTGTGGCGGCTAGCAGGAAGGAAACCTAGGCTCTGATACCATGTAGAGTTTCAGCGAATGGGTGGGTTTGGTCACGGAAAAACATACTTATGCGTCGTGTTTAAACCTAAAGGATGAGGTGGTTATCAACGAAAGCACTTGTAAGTTAGAAATATAGCACGAATTCAGAAATACAGTCAGCTGCAATACTCCTAACAGAACAAAACGCGCAGGGATGTCTGGTTACCTATTTCTGGGCGGCGTTTAGACGTGTTCCGCGTTCTTACGGGTGACGTGGAGGTCGGCGAGGGGACTGCTGTTGCGGTGGGTGCCGGGGAAGCAGATCTTGGGGGGTCGGAGAAGGACATGCTGGGCGGTCGATGAAGTGTTCAGCGCGCCGGCCGAACTAGAAGGTCGGTGAAGCAGATGATGTGCAGTGCACGGGGGCGTCGGTGTCGGCGAAGCTGGTCAGGTGCGGTGGTCGATAGAGTCGGCGAACGAGATACGGTGCGGTGGACGCCGGAGTAGGTGCGGATCAAGCGGATAGGGCAGCCTCGGGGTTTGAAGCCGTGGCAGCTTGAACGGCGAAGTGCGGCGGCCGGGAAGGTCTGGAGGTAGGCAAGAGGGGCGGTTTCTCTGAGGGCTTGCGGGCGAAACTAGGGCGAAGCTGGGCGAAGCTGGGCGATAGAGGAGTAGAAGGGAATTTCGCAGTCCTTCTTTTGAGGAAAAAAATATTCGCAGATCTGAAACTTTGCGGCGCGAGATATTTGGGCGTTGGCGGGGAATTTTACCGCTCGATGATATTAAATTTTGGCTGCAGTAGGTTTTTTTTTTGAGAGTATGTAATAATAATAAATAGTAGGCCCTACTAGTACTGTACGTCTGTTCAGGAATCCAAGGGGGTAGAGGTAGAGGTATAGATATATAGACAATATAGAGATATAAGAAATGGCGGGGGCTAGCGGAAATGCACTTTGCCTCATAGGAG
Source organism: Lolium multiflorum (assembly GCA_030979885.1). Lineage (NCBI taxonomy): Eukaryota > Viridiplantae > Streptophyta > Magnoliopsida > Poales > Poaceae > Lolium > Lolium multiflorum. Next base: position 127,357,736 of record CM061747.1, on the reverse strand, counting down.
CATATGCTCCCATTATGTGAATCCATATTTCAAAGTGTCAAAAAATTCTAAACTAAAATTTTACATGTATATCTAGACATTTTATGTTGGTACACAAGTTTTCTCACAAAAAAATTATGTGGCTCCTATAAAAAAGACAAATTTTGATGTTGTAACACGACTACGTACAGTATATTTTTTGCCTTTTTTTACACGCCACACAAAATGTCGTTTTTCCACGAAAACTTGTGAACGAACATATGATGTCACAATGTATACCAAAAAAATTAACATTTATATAATTTTTTTAATCATTTTCTATAATTGGTGCATATGCACGCGTGTGCCAAAACGCCACCTCCGCAGGCTAGGAGTTTCTAAACTTCTTATGGCACATCAAATAAAATGTTGTTCAAACAATAATAATAATGTGCTTATGATTGTTACTCCCTTCCACCATGAATAAAGTCCACATCGGTTTCGTGTCAAACTTTGACTCGAGATTTAGGTACCCACATGATAGTGCTAGTATCATAGCTAGTATCATACACATTGGTCCCACAAAAATGTTGATGTGGCAGCTAATTAAGTAGGAGAGAGGAGATTAGTGTAACATAGGTAGATACTGTATCATAGCGCAAACAACGAGAAAACTTAATGCTAAACAAATCTTGTACACAAATTTGCATTGAGATTCTAAAAAATAATAAATGTAGCATTACTATGATACTACTCCATGATACTACCCACTATAGAAATAGTATGACCAGCCTAATTTTATGACATCCGCAAAATATACCATTGGAAAGTTCATCGAAACAAGCATCCGATGATATAGTTTTGAATGACATGCAACTCATAATTGGCGGGCCCAAGTATTAGTCTAAGTTTGCCTCTGAAAACAAATTGGCATTGTACTCTAGGACAAAGGGAGACTACTCGCAATGGCAATATCATAAGTAGTATCATGCACTACATGCATGCAAAATGTTGATGCGTCATATCAGTTAATGATGAAAGAGACGATAGTGGTATCATAGGTAGATATCGTATCATATCATGTAGAACTAGAAAAATTACTGCCAAACAAATCTTGTACACACTTTTGTATTGAGATTCTACAAATCCCTAAATACATGTAACATATTATACTACTACATGATGATACTATGGACTGTGAAAATAATATCGTACATTAGTATCATATGCATGATACTATTATATGATACTCCCCATTGTGACTAGTCTAATAATAACAATAGTACTCAAATTTGTCTTGTCCCTCGGGTGTTTAGAAGTATATGTTCGGTCCCTCACGTATTTAAGAATTATGTTTGGCCCCTCAACTCTAATGTGGTCAAAATTGAGCACTTGAACACTTAGTTAGGTCTAGCAATGATAAAAACTTGATTGGTCTGTTTATTATTTGTTATGTGGCACGGCGGCAAAGCATTTTGCTAAATCTCAAGCACACATAGTTGGGGTCCATTAGAGGGACTAATTAAATCAAAGTACAATGGATTATAAAAGCAGGTTTTATCATTGATTAGCTTTGCAACGGCCTATCAACTGTAAGTGTTGCATGTGTTCTAAAGAACTATGTTCATCGTCACAGATCAAGAGGAGTACGCAGTGGAGGACGCACAAAACAACCGTAGGCCAGGTGGGCACACCTTACTAATTTTCTTTTTTCCACTTTATATGTGATAATTTTTTACATAATTAATTAACTAAAACATTTTAAAATAGGGTGGGCCATTCAACCCAAACACCATGTTGCGTACGTCGCTGAGGGTAAGGGGTTTCATCTTCGTTCTATGGTATGAGTATGTAATGCGCGTGATACTCATCGAAGACAATATATATAGCAGACATCACATCAGATGAGCCTATGGATAAAAATGGGCCAAATCATATCTACTAGTGCACAAATGAAGTTAAAAATAGGTCAACCTTCATTAAACCGATACTACTTAAAAGACCATTGTTTGACCTAAGTAAGCGTATATATGAGGTCAGTAATACTAGTCACAATGCATAGTATCATATATAAAAGTATGGTGTGTATGATACAATTAATACTACATGTTACTATGTCAACGATGCATGGTATCATGTACTAGTATCATAATCTTCTTATATTAATTGATTTGTAGAATCTCAATGCAGATCTATGTACAAGATTATTTAACATTAAATTTTCTAGTACTACGTGCTATGATACGGTATCTACCTATGATATTATAATCCTCTCTCTCATCTTTAATTGCAGTGCCACATCAGCTTTTTTGCAAGCATGAGATGCATGATAGTGTACTACCTATGATACTCCCATTGTGGGTAGTCTAAGGGGGCAATGTTAGACCTAATTAAGTGTTTGAGGTTAGTTATGGACCGCTGTTATACCTAATTGTGTTTGAGGTCAGTTAGGGACCTTATTATACATAATTAAGTGTTAGAGGTGAGTTCAAATAATAATATATAGTTGGGGTCTAAAGTTCACCAACGTATGCAACACACGAGCTGCCAAATGTGTACTTAATTAACCCTATTAGGAAAACACAAGATTATCTCATTCAACAAAATATTAGGAAAGTGTATCACAATTGTATTTATCCCTTATCTCTCTCATGTTAACCGAGACAAGAGTTCGTTCTAGGTCAGCTCTACGACAATTAGCGTCGCAAGGGTGGTAACATAGGTGTGCAGTTGCGAAAGTTTTTTCCCAAGTTGTCGACTTCCTCAATCCACACTTAATATTTGTGCATGTGGGCCTAAGTATATGGTACTACTTAGTTCTATTCCTAGTATATATGTTGGGTGACTTAGAAAAATCATACTTCGTACATGATTCCTTCGAAAATCCTTTAGGGCTTCTTTGATTCATATTAGGTTGGTATAAGATAATAGGATTTAGATCTTATAGGAATATTTCCTACACTAGTAGTTTGATTCATATGAACATATCCAATAGGAAATAATCCTATAGGAATCATCAAGTAGTGCAAATCCTAGTATAGGATTAAATATTTGGTCCTACCTCATGGAAAAATTCATTTGGCGCAATCAAACGCAACTCATCTTATTATAGGATTTAACTACACATGTCATCCCAAATCCCAATCCTACATTCCTACTCCTATGATTTCCCTATCCTGTGAATGAAAGGAGCCCTTAAAATCAAACTATCCCGCACCTCGTCGATTCGTATAAAACCGACTCTAGCCAACAACTCTTCGCCCGACCTTTCTTCTTCACCATCAGGCCACCACACACTGTCATTTTCCATTGCAACGCATTTAGGGTGTGTTCGGTTCCAGAACCAAGTGGAATGGAATGGAACCGTTCCGCACCTAGAGCCCATTCTTGTGTTCGGTTGTGGAATGGAACGGAACCGAGTGGTTCCTCGAAAGGGAATATTCTCCCCATATGCAGAATGCACCCATTCCACCGAATCGGTGGAATGTGGTGGAACGGCTGTTACTTAGCCGCTATTAATTACAAAGCACTTCACTAATCCAACCAAAAAAATTATTAGTTGTTGTTAATTATGATTTTGAGATTAAAAAGGCCACTATTAATTACGATATTTAGACAAAAGATTAAACTTTAACTTCATTCCGTTCTACTCTCCAAATTCCCCGACCATACAAAAAATAACATTAATTACGATTTTAAGATTAAAAAGGCCATTAGGCGTTGTTAATTACGATTTTAAGATTTAAAAGGCTATTTGCCATTGTTAATTACGATTCTTAGACAAAAGTTTAGTTTAACCACATTCCGTTCTGCTCTCCAATTCCTCCAACCGAACAAAAAACAGTACCATTCTGTACCTCCTTTTTGTCCAAACCGAACGCGGGGATGGAACCATTCCATTCCTCTGGAAAGGAACCATTCCTTACTAAAATCTTCTTGTGCCACCTCCCAGTTTAAAGGCCTACTCGCATAACCCTACAGCTCTGCACTCGCGTGGGCAACCGAACACACCTACATCATCAATGCCCCGCGTACTTATCCGCACCGCCTACAGCTCTGCACTCCTATGACCTATCCATGGCTGGGCAGTCAAAAAAAGCTGCGTCACCTGGGAAATCAACAAGCCACGCAAGCAAGTCGCAAGCATCATAAATTCCGAATCAATGCCTAGCTACAGTCTACCTGGCCTCCTCCCAACTCATTGTCCTTGAGGCCTTAACAAAGCCTTCTAAAAGGGTTTTATCAAAATATTCCATATGGATTAGTAAAAAAACGCACCTGCTAAAGATTCATATATGCCCCTAGGTTAAAAATATGCATCTCAAATTTGTATGGATACATATGTATCTCTGACTAAAATGCATGTATCAAGACATAAGTGAGACACCTATATATTTTCAAACGGGGATGTAGTAGTAGATTTTTTGGGTCATGTGTTGGCAATAAAAAATGGATTCCCCATTTCATCTGTGCACAAGGAGGGCAAAACGAGTGGTCTTTTGTGAAGTGTCTCTACCAATCTACAACCACTTCAATTTTCACATGTACGCTAGACCCTGAAAGATGTCCAAATCAAGTTGCAGTGTTTTATCTCGATCCACATCTACATATGGTTTTATAATTGAGCTTTATCCTAATGAATTCAAAATTAAACTGTATGAGTTTGCTTGTTTTTGTACCCACTTGGGAAGGGTTCATGCAGGATCTGTAGCGAACTTTCTTGTGAAGACATATTTTGGCACATACTGTATGTGAATCTTCTCACGGCCATCAACTTTGAATACTCAAGTTTTTTACTCCTATATATGCAAAATGATATCAGTGTACCATTTTACTTATTCACAATGTTGGCAAAAAATGTATTTTTATGCCCATCTATTTCCATTTTTTGATTTCTTTTTTGAATTTTCATGCCCATTTGTAGATTTGACCAAGATTTAAACAAGTTTAACACATGAAAAATGAAAAGGTAAGCATGGATCCTTCTTAGACACTCTAAAATGAAGCTTTTGGGAGGTTCTTGAAATTTCCAAGTTTGAAACCCAAAACCACTTCTTCTCTTCATGTTTGACTACATAAGATAGAGTTTAGGGTTAGGGGTAGATACATGATTTTTCTTGTTTGAATATGTCTAGACCTTGTTTATCAACTTTAATGCTTACTATATGACATAAGAAGACTATGTGCTTTGGTTTTTCATTTTCTGTTTTTTTATATTTTATGCCCATTTGAATCTTGGTCAAATCCTAGGTTTGACCAGGATTTAAGCAAGTTTAAAACATGAAAACGACTTCTCTTCGTGCTTGACTTCTTATTCACTCCAAAATGAAGCTTTTGGAAGGGTTTTTGAAATTTCCATGTTTGAAACCCAAAACGACATCTCTTCGTGCTTGACTTCATAAGATAGAGTTTAGGGTTAGGGGGTAGATACATGAATTTTCTGGTTTGAATATGTCTAGACCTAGCTTGTTTATCAACTTGAATGCTTGCTATATGACATCAGAAGACTATGTGTTTGGTTTTTATTTTTTTGAATTTGTTATGCCCATTTGAATCCTGGTCAAATCCTAGGTTTGACCAAGATTTAAACAAGTATAAAACATGAAAATGAAAAGTAAGCCTGGATCCTTCTTATTCACTCCAAAATGAAGCTTTTGGGAGGGTTTTTGAAATTTCCATGTTTGAAACCCAAAACGACTTCTCTTCGTGATTGACTTCATAAGACAGAGTTTAGGGTTAGGGGTAGATACCGGATTTTTCTGGTTTGAATATGTCTAGACCTTGTTTATCAACTTGAATGCTTGCTATATGACATCAGAAGACTATGTGTTTGGTTTTTGTTTTTTGAATTTGTTATGCCCATTTGAATCTTAGTCAAATCCTAGGTTTGAATATATATGTCTAGACCTTGTATATCAACTTGAATGCTTACTATACATATGACATAAGAATGTTATGTGCTTTGGTTTTTCATTCTTTTCATTTTTTCTGAATTTTTAGGGCCATTTGAATCTTGGTCAAATCCTTGGTTTGACCAAGATTTAAACAAATTTAAAACATGAAAATGAAAAGGGAAGTCTGTATCCTTCTTAGTCACTCTAAAATGAAGCTTTTGGGATGTTCTTTAAATTTCAATGTTTGAAACCCAAAACGACTTCCCTTCATGCTAGACTTCATAAGATCGACAGGGGGTAGATACATGATTTGTCTGGTTTGGATATATCTAGACCTTGTTTATCAACTTGATTGCTTACGATATGACATAAGAAGACTATGTGATTTGGTTTTTCATTTTTCTGATTTTTTTGAATTTTGTGCCCACCCATTTGTATCTTCGTCAAATCCTAGGTTTGACCAAGATAATTTAAACAAGTTTAAAACATGAAAATGTAAAGGGAAGCATGTATCCTTCTTAGTCACTCTAAAATGAAGCTTTTGGGAGGTTTTTGAAATTTCGATGTTTGAAACCCAAAACCACTTCTCTTCACATGCTTGACTTCATAAGACAGAGTTTAGGGTTAGGGGTATAGATACATGATTTGTCTGGTTTGAATATGGCTAGACCTTGTTTATCAACTTGAATGCTTACTATATGACATAAGAAGACTATGTGATTTGGTTTTTCATTTTTCTGTTTTTTAATTATTTTTCTGCCCATTTGAATCTTGGTCAAATCCTAGGTTTGAACAAGATTTAGACAAGTTTAACACGTGAAATTAAACGAATAAGTAAGCATTGATCCTTCTTAGTCACTCCAAAATGTACCAATTGATAGTGTTAACTTTGCTTAATGGAAAAAATAATGTCATGTAAATGAGTTAACTTGGATTTCCTACCCTTGAATCCATAGGAAACTTTGTTCTAATGCACTATTATAATCAACCGAGTTTTTACACCAACAGGTCTGTCACTTACGTGTGGTGCCCACGCGTGAGGTCCCACACTTCAGTGAGCACAAGTCACGTGCAATAGGTACGCCAACTCCCACCATCTTCTTTGTCAAGAGAAGACGCATCAGATGCGTATTGGAAGTCCGTGGGTCCTTCTGGATCCTTCGGTTGTCCCTCTCACACACAAAAAATCTATCTCATTCTCGGCCTCGCTCGACTCGCTCGCTCGCTCGCACGTCCTGCGCACTGACAAACCCTGCACAACAGTCAACATCATCATCATCACCCGAAAAAGGGAGACACCATAATGCTCTGCCTTTTTTCTCCTTCCGAGTGATCCCTCTTCCTCCGAGTTTCACTCGACGGGCAAACGCACATCTGCAGCATAGTAATAATAAAAAGGTAGAAAAATCGATATACGAATCTATAATTAAATAGGTTAAACTAGGGTTTTGCCCTGTACTACAGATCAAGGTTCAAAAAAATCCAACTACGGGGTTCGAACAACACGATTCTAATCCAAGAACTTTTTCGACCTCATCCAAGTGGCCTCAAACTATAGGGTTAGCATCTAGTGCAGTATGTGTGAAAATGTATGCACTATGTGTGCTATAACTTGTATGTCTTTCAAATTTGAACCAACTTTGAATAAGTTTGAAATATTTGAAATGGGGCTTTTGGCTTAAACGTTTGAAACTCAAAACGATTCTCTTCATGCTAGACTTCATAAGACCGAGTTTAGGGTTAGGGGTAGATACATGATTTGTCTGGTTTGAATATGTCTAAACCTTGTTTATCAACTTTAATGCTAACTTCTCAGTCACTCTAAAATGAAGTTTTTGGAGGTTTTTGAAATTTCCATCTTTGAAACCCAAAACCACTTCTCTTCATGCTTGACTTCATAAGAAAAAGTTTAGGGTTAGGGGGTATAGATACATGATTTGTATGGTTTGAATATGTCCAAACCTTGTTTATTAACTTGAATATGCTTACTATATGACATAAGAAGACTATGTACTTTGGTTTTTAATTTTTCTGATTTTTTTAATTTTCTGCGCATTTGAATCATATCTTGGTCAAATCCTAGGTTTCACCAAGATTTAGACAAGTTTAACACGTGAAAATGAGTAAGTAAGCATGGATCCTTCTTAGTCACTCTAAAATGAAGCTTTTGGGATGTTCTTGAAATTTCCATGTTTGAAACCCAAAACCACTTCTCTTCATGATTGACTTCCATAAGATCGACAGATCAGTTTAGGGTTAGGGGTAGATATATACATGATTTTTTGGTTTGAATATGTCTAGACCTTGTTTATCAACTTGAATGCTTACTATACATATGACATAAGAATGCTATGTGCTTTGGTTTTTCATTCTCTTTTTGAATTTTTTCTAAATTTTTAGGCCCATTTGAATCTTGGTCAAATCCTTGGTTTGACCAAGATTTAAACAAGTTTAAAACATGAAAATGAAAAGGGAAGTCAGTATCCTTCGTAGTCACTCTAAAATGGAGAAGCTTTTGGGATGTTCTTGTAATTTCTATGTTTGAAACCGAAAACGAGTTCCCTTCATGCTAGTAGACTAGCTTCATAAGATCGACAGGCCGGGGGTAGATACATGATTTGTCTGGTTTGGATATATCTAGACCTTGTTTATCAACTTTAATGCTTACTATATGACATATATAAGAAAACTATTGCTTTGGTTTTTCCTTTTTCTGTTTTTTTTAATTTTGATGCCCATTTGAATCATGTCGAATCCTAGGTTTGACCAAGATAATTTAAACAAGTTTAAAACATGAAAATGAAAAGGGAAGCATGTATCCTTCTTAGTCACTCTAAAATGAAGCTTTTGGGAGGTTTTTGAAATTTCCATGTTTGAAACCCAAAACCACTTCTCTTCACATGCTTGACTTCATAAGACAGAGTTTAGGGGTTAGGGGTATAGATACATGATTTGTCTGGTTGAATATGTCTAGACCTTGTTTATCAACTTTAATGCTTACTATATGACATAAGAAAACAATTGCTTTGGTTTTTCTTTTTCTGATTTTTTTGAATTTTGATGCCCATTTGAATCTTGTCAAATTCTAGGTTTGACCAAGATTTAAACAAGTTTAAAACATGAAAATGAAAAGGGAAGCATGTAACCTTCTCAGTCACTCTAAAATGAAGTTTTTGGGAGGTTTTTGATATTTCCATGTTTGAAACCCGAAACCACTTCTCTTCATGCTTGACTTCATAAGACAGAGTTTAGGGTTAGGGTAGATACATGATTTGTATGGTTTGAATATGTCCAAACCTTGTTTATCAACTTGAATATGCTTATGTGCTTTGGTTTTTTATTTTTCTGATTTTTTTGAATTTTATGCCCATAAATCTTGGTCAAATCCTAGGTTTGACCAGGATTTAAACAAGTTTAAAACATGAAATGAAAAGATAAGCCTGGATCCTTCTTAGTCACTCTAAAATGAAGCTTTTGGGAGGTTCTTGAAATTTCCATATTTGAAACCCAAAACCACTTCTCTACATGATTGACTTCATAAGACATAGTTTAATTAGAGTTTTAGGGGTAGATATATACATGATTTTTCTGGTTTGAATATATATGTCTAGACCTTGTTTATCAACTTGAATGCTTACTATACATATGACATAAGAATGCTATATATGTGCTTTGGTTTTTCATTCTTTTGATTTTTTTCTGAATTTTTAGGGCCATTTGAATCTTGCATGGTTAAACTTGGGTTTTGCCCAGTTCTAAAGATCAAGGGTTCAAAAAAATCCAACTACGGGGTTCGAACAACACGATTCTAATCCAAGAATTTTTTCGACCTCATCCAAATGGCCTCAAACTATAGGGTTAGCATCTAGTGCAGTATGTGTGAAAATGTATGCACTATGTGTGCTATAACTTGTATGTCTTTCAAATTAAGTTGATAAACAAGGTCTAGACATATTCAAACCAGAATATTATACTGCATTAGTACAAAAAGTTTCCTATGGATTCATCAAGGGTAGTAAAGCCAAGTTAACTCATTGTCATGACTAAGAAGGATCCATGCTTACTTTTTCATTTTCATGTTTTAAACTTGTTTAAATCTTGGTCAAACCTAGGATTTGACCAAGATTCAAATGGTCATAAAAAATCAAACAAAATCAAGAAAATCAAAAACCAAACCACATAGTCTTCTTATGTAATATACTAAGCATTCAAGTTGATCAACGAAGTCTAGACATATTCAAACCAGAAAAATCATGTATCTACCCCCTAACCCTAAACGTTGTCTTATGAAGTCAAGCATGAAGAGAAGAAGTGGTTTTGGGTTTCAAACATGGAAATTTCAAAAACCCACCCAAAAGCTTCATTTTGGAGTGACTAAGAAGGATCCAAGCTTACTTTTTCATTTTCATGTTTCAAACTTGTTTAAATCTTTGTCAAACCTAGGATTTGACCAAGATTCAAATGGGCATAAAAATTCAAAAAAGAAATCAAAAAAATGAAACACCAAAGCACATAAACTTCTTATGTCATATAGTAATTAAGCATTCATGTTGATCAACAAAGTCTATATATATTTAAACAATAAAAATCATGTATATATACCCCCAAACCCAAAACCACTTCTCTTCACATGCTTGACTTCATAAGACAGAGTTTAGGGGTTAGGGGTATAGATACATGATTTGTCTGGTTTGAATATGTCTAGACCTTGTTTATCAACTTGAATGCTTACTATGTGATTTGGTTTTTCATTTTTCTGTTTTTTAATTATTTTTCTGCCCATTTGAATCTTGGTCAAATCCTAGGTTTGAACAAGATTTAGACAAGTTTAACACGTGAAATTAAACGAATAAGTAAGCATTGATCCTTCTTAGTCACTCCAAAATGTACCAATTGATAGTGTTAACTTTGCTTCATGGAAAAAATAATGTCATGTAAATGAGTTAACTTGGATTTCCTACCCTTGAATCCATAGGAAACTTTGTTCTAATGCACTATAATAATCAACCGAGTTTTTACACCAACAGGTCTGTCACTTACGTGTGGTGCCCACGCGTGTGGTCCCACACTTGAGTGAGCACAAGTCACGTGCAATAGGTACGCCAACTCCCAGCCATCTTCTTTGTCAAGAGAAGACGCATCAGATGCGTATTGGAAGTCTGTGGGTCCTTCTGGATCCTTCGGTTGTCCCTCTCACAAAAAAAAATCTCTCTCATTCTCGGCCTCGCTCGACTCGCTCGCTCCACCTCGCGCACTGACAAACCCTGCACAACAGTCAACATCACCAGAAAAAGAATATACACCATCAATAAGAGGGGCCCCGTGACTGCTCTCCCTTCTTCTCCTTCCGAGTGATTCCTCTTCCTCCGAGTTTCACTCGACGGGCAAACACACATGTGCTGCATAGTAATAATAAAAAAGTAAAAGAATCGACTACGAATCTATTATTAAATAGGTTATAAACTAGGGTTTTCCCCAGTACTACAGATCAAGTTGAAAAAAAAATCCAACTACGGGGTTTGATTTTGGCCTACAAATAAAAAATTAAATAAGTTGAACTAGTATTCCTCTAAAAAATCATTTTGGTTTGCATTGTTTGATAATTTTCATAGCTAGAGTGCATCACAATTTTTTGATTTCATGCTTTGCTTTGCCAATTTTGATTTTTTCTAACCACCTTCTCTTTGATTTCAAATTTAGGTCAAACTATCGGTGCCTACTATGTGTTCTACTTGAATTGGATGCAGCATGCGCACATGATATGTTTTGCCATTGTTTTGGGCTTCCACACATCTTGGGGCATCCAAGTATTTAAGTTACCTTGTTTTTTAATTGTAATTCATGTACCCTTTCCTCCCAATTAAATTTTGGTTTTACATTTTTAAATTTTTTAAATTTTTATGCCCATTCTGATGTCATATAGTTAGCATTTAAGTTGATAAACAAGGTCTAGACATATTCAAACCGGAAAAATCATGTATCTACCCCTAACCCAAAACTCTGTCTTATCAAGTCAAGCACGAAGAGAAGTCGTTTTGGGTTTCAAACATGGAATTTTCAAAAACCCTCCAAAAAGCTTCATTTTGGAGTGACTAAGAAGGATGGAGGCTTACCTTTTTCATTTTCATGTTTTAAACATGTTTAAATCTTGGTCAAACCTATTATTTGACAAAGAATCAGATGGGCTTAAAATTTCAAAAAAATCAAAAAATGAAAAACCAAAGCATGCAGTCTTCTTATGTCATATATATATTACACATTCAAGTTGATAAACAAGGTTTGGACATATTCAAACCAAAAAATCATGTATCTACCCCCTAACGCTAAACTCTGTCATATGAAGTCAAGCATATGAAGAGAAGTGGTTTTGGGTTTCAAACATGGAAATTTCCATGCTTGAAACCAAAAACCACTTCTCTTCATGCATGCTTGACTTCATAAGACAGAGTTTAGGGTTAGGTGGTAGATACATGATTTTCCTGGTTTGAATATGTTTAGACCTTGTTTATCAAATTAATTGAATGCTTACTATATAACATAAGAGAAGACCTTGTTTTTTTTGAATTTTTATACCCATTTGAATCTTTGTCAAATCCTTGGTTCCACCAAGATTTGAATAAGTTAAAAACATGAATATGAAAAAGTAAGCATGTATGCTTCTTAGTCACTTCAAAATGAAGCTCTTGGGAGGGTTTTTGAATTTCCATGTTCGAAACCAAAAACCACATATCTTCATGCTTGACTTCATGAAACAAAGTTTAGGGTTATGGGTAGATACATGCATGATTTTTCTTGTTTGAATATGTCTAGAACTTGTTTATCAACTTAATTGAATGCCTACTATATAACATAAGAAGACCTTTTTTGTATTTTTTAAATTTTTATACCCATTTGAATCTTGGTCAAATCCTAGGTTTCACCAAGATTTGAATAAGTTTAAAACATGAATATGAAAAAGTAAGCATGCATGTATGCTTCTTAATTAATCACTTCGAAATGAAGCTCTTGGGAGGGTTTTTGAAATTTCCATGTTTGAAACCAAAAACCACATATCTTCATGCATGCGCTTGACTTCATGAGACAGAGTTTAGTGTTAGGGGGTAGATACATGATTTCTCTCGTTTGAATATGTTTGAAACCAAAAACCACATATCTCTGGTTTGCCCGCACTTAGAAATGATATTTGCATCACTTATCATATGTTTGCCCATTTGAATCTTGTCAAATCCTAGATTTGACCAAGATAATTTAAACAAGTTTAAAACATGAAAATGAAAAGGCAAGCTTGTATCCTTCTTAGTCACTCTAAAATGAAGTTTGGGGAGGTTTTTGAAATTTCCATGCTTGAAACCAAAAAACCACTTCTCTTCATGCTTGACTTCATAAAGACAGAGTTTGGGGATATATAGGGGTAGATACATGATTTTTCTGGTTTGATATGTCTAGACCTTGTTTATCAACTTAATTGAATGCTTACTATATGACATAAGAAGACTATGTGCCTTGATTTTACATTTTTTTAAATTATGCCCATTTGAATCTTGGTCAAATCCTAGGTTTGACCATGATTTAAACAAGTTTAAAACATGAATATGAAAATTAAGCATGTATCCTTCGTAGTCACTCCAAAATGAAGCTCTTGAGAGGGTTTTTGAAATTTCCATGTTTGAAACCAAAAAACCACGTACTTCTCTTCATGCTTGACTTCATAAGACAGAGTTTGGGGTTAGGGGTAGCTTGATACATGATTTTTCTCGTTTGAATATGTCTAGACCTTGTTATCAACTTAATTGAATGCTTACTATATATATGACATAAGAAGACTATGTGCATTGGTTTTTCATTTTATTGTTTTTTTAATTTTATGCCCATTTGAATCTTGGTCAAATCCTAAGTTTGACCATGATTTAAACAAGTTGAAAACATGAATATGAAAAATTAAGCATATATCCTTCTTAGTCACTCCAAAATGAAGCTCTTGGGAGGGTTTTTGAAATTTCCATGTTTTAAACCAAAAACCACATATCTTCATGCTTGACTTCATGAGATAGAGTTTAGGGTTAGGGGTAGATACATGATTTCTCTGGTTTGAATATATCTAGACCTTGTTTATCAACTTAATTGAATGCTTACTAATGTGACATAAGAAGACTATGTGCCTTGATTTTCCATTTTTTGTTTTTTCTGAATTTTTATGCCCATTTGAATCTTGGTCAAATCCTAGGTTTGACCATGATTTAAACAAGTTTAATAAAACATGAATAGGAAAAATTAAGCATATATCCTTCTTAGTCACTCCAAAATGTAGATCTTGGTAGGGTTTTTAAAATTTCCATGTTTGAAACCAAAAACCACGACTTCTCTTCATGCATGCTTGACTTCATAAGACAGAGTTTAGGGCTAGGGTAGCTAGATACATGATGTTTCTGGTTTGAATATGTCTAGACCTTGTTTATCAACTTAATTGAATGCTTACTATATGACATAAGAAGACTACGTGCCTTGGTTTTTCATTTATTTTCATTTATTTTGAATTTTTATGCCCATTTGAATCTTGGTCAAATCCTAGGTTTGACCATGATTTAAACTAGTTTAAAACATAAATATGAAAAATTAAGTATCTATCCTTCTTAGCCACTCCAAAATGAAGCTCTTGGGAGGGTTTTTGAAATTTCCATGATTGAAACCAAAAACCACTTCTCTTCATGCTTGACTTCATAAGTCAGGGTTTAGGGATATATATATAGGGGGTACATACATGATTTTTCTGGTTGGAATATGTCTAGAACTTGTTTTTCAACTTGAGCTTATCTAGAGCTTGTTTTTAAATTTTTTATACCCATTTGATTCTTCGTCAAATCCTAGGTTTGTTGACCTAGATTTGAACAAGTTTAAAACATGAATATGAAAAGGTAAGCATGTATGCTTCTTAATTAGTCACTCCAAAATGAAGCTCTTGGGAGGGTTTTTGAAATTTCCATGATTTAAACCAAAAACCACTTCTCTTCATGCTTGACTTCATAAGTTAGGGTTTAGGGATATATAGGGGGTAGATACATCATGATTTTTCTGGTTTGAATATGTCTAGAGCTTGTTTATCAACTTAATTGAATGCTTACTATATGACATAAGAAGACTATGTGCCTTGATATTTCATTTTTTAAAAATTATGCCCTTTTGAATATTGGTCAAAACCTAGGTTTGACAAAGATTTAAAAAAGATTAAAACATGAAAATGAAAAAGTAAGCCTTGATCCTTCTTATTAACTCCAAAATGAAGGTTTTTGGGAGGGTTTTTGAAATATCCATGTTTGAAACCCAAAACCACTTCTCTTCGTGATTGACTTCATAAGACAGAGTTTAGGGTTAGGGGTAGATACCGGATTTTTCTGGTTTGAATATGTCTAGACCTTGTTTATCAACTTGAATGCTTGCTATATGACATCAGAAGACTATGTGTTTGGTTTTTGTTTTTTGAATTTGTTATGCCCATTTGAATCTTAGTCAAATCCTAGGTTTGAATATATATGTCTAGACCTTGTATATCAACTTGAATGCTTACTATACATATGACATAAGAATGTTATGTGCTTTGGTTTTTCATTCTTTTCATTTTTTTCTGAATTTTTAGGGCCATTTGAATCTTGGTCAAATCCTTGGTTTGACCAAGATTTAAACAAATTTAAAACATGAAAATGAAAAGGGAAGTCTGTATCCTTCTTAGTCACTCTAAAATGAAGCTTTTGGGATGTTCTTTAAATTTCAATGTTTGAAACCCAAAACGACTTCCCTTCATGCTAGACTTCATAAGATCGACAGGGGGTAGATACATGATTTGTCTGGTTTGGATATATCTAGACCTTGTTTATCAACTTGATTGCTTACGATATGACATAAGAAGACTATGTGATTTGGTTTTTCATTTTTCTGATTTTTTTGAATTTTGTGCCCACCCATTTGTATCTTCGTCAAATCCTAGGTTTGACCAAGATAATTTAAACAAGTTTAAAACATGAAAATGTAAAGGGAAGCATGTATCCTTCTTAGTCACTCTAAAATGAAGCTTTTGGGAGGTTTTTGAAATTTCGATGTTTGAAACCCAAAACCACTTCTCTTCACATGCTTGACTTCATAAGACAGAGTTTAGGGGTTAGGGGTATAGATACATGATTTGTCTGGTTTGAATATGTCTAGACCTTGTTTATCAACTTGAATGCTTACTATATGACATAAGAAGACTATGTGATTTGGTTTTTCATTTTTCTGTTTTTTAATTATTTTTCTGCCCATTTGAATCTTGGTCAAATCCTAGGTTTGAACAAGATTTAGACAAGTTTAACACGTGAAATTAAACGAATAAGTAAGCATTGATCCTTCTTAGTCACTCCAAAATGTACCAATTGATAGTGTTAACTTTGCTTCATGGAAAAAATAATGTCATGTAAATGAGTTAACTTGGATTTCCTACCCTTGAATCCATAGGAAACTTTGTTCTAATGCACTATTATAATCAACCGAGTTTTTACACCAACAGGTCTGTCACTTACGTGTGGTGCCCACGCGTGAGGTCCCACACTTCAGTGAGCACAAGTCACGTGCAATAGGTACGCAAACTCCCAGCCATCTTCTTTGTCAAGAGAAGACGCATCAGGATGCGTATTGGAAGTCCGTGGGTCCTTCTGGATCCTTCGGTTGTCCCTCTCACAAAAAAAAACAAATCTATCTCATTCTCGGCCTCGCTCGACTCGCTCGCTCGCTCGCTCGCACGTCCTGCGCACTGACAAACCCTGCACAACAGTCAACATCATCATCATCACCCGAAAAAGGGGAGACACCATAATGCTCTGCCTTTTTTCTCTCCTTCCGAGTGATCCCTCTTCCTCCGAGTTTCACTCGACGGGCAAACGCACATCTGCAGCATAGTAATAATAAAAAGGTAGAAAAATCGATATACGAATCTATAATTAAATAGGTTAAACTAGGGTTTTGCCCTGTACTACAGATCAAGGTTCAAAAAAATCCAACTACGGGGTTCGAACAACACGATTCTAATCCAAGAACTTTTTCGACCTCATCCAAGTGGCCTCAAACTATAGGGTTAGCATCTAGTGCAGTATGTGTGAAAATGTATGCACTATGTGTGCTATAACTTGTATGTCTTTCAAATTTGAACCAACTTTGAATAAGTTTGAAATATTTGAAATGGGGCTTTTGGCTTAAACGTTTGAAACTCAAAACGATTCTCTTCATGCTAGACTTCATAAGACCGAGTTTAGGGTTAGGGGTAGATACATGATTTGTCTGGTTTGAATATGTCTAAACCTTGTTTATCAACTTTAATGCTAACTTCTCAGTCACTCTAAAATGAAGTTTTTGGAGGTTTTTGAAATTTCCATCTTTGAAACCCAAAACCACTTCTCTTCATGCTTGACTTCATAAGAAAAAGTTTAGGGTTAGGGGGTATAGATACATGATTTGTATGGTTTGAATATGTCCAAACCTTGTTTATCAACTTGAATATGCTTACTATATGACATAAGAAGACTATGTACTTTGGTTTTTAATTTTTCTGATTTTTTTAATTTTCTGCGCATTTGAATCATATCTTGGTCAAATCCTAGGTTTCACCAAGATTTAGACAAGTTTAACACGTGAAAACGAGTAAGTAAGCATGGATCCTTCTTAGTCACTCTAAAATGAAGCTTTTGGGATGTTCTTGAAATTTCCATGTTTGAAACCCAAAACCACTTCTCTTCATGATTGACTTCCATAAGATCGACAGATCAGTTTAGGGTTAGGGGTAGATATATACATGATTTTTTGGTTTGAATATGTCTAGACCTTGTTTATCAACTTGAATGCTTACTATACATATGACATAAGAATGCTATGTGCTTTGGTTTTTCATTCTCTTTTTGAATTTTTTCTAAATTTTTAGGCCCATTTGAATCTTGGTCAAATCCTTGGTTTGACCAAGATTTAAACAAGTTTAAAACATGAAAATGAAAAGGGAAGTCAGTATCCTTCGTAGTCACTCTAAAATGGAGAAGCTTTTGGGATGTTCTTGTAATTTCTATGTTTGAAACCGAAAACGAGTTCCCTTCATGCTAGTAGACTAGCTTCATAAGATCGACAGGCCGGGGGTAGATACATGATTTGTCTGGTTTGGATATATCTAGACCTTGTTTATCAACTTTAATGCTTACTATATGACATATATAAGAAAACTATTGCTTTGGTTTTTCCTTTTTCTGTTTTTTTTAATTTTGATGCCCATTTGAATCATGTCAAATCCTAGGTTTGACCAAGATAATTTAAACAAGTTTAAAACATGAAAATGAAAAGGGAAGCATGTATCCTTCTTAGTCACTCTAAAATGAAGCTTTTGGGAGGTTTTTGAAATTTCCATGTTTGAAACCCAAAACCACTTCTCTTCACATGCTTGACTTCATAAGACAGAGTTTAGGGGGTTAGGGGTATAGATACATGATTTGTCTGGTTGAATATGTCTAGACCTTGTTTATCAACTTTAATGCTTACTATATGACATAAGAAAACAATTGCTTTGGTTTTTCTTTTTCTGATTTTTTTGAATTTTGATGCCCATTTGAATCTTGTCAAATTCTAGGTTTGACCAAGATTTAAACAAGTTTAAAACATGAAAATGAAAAGGGAAGCATGTAACCTTCTCAGTCACTCTAAAATGAAGTTTTTGGGAGGTTTTTGATATTTCCATGTTTGAAACCCGAAACCACTTCTCTTCATGCTTGACTTCATAAGACAGAGTTTAGGGTTAGGGGTAGATACATGATTTGTATGGGTTGAATATGTCCAAACCTTGTTTATCAACTTGAATATGCTTATGTGCTTTGGTTTTTTATTTTTCTGATTTTTTTGAATTTTATGCCCATAAATCTTGGTCAAATCCTAGGTTTGACCAGGATTTAAACAAGTTTAAAACATGAAATGAAAAGATAAGCCTGGATCCTTCTTAGTCACTCTAAAATGAAGCTTTTGGGAGGTTCTTGAAATTTCCATATTTGAAACCCAAAACCACTTCTCTACATGATTGACTTCATAAGACATAGTTTAATTAGAGTTTTAGGGGTAGATATATACATGATTTTTCTGGTTTGAATATATATGTCTAGACCTTGTTTATCAACTTGAATGCATGCTTACTATACATATGACATAAGAATGCTATATATGTGCTTTGGTTTTTCATTCTTTTGATTTTTTTCTGAATTTTTAGGGCCATTTGAATCTTGCATGGTTAAACTTGGGTTTTGCCCAGTTCTAAAGATCAAGGGTTCAAAAAAATCCAACTACGGGGTTCGAACAACACGATTCTAATCCAAGAATTTTTTCGACCTCATCCAAATGGCCTCAAACTATAGGGTTAGCATCTAGTGCAGTATGTGTGAAAATGTATGCACTATGTGTGCTATAACTTGTATGTCTTTCAAATTAAGTTGATAAACAAGGTCTAGACATATTCAAACCAGAATATTATACTGCATTAGTACAAAAAGTTTCCTATGGATTCATCAAGGGTAGTAAAGCCAAGTTAACTCATTGTCATGACTAAGAAGGATCCATGCTTACTTTTTCATTTTCATGTTTTAAACTTGTTTAAATCTTGGTCAAACCTAGGATTTGACCAAGATTCAAATGGTCATAAAAAATCAAACAAAATCAAGAAAATCAAAAACCAAACCACATAGTCTTCTTATGTAATATACTAAGCATTCAAGTTGATCAACGAAGTCTAGACATATTCAAACCAGAAAAATCATGTATCTACCCCCTAACCCTAAACGTTGTCTTATGAAGTCAAGCATGAAGAGAAGAAGTGGTTTTGGGTTTCAAACATGGAAATTTCAAAAACCCACCCAAAAGCTTCATTTTGGAGTGACTAAGAAGGATCCAAGCTTACTTTTTCATTTTCATGTTTCAAACTTGTTTAAATCTTTGTCAAACCTAGGATTTGACCAAGATTCAAATGGGCATAAAAATTCAAAAAAGAAATCAAAAAAATGAAACACCAAAGCACATAAACTTCTTATGTCATATAGTAATTAAGCATTCATGTTGATCAACAAAGTCTATATATATTTAAACAATAAAAATCATGTATATATACCCCCAAACCCAAAACCACTTCTCTTCACATGCTTGACTTCATAAGACAGAGTTTAGGGGTTAGGGGTATAGATACATGATTTGTCTGGTTTGAATATGTCTAGACCTTGTTTATCAACTTGAATGCTTACTATGTGATTTGGTTTTTCATTTTTCTGTTTTTTAATTATTTTTCTGCCCATTTGAATCTTGGTCAAATCCTAGGTTTGAACAAGATTTAGACAAGTTTAACACGTGAAATTAAACGAATAAGTAAGCATTGATCCTTCTTAGTCACTCCAAAATGTACCAATTGATAGTGTTAACTTTGCTTCATGGAAAAAATAATGTCATGTAAATGAGTTAACTTGGATTTCCTACCCTTGAATCCATAGGAAACTTTGTTCTAATGCACTATAATAATCAACCGAGTTTTTACACCAACAGGTCTGTCACTTACGTGTGGTGCCCACGCGTGTGGTCCCACACTTGAGTGAGCACAAGTCACGTGCAATAGGTACGCCAACTCCCAGCCATCTTCTTTGTCAAGAGAAGACGCATCAGGATGCGTATTGGAAGTCTGTGGGTCCTTCTGGATCCTTCGGTTGTCCCTCTCACAAAAAATCTCTCTCATTCTCGGCCTCGCTCGACTCGCTCGCTCGCACCTCCTGCGCACTGACAAACCCTGCACAACAGTCAACATCACCAGAAAAAGAATATACACCATCAATAAGAGGGGCCCCGTGACTGCTCTCCCTTCTTCTCCTTCCGAGTGATTCCTCTTCCTCCGAGTTTCACTCGACGGGCAAACACACATGTGCTGCATAGTAATAATAAAAAAGTAAAAGAATCGACTACGAATCTATTATTAAATAGGTTATAAACTAGGGTTTTCCCCAGTACTACAGATCAAGTTGAAAAAAAAATCCAACTACGGGGTTTGATTTTGGCCTACAAATAAAAAATTAAATAAGTTGAACTAGTATTCCTCTAAAAAATCATTTTGGTTTGCATTGTTTGATAATTTTCATAGCTAGAGTGCATCACAATTTTTTGATTTCATGCTTTGCTTTGCCAATTTTGATTTTTTCTAACCACCTTCTCTTTGATTTCAAATTTAGGTCAAACTATCGGTGCCTACTATGTGTTCTACTTGAATTGGATGCAGCATGCGCACATGATATGTTTTGCCATTGTTTTGGGCTTCCACACATCTTGGGGCATCCAAGTATTTAAGTTACCTTGTTTTTTAATTGTAATTCATGTACCCTTTCCTCCCAATTAAATTTTGGTTTTACATTTTTAAATTTTTTAAATTTTTATGCCCATTCTGATGTCATATAGTTAGCATTTAAGTTGATAAACAAGGTCTAGACATATTCAAACCGGAAAAATCATGTATCTACCCCTAACCCAAAACTCTGTCTTATCAAGTCAAGCACGAAGAGAAGTCGTTTTGGGTTTCAAACATGGAATTTTCAAAAACCCTCCAAAAAGCTTCATTTTGGAGTGACTAAGAAGGATGGAGGCTTACCTTTTTCATTTTCATGTTTTAAACATGTTTAAATCTTGGTCAAACCTATTATTTGACAAAGAATCAGATGGGCTTAAAATTTCAAAAAAATCAAAAAATGAAAAACCAAAGCATGCAGTCTTCTTATGTCATATATATATTACACATTCAAGTTGATAAACAAGGTTTGGACATATTCAAACCAAAAAATCATGTATCTACCCCCTAACGCTAAACTCTGTCATATGAAGTCAAGCATATGAAGAGAAGTGGTTTTGGGTTTCAAACATGGAAATTTCCATGCTTGAAACCAAAAACCACTTCTCTTCATGCATGCTTGACTTCATAAGACAGAGTTTAGGGTTAGGTGGTAGATACATGATTTTCCTGGTTTGAATATGTGTAGACCTTGTTTATCAAATTAATTGAATGCTTACTATATAACATAAGAGAAGACCTTGTTTTTTTTTGAATTTTTATACCCATTTGAATCTTTGTCAAATCCTTGGTTCCACCAAGATTTGAATAAGTTAAAAACATGAATATGAAAAAGTAAGCATGTATGCTTCTTAGTCACTTCAAAATGAAGCTCTTGGGAGGGTTTTTGAATTTCCATATTCGAAACCAAAAACCACATATCTTCATGCTTGACTTCATGAAACAAAGTTTAGGGTTAGGGGTAGATACATGCATGATTTTTCTTGTTTGAATATGTCTAGAACTTGTTTATCAACTTAATTGAATGCCTACTATATAACATAAGAAGACCTTTTTTGTTTTTTTTAAATTTTTATACCCATTTGAATCTTGGTCAAATCCTAGGTTTCACCAAGATTTGAATAAGTTTAAAACATGAATATGAAAAAGTAAGCATGCATGTATGCTTCTTAATTAATCACTTCGAAATGAAGCTCTTGGGAGGGTTTTTGAAATTTCCATGTTTGAAACCAAAAACCACATATCTTCATGCATGCGCTTGACTTCATGAGACAGAGTTTAGTGTTAGGGGGTAGATACATGATTTCTCTCGTTTGAATATGTTTGAAACCAAAAACCACATATCTCTGGTTTGCCCGCACTTAGAAATGATATTTGCATCACTTATCATATGTTTGCCCATTTGAATCTTGTCAAATCCTAGATTTGACCAAGATAATTTAAACAAGTTTAAAACATGAAAATGAAAAGGCAAGCTTGTATCCTTCTTAGTCACTCTAAAATGAAGTTTGGGGAGGTTTTTGAAATTTCCATGCTTGAAACCAAAAACCACTTCTCTTCATGCTTGACTTCATAAGACAGAGTTTGGGGATATATAGGGGTAGATACATGATTTTTCTGGTTTGATATGTCTAGACCTTGTTTATCAACTTAATTGAATGCTTACTATCACTACAAGAAAAGTTGCCATGGCCGACGAAGTTGAAGTCGCGCCGTGGTTGCTGGTGTACCATGGCCGACGATTTTGGTCCCTCCGTGGTGCATGTCAAAACTTTTTTTTTCTCGTTTTTGAGGCCACCTAGCCCGACGAAAGCGGCCAAAACGTGGCGTATGGTGGCCCGGGACGTGGTGCATCTCGAAATCTCGGGTTCGCCGGCCGAGTCAACGCAAATCCGCACCGCCGAGGGATGTAGGGCCCAGATGGCAGCCTCTCTGGCATTGTTTTTTTCTAGATCGCGCCATCTCGTTCAACGTTCTCCGATCGAGCCGTTTACGATGCAGGATCATGGGTCCCGCATGTCATCCTCTATGAACCAAAATTCTTTCTATTCTTGGATTTTTTTGACCCCCTGATTTCTGGCTACTTCCTTTTTCTTTTGATCCCTTGCCGCCTTGGAAACGTTGAGACCGCTGCTGCTAAATGGGACCCGCATGTCATCCTCTATGTGCAATCAACTTTCTTTTCTTGGAGTTTTTTTGGCACCTCAAATTTGGTCACTTGCCTTTTTCTTTTGATCCCCTGCCGCCTCTCAAACGGTGATACCGCTGCTGCTAAATGGGACCCGCATGTCATCCTCTATGTGCAATCAACTTTCTTTTCTTGGAGTTTTTTTGGCACCTCAAATTTGGTCACTTGCCTTTTTCTTTCGATCCCCTGCCGCCTCTCAAACGGTGATACCGCTGCTGCTAAATGGGACCCGCATGTCATCCTCTATGTACTATAAAACTTTCTTTTCCTGGATTATTTTTGGCACCTCAAATTTGGTCACTTGCCTTTTTCTTTCGATCCCCTGCCGCCTCTCAAACGGTGATACCGCTGCTGCTAACGGGACCCGCATGTCATCCTCAATGTACTATAAAACTTTCTTTTCCTGGATTATTTTTGGCACCTCAAATTTGGTCACTTGCCTTTTTCTTTCGATCCCTGCCGCCTCTCAAACGGTGATACCGCTGCTGCTAAATGGGACCCGCATGTCATCCTCTATGTACTATAAAACTTTCTTTTCCTGGATTATTTTTGGCACCTCAAATTTGGTCACTTGCCTTTTTCTTTCGATCCCCTGCCGCCTCTCAAACGGTGATACCGCTGCTGCTAAATGGGACCCGCATGTCATCCTCTATGTACTATAAAACTTTCTTTTCTTGAATTATTTTTGGCACCTCATATTTGGTCACTTACCTTTTTCTTTCGATCCCCTGCCGCCTCTCAAACGGTGATACCGCTGCTGCTAAATGGGACCCGCATGTCATCCTCTATGTACTATAAAACTTTCTTTTCTTGGATTTTTTTGGCACCTCATATTTGGTCACTTGACTTTTTCTTTCGATCACCTGCTGCCTCTCAAACAGTGATACCGCTGCTGCTAAATGGGACCCGCATGTCATCCTCTATGTACTATAAAACTTTCTTTTCTTGGATTTTTTTGGCACCTCATATTTGGTCACTTGACTTTTTCTTTCGATCCCCTGCTGCCTCTCAAACAGTGATACCGCTGCTAAATGGGACCCGCATGTCATCCTCTATGTACTATAAAACTTTCTTTTCTTGAATTATTTTTGGCTCCTGATATTTTTTCACTTGCCTTTTTCTTTCGATCTCATGCCACGTTTGAAACGTTGAGGAACCTGCAGCTCATGGGACCCGCATGTCATCCTCTATGTACTATAAAAGTTCATTTTCTTGGTTTTTTTCACCATCTGATTTTTGGCAATTTCTTTTTTCTTTTGATCCCCTGCCGCCTCTCAAACGCTGATACCGCTGCTGCTAAATGGGACCCGCATGTCATCCTCTATGTACTATAAAACTTTCTTTTCTTGAATTATTTTTGGCTCCTCATATTTGGTCACTTGCCTTTTCTTTCGATCTCATGCCAAGTTTGAAACGTTGAGGAACCTGCTGGCTCATGGGACCCGCATGTCATCCTCTATGTACTATAAAAGTTTATTTTCTTTATTTTTTTCACCCTCTGATTTTTGGCTATTTCCTTTTTCTTTTGATCCCCTGCCGCGTATGGTAAGTCTTGATGTCTACGGGTGCTTCTATTCTTGTAGACAGTGTTGGGCCTCCAAGAGCAGAGGTTTGTAGAACAGCAGCAAGTTTCCCTTAAGTGGATTACCCAAGGTTTATCGAACTCAGGGAGGAAGAGGTCAAAGATATCCCTCTCATGCAACCCTGCAACCACAAAGCAAGAAGTCTCTTGTGTCCCCAACACACCTAATAGGTGTACTAGTTCGGCGAAGAGATAGTGAAATACAAGTGGTATAAATGAATATGAGCAGTAGTACGCGCCAGAAAATAGCTCGGCGTGCAGTTGATGGTAGTAATATTGCAGGAAGTAAACATGCGGTAATACAGCGTAACGCAGTGATACAGTAACAAGCAGCGATAGCGTATTTAGGAACAAGGCCTAGGGATTAGACTTTCACTAGTGGACACTCTCAACTTTGATCACATAACAGAATAGATAAATGCATACTCTACACTCTCTTGTTGGATGATGAACACATTGCGTAGGATTACACGAACCCTCAATGCCGGAGTTAACAAGCTCCACAATTCAATGTTCATATTTAAATAACCTTAGAGTGCATGAAAGATCGAAACGACTAAACCAAGTACTAACATAGCATGCACACTGTCACCTTCATGCTTATGTAGGAGGAATAATACACATCAATACTATCATAGCAATAGTTAACTTCGCAATCTACAAGAGATCATGATCATAGCATAAACCAAGTACTAACACGGATGCACACACTGTCACCATTACATCGTGCAGGAGGAATAAAACTACTTTAATAACATTGCTAGAGTAGCACATAGATAAATTGTGATACAAAACACATTGCAATCATAAAGAGATATAAATAAGCACTTCACTATGCCATTCATAACAGTGAATAAGTATTCTGTGAAATATAGCCTAAGAGACCCACACGGTGCACACACTGTCACCTTTACACACGTGGGACAAGGAGTCTCCGGAGATCACATAAGTAAAACTCACTTGACTAGCATAATGACATCTAGATTACAAGCATCATCATATGAATCTCAATCATGTAAGGCAGCTCATGAGATTATTGTATTGAAGTACATAGGAGAGAGATGAACCACATAGCTACCGGTACAGCCCCGAGCCTCGATGGAGAACTACTCCCTCCTCATGGGAGCAGCAGCGTGATGAAGATGGCGGTGGAGATGGCAGCGGTGTCGATGGAGCGCCTGGGGCACTTCCCCGTCCGGAGGGTGCCGGAACAGAGACTCCTGTCCCCCAGATCTTGGCTTCGTGGCGCGGCTCTGGAAGGTTTCGCGTACCGTGGCTCTCCGTAAGGGTTTCGATGGGGGCTTTATATAGGCGAAGAGGCGGCGCAGGAGGGTCAAGGGGTGACCACACCATAGGGTGGCGCGGGCCCAGCCCGGCCGCGCCACCCTATCATCTGGGCCACAGGGCCCCTACGCGCTCTCGGGTGTTCGGATGCTTCCGGCAAAATAGGAACACGGGCGTTGATTTCGTCCAATTCCGAGAATATTTCCTTACTAGGATTTCTGAAATCAAAAACAGCAGAAAACTGAACGGCACTTGGCATCTTGTTAATAGGTTAGTTCCAGAAAATGCGTAAATACGACATATAATGTGCATAAAACATGTAGGTATCATCAATAAAGTAGCATGGAACATAAGAAATTATCGATACGTTGGAGACGTATCAGCTGCTGACTCATGGGACCCGCATGTCATCCTCTATGTACTATAAAACTTTCTTTTTTTGGATTATTTTTGGCACCTCATATTTGGTCACTTGACTTTTTCTTTCGATCCCCTGCCGCCTCTCAAACGGTGAGACCGCTGCAGCTAAATGGGACCCGCATGTCATCCTCTATGAGCAATCAACTTTCTTTTCTTGGAGTTTTTTTGGCACCTCATATTTGGTCACTTGCCTTTTTCTTTCGATCTCATGCCACGTTTGAAACGTTGAGTAAGCTGTTGGTTCAAGGGACCCGCATGTCATCCTCTATGTCCATCAAGTTTCTTTTCTTGGATTTTTTTTCACCCCCTAATTACTAGCTACTTTCTTTTTCTTTTGATCTCAAGCCGCATTACAAACATTGAGACCGCTGCTGCAAAATGGGACCCACATGTCATCCTCTATGTACAATAAATCTTGGATTATTTTTGGCTCCTGATATTTGGTCACTTGCCTTTTTCTTTCGATCTCATGCCGCCTTTGAAACGTTGAGTAAGCTGCTGGCTCATGGGTCCCGCATGTCATCCTCTACGAACAATAAAAGTTTCCTTTATTGGAGTTATTTTTGACCCCTAATTTCTGGCTATTTGCCTTTTTCTTTTGATCCCCTGCCCCCGTTGAAACGATGAGGACGCTGTTGGCAGGTCGGTCCCACATGTCATCCTCTATGAACAATAAAAGTTTCCTTTGGTGGATTTATTTTTGACCCCTAAATAATTTCTGGCTATTTCCTTTATTTTTCTTTTGATCCCCTGCCGCCTTGGAAACGTTTGAGAATGCTGCTGCCTCATGGGTCCCGCATGTCATCCTCTCAGAATGATAAATGTTTTCTTTTCTTGGATTTTGTTACCAACTGACTTTTGGTTTTTTATTTTATTTTCGATCCCCTGCCGCCTTTGAAACGTTGACGACGCTGCTGGCTCATGGGTCCCCGATGTCAGCCTCCCCGTACAAGAAACATGTGATATCTTGATTATTTCGCTCTGAGCTATTGCAAACGGATAAATTAAATCTTTATTTTTACATAAACAAACTTATATGTTGAGTGTCCTTGTTTTTTGTTTTTGCGAAGCATAGGACTTTCCTGTTTTTTTTAGAAAAATCCGAACTTTCCTGTTTTGGAGTGGGCTGAAATTGTACGAGACAAAAGGCCCAGCAGGATAGTTCGAAGGCCCAGATGTCCAGATACAGCCCAATTGAAATCTTTCTTTTCTTGGATTTTTTTCACCCCCTGATTTCTGGCTACTTCATTTTTCTTTTGGTCCTGTGCCGCCTTGGAAACGTTGAGACCGCTGCTGCAAAATGGGACCCACATGTCATCCTCTATGTAACATAAAGTTTCTTTTCTTGGATTATTTTTGGCTCTTGATATTTGGTCACTTTCCTTTTTCTTTCGATCTCATGCCACGTTTGAAACGTTGAGGAACCTGCTGGCTCATGGGACCCGCATGTCATCCTCTATGTACAATAAAAGTTTCTTTTCTTGGATTTTTTTCACCATCTGATTTTTGGCTATTTCCTTTTTCTTTTGATCCCCTGCCGGCCTGCCGCCTTTGAAACGCTGAGTAAGCTGCAGGCTCATAGGTCCGACATGTCAGCCTGTATGAACGATAAAGCTTTCCTTTCTTGGAGTTTTTTTTACCCCCTAATTTCTGGCTATTTTCTTTTTCTTTTGATCTCAAGCCGCATTTGAAACGTTGAGACCGCTGCTGCTAAATGGGACCCGCATGTCATCCTCTATGTACAATAAAGTTTCTTTTTTTCTTGGATTATCTTTAGCTCCTGATATTTTGTCACTTGCGTTTTTCTTTCGATCTCATGCCGCCTTTGAAACGTTGAGTAAGCTGCTGAATCATGGGTCCCGCATGTCATCCTCTACGAACAATAAAAGTTTCCTTTTTTGGAGTTATTTTTGACCCCTAATGTCTGGCTATTTGCCTTTTTCTTTTGATCTCCTGCCCCCTTTGAAACGATGAGGATGCTGTTGGCACGTCGGTCCCACATGTCATCCTCTATGAACAATAAAAGTTTCTTTTGATGGATTTATTTTGAACCCCTAATTAATTTCTGGATATTTCCTTTTTTTTCTTTTGATCCCCTGCCGCCTTGGAATCGTTGAGGATGCTGCTGCCTCATGGGTCCCGCATGTCATCCTCTCAGAACGGTAAATGTTTCTTTTCTTGGATTTTGTTTACCAAATGATTTTTGGCTTATTTTATCGTTCGATCTCGTGCCGCCATTAAAACGTTGAGGACGCTGCTGGCTCAGAGGTCCCACATGTCAGCCTCTATGAACAATAAACCTTTCCTTTGTTTGATTTATTATTGACCCATAATTTCTGGCTATTTGCCTTTTTCTTTCGATCTCATGCCGCCTCTGAAACGTTGAGACGCTGCTGGCTCATGGGTCCCACATGTCAGCCTCTATGAACAGTCAAAGTTTCCTTTGTTTGATTTTTTTTTACCCTAATTACTGGCTATTTGCCTTTTTTTTATCCCCTGCCGCCTTTGAAACTAAGAGGACGCTGCTGGCCCATGGGTCCCACATCTCAGCCTCTCTGAACGATAAACCTTTCCTTTCTTTTTTTTCGATCCCGTGCCGCCTTGGAAACGGTGAGACGGCTCCTGCAAAACGGGACCCATATGTCATCCTCTATGTACAATAAATTTCTTTCCTTGGATTATTTTTGGCACCTGATATATGGTCACTTGCCTTTTTTTCGATCCCCTGCCGCCTTTGAAACGTTGAGGACGCTGCTCGCTCGTGGGTCCCATATGTCAGCCTCTAGGAACAATAAACATTTCGTTTCTTGGATTTATTTTTGACCGCTGATTTCTGGCAACTTTGCTTTTTCTTTCGATCCCCTGCCGCCTTTGTTAAAGTTGAGGACGCTGCTGCAAAATGCGTCCCACATGTCAGCTTCTCTGTACGATAATTGTTTCCTCTCTTTGATTTTTTTTCCACTGCTGGCCAATGGGTCCCCGATGTCAGCCTCTATGTACAAGAAATATGTGAATTCTCGATATATTTTAAGCCGAGATATGTAGGATGCTTTTTTTTCGATCCCTTCTGTTTGTTTTTACCTTCAAATGTTGAGGGACGCTACTGGCAAATGGGTCCTGCTCTAGCATTCTCAACTGAAGGAAAAACTGAAATATTGCCTATTCATTTGTTTTTCGTACTCCATGCATCTAATCCATACTAATTGTTGATCCGGGTTTTAGTTCAACTTAATTAGATCAAATTTGATCTACGAGGGAGTATGTAATATATTTTGGGTTCACAACACTGCACTTGTTAACAACAATCTGATGAAGAGGTTTGTCATTTTTTTAAACTACAAATACACTCTAAGATCTTGCACACTAATAGAATAAATCTTGGAACTTTATATAATTAATGACAATTTTGAAATCGACTATATGAATATATCAAAATATAGAGCCCATGTAGATGCGCATACTGGCTATGCGCATTTAAAAAGAATCATAATCATAATTGATACGAAATAAAAATAACTTTATATGTAGAATCTCGGTTTCTAGAGGGCCAATCATAGGATATCCGTGTTTAAATTAGGAAGGGCCCCAATGGCATGAGTCGGAGGCCCATTAAGTGTTTTTGGAATGTTATCAGCGAAGTAAGCAGGCTGACAGCAATCACCATGTACATGGCCGGCGGCAGCCCAAAAGTACAAACAATTGGCCCATGCAGGGAAGGTAGTACTTTTTTTTATTGGGAAGGTTGTCTGGCTAACCCAAAAAAAAAGTGGTGCTACATGGGGTAATACTTGAACCCGGAATGAGATCGAGTGCCTTGATGAAGGCGAGGCACACATAAATAGTACTCCGTACCATGCCTTGCCCCTCCCTTTCAACCGTTGGATAAAAAATAATTAGACAGATGACTATTAACTAGTAACTGCTACAGTACCAACCAATGTACAGGACATGTGCTACAGTACGTCGTCCACAGTGCATGTGCTTTAGAACCATGAACAGTACATATGCTACATGCTACAGTACTTTGATCTTAGCTATCTATTTTCAATCCAACGGCCAAATCTACAAGTCACCGTACTGTTCATCTGTGCCTTGCTTATGTCAAGGCACTGGATCCTGGACACTTGAACCCATGATCGTTGCTGAGGGTTGCCTATTTGCGCATAATATGTTTTGTCAGCGGTCACTTCACTAGTTTGTGCAAAACATATCCAGCGCAGGATTCAAAAAAACATCACGTTTTTTTCTTTACGTAAACAACAAAACATCTCATGTTCATCACAATCCAGCCAACATAAGCACATAATAATTAATAGTACAACTAGAGAGCTGTACACATAAATAAGGTTTGTCAAGCTTCATGCACTAGCCAACGCAACCAAAAGTCCGAACTAATGGAAAGGGCTAGGCAATCCAATTATACATTTCAACATCCCCCCTCACATGTGACCACAATCCAGTAATGGTACCATCATGTTCACCACAATGCATCATTAAAGAGAGCAGTATACTATTATAGACCAGCTCTCTCTAAAGAACATTTGTAAGACAACTTAATACAGCTGTGATTGATATTGTTGCCCCAGCGATGGGTGATAACCTGAACACCATATAACCTTCTCACAGCAATTGTAACCAAATATGAGCACCTGCAATGATTTGGTGTCAAGCTTCTTGAAGGTCAGGAGGTATCCTACCTTCAAGTCATGTGCTTTGACAAACTCTGGCCATCCTTTGTCCATTAAAACATTGCCATCTTGTTGCTTCAGGTCCACAATCCAGGTGCATGCAGTGGACATCTTCAGGTTGATGGACTCTGGACACCCACCGTAAAACCAGGGTAGAACACGACTGGGGATGGAAATCACCTCTAACTCCGATGTACATAGTACCTTGCAGAAGCTGTCAGGGGTATTCTCCTCATCGATGCGCCCAAACACCTTGCACACTGGGGCTGGCTCTACAGATGTCTCCTTCCATGATAAGCTCTCTCCAAGCTTGAGCTTCTTGTTTGAACACTGCAAAAAAGAGGCCTCAATTAGATAATGCCTCTAGCTTCTGACCGTAATTCCAAGCAAATGCATAATAAAAGGCACCTAGCAAACTCAGCGGATCATTGTTCTTATCAAACACACAGTCTGAACAATAAGCTTCTGAATCTAGCTAGGCTGATATGTACAACCTTGTATCATCAAATTATTCAGCATAGTGTATCATTGTATCGCAGAAGCCAAATCGATATAAATAGTAGCTATGAGAATAGAAATCAAGCTAGCATGAGCCATGCATGCTTGCTGGCTATGTCTAGCATCAGAATAATGCATCTGCAGTTCATCATCCGCCAGTACAGATTGACCAAGCAAACAAAAAAAAATCAGCGTCGGCCTAAAGAGTCCACAAGCCAGACATGCATGCTCGGTGTCCTCATATGTGATCATCGGCCGTGGATTGACCAATAGCATATTTGAACGATTATTACTGCACACATTAGATCCAGTCCCAACATAGCTAGCATGGGTGCATGTGTAACCCGAGTCTTTACCAGAGGATTAATATATACACTGGCTGAGAGAAGTACTGTATATCAAACAATGCTAAGCAACCGGCAATACAGCTTAGATATAATAAAGATGTGACCGGCAACGCTAGTGATTCGGGGGAAACATACCGCCATTGCAGCCATGGACCGAGAGAATCGGGGATGCCGCGCCGCCTTAGTGGAGTTTTTAGATGCGACGTCGCCGCATCCGTAGAGGACGGAGTCCAAGCCGCGTAGTCCGAGCGGTGGTGGACGCCGGTGGTGTAGAGAGAGGACTCAGGGGAGATGGACGGCGAGGGATCTGGGGAGATCTGAAGTTCTGAACATGAGGGGGCTGTGAGAAACTGAGAATGATACATCAGCAATCAGCAAGGGAATAAATGCGCGTGTCCCCCGGTCAAAAAAAATGCGCGTGTCTAGGAGGAACGAAGCCAGGTACGCAGGAATCCACACACAAAACTTCACCCGGCGGGTCACTGGGCTTTATCAGTATCTGGTGGGGTCCGGACCTACAGACCAGTGAGACATGTCGTGTGGGTTATGATCCGTTCAGTGTGCACACAGAAATTGCATTCAGAGCTCAGGGCTTCAGGCTACGTTGTACTATACAGTAATATATCCATTTCTTTTGGTAAAATGAAAACGATACTCCATCTGATCCTCATTACATGATGATAAAATGGACGTCTCTACAACTAATATGTGTCTAGATACATCTATATGAGAGCGTCTGTGTTTGTACTGTGTATCTAAAAAAAATATGGATCGGAGGGAGCATTAAGAGGTGTCCAAAAAAAACTGCAAACAAACATGGATGTAAGCAGTTGAGTATTAAACCAGTGCGTGAAATACCTTTATATCTCGACCATGTAACAATGAATATGAGAAGTTTTTGGGGTTTGACCATCTGCACTTGTGTTTGCTACAATCAGATCAAAAAATTGGTCACTTTTACACTTTCTAAAATAAAATGTATTTTTCCCTGAGATTTTACAAGTTCGTACAAGATAGCATTGACTACATCTGGGATATATCACATTTACACTTACAAATCTATGAATATTTCAAAATATTGAGCTCCGTGTACCTACATATAATACAAATCATCAGACCGCACATTGAAACTACCGCAGCATATCACAGTAAATTAAAATAAAATAAAACAAGTCTAACATATACTATATTAGCTAATTAACAAAGTCTCATCACAGTGTATCTGATCCCCAGTTCAGCTTAATACAAAAACCAAGTTCAGCTTGAACATCAGCAGGGGAGTAACCCAGGTCCAAAAGCAGCATCTAGTTAATTCAATAAAATATTGAGGTTATTCTGATCCCCTCTTCCTAAAAACACTGCAGATCATGCATGCAACTAAGGGTGATCAGCACAAAATATTATCCTCTGGGTGGAGGTGTTACTGTCGTAGATCAACACATTCATCAAGGAAGTGTCTTTCACCTCGAAGACGAGAAGGTCATCAAGCTGCAGTTCATGCGCCTCTGCAAACCCGAACCAACCATCCTTCAAGACCAGTTCACCCTGGTACTCATCGATGTGCACATACCAGGCGCAGCCTACGCTGGTCTTGAGCTTGATAGGCCTGGGAAGAATCCCTTTCAGACATTGCTTGAATTCTCTGGGGATGACCAACATATACATGTCATCGTTGCCGTCCAGTTGCACATAGAAGCGCGAGGGCTGAGGAGGGTCCGCCGAGTGACCAACCCGTTTAGGGCGGCCTTTCCCTCGCCCTTTTAATATACAACGTTGAATTGCTGCATCACGCCTGCCCGTCACCTTTGGCTTTTTGGCTAGTGAATTTCTTTGAATTCTGAACTCGGGGCGGTGCAGAGGACATGTACAATCGACAGTCCTAAGACGTAGTTGCTCATTGACGTTGGAGCGAGTTTGCTTCTGCATCTAGTTAAGCACGGTATATATCAATCAACAGCATATAAATCAGAACGTAGCATACATGGAGAAAATGCATCTAGCTATCTCTTTAATTAGTTTGCACAAAATCTAGCAGCAGCAAGACAATTTGATTTTACAGGTACTGAGCAAGCTTTCAGACTTTCTGAAACAGGTAACATGGAGCATATATTTGTATGTTCAGACTGCGAAACCCTGCTCTGTGATGGATAATATTACTAAACATCTTTTTTTGCCAGAACTAGTACTTAACATCTACTGTTTCCCGTCATTAAAAAAAATTTGCAGAAGAATACTACGGTTTCCCGTCATTAAATTTTAAAGAAAAAAGAACTTGTTTAAGATCCCAACTATCATTGACTACTTACACCTGCATCCTAGTGAGTTCAGGACAACTTACAGCATCTTTTGGTGGTGCCGCCACCGGAGAAGACCGTGCCGCGGGGGTTGGGGTCGGCGCAGCCGGAGAAGCTGGTGCCGCCGCCAGGGAAATCAGTGCCGAGCCAGATGGTGCTTCCAGCGGAGAAGAAAGTACCGCGAGAGATGGAACCGACGCTGCCAAAGGGTAAGAAACGGATGTACTCGTAGATCCTTCTCTAGTCACGATCTGGATAGAAGAGACTGGACGTCCATCAAGCTGCTGGAGGATGCGGTGGATCAAATCGGCTGAGTTCAGGAAATATCGGTGATGTTCATCTGTGTCGGCGAAGCAGCTGCCGGTGGAAGGAGGAGGCGAGCCGTTCATGGCAGTCATTAGTGTAAAAGAGGAGAAGTGGGTGGGAGTATGGGTGGGAGAGAGAGGGTTCGGGACTGAAGTAATTGTAGTCTGCTCTCTCTTTTTTACAAGCATGCGTCCTCAGGCTGATATTTTTTTTAGATACGTACTCAGGCTGCTTTGTCAAACCAGGGCCTCAATGAAGCTAATAGCACGCTATAGCATATCTAGAGGGTCCACGCTTAGTAATTTTGCTCGCTGTGGCGCTATTTGCGAAACAGCATGCTATATCGCCCTAAAACTTCATAGCGTTAGCGCGCTATTTTTTTCAGGCAAGTTGCTTTCACTTTTTCGTGGTGATGAACTAATCTGTTGGTTCCACTTCTAAATCAGAAAATAATATCGCTAATGCTAATTTTTTTAATAAATAATTTATACTATGTTGTTGCCTTGTGAAATGTTGATGTTAGCCTTCTAATATACTTGAGATCTATTTCTATATGTGGTTATGTATGTATGATTCAGTCACTTTTGGACTATATATATCTATTCGTTCTAGTAAAATTATTTATTTTTAGGCTATATTTAGTATTATTTTGAAAATGCTATTTAAAATATACCACACTATTACCACGATATAGCGTCCATATCGTTTGAAGGTGGCTGCCGCTAATTCATTTAGCACGCTATTTTAAACCTTGGTTAAGACGCGTTTGGCGGCCTGCATCCAGGCTGGTGGGGAAATACCGTACCCAAGTGCTTAAAAGATTGCATCTTTTAGCTGGAAAACATTAGGGCATGTCCAACACAGGCGCTACTGCAAGGGCGCTAGGAATTATTTCCTCGTCGTTTGGCGGTTGGAGAGGCTAATCCCAGCGGTAGTCCTAGCGTCGACGCAAAAGAAAGCAGGGGCGTGAAACTCTTTTCACCTGTCCTAGCTAAAGCACCGGAACCAACAGGAAGTCAGTCTGTCATCAGCAATTAGCGCTGCAAGGAGAGTACCTGGAGGATTTTACAATCTTTTGACATTCATTTGTTCTCTATTAGCGCCATATAGTATATAGCATTGTAATGCCCTTATACTCCTCTCAACATTAAAAAAAAGGTGTGCATATACTAATAACAGTTGCTGAAATGAAACTAAAAATAAACAGACATGCACGGTTTACGAAGGATGGAAATACAGAGTTCATCACCATCCGTTTTAAATTATAAGATTAGATTACTTCAATGTGGGTTTACATACGCACTAAAATGAGTAAACAGACACACTGAAATGGGTCCAGGTATATAAGATTCAGAAAAAAGGAAGAGCATCTTAAGATACAGAACAGGTTACTAAATTGTTCAAACATATCGTACAAAAAAGATTATTTGCTCCAGAAAGATTCATGGCTCAGTTTAGGGTTGCATCAACATGCGGATATTTTTCAGACTAGGCTTAAACCACATTGTCGCCTGTCGGGGAAATCCCCAACCATCTTCTGGAAGGGTGATAACTCCCATGAGCTCATTTTCCCCTTGCTGCAGGTTACAACGACAAATACAACTAAATGCTGGTTCCCGAAATGCATAGTACGCGATGTACACACAATTTGACCTCATGAATGGAGTCAATGTTCCATCAGGAGCATTGCCATCATTTATCTTCAGGTTCAATGGATAATTCAGTCCAATGAACAGAGAGTGTGTGCCAAGGCTGTCAACTCGACTCCAATTGGGTCCAATCAGGGATAGATCTTTCTCAAAAACATGTATGACAGGGGCAGGACACTCCCGCAGGATAAGGCCATTACCATGATGCAGAACTTCTGCAGGCTCAAGGTGATCATTGCTACGTATATACCGATCTTCATGGATGATCATCAAGCGCTTGCCATCGGCTGATCGAGCTAAAAACCATCTGCCAGATGGTTCCTTCATCGGTGATGGGATCACGAATGGCGGGGCAAGGTGTGCATCTGCATTGTAAACGGAGACAACAAAAAATAGTGTTTGAATGGCTCGGGAAGACAATAATACCAGTAGCTGCAACTTCACATTTGTAGGATCAAATGGAGGATGCAGTCATTATACTTGTATAAAATCTCGAAGAAATAAAATTGTTCCCATTTGAGATGTATGTTAATTACACTCATATTCATTGATGGTAGATACATGTCTCAACCTTATCTGATCCATGATTGTAATGCTTTGAGTACATCGAATATTGAAATAAATTGAAAGTTTGCATGCATCAATTGATGAAGAGGCCAGGGCTAAGCTCCTTATTCATATTCTGACAAGAGCATGCAGTAACTAATTCAGGAATGCATTCATATACTGCAATAATCTGGTTTGGGTTGACAGATTAGTGCACAGCATATACTACTGTAATTCGTTTGTAGCAATGGTTCAGTCAGGTTAGGATAATTTAATGGTGCACAGTCATTTGAAAGGTGAAAAAAAGTCTTAGTGAGCAATTAGTTATTTCAGTTACAATATATCATGAATGGGCTTGATATTAAAATTTATTGCGAAGTATATCATATGGATTGAAGAATTACCAGCCTGTGATTGATCCCAGCAATATGTGGTGCCGGTCCACCCATCCACCGCAACAA
The DNA here is from genome assembly GCA_030979885.1 of Lolium multiflorum. Classification (NCBI taxonomy): domain Eukaryota; kingdom Viridiplantae; phylum Streptophyta; class Magnoliopsida; order Poales; family Poaceae; genus Lolium; species Lolium multiflorum. The sequence continues at coordinate 127,320,266 of CM061747.1, read as the reverse complement.
TAAAGCCGTTGTGCTCGATGGCATCACTGTAATCTACACCCCAACTAGCAAGAGAGAATAACCTCCACTCCTGGCTACCATTAGCCAGGTAAGCGAGTCCAGAATTGAATAGAGCGATGAGCTTGTAATCTGAGTAATGTCCAGCTTTTGTGGGCACTTCGCAAATTACAATCTTCAACAAAAACATGGCACGCCCATACGTCATGTACCTTTCAGGAGGCAAGTCGGGGAAGCCAATCCATTCCTCCCGAAAAATGTTGCAAGTTTCCGACGATGGTAGGGAGATTTCTTGGTGCGTGTAGATGTTCGCGAGGAACCAGTTCCCACCACTGTCCACGCCGGCGATCCAGTCGCCATTCATGCCAACCCAGAATCTATTGTCCATGAACGGCAGGATGGCTGTGCGCCGAGGATGGTCGAGGGGCACAACGTGGTACACCGTGTGGTGCGCACTACTATCATCATAGTGCCAATGGGCAGAATCGGGCATCAGCAAGCAGGGTCCATCCCAATGGTGTAGATTCATGTTGTCGGCGACATGGCGGCACAGCGTTTTGGAGCATGCGGCCAGCCGGACGTCGACTGTAACGTCCAGACTCTGGGCAATGAGATTGAACAGCTCGGCGGGGAGCTTCCCCCAGTCGCCATCCAGCTGGTCGTCGTTCGATGCCGCCATGGAGACGAGATGGATTTAAAAGGGCGGATGCAAGTATGTGTGATTGGAGTTTTGTAGGAGAGTCGAGCGGGAAGGAGGAGTGCTGCGGTTCTGCGGAGGGGTGAGGAGAGAAAGCTATGCAAATGGGAGATCTAGAGGATGAAAAAACTTCTAGCAGCGGTTGGCGAGTGGAGAACGATGATGGAAGTGGAGAGCCAAGGATGGAAACGATGGACATGAAGAGTAGGAGTGGATATGACTTTTTTTATTCTTCAGCAGCTGCATCGAGGCGCCGAGTAAAACTTCGGCTAGGATAGCACGCCACTACGTCCTGGTGCAGTTACTGTCCCGTCAAATCAGTTTGACCACAGAAATGGTTTCTTTATTACAGTATAACTTAATTTTTTCGAACAATATATACTAGTACTCCATTTAATATAATCACTCCGATTCATATTACTTGTCAAATGATATGGATGAATCTAGAACTAAAATGTGTCTAGATATATCTATATTATAGTCAACTAATATGAATCCGAGTTTGTTTGGTTCAAAGGATTTCTAAAGGTATCTTGTACGGAGTAGGATTTTTACACATAGGGATTTTTCCTATAGAGCTTGCTTGATTCAAAGGATTGAGAACCCTCCAAAATACCTATGGATTGCTTTCTCTACAATCCTATCTCTCGGTAATATTGCTATGTGTCTATAACAACTATGAAATGAACTCAATCTCAATAGAAATTTCCTTTGTCTTTCCTAATCAAACAACTAGTTATTTTATGTCTTCGTTTACAAATTAAGATAATTTTTAGGTTATAGGTAATCGTCGAGCTTATGTGATCATCTTTTATGATCAAACTTACTTGATCAGCCGCGGAGGCGCAAAGGAGCAGTGGTGTGCATTAATACGGCCGCATGGGGAAGGCACAGCTAGCGACGATGAGACGTATCGCCAGCATTGGCCTAGGGAACCGTCGCCACCATTAATAAAAGCTATCCCTTTGGGCACCATGTCTCCCACTACTCGTGTCACGCGCGCATGTGGGTTACGGATGGATGGGCTGGGGAAGCCGGACAGAAAACATGACAACCAGGGGGAAAATGAATAAAAATAATACAAAGTCGAAAATATTTCGAAAAATAAACTTTGTACTTCGTAAGAAACTCCATGCGTTTAGCAAATGCGAAGGCAATATGTAGAAACACGTCTAGACCACGTCTAGAACCACTTCCCAAAGCTTAAGGATTATATTGATTTTTAGAAAGTCAAACTATGTTAAGTTTGACTAAGTTTTTACCAAAAGCATTAATATGCAAGATACAAAATCAATATTATTAGATAGAAAATAAATTATATTTTCATATGGTGTCTACAAAATATTATATGTGCTGATAGATTCTTCTAAGAGTTTGGTCGAACTTTACTTGGTTTGACTTTTCAAGAAAAATATACAAAGCTTTAAGCATTGGAACGGAGGTATTTTTCGAAGCACCTACTTGTCTTTAGAAGACAAAAGAAAACATGGAGTAAGGTTGTTTTTTGTGCAAAAGTTTACGTCAAAATCTGGTTATTTGTGTAAAAAGAATCTCAAATTGTGTTATGTGCAAAAACTGCACCAAGAAGTGGTGGTATGTGCAATTTCCTCCATCACACAAAAGGCAAGCCATTGATACATATATAATTGTGAATAATTACAAAAGTAGTAGGCAGCTAATAAGCGCACATGATTAAACTGCTATGCGAGATCTTCAGCCACCAGAAGTCGTTCCCGCGCCTCTCTAGCATTGAAAATCACGCGTTCTGCGACTTCCATCAAAGAGACAAGCTGAGCTTTGATCCGTTCTCCCAGATGAATGGCCTCGTCACAACTCCTACGAGCACAGGCCGTGATCTCATCCACTTCTAGGAAAGACACCGCCTGCCTGTACCGAAATATCTTGATCCCTAACTCTCTGTTCTCCTCCCGCATGCTGGCAAGATCCAACTTCATCCTCCGACAAGATAAGCAAGGGGAGTGATCCTGCCAAAGGTAACAACAAACATATCGAGCGTTACCGGCAAACGAAGGGCACAAATTGGCTGATTAACGAATATGGTCACTAACATGTAGGACAGACTTAAGTGGTGTCTACATGTCAGTGACTCGAAGTACCCAAAAACCAGCAACCCAAAGTCAGCTAGTAATATTAACCTCCGTCTTCAGCTCCTTCATCCTCTTGAACGGCGGGGAAGCTGGCAACTTATCTTCTTCTACGACCTCTCGCTGGAACCTGACGTCGAAGGATGAGAGATCCTGCGAACGGATGTGCTGCGCCTGCGCGTGCGATTCCCCAGGGCGCTTCTGGCGTAACTCGGAGTTCTCCGCGCCGAGATGCGGAAGTTCCGCTCCCGGGGCCTTGTTGACCCTAAGCCGAGATAGCTCCTGTGTAAGCCGACGAAAAATGTTCAAAATGTTACAGATCAGGCATATCATTACCAGTGCAAACGAGGTAAGTGAATCTCCGGGATCTCGCCCAAAGACCGCGGTTGGTCCAATGCCACCACATCTTCTCCGAGATTGACTAACTCCTTTACATCATCTTCTCCGACATTGACTATCTCCTTTACATCATCTTCTGCTCCGAGCTTGACCATCTCCTTTACATCATCTTCTCCTGCGAGCTTGATCATCTGCCTCACATCATCTTCTCCGGCGATATCGACCCTCTCCTGCGGAAGATAACAGATATAAGTCCGAGTATTACCAGCAAAACGAAGGTAATTAAAAGAGGCGTAGTAACCCTTGTGTCCTGGCTAATCAACGGCGGGGACGCTGAGCCCGCATCGTCTCCTCCGAGATCTCCCTTCGCAGGCAGGATTGTTAGAGACAGTGTACTTCTGGTAGTAGTATTTATGCGTGGGGCGCCAGGGGGTCGAGAAGCTAGGACTGCATCTTCTCCTCCGAGCTCTTCCTTGGTAGACATGACAAATGAAACGAGGTGTGGGGGGCGTAAAAGGTATAAAATGGCGGACGGCCGCCCCGCCTCGGCCCTCCAAGGCTTAATTTTTTTGCCTTACTAAACTAAAAACCCTATTTTGCGTCTCACACGGACTGCCCTCAGAGGGCTGCAGGGTCCCATATGCGTGCAGGTCCCACACTTTAGTGAGCACAAATCATATGCGGTAGGTAGGCAAACTTCCAACAATCTTCTTTGTCAAGTGAAGACACGTCGTCAAGACTCTCTCTCTCTCTCCCCCCTTTTGTCATTGAAAAAAAAAGAATATTAGACGGGCGCGTAGCCTGCACTGCAGGGGGGCGATTTTGACAAAAGTAATCCTTTTGGCGAAGAAAAACACAGAAAGCCACACAAAAAGGTTAGTCCAGTGAAATAGATTGCTCAGAGGGTCAGTCCGTAATTTTCTTTGCCAAAAGGGTTATTTCTGTCAAAATCGCCGCACTGCAGGTTTGCAGCACTGAAAAACCTTGCGTGCCAGTCAACATCACTTCCCGGATAGGGGGAAAATATCTAGTGATACCATCCCTTACATGATACCATGATACCACTTCATAATATTTGAATTCTAAGTGTCGAAAAATTTAGAAAAAAAACCTTGTGATGCTACCCTAAATTTGTGGGACCCCAAAAAACTTGCAAATCAAGCCAAAGAAACACGATCTTGTCCCCTACCCCCCCCCATGATTTTGACCTAAATTTGAAATCAAGCCAAAGGTGGTTCAAAAACGGCAATCGGAAATCATGGATTGTTCATCATTTTTCTATATAGCTAGGGAAAATAGCAGACATGCCATACCAATGTTTTAGAAAAGAGCCCTTCAAAAAAGTGTGGCAACATATATGTTGGAATTCGACCATCTTAATTTCTTCCCACGTGTGAGCTTTGGTACTACTACTACACAAGAACCATGTCAAACTTTTGAATCATGGCCCATTTTATGTATATATTTGCAACTTTTCATGCACGCATGAAAACTTTGCAAAATATGTGCATTTTGGGTTGTCGCACATAAATGTGTGTTTACTTGTCTGCCACCAATTAATCCAATTCTCATTTGTGGGGAAACATGACACGAGATGGCCATTTCCAAAGTTTCATGAATTATCTCAAAGTGAATCCATATATGTACAATTTTTGGGGGCTAAATTTCATGTTTTAAACCTAGCTAGTATTTGACCAAGATTCAAATGGGCATAAAATTCAAAAAAAAACAGAAAAATGAAAAACCAAAGCACATAGCCTTCTTATGTCATATAGTAAGAATTCAAGTTGATAAACAAGGTCTAGACATATTCAAACTAGAAAAATCATGTATCTACCCCTAACACTCTAAACTCTGTCTTATGAAGTCAAGCATGAAGAGAAGTGGTTTTGGGTTTCAAACATGGAAATTTCAAAAACCTCCCAAAAGCTTCATTTTAGAGTGACTAAGAAGGATCCATGCTTACCTTTTAATTTTTAGATTTTAAACTTGTTTAAATCTTTGTGAAACCTAGGATTTGACCAAGATTCAAATGGGCATAAAAAATCAGGAAAAAGCCAAAAGAATGATAAACCAAAGCACATAGCATTCTTATGTCATACAGTAAGCATTCAAGTTGATTAACAAGGTCTAGACATATTCAAACTAGAAAATCATGTATATATCTGTCCCTAACCTTAAACTTTGTCTTATATATGAAGTCAATCATGAAGAGAAGTGGTTTGGGTTTCAAACATGAAAATTTCAAGAACATCCCAAAAGCCGCTTCATTTTAGAGTGACTAAGAAGGATCCAGGCTTACCTTTTCGTTTTCATATTATATACTTGTTTAAATCCAGGTCAAACATAGGATTTGACCAAGATTCAAATGGGCATAAAATAAAAAAATAGAAGAATGAAAAACAAAAGCACATAGTCTTCGTATGTCATATAGTAAGCTTTCAAGTTGATAAACAAGGTTTAGACATGTTCAAACCAGACAAATCATGTATCTAGCCCCTAACCATAAACTCGGTCGATCTTATGAAGTCTAGCATGAAGAGAAGTCGTATTGGTTTAAAACATGAAAATTTCAAGAACCACCCAAAATCTTCAAATGGGCATAAAATTCAAAAAAACCAGAAAAATGAAAAACCAAAGCACATAGCCTTCTTATGTCATATAGTAAGAATTCAAGTTGATAAACAAGGTCTAGACATATTCAAACTAGACAAATCATGTATCTACCCCTAACACTCTAAACTCTGTCTTATGAAGTCAAGCATGAAGAGAAGTGGTTTTTGGGTTTCAAACATGGAAATTTCAAAAACCTCCCAAAAGCTTCATTTTAGAGTGACTAAGAAGGATCCATGCTTACCTTTTAATTTTTAGATTTTAAACTTGTTTAAATCTTTGTGAAACCTAGGATTTGACCAAGATTCAAATGGGCATAAAAATTCAGGAAAAAACCAAAAGATTGATAAACCAAAGCACATAGCATTCTTATGTCATACAGTAAGCATTCAAGTTGATTAACAAGGTCTAGACATATTCAAACTAGAAAATCATGTATATATCTGTCCCTAACCTTAAACTCTGTCTTATATATGAAGTCAATCATGAAGAGAAGTGGTTTGGGTTTCAAACATGAAAATTTCAAGAACATCCCAAAAGCCGCTTCATTTTAGAGTGACTAAGAAGGATCCATGCTTACCTTTTCGTTTTCATATTATATACTTGTTTAAATCCAGGTCAAACATAGGATTTGACCAAGATTCAAATGGGCATAAAATAAAATAAAATAGAAGAATGAAAAACAAAAGCACATAGTCTTCGTATGTCATATAGTAAGCTTTCAAGTTGATAAACAAGGTTTAGACATGTTCAAACCAGACAAATCATGTATCTACCCCCTAACCATAAACTCGATCGATCTTATGAAGTCTAGCCTGAAGAGAAGTCGTATTGGTTTCAAACATGAAAATTTCAAGAACCTCCCAAAATCTTCAAATGGGCATAATATTCAAAAAAACCAGAAAAATGAAAAACCAAAGCACATAGCCTTCTTATGTCATATAGTAAGAATTCAAGTTGATAAACAAGGTCTAGACATATTCAAACTAGACAAATCATGTATCTACCCCTAACACTCTAAACTCTGTCTTATGAAGTCAAGCATGAAGAGAAGTGGTTTTTGGGTTTCAAACATGGAAATTTCAAAAACCTCCCAAAAGCTTCATTTTAGAGTGACTAAGAAGGATCCATGCTTACCTTTTAATTTTCAGATTTTAAACTTGTTTAAATCTTTGTGAAACCTAGGATTTGACCAAGATTCAAATGGGCATAAAAATTCAGGAAAAAACCAAAAGAATGATAAACCAAAGCACATAGCATTCTTATGTCATATAGTAAGCATTCAAGTTGATAAATAAGGTCTAGACATATTCAAACTAGAAAATCATGTATATATCTGCCCCTAACCCTAAACTCTGTCTTATATATGAAGCAATCATGAAGAGAAGTGGTTTTGGGTTTCAAACATGAAAATTTCAAGAACATCCCAAAAGTCGCTTCATTTTAGAGTGACTAAGAAGGATCCAGGCTTACCTTTTCGTTTTCATATTTTATACTTGTTTAAATCCAGGTCAAACATAGGATTTGACCAAGATTCAAATGGGCATAAAATAAAAAAATAGAAGAATGAAAAACAAAAGCACATAGTCTTCTTATGTCATATAGTAAGCCTTGCAAGTTGGTAAACAAGGTTTAGACATGTTCAAACCAGACAAATCATGTATCTAGCCCCTAACCATAAACTCGGTCGATCTTATGAAGTCTAGCATGAAGAGAAGTCGTATTGGTTTCAAACATGAAAATTTCAAGAACCACCCAAAATCTTCAAATGGGCATATAACATTCAAAAAACTAGAAAAATGAAAAACCAAAGCACATATATAGCCTTCTTATGTCATATAGTAAGCATTCAAGTTGATAAACAAGCATGTCTAGACATATTCAAACCCGACAAATCATGTATCTACCCCCTAACCCTAAACTCTGCATGTCTTATGAAGTCAACCATGAAGAGAAGTGGTTTTTGGGTTTCAAACATTGAGATTTCAAGAACCCCCCAAAAGCTTCATTTTAGAATGACTAGCTAGGAAGGATCCAGGCTTACCTTTTCATTTTCATGTTATAGACTTGTTTAAATCTTGGTCAAACCTAGGATTTGACCAAGATTCAAATGGGCATAAACATTCAAAAAAATCAAAAAATCAAAAACCAAAGCTAGCACATATAGTCTTCTTATGTCATATAGTAAGAATTGAAGTTGATAAACAAGGTCTAGACATATTCAAACTAGACAAATCATGTATCTACCCCCTAAAGCCCTAAACTAGCTTTGTCTTATGAAGTCAAGCATGAAGAGAAGTGTTTTTGGGTTTCAGACATGGAAATTTTGAAAACCTCCCAAAAACTTCATCTTAGAGTGACAAAGAAGGATCCAAGCTTACCTTTTCATTTTCATGTTTTAAGCTTGTTTAAATATTGGTCAAGCCTAGGATTTGACCAAGATTCAAATGGGCATAAAAATTCTGGAAAAATAAAAAAATAAAAACCAAAGCACATAGTCTTCTTACGTCATATATATCTATAGTAAGCATATTCAAGTAGATAAACAAGGTATAGACATATTCAAAACAGACAAATCCTGTATCTACCCCCTAACCCTAAACTCGGTCTTATGATGCCTAGCATGAAGAGAAGTCGTTTTGGGTTTCAAACGTTTAAGCCAAAAGCCCCATTTCATATATTTCAAATTTGGTTCAAATTTGAAAGACATACAAGTTATAGCACACATAGTGCATACATGTTCACACATTCTGCACTAGATGCTAATTAACCCTATAGTTTGAGGCCATTTGGATGAGGTCGAAAAAAATCTTGGATTAGAAATGGGGTTGTTCGAACCCCGTAGTTGGATTTTTTATGAACTTGATCTGTAGTACTGGGCAAAACCCTAGTTTAACGTATTTAATTATAGATTCGTAGGTTGATTTTTCTACCTTTTTATTATTATTACTATGCAGCACATGTGTGTTTGCCCGTCGAGTGAAACTCGGAGGAAGAGGGATCACTCGGAAGGAGAGAAGAAGGGAGAGCATTATGGTGTCTCCCCTTTTTCGGGTGATGATGTTGACTTTTGTGCAGGGTTTGTCAGTGAGCAGGAGGTGCGAGCGAGCGAGCGAGTCGAGCGAGGCCGAGAATGAGAGAGATTTGTTTTTTTTTGTGAGAGGGACAACCGAAGGATCCAGAAGGACCCACAGACTTCCAAAACGCATCCTGATGCGTCTTCTCTTGACAAAGAAGATGGCTTGGAGTTTGCGTACCTACTGCACTTGACTTGTGCTCACTGAAGTGTGGGACCTCACGCATGGGCGCCACACGTAAGTGACAGACCTGTTGGCAATGTTGGTGTAAAAACTCGGTTGATTATTATAGTGCATTAGAACAAAGTTTCCTATGGATTCAACGGCAGGAAATCCAAGTTAACTCATTTACATGACATTATTTTTTCCATGAAGCAAAGTTAACACATCTATCAATTGGTACATTTTGGAGTGACTAAGAAGGATCCATGCTTATTCGTTTTCACGTGTTAAATTTGTTTAAATCTTGCTCAAACCTAGGATTTCACCAAGATTGAAATGGGCATGAAAATTCAAAAAAAAATGAAATACCAATGCACATAGTCTTCTTCTGTCATATAGTAAGCATTCAAGATGATAAACAAGGTCTAGACATATTCAAACCAGGCAAATCATGTATCTACTCCCTAACGACCCTAAACTCCGTCTTATGAAGTAAGGCATGAAGAGAAGTGGTTTTGGGTTTCAAACATGCAAATTTCAAAAACCCCCCAAAAGCTTCATTTTAGAGTGACTAAGAAGGATCGAGGCTTACCTTTTCATTTTCATGTTTTAAACTTGTTTAAATCTTGGTCAAACCTAGCTAGTATTTGACCAAGATTCAAATGGGCATGCATAAAATTCAAAAAAAATCAGAAAAATGAAAAACCAAAGCACATAGCCTTCTTATGTCATATAGTAAGAATTCAAGTTGATAAACAAGGTCTAGACGTATTCAAACTAGACAAATCATGTATCTACCCCTAACACTCTAAACTCTGTCTTATGAAGTCAATTAAGCATGAAGAGAAGTGGTTTTGGGTTTCAAACATGGAAATTTCAAAAACCTCCCAAAAGCTTCATTTTAGAGTGACTAAGAAGGATCCATGCTTACCTTTTAATTTTCAGATTTTAAACTTGTTTAAATCTTTGTGAAACCTAGGATTTGACCAAGATTCAAATGGGCATAAAAATTCAGGAAAAAACCAAAAGATTGATAAACCAAAGCACATAGCATTCTTATGTCATACAGTAAGCATTCAAGTTGATTAACAAGGTCTAGACATATTCAAACTAGAAAATCATGTATATATCTGTCCCTAACCTTAAACTCTGTCTTATATATGAAGTCAATCATGAAGAGAAGTGGTTTGGGTTTCAAACATGAAAATTTCAAGAACATCCCAAAAGCCGCTTCATTTTAGAGTGACTAAGAAGGATCCATGCTTACCTTTTCGTTTTCATATTATATACTTGTTTAAATCCAGGTCAAACATAGGATTTGACCAAGATTCAAATGGGCATAAAATAAAATAAAATAGAAGAATGAAAAACAAAAGCACATAGTCTTCGTATGTCATATAGTAAGCTTTCAAGTTGATAAACAAGGTTTAGACATGTTCAAACCAGACAAATCATGTATCTACCCCCTAACCATAAACTCGATCGATCTTATGAAGTCTAGCCTGAAGAGAAGTCGTATTGGTTTCAAACATGAAAATTTCAAGAACCTCCCAAAATCTTCAAATGGGCATAATATTCAAAAAAACCAGAAAAATGAAAAACCAAAGCACATAGCCTTCTTATGTCATATAGTAAGAATTCAAGTTGATAAACAAGGTCTAGACATATTCAAACTAGACAAATCATGTATCTACCCCTAACACTCTAAACTCTGTCTTATGAAGTCAAGCATGAAGAGAAGTGGTTTTGGGTTTCAAACATGGAAATTTCAAAAACCTCCCAAAAGCTTCATTTTAGAGTGACTAAGAAGGATCCATGCTTACCTTTTAATTTTCAGATTTTAAACTTGTTTAAATCTTTGTGAAACCTAGGATTTGACCAAGATTCAAATGGGCATAAAAATTCAGGAAAAAACCAAAAGAATGATAAACCAAAGCACATAGCATTCTTATGTCATATAGTAAGCATTCAAGTTGATAAATAAGGTCTAGACATATTCAAACTAGAAAATCATGTATATATCTGCCCCTAACCCTAAACTCTGTCTTATATATGAAGCAATCATGAAGAGAAGTGGTTTTGGGTTTCAAACATGAAAATTTCAAGAACATCCCAAAAGTCGCTTCATTTTAGAGTGACTAAGAAGGATCCAGGCTTACCTTTTCGTTTTCATATTTTATACTTGTTTAAATCCAGGTCAAACATAGGATTTGACCAAGATTCAAATGGGCATAAAATAAAAAAAATAGAAGAATGAAAAACAAAAGCACATAGTCTTCTTATGTCATATAGTAAGCCTTGCAAGTTGGTAAACAAGGTTTAGACATGTTCAAACCAGACAAATCATGTATCTAGCCCCTAACCATAAACTCGGTCGATCTTATGAAGTCTAGCATGAAGAGAAGTCGTATTGGTTTCAAACATGAAAATTTCAAGAACCACCCAAAATCTTCAAATGGGCATATAACATTCAAAAAACTAGAAAAATGAAAAACCAAAGCACATATATAGCCTTCTTATGTCATATAGTAAGCATTCAAGTTGATAAACAAGCATGTCTAGACATATTCAAACCCGACAAATCATGTATCTACCCCTAACCCTAAACTCTGCATGTCTTATGAAGTCAACCATGAAGAGAAGTGGTTTTGGGTTTCAAACATTGAGATTTCAAGAACCCCCCAAAAGCTTCATTTTAGAATGACTAGCTAGGAAGGATCCAGGCTTACCTTTTCATTTTCATGTTATAGACTTGTTTAAATCTTGGTCAAACCTAGGATTTGACCAAGATTCAAATGGGCATAAACATTCAAAAAAATCAAAAAATCAAAAACCAAAGCTAGCACATATAGTCTTCTTATGTCATATAGTAAGAATTGAAGTTGATAAACAAGGTCTAGACATATTCAAACTAGACAAATCATGTATCTACCCCTAAAGCCCTAAACTAGCTTTGTCTTATGAAGTCAAGCATGAAGAGAAGTGTTTTTGGGTTTCAGACATGGAAATTTTGAAAACCTCCCAAAAACTTCATCTTAGAGTGACAAAGAAGGATCCAAGCTTACCTTTTCATTTTCATGTTTTAAGCTTGTTTAAATATTGGTCAAGCCTAGGATTTGACCAAGATTCAAATGGGCATAAAAATTCTGGAAAAATAAAAAAAAACCAAAGCACATAGTCTTCTTACGTCATATATATCTATAGTAAGCATATTCAAGTAGATAAACAAGGTATAGACATATTCAAAACAGACAAATCCTGTATCTACCCCCTAACCCTAAACTCGGTCTTATGATGCCTAGCATGAAGAGAAGTCGTTTTGGGTTTCAAACGTTTAAGCCAAAAGCCCCATTTCATATATTTCAAATTTGGTTCAAATTTGAAAGACATACAAGTTATAGCACACATAGTGCATACATGTTCACACATTCTGCACTAGATGCTAATTAACCCTATAGTTTGAGGCCATTTGGATGAGGTCGAAAAAAATCTTGGATTAGAAATGGGGTTGTTCGAACCCCGTAGTTGGATTTTTTATGAACTTGATCTGTAGTACTGGGCAAAACCCTAGTTTAACGTATTTAATTATAGATTCGTAGGTTGATTTTTCTACCTTTTTATTATTATTACTATGCAGCACATGTGTGTTTGCCCGTCGAGTGAAACTCGGAGGAAGAGGGATCACTCGGAAGGAGAGAAGAAGGGAGAGCATTATGGTGTCTCCCCTTTTTCGGGTGATGATGTTGACTTTTGTGCAGGGTTTGTCAGTGAGCAGGAGGTGCGAGCGAGCGAGCGAGCGAGCGAGGCCGAGAATGAGAGAGAGAGATTTGTTTTTTTTGTGAGAGGGACAACCGAAGGATCCAGAAGGACCCACAGATTTCCAAAACGCATCCTGATGCGTCTTCTCTTGACAAAGAAGATGGCTTGGAGTTTGCGTACCTACTGCACTTGACTTGTGCTCACTGAAGTGTGGGACCTCACGCATGGGCGCCACACGTAAGTGACAGACCTGTTGGCAATGTTGGTGTAAAAACTCGGTTGATTATTATAGTGCATTAGAACAAAGTTTCCTATGGATTCAACGGCAGGAAATCCAAGTTAACTCATTTACATGACATTATTTTTTCCATGAAGCAAAGTTAACACATCTATCAATTGGTACATTTTGGAGTGACTAAGAAGGATCCATGCTTATTCGTTTTCACGTGTTAAATTTGTTTAAATCTTGCTCAAACCTAGGATTTCACCAAGATTGAAATGGGCATGAAAATTCAAAAAAAATGAAATACCAATGCACATAGTCTTCTTCTGTCATATAGTAAGCATTCAAGATGATAAACAAGGTCTAGACATATTCAAACCAGGCAAATCATGTATCTACTCCCTAACGACCCTAAACTCCGTCTTATGAAGTAAGGCATGAAGAGAAGTGGTTTTGGGTTTCAAACATGCAAATTTCAAAAACCCCCCAAAAGCTTCATTTTAGAGTGACTAAGAAGGATCGAGGCTTACCTTTTCATTTTCATGTTTTAAACTTGTTTAAATCTTGGTCAAACCTAGCTAGTATTTGACCAAGATTCAAATGGGCATGCATAAAATTCAAAAAAAATCAGAAAAATGAAAAACCAAAGCACATAGCCTTCTTATGTCATATAGTAAGAATTCAAGTTGATAAACAAGGTCTAGACGTATTCAAACTAGACAAATCATGTATCTACCCCTAACACTCTAAACTCTGTCTTATGAAGTCAATTAAGCATGAAGAGAAGTGGTTTTGGGTTTCAAACATGGAAATTTCAAAAACCTCCCAAAAGCTTCATTTTAGAGTGACTAAGAAGGATCCATGCTTACCTTTTAATTTTCAGATTTTAAACTTGTTTAAATCTTTGTGAAACCTAGGATTTGACCAAGATTCAAATGGGCATAAAAATTCAGGAAAAAACCAAAAGATTGATAAACCAAAGCACATAGCATTCTTATGTCATACAGTAAGCATTCAAGTTGATTAACAAGGTCTAGACATATTCAAACTAGAAAATCATGTATATATCTGTCCCTAACCTTAAACTCTGTCTTATATATGAAGTCAATCATGAAGAGAAGTGGTTTGGGTTTCAAACATGAAAATTTCAAGAACATCCCAAAAGCCGCTTCATTTTAGAGTGACTAAGAAGGATCCATGCTTACCTTTTCGTTTTCATATTATATACTTGTTTAAATCCAGGTCAAACATAGGATTTGACCAAGATTCAAATGGGCATAAAATAAAATAAAATAGAAGAATGAAAAACAAAAGCACATAGTCTTCGTATGTCATATAGTAAGCTTTCAAGTTGATAAACAAGGTTTAGACATGTTCAAACCAGACAAATCATGTATCTACCCCCTAACCATAAACTCGATCGATCTTATGAAGTCTAGCCTGAAGAGAAGTCGTATTGGTTTCAAACATGAAAATTTCAAGAACCTCCCAAAATCTTCAAATGGGCATAATATTCAAAAAAACCAGAAAAATGAAAAACCAAAGCACATAGCCTTCTTATGTCATATAGTAAGAATTCAAGTTGATAAACAAGGTCTAGACATATTCAAACTAGACAAATCATGTATCTACCCCTAACACTCTAAACTCTGTCTTATGAAGTCAAGCATGAAGAGAAGTGGTTTTTGGGTTTCAAACATGGAAATTTCAAAAACCTCCCAAAAGCTTCATTTTAGAGTGACTAAGAAGGATCCATGCTTACCTTTTAATTTTCAGATTTTAAACTTGTTTAAATCTTTGTGAAACCTAGGATTTGACCAAGATTCAAATGGGCATAAAAATTCAGGAAAAAACCAAAAGAATGATAAACCAAAGCACATAGCATTCTTATGTCATATAGTAAGCATTCAAGTTGATAAATAAGGTCTAGACATATTCAAACTAGAAAATCATGTATATATCTGCCCCTAACCCTAAACTCTGTCTTATATATGAAGCAATCATGAAGAGAAGTGGTTTTGGGTTTCAAACATGAAAATTTCAAGAACATCCCAAAAGTCGCTTCATTTTAGAGTGACTAAGAAGGATCCAGGCTTACCTTTTCGTTTTCATATTTTATACTTGTTTAAATCCAGGTCAAACATAGGATTTGACCAAGATTCAAATGGGCATAAAATAAAAAAATAGAAGAATGAAAAACAAAAGCACATAGTCTTCTTATGTCATATAGTAAGCCTTGCAAGTTGGTAAACAAGGTTTAGACATGTTCAAACCAGACAAATCATGTATCTAGCCCCTAACCATAAACTCGGTCGATCTTATGAAGTCTAGCATGAAGAGAAGTCGTATTGGTTTCAAACATGAAAATTTCAAGAACCACCCAAAATCTTCAAATGGGCATATAACATTCAAAAAACTAGAAAAATGAAAAACCAAAGCACATATATAGCCTTCTTATGTCATATAGTAAGCATTCAAGTTGATAAACAAGCATGTCTAGACATATTCAAACCCGACAAATCATGTATCTACCCCTAACCCTAAACTCTGCATGTCTTATGAAGTCAACCATGAAGAGAAGTGGTTTTGGGTTTCAAACATTGAGATTTCAAGAACCCCCCAAAAGCTTCATTTTAGAATGACTAGCTAGGAAGGATCCAGGCTTACCTTTTCATTTTCATGTTATAGACTTGTTTAAATCTTGGTCAAACCTAGGATTTGACCAAGATTCAAATGGGCATAAACATTCAAAAAAATCAAAAAATCAAAAACCAAAGCTAGCACATATAGTCTTCTTATGTCATATAGTAAGAATTGAAGTTGATAAACAAGGTCTAGACATATTCAAACTAGACAAATCATGTATCTACCCCCTAAAGCCCTAAACTAGCTTTGTCTTATGAAGTCAAGCATGAAGAGAAGTGTTTTTGGGTTTCAGACATGGAAATTTTGAAAACCTCCCAAAAACTTCATCTTAGAGTGACAAAGAAGGATCCAAGCTTACCTTTTCATTTTCATGTTTTAAGCTTGTTTAAATATTGGTCAAGCCTAGGATTTGACCAAGATTCAAATGGGCATAAAAATTCTGGAAAAATAAAAAAAAAAACCAAAGCACATAGTCTTCTTACGTCATATATATCTATAGTAAGCATATTCAAGTAGATAAACAAGGTATAGACATATTCAAAACAGACAAATCCTGTATCTACCCCCTAACCCTAAACTCGGTCTTATGATGCCTAGCATGAAGAGAAGTCGTTTTGGGTTTCAAACGTTTAAGCCAAAAGCCCCATTTCATATATTTCAAATTTGGTTCAAATTTGAAAGACATACAAGTTATAGCACACATAGTGCATACATGTTCACACATTCTGCACTAGATGCTAATTAACCCTATAGTTTGAGGCCATTTGGATGAGGTCGAAAAAAATCTTGGATTAGAAATGGGGTTGTTCGAACCCCGTAGTTGGATTTTTTATGAACTTGATCTGTAGTACTGGGCAAAACCCTAGTTTAACGTATTTAATTATAGATTCGTAGGTTGATTTTTCTACCTTTTTATTATTATTACTATGCAGCACATGTGTGTTTGCCCGTCGAGTGAAACTCGGAGGAAGAGGGATCACTCGGAAGGAGAGAAGAAGGGAGAGCATTATGGTGTCTCCCCTTTTTCGGGTGATGATGTTGACTTTTGTGCAGGGTTTGTCAGTGAGCAGGAGGTGCGAGCGAGCGAGTCGAGCGAGGCCGAGAATGAGAGAGATTTGTTTTTTTTGTGAGAGGGACAACCGAAGGATCCAGAAGGACCCACAGATTTCCAAAACGCATCCTGATGCGTCTTCTCTTGACAAAGAAGATGGCTTGGAGTTTGCGTACCTACTGCACTTGACTTGTGCTCACTGAAGTGTGGGACCTCACGCATGGGCGCCACACGTAAGTGACAGACCTGTTGGCAATGTTGGTGTAAAAACTCGGTTGATTATTATAGTGCATTAGAACAAAGTTTCCTATGGATTCAACGGTAGGAAATCCAAGTTAACTCATTTACATGACATTATTTTTTCCATGAAGCAAAGTTAACACATCTATCAATTGGTACATTTTGGAGTGACTAAGAAGGATACATGCTTATTCGTTTTCACGTGTTAAATTTGTTTAAATCTTGCTCAAACCTAGGATTTCACCAAGATTGAAATGGGCATGAAAATTCAAAAAAAAAATGAAATACCAATGCACATAGTCTTCTTCTGTCATATAGTAAGCATTCAAGATGATAAACAAGGTCTAGACATATTCAAACCAGGCAAATCATGTATCTACTCCCTAACGACCCTAAACTCCGTCTTATGAAGTAAGGCATGAAGAGAAGTGGTTTTGGGTTTCAAACATGCAAATTTCAAAAACCCCCCAAAAGCTTCATTTTAGAGTGACTAAGAAGGATCGAGGCTTACCTTTTCATTTTCATGTTTTAAACTTGTTTAAATCTTGGTCAAACCTAGCTAGTATTTGACCAAGATTCAAATGGGCATGCATAAAATTCAAAAAAAATCAGAAAAATGAAAAACCAAAGCACATAGCCTTCTTATGTCATATAGTAAGAATTCAAGTTGATAAACAAGGTCTAGACGTATTCAAACTAGACAAATCATGTATCTACCCCTAACACTCTAAACTCTGTCTTATGAAGTCAATTAAGCATGAAGAGAAGTGGTTTTGGGTTTCAAACATGGAAATTTCAAAAACCTCCCAAAAGCTTCATTTTAGAGTGACTAAGAAGGATCCATGCTTACCTTTTAATTTTCAGATTTTAAACTTGTTTAAATCTTTGTGAAACCTAGGATTTGACCAAGATTCAAATGGGCATAAAAATTCAGGAAAAAACCAAAAGATTGATAAACCAAAGCACATAGCATTCTTATGTCATACAGTAAGCATTCAAGTTGATTAACAAGGTCTAGACATATTCAAACTAGAAAATCATGTATATATCTGTCCCTAACCTTAAACTCTGTCTTATATATGAAGTCAATCATGAAGAGAAGTGGTTTGGGTTTCAAACATGAAAATTTCAAGAACATCCCAAAAGCCGCTTCATTTTAGAGTGACTAAGAAGGATCCATGCTTACCTTTTCGTTTTCATATTATATACTTGTTTAAATCCAGGTCAAACATAGGATTTGACCAAGATTCAAATGGGCATAAAATAAAATAAAATAGAAGAATGAAAAACAAAAGCACATAGTCTTCGTATGTCATATAGTAAGCTTTCAAGTTGATAAACAAGGTTTAGACATGTTCAAACCAGACAAATCATGTATCTACCCCCTAACCATAAACTCGATCGATCTTATGAAGTCTAGCCTGAAGAGAAGTCGTATTGGTTTCAAACATGAAAATTTCAAGAACCTCCCAAAATCTTCAAATGGGCATAATATTCAAAAAAACCAGAAAAATGAAAAACCAAAGCACATAGCCTTCTTATGTCATATAGTAAGAATTCAAGTTGATAAACAAGGTCTAGACATATTCAAACTAGACAAATCATGTATCTACCCCTAACACTCTAAACTCTGTCTTATGAAGTCAAGCATGAAGAGAAGTGGTTTTTGGGTTTCAAACATGGAAATTTCAAAAACCTCCCAAAAGCTTCATTTTAGAGTGACTAAGAAGGATCCATGCTTACCTTTTAATTTTCAGATTTTAAACTTGTTTAAATCTTTGTGAAACCTAGGATTTGACCAAGATTCAAATGGGCATAAAAATTCAGGAAAAAACCAAAAGAATGATAAACCAAAGCACATAGCATTCTTATGTCATATAGTAAGCATTCAAGTTGATAAATAAGGTCTAGACATATTCAAACTAGAAAATCATGTATATATCTGCCCCTAACCCTAAACTCTGTCTTATATATGAAGCAATCATGAAGAGAAGTGGTTTTGGGTTTCAAACATGAAAATTTCAAGAACATCCCAAAAGTCGCTTCATTTTAGAGTGACTAAGAAGGATCCAGGCTTACCTTTTCGTTTTCATATTTTATACTTGTTTAAATCCAGGTCAAACATAGGATTTGACCAAGATTCAAATGGGCATAAAATAAAAAAATAGAAGAATGAAAAACAAAAGCACATAGTCTTCTTATGTCATATAGTAAGCCTTGCAAGTTGGTAAACAAGGTTTAGACATGTTCAAACCAGACAAATCATGTATCTAGCCCCTAACCATAAACTCGGTCGATCTTATGAAGTCTAGCATGAAGAGAAGTCGTATTGGTTTCAAACATGAAAATTTCAAGAACCACCCAAAATCTTCAAATGGGCATATAACATTCAAAAAACTAGAAAAATGAAAAACCAAAGCACATATATAGCCTTCTTATGTCATATAGTAAGCATTCAAGTTGATAAACAAGCATGTCTAGACATATTCAAACCCGACAAATCATGTATCTACCCCCTAACCCTAAACTCTGCATGTCTTATGAAGTCAACCATGAAGAGAAGTGGTTTTTGGGTTTCAAACATTGAGATTTCAAGAACCCCCCAAAAGCTTCATTTTAGAATGACTAGCTAGGAAGGATCCAGGCTTACCTTTTCATTTTCATGTTATAGACTTGTTTAAATCTTGGTCAAACCTAGGATTTGACCAAGATTCAAATGGGCATAAACATTCAAAAAAATCAAAAAATCAAAAACCAAAGCTAGCACATATAGTCTTCTTATGTCATATAGTAAGAATTGAAGTTGATAAACAAGGTCTAGACATATTCAAACTAGACAAATCATGTATCTACCCCCTAAAGCCCTAAACTAGCTTTGTCTTATGAAGTCAAGCATGAAGAGAAGTGTTTTTGGGTTTCAGACATGGAAATTTTGAAAACCTCCCAAAAACTTCATCTTAGAGTGACAAAGAAGGATCCAAGCTTACCTTTTCATTTTCATGTTTTAAGCTTGTTTAAATATTGGTCAAGCCTAGGATTTGACCAAGATTCAAATGGGCATAAAAATTCTGGAAAAATAAAAAAAAACCAAAGCACATAGTCTTCTTACGTCATATATATCTATAGTAAGCATATTCAAGTAGATAAACAAGGTATAGACATATTCAAAACAGACAAATCATGTATCTACCCCCTAACCCTAAACTCGGTCTTATGATGCCTAGCATGAAGAGAAGTCGTTTTGGGTTTCAAACGTTTAAGCCAAAAGCCCCATTTCATATATTTCAAATTTGGTTCAAATTTGAAAGACATACAAGTTATAGCACACATAGTGCATACATGTTCACACATTCTGCACTAGATGCTAATTAACCCTATAGTTTGAGGCCATTTGGATGAGGTCGAAAAAATCTTGGATTAGAAATGGGGTTGTTCGAACCCCGTAGTTGGATTTTTTATGAACTTGATCTGTAGTACTGGGCAAAACCCTAGTTTAACGTATTTAATTATAGATTCGTAGGTTGATTTTTCTACCTTTTTATTATTATTACTATGCAGCACATGTGTGTTTGCCCGTCGAGTGAAACTCGGAGGAAGAGGGATCACTCGGAAGGAGAGAAGAAGGGAGAGCATTATGGTGTCTCCCCTTTTTCGGGTGATGATGTTGACTTTTGTGCAGGGTTTGTCAGTGAGCAGGAGGTGCGAGCGAGCGAGCGAGTCGAGCGAGGCCGAGAATGAGAGAGATTTGTTTTTTTTGTGAGAGGGACAACCGAAGGATCCAGAAGGACCCACAGATTTCCAAAACGCATCCTGATGCGTCTTCTCTTGACAAAGAAGATGGCTTGGAGTTTGCGTACCTACTGCACTTGACTTGTGCTCACTGAAGTGTGGGACCTCACGCATGGGCGCCACACGTAAGTGACAGACCTGTTGGCAATGTTGGTGTAAAAACTCGGTTGATTATTATAGTGCATTAGAACAAAGTTTCCTATGGATTCAACGGCAGGAAATCCAAGTTAACTCATTTACATGACATTATTTTTTCCATGAAGCAAAGTTAACACATCTATCAATTGGTACATTTTGGAGTGACTAAGAAGGATCCATGCTTATTCGTTTTCACGTGTTAAATTTGTTTAAATCTTGCTCAAACCTAGGATTTCACCAAGATTGAAATGGGCATGAAAATTCAAAAAAAAATGAAATACCAATGCACATAGTCTTCTTCTGTCATATAGTAAGCATTCAAGATGATAAACAAGGTCTAGACATATTCAAACCAGGCAAATCATGTATCTACTCCCTAACGACCCTAAACTCCGTCTTATGAAGTAAGGCATGAAGAGAAGTGGTTTTGGGTTTCAAACATGCAAATTTCAAAAACCCCCCAAAAGCTTCATTTTAGAGTGACTAAGAAGGATCGAGGCTTACCTTTTCATTTTCATGTTTTAAACTTGTTTAAATCTTGGTCAAACCTAGCTAGTATTTGACCAAGATTCAAATGGGCATGCATAAAATTCAAAAAAAATCAGAAAAATGAAAAACCAAAGCACATAGCCTTCTTATGTCATATAGTAAGAATTCAAGTTGATAAACAAGGTCTAGACGTATTCAAACTAGACAAATCATGTATCTACCCCTAACACTCTAAACTCTGTCTTATGAAGTCAATTAAGCATGAAGAGAAGTGGTTTTGGGTTTCAAACATGGAAATTTCAAAAACCTCCCAAAAGCTTCATTTTAGAGTGACTAAGAAGGATCCATGCTTACCTTTTAATTTTCAGATTTTAAACTTGTTTAAATCTTTGTGAAACCTAGGATTTGACCAAGATTCAAATGGGCATAAAAATTCAGGAAAAAACCAAAAGATTGATAAACCAAAGCACATAGCATTCTTATGTCATACAGTAAGCATTCAAGTTGATTAACAAGGTCTAGACATATTCAAACTAGAAAATCATGTATATATCTGTCCCTAACCTTAAACTCTGTCTTATATATGAAGTCAATCATGAAGAGAAGTGGTTTGGGTTTCAAACATGAAAATTTCAAGAACATCCCAAAAGCCGCTTCATTTTAGAGTGACTAAGAAGGATCCATGCTTACCTTTTCGTTTTCATATTATATACTTGTTTAAATCCAGGTCAAACATAGGATTTGACCAAGATTCAAATGGGCATAAAATAAAATAAAATAGAAGAATGAAAAACAAAAGCACATAGTCTTCGTATGTCATATAGTAAGCTTTCAAGTTGATAAACAAGGTTTAGACATGTTCAAACCAGACAAATCATGTATCTACCCCCTAACCATAAACTCGATCGATCTTATGAAGTCTAGCCTGAAGAGAAGTCGTATTGGTTTCAAACATGAAAATTTCAAGAACCTCCCAAAATCTTCAAATGGGCATAATATTCAAAAAAACCAGAAAAATGAAAAACCAAAGCACATAGCCTTCTTATGTCATATAGTAAGAATTCAAGTTGATAAACAAGGTCTAGACATATTCAAACTAGACAAATCATGTATCTACCCCTAACACTCTAAACTCTGTCTTATGAAGTCAAGCATGAAGAGAAGTGGTTTTTGGGTTTCAAACATGGAAATTTCAAAAACCTCCCAAAAGCTTCATTTTAGAGTGACTAAGAAGGATCCATGCTTACCTTTTAATTTTCAGATTTTAAACTTGTTTAAATCTTTGTGAAACCTAGGATTTGACCAAGATTCAAATGGGCATAAAAATTCAGGAAAAAACCAAAAGAATGATAAACCAAAGCACATAGCATTCTTATGTCATATAGTAAGCATTCAAGTTGATAAATAAGGTCTAGACATATTCAAACTAGAAAATCATGTATATATCTGCCCCTAACCCTAAACTCTGTCTTATATATGAAGCAATCATGAAGAGAAGTGGTTTTGGGTTTCAAACATGAAAATTTCAAGAACATCCCAAAAGTCGCTTCATTTTAGAGTGACTAAGAAGGATCCAGGCTTACCTTTTCGTTTTCATATTTTATACTTGTTTAAATCCAGGTCAAACATAGGATTTGACCAAGATTCAAATGGGCATAAAATAAAAAAATAGAAGAATGAAAAACAAAAGCACATAGTCTTCTTATGTCATATAGTAAGCCTTGCAAGTTGGTAAACAAGGTTTAGACATGTTCAAACCAGACAAATCATGTATCTAGCCCCTAACCATAAACTCGGTCGATCTTATGAAGTCTAGCATGAAGAGAAGTCGTATTGGTTTCAAACATGAAAATTTCAAGAACCACCCAAAATCTTCAAATGGGCATAAAATTCCCGTCGAGTGAAACTCGGAGGAAGAGGGATCACTCGGAAGGAGAGAAGAAGGGAGAGCATTATGGTGTCTCCCCTTTTTCGGGTGATGATGTTGACTTTTGTGCAGGGTTTGTCAGTGAGCAGGAGGTGCGAGCGAGCGAGCGAGCGAGTCGAGCGAGGCCGAGAATGAGAGAGATTTGTTTTTTTTTGTGAGAGGGACAACCGAAGGATCCAGAAGGACCCATTTCCAAAACGCATCCTGATGCGTCTTCTCTTGACAAAGAAGATGGCTTGGAGTTTGCGTACCTACTGCACTTGACTTGTGCTCACTGAAGTGTGGGACCTCACGCATGGGCACCACACGTAAGTGACAGACCTGTTGGTGTAAAAACTCGGTTGATTATTATAGTGCATTAGAACAAAGTTTCCTATGGATTCAAGGGTAGGAAATCCAAGGCTTACCTTTTCATTTTCATGTTATAGACTTGTTTAAATCTTGGTCAAACCTAGGATTTGACCAAGATTCAAATGGGCATAAACATTCAGAAAAATCAAAAAAATCAAAAACCAAAGCACATGTAGTCTTCTTATGTCATATAGTAAGAATTGAAGCTGATAAACAAGGTCTAGACATATTCAAACCAGACAAATCGTGTATCTACACCTAACCCTAAACTATATCTAATGAAGTCAAGCATGATGAGAAATGGTTTTGGGTTTCAAACATGGAAATTTCAAAAACCTCCCAAAAGCTTCATTTTAGAGTGACTAAGAAGGATCCAGGCTTACCTTTTCATTTTCATGTTTTAAAATTATTTAAATCCTGGTCAAAACTAGGATTTGATCTTGATTCAAATGGGCATAAACATTCAGAAAAAAACAAAAAATCAAAAACCAAAGCACATATAGTCTTCTTATGTCATATAGTAAGAATTGAAGTTGATAAACAAGGTCTAGACATATTCAAACCAGACAAATCGTGTATCTACACCTAACCCTAAACTATATCTAATGAAGTCAAGCATGATGAGAAATGGTTTTGGGTTTCAAACATTGAGATTTCAAGAACCCCCCAAAAGCTTCATTTTAGAATGACTAAGAAGGATCCAGGCTTACCTTTTCATTTTCATGTTATAGACTTGTTTAAATCTTGGTCAAACCTAGGATTTGACCAAGATTCAAATGGGCATAAACATTCAGAAAAAATTAAAAAATCAAAAACCAAAGCACATATAGTCTTCTTATGTCATATAGTAAGAATTGAAGTTGATAAACAAGGTCTAGACATATTCAAACCAGACAAATCGTGTATCTACACCTAACCCTAAACTATATCTAATGAAGTCAAGCATGATGAGAAATGGTTTTGGGTTTCAAACATTGAGATTTCAAAAACCTCCCAAAAGCTTCATTTTAGAGTGACTAAGAAGGATCCAGGCTTACCTTTTCATTTTCATGTTTTAAACTTGTTTAAATCTTGGTCAAACCTAGGATTTGGCCAAAGATTCAAGTTGATAAACATGGTCTAGACATATTCAAACTAGAAAATCATGTATCTACCCCTAGCCCTAACCCTAAACTCTGTCTTATGAAGTCAAACATGAAGAGAAGTGGTTTTGGGTTTCAAACATGCATGGAAATTTCGAAAACCTCCCAAAAACTTCATCTTAGAGTGACTAAGAAGGATCCATGATTACCTTTTCATTTTAATGTTTTAAACTTGTTTAAATCTTGGTCAAACCCTAGGATTTGGCCAAGATTCAAATGGGCATAAACATTCAGAAAGAACAAAAAATGAAAAACCAATGCACATGCATAGTCTTCTTAGGTCATATAGTAAGCATTCAAGTTGATAAACAAGCATGTCTAGACATATTCAAACCCGACAAATCATGTATCTACCCCATAACCCTAAACTCATCTGTCTTATGAAGTCAACCATGAAGAGAAGTGGTTTTGGGTTTCAAACATTGAGATTTCAAGAACCCCCCAAAAGCTTCATTTTAGAATGACTAAGAAGGATCCATGCTTACCTTTTCACTTTCATGTTTTAAACTTGTTTAAATCTTGGTCAAACCTAGGATTTGACCAAGATTCAAATGGGCATATATAAACATTCAGAAAAAACAAAAACCAAAAACCAAAGCACATATATATATAGCCTTCTTATGTCATATATATATATATATAGTAAGCATTCAAGTTGATGAACAAGGTCTAGACATATTCAAAACAGAAAAGGCATGTATCTACCCCTAACCCTTAACTTTGTCTTATGAAGTCAAGCATGAAGAGAAGTGGTTTCGGGTTTCAAACATGGAAATTTCTAAAACTTCCCAAAAGCTTAATTTTAGAGTGACTAGGAAGGATCCAGGCTTACCTTTTCATTTTCATGTTTTAAGTTTGTTTAAATCCTAGTCAAACCTAGGATTTGACCAAGATTCAAATGAGCATAAAAATTCAGAAAAAATCAAAAAAAATGAAAACCCAAAGCACATAGCCTTCTTACGTCATATATATAGTAATTAAGCATTCAGGTTGATAAACAAGGTCTAGACATATTCAAAACATACAAATCATGTACTCCGTATCTACCCCCAACCCTAAACTATGTTTTTGGGGGATTTCTTTGACGAAGTTATAACACCCCCACATTTCACATTGGAATTACTTTCAGTAAATCAGCATAAAGTCGTTTAAATGTGCGAAACTATCTTGAAAGTACTAAAACCGTAAAAGTTGGGAATTGGCACTAAAATATGGCGTAATTTATCTAAAAAATGTAGAGTTGCCAGTTTGACCCGTATCTTATATGTACACCATTCACAAAATAAACATATTTTGTCATCTAGAAAATGAAAAAAATATTTTTTATACCGAAAAGTTGAAAAGTCTAGTCATTAACATTGTTGGGAATGGCAAGATGCACCACCATGCCCAATTTGGGCACATTGTAACAAACTGTGCCACAAATATGGCCATAACTATATCATTTGGCTTGCAAACCATGAATCTTCATACACGATAGTCCGCTTTGTGAAGACATTTTGTTTTTCACTACCCTATCACATGTTTCTTATTTTCCCTGTCAACTAACACATACAAGCACACTCCATGTAGAAGGGTTTCATTTTTCAGGTTTTCTTCAGTTTCATTTATTTATTTCAAAACCAGGTCAAAATGTTTTACATGATTATCCTGCAAAGGGGTTGAATATTTCAGTACTATCGCTGGTTTCTATATATAGTAAGTAATATGTATATAAAAATTATTTATGGGGACTTGTAGGACCAAGTTATAACATATCTACAATTCAAATTTGAATTACTTTCAATAAATCAGCATAAAGTCATTTAAATGTGCGAAACTAGCTAGAAAGCACTAAAAACCGTAAATTTGGGATTTGTCATTAAAATATGGCGTAATTTATTTAAAAAATGTAGATGCGCCATTTTGACCCATATCTTTTCTACCCCATGCACAAAAAAACATATTTTATCATCTAGAAAATGAAAAACGATTTTTTATACCGAAAACTTGAAAAGTCTAGTCATCAACATTGTTAGAAATGGCAAGATGCACCACCATGCCCAATTAGGGAACACTATAACAAACAATGTTGTCCAGGGATAATCAAACTTGGTAATATGAACTATGAGATTGAACAAAACGTTATATTTGGTTTACCCTTTGAACCTCCTAACTTACCACAACATTGACTTCTTATTTTTATTTACAAATAGATATTTTAATATCCCATTGTTGTGCAATAATATATGTTTTTTATTATCTCAAATCAATTAGCATTTGATTTTAAAAAACTACCATAATAATTCATGAGAAAGCGTTGAACAAGTTTCAGAATGTAATTTTAGACTTGATAGTTGATATGACCAATAATAGACTTAAATTAAATTGGATTTCAAAGTTCAGATTTTATAAGCGAATATAGTTTCATGTTGCAGATTATGTATTAGCTTGAGGGGCACCCCTAGAATAAAGTAGGTCGGTCACTTACGTGTGGTCCCATGCGTGTAGGTCCCACACATCAGTGAGCACAAGTCACGTGCGGTAGGTAGGCAAACTCCCAGCAATCTTCTTTGTCAAGTAAAGACTCGTCGTCAAGACTCTCTCTCTCTCTCTCTCTCTCTCTCCCTTTTGTCGCTGAAAAAAATGAATATTAGACGGGCGCGTAGCCTGCACTGCAGGTCTACATAACTGAAACCCTGTGTGCCAGTCAACATCACTCACCGAAAAAAGTGAAGCATTTCTTTTCACCATAAATAACAGCGGCCCCGTGAGGCACTGCTCTCCCTTTCTCTTAATTTCTCCTTCCGTGTGATCCCTCTTCCACCTTTTATCCTTTGCACGATCGAAACTCCACTTATTGTTGTCATTGTTGCACAAAACACTCACTTAACCTGTTCTTTTGCACATATCACCAACTCATGTATTTGTTGCACAAAGGTCTAAATCTGTCGCTAAGCTACTTTACTCTAAATCTGATGACCGGGACCTAGAAGGTAGTGATATCCCTTGTGTAGTGTGTTTTTTAGAACTCTAAAAGAATATGAAAATATTTTAGCAATTGAAATAATATAAATTAACTAATATGGGATCGATAGTCATGAAATATATTTTCTACTATCCGGCCAATATCAAGTGTCATGAAATATATTCATTGTAAACTTAGTGATAATCACTCGAGTTTGATATGAATGGCCTAGCTAGCTATGGGCATCTCCCACTATATATGTTGTCCACACGACCAAGCAACAAGCATCCATGAGGAAAGTTTCTTATGGGTGACTTTCATCTCTGCCGCAAAACACGCGCCGAAATTGTTGGCGCGTCCCATTTTCAAGCTACCCCAAAACCTGCGGTTTGCCCGTCGGCCTATAAACATCGGTCCACAGAGGATATTTCCCTGTAGAGCACAATTCGAACACCACATCTTTCTCATGCTTCTACCAGGCACACTCCCACGACGACGGCCGTGCCCCACCGCCCCTCCTCACCATCACTGCCTTCTCACCGGCCACCGTAGTGACCGACCACGTTTTACCGGCTCCCTTGCTGCCTAGCAAGCCGGATTAGCTTCCTCGACGCCGACGTTCACCGCGCCATATCTCCTCCGGATCTGCTTCCCCGACTCTGTAGTCCACCTCACCGGAGATCGAGATGGGCAAAAAACGCGGCCCCAAAGTCGACCACCCCCAACCAAAGAGTAAATCCGCCCGGGCCTCAGACGAAGGTTGATGAATACTTTACATGTCCGCTTTTGTTATATGCATTTGATTTCTTACACTAGTTTTCGTTGCTTTCTTGCAATGCATTCTTGCTGATATTAGATCAGTGTAGATAGTTGTTTGCCGCGTAGCTATATGAGATCTTAACCTTACATCTGCTGATCGAGAGGAAGATCGAGGTTATGTCCGCTTTCGTTATGCATTTCTTTTCCGAGAATCACTTCTGTGTGATATGTTTTGGGGGTTTGAAGTATGCATTTTACAAAGGTTATGATAGCAGTCAAGCTAGCAGAGCAATTTGTTGATAGTATTAAACTGCCTGTATTTTTTTTATCTCGGAACTCTGCTGATCGTAACCTTACATCTGCTGATGGAGAGGCAGAGCTTATGTCCGCTTTCGTTACGCATTTCTTTTCCAAATATCACTTCTGTGCGGTACTTTTTTGGGGTTTGAAGTATACGTCCCAAATTAGTTGTCCCAAATTTTTTTAAATATGAATGTATCTAGACATGTTTTAGTGTCTTGATGCATCCATATTTTAACAAACTTGAGACAACTAATTTAGGACGGAGGATAGTACATTACTACCTCCACCCCAAACCTGAAGGCTTATTTATAAAAGTCAAACCAAGTAAAGTTTGACCAAACTTTCAGAACAATCTATCAAGAAATATAATATTTTGTAGATACCGTACGAAAATATATTCGTTATCTATTTAATGATATTAAATTTGTATTTTGCATGTTAATGATTTTTGATAAAAACTTCGGGATGGTGGTAGTACGTATTACAAAGGTTATGATAGCAGTCAAGCTAGGAGAGCAATTTATTGATAGTATTAAACTGCCTGTATTTTTTTCTATTTGCAACTCTGTGTGCGCCATGTGGAATTGCATGCTCTAGCCAGTTCATCCAATGAGGTTTTATCACTTAACACCAGAAGTTCAGGATTTTTTTTATCACAGAACCACAACCCTAGAAATTTGTATCACAAAACACTAACATTTGGGGTAATTGTTTCGCAGAATACACGATCTCTGTTTGATAGCCCATTAGTGACCTCCGGCCACCGTCAGTTTAAGAGTGACCGCAGGAGAAAGACAATTAGACTTTATTTTGTGGTATTTGCTGTTAAACGCAAATACAAAGCTGTTTGTCAACACTAGTTGTTAAATCTTAAGTCCAGACAGTTCAAAATAAAATCTTATGTCCAGGGTAGTTGTATTGGTAAACATTATCAAAACCTTATGCTGGTACAGAATATATTACCCAAATCTCATGTTCTTGTGTGGTTATAATTTCTTGTGGATATTTGTCATATGGTAATTCATTTGTGTGTAGCATATGTAACAAGTGTGACTCATATTCTCATTTCCACAGAGTGTCTACAAAATTTCACACCAAAATTCATTTGTTTGTAGCAAACATGCTCACGTACTGTAAATTGGTGTCACGCTGTAGGGTCATGCTCTTGTCAAGCCGACTAATGACAAATAATGTGTTATGTGAAATAATTTCCCCAAATGTTGGTGTTTTGTGATTAAAAATCCCCAACTTGTGGTGCTAAGTGATAAAACCACTCATTCAATAGACCGAGCCTTAGGCATGTATCATTAGATATTTTTTTAGGAAGGCTGCAAATATTTATTTTGAATACTGCGTTGCTACTTGCTAGGATTTGAACTCAGGACCTTGTAGGTCTGATACCATTTCGAATTGCATGCTCTAGCAAGTTCATCCAATAGATCGATCTGTTGGAATTTGGAAGACCCTAGGCAATTATATTAAGCACACGCCATTCCATATGGTTAACCATTGGCATGAAAATGACACTTATATGTGTTTGAGTCTATATGTGGATTGCTTAGCCCTTTCCATCAGTTCGGACTTTTGGTTGCGTTGGCTACTGCATGAAGCTTGACATCATACTTATCCTAAAAATTGTTGCTGCTGCCCTTTGTTGCCCAACATAAATTATTTTTGAGCCATAATTTGTTTGCCCTTTCCATCAGTCCGGACTTCCGGTTGCGTTGGCTAGTGCATGAAGCTTGACAATATGAACATCAATTATTTTTGAGCCATAGTTTGTTTGTCATTACACCTTTTGAGCAGTCTCACTGCTACTATTAATTTGTTCTTATATGCACAGTTCCATGATAAATCTCATCTGCATTTCTCGCCAATGCATGTTAGGTCTTCCACTCGAGAATGAGTACGAAGAGCAACGGAGGCAAACTATTCTGCATAATAGCCGAGTTGCAGCCTCGTTGGGCCTAACACTACATCCTTCTACAAGGTCTAGTGCAAAAACGCCACCCACCTCCCTCACAAAGGATACGGAACATTCCTCTGATTCAGAATTTGATCCTGCTGATTGTGATGGCGAGCTGACTCAGGAAGATGCCCTGGTCGACTATCGTCTGCAACACAACAAGGTGAGTTTTCTCTGTCCTGTCATCGAATTATTTGTCCCAACTTCCATTTGTTGTATCCCAGTCCTACCAAATATGTTACCCATGCCATGTTCAATCTCATTACTACAATTTTTCCTGCTTAGTTAACGCCTCATATATGTTTTGGCATATGTTGCCTGACTGTTTTTCCATTCCATCTGCATATCATCATCATATAATATTGTACATTGAAATATCATTTATGTGTGACAGGCATCTGCAGATTCGGGAAAGAACTTTTCAAGAACGAATAGGAGGAAGAACACTCAACAGGAACCTCAGGCTGATACCGGAGGATGGGTGACAGTGCGTAATAAAAAAAGAGTTAAGCCTGATGCTCGTGCTGCTCCTCCTATTACAAGGTCTAACAAGAGACTGACACGAGGTGGCGAACAGGCCAAGAATGATAACAGTAAAAGGTCTCGTAAAAACCACAAACCATCGAATCAGACAGAAGTAGCCCCAGCATGTACCAGCCCACACATTCCACAACCACCAGTTGCCAATACTGATTCTCAGCAACAATTGCCAACAGAACCAGTTTCCACAGCAAATTCTAGCCAAGAATTGGCACCATCAGGAGTGGTGGTAGGTAATAATGGCCAAGGACACATGATGCTAGTCCCAGATGATACAGCCTCAAATGTCCAAACAGTGCTGCCACAACACCAGCAAACTGGTGATGATCTCCCTCCGACCCTTAGTCCTGCGAAAGACAACTCCTCTCCCGATGATGAGACCCACGCCAAAAAAGGTAATACTTTTTTCAAGACTTGTAGTTTAATGCTCCCTTATGTATCTATATACCATGATAGCTTGATGTAATGCTTAACTTGGTAGGTTCGCCACGATCAATAAAAACGAGGGGGCCAACGGTAGGAAAAAAACTTGCAGCTAAGATTTCCGGAATGGGTTCAAGATTTCGCATCACATCTATTGTAGGTGGCAGAAGGCCACTTCATCCGCATGAATCTTCATATCTTGTATCACAGGTTGGCCATTTTATCAGGAATGAACTTCCTACCTTCCCATTGTGGAAGCAGCACGTTGACACCCCTTCACAGTTCGAGAGTTTAGTGCATAATTTACACGTAAGTCATGCTTCTCCTGGTAATGATAAATTATTCCACATTGATCTGTCCCATTTCTTGTAGCTTACTGTTGTTTCTATGCTATATAACTCACCAATCATTCCACCGTTGTGAGCAGTTAAGGTTTGAATTCGATGAGGATAATGAGGATGTAAAGTTTGTCATCGCTTCCATATTCAAAGAATTGTTGCGCCAGCACCGCTATAAGCTTAAGGCGACATACTTCACTGGCCAGATTACTGCCAATGTTCGAACAAAGTCTCCTGCACCCTGTATGACTGACGAGCAGTGGGGAGATCTTGTCAAGCATTGGTCTGATCCAAAGAATGTGGTATGGCTTATGAGGACCGTGAAACCAGATTAAATTCCGAATACTTATTTTGCGCCAGTGTCTCACTAGTCTCCTTTTGCAGACGTTGTCTAAAAGGAACCAGGCTAACCGCTTGAAACAACGTTTACCAAGCCGTACAGGATCTCGTCACTTGGTTGGGCATCTCTGGCAAAAAGTAATGCCCCGCTGGTCTGTACTGCTACATATGTTACTCGTAAATTGTGTAGAACTCCGTGTGCATGTTATATTTCCATCCTCCATTTCAACCACGTTATTTGATCTCCATATGATTGTACAAAAATGCAGAAAGTAGATCATGCAAACAACATGCAACCAGACAAAGAGATGACTCTGGCAGAGCAGTTCGAGGCATGCCAGAAGAACAAACATAATGTGATAGGAGAACTTGCAGAAAGTGTTATTGTAAGTCTTCTTTATGATTTAAATTTTTTAACTACACACTTGCCAATTTGTAGGAGCAATATGTCAATATGATCTTGTAGGCGTTTTTGTGAAAATGCATTTGATGTGTAATCAGGCATACCAACTTGTAGGATTAGAAGTAGTTCATACACATTAAATCTACCGTCTGCATGTTTCTCTGTAATAACTTTTATTTTTACACGACTCAAAACTTTTCAGGCAAATATGAAATTGGAGATGGCAAAACCCGGGAAAGATGGTATGGAAAAAACTCTAGAAGAATGTATGGAGACATTTACCATGGTACTTAAAAATAAAGATATCACCAAAAACACTTTCCTGCGAAATGCTGGGTTTTTGCAGTCCAAGTCCAAGTCCAAGTCCAAGTCTTTCTCTGCACAAGTTCTGGAGGAACAAATCCAAATAGAACGAGCTGCAGCAGATGTGTTAAGAAACCAAGTTGACATGTTGAGATCGAGATCAGAAGCATGTGATGCCCTACTGCAGGAGGCCAATCAAGTTTGTTATAATCTCTCAAAAGACTAATAAAATGCCATAGATAATTGGAGATGAAAACACTGACATTGACATGTGAGTACCTTGGTATTGTGAAATGTTTACTGAGACTGAGGCACTGTTCCTATTTTGTTGGTGGATGCATTTATCTACGGCTGGGATCAACTTGGTAGTTGTTCCTGTGGATGTTTTAGAAATTGGTTGCCTAGCCTTTTCAATCCGTTCGAACTTAAATGGTATTAGAGCCAAGGTCTCGAGTTTGAATTGTTGACGGTGTGGTTCAATTCATCCTTAAATTGTTGGTGCCCCATTGGCCCTTGTAAAGCTTCATGTGCCTACCTCCGAATCCAGTGTTGAATTTCTCTTGTCACACACGAGGATGGCTGTTAATGTGTATATAAGTGGGTTGCATAGCCCCTTTTATATAAGGTTGCAAGTTTCCTTTTTGTGTTGTGCCTTTGGGATTCAGCCTGCACTTCTGACTTTTGGTTGCGTTGGCTACTGCATAAGTTTAATATAGTTCCATGTGGTTTTTGTTGAGTTCTATAATAAGTGGATTGCCTAGCCCTTTCCATCATTTCGGACCTGTGGTGTGCTATTCTGTTTTCCACGTATTAGACCTCCTCTTCTTAACAAGACTCCATGAGTAGGAGGCACTATGATTTTTTTTTGCGCATGAAATTACTCAATTAGATAGCTTAATCCCATTTGTTGACTCTCTGTTGATCAGCCACTTGAGGGTAAAACTGAGTATATTGCACTAGCCAGTATTTTTTTTATGAGGTAATGCACTAGCCAGTATTAGTACTCGAGGGGAAAACTGAGTGCAGATATTTTTCCAGTGTAAGGCTAACTGAGTACACGTAACGGTGCAGACGTGCAGTACCACGGACGCGTGTCGCGGTGCACAGCGGTTAGGCGGTGCGCGTGTTGAGACCAAACGTCTAGCTTTTTTGAGAAACTGCCGAGACCAACCGTCACGTTGCCAGAGCCCCCTCTCTCCCTCCCTCTGCACACAGTCTCATTCTCACTCACGCACGCAACCACGCCTCTCACGTCCCATCAACTTCTCCAAATCGAAGGAAAAAACACCAACCGCCCACGCGCGCTCCCTGCCGGCGATGGACAAGAAGAATGCGCCGGCGGCCGTCGCCTCCGTGAACTGGGCCTCTCTCTCGGCTGATGGACCACTTCACAAGATCGGCGAATGCTTACTGGCGAACGAGCAGTACGCTGACACCTACTCTGCTATGAGGCAAGTCTGTAGAAATTGGCGCTCAGGTTTACCTGAGCCCGACGTGCACCTGCACGAATGGATCATGCTAGACCACGGCCTTCCACGCGCTGCTGATTTCACCTTCCTCCACCTCCGCACATCCCGCTACGTCACCATCGATCTAACGGAAGTTCATGCAAGGTTCAAATTCCTCCATATCTATAGAGTTAATCTATTTTTATTTTCAATCGTAAACATCTTAGTGCTGAATGTTATCTTCATCAATATATTTTAGATACTACTTTGTCGGCTTTTGCCGTGGCGTCATCGTGCTTGCCCAGAAGAACCAGCCGCACAAGATACGGCTTCTGAACCCACTCACAAAGACATTGAATACTATGTTTGAGGCGCATATGCCAAACGTTATTCTGAAGTCAGTCGCTGTGATGAAGTCCCCGACTATGGTCTTCGTTTCCAAAGATTACCCGGCGGAAATTGCTTGGGTCGATGAGAGCACTCCAACTAAGGGTATAGATGAAGATTGGGGAGAAGGAAGATTTTCGATCGAGCACCATTGTCTGCGTTGCATTACCCCGTTCAATGGTGAATTGTATGCAATAGCTGTGAACAATTTTGAGTTCGGAAAATTAGTGTGCACCAACAATGTCCAGTTGGAGCAGCGTGCGAGCACTGTCAAAATGGATACACTATTTTCATTTCCAGAACTTGGAAATAACAAGTTCTACCTTGTGGAGTCGGATGGTGCTCTGCTGCTTGTGTTGTTGGACAACAAGCATTTGGAGGAAGGTCAACCATTGGTGTACCGTGTGGACACTGAGAGCCGCTCTCTCCATGCCGTCAATAACATTGGCAGTCGTGCCTTCTTCGTCCATTATATCCGGTGTATCTCCGTCGACACCAGAGTGCACCCGACACTTCGACCTGGCTGCATCTACTACACAGATTTTGGTTATATCAGAGAGTACTTTGATGATATAAAGGCCTGGGATGAGTGGCCAATACATGTGAATAGATTAGGAAACTACGGTATGAGAAATGAACAAAGGCCATACCGTTTGGAGGATGTATTGGCTGCACACTGCAGACGGAAGGAGTTCAATGAAAATTTCCTTCAATGGAGTGACGAAGAAATATATGCTGAATGAAGAACATATTCGTTCATCCTGGGGTATCCTAATCTTCATGTTGGCCATACATTGTGTCTTGTATTATTTTCAGATTAGTTTGTCGTGAAC
Source organism: Lolium multiflorum (assembly GCA_030979885.1). Classification (NCBI taxonomy): domain Eukaryota; kingdom Viridiplantae; phylum Streptophyta; class Magnoliopsida; order Poales; family Poaceae; genus Lolium; species Lolium multiflorum. Next base: position 127,284,532 of record CM061747.1, on the reverse strand, counting down.
ATTAACATTGTTATTGGCTGCTTTTGGCTCTTGTATGCAGTTTATGTAGTATTATATTAGTTTTCTGGATTTATTATGCTGCTGTGAATTTATCCTATACTAGCTTCTAGATTTGACTGATTTTGTTTGTAATGATGATGGCTTGATGTGGCTGCTGGCCTTAACTGCCGAAGCAGAGCAATTAGTACTTAACCAGGTGTACCGTCTTTATATTAGTATTATATTATATTACTTGACCATAGCCATATTCAAAATCAAATCTCAGTCGGGCGGCAAAATCTCCCGCCAATCTAGAAATATTTCAGGCGTGTTTTTGAATGGGATAAGAAGATAGAACACGATGATAGTAACCGATATTCAAGGTGATGATGATTTGATTTTGCACTCGGCCTTGAACAGAGGTACTAGTACGGTCTCACAATTTTTTATCATTATACTTGGACCTTAGCCAAATTCAAAATCTCATAGCGGCAAAACTTCCCGCCCACAAAATACAAAAAATTCACACGCTTTCAAATTCCCATTCTACCCTTGTGGAGATGACAGAAAGTCGGTTGGTGGGGGGGTCTGCCCGTCATTTTTTGGATCACCACCTCCCTAGCCCCGGAAACCCTCCCAAAAAAATTCATTTCCCTCAGACCACCCACCGGAACTTCCCAAGTCCCTCTCTCTACCACCTCCACGACCACCGCACCGGAACATCCCCGCCGGACTTCCCTGGCCTACCCGAGCCCTCGCGATCCTCGTCATCCGGCTGCCTGCCGGAGCCGCTTCATCGACGCCGTCATCAACCGGACCGGATCATCCCCGCCGAACCTCGAAACCATATGCTCATCCAGCAGCCTACCGCAGTCGCTTCAGCTGCGGCATCGTCCACCGCATCGGATCTTGCTCACCGACACCGATGTGCATGAACCGAATCTGCTTCACCGGCGCCGTCCATGATCTAAACTCTTCTACTGTCGCTTTTCTATTGCTTGCCTGCAAGTTCTTGTTTAATCTTGGGGGAACCTGTTTGTGCTAACGACGCGCCGTTACGTCTTTGCAGATTAGATGAGTAACCATGAAGTTTAATGGCCGTCTCTCCAACCCCAAGGAGCACATGTAGTGTACTTCATCACCGGATCTATCAACCCCAGGAAGATCTGCTGTGACTCCCACAGAGTGCTTCTCCTAATGTAAGTCCCTTGTTTTAGCGCCATGTTCTGGGTTCAGATGCTTGTTTGTCTGAAGCTCTTTTAGTTCATTCCTAGCTATGACCGTAACACGTTGCTATTTTCTACTTCATTGCTAACTTTAAGCGATTGAACATTTTGGTTTGCATTCCCTGCTCTGTAGATGTAGCCATCATAACTTCTATCTTGCTCAGTCGTTGTTACAAAAATTATACTGTAGGTATTATAGTAACATCCTGCTATTATTTAGTTCATGGCCAATTTTAAGTAATTGCACATGTTGGTTCGCATTCCCTGCTCTATAGCTTTTGGCATCGTAACTTCTATATTTGGTTTACATTCCCTGCTCTGTAGATCTAGCCATCATAACTTTATCTTGCTCAGTCGTTGTTACAAAAATTATGGCCTGCTACTATGTTGTTTGTGCCAATTTTTTACTCCATGAACATGTTGGCTTGCATTCCCTGTACTACAGGTGATGCCATTGTTTTGTATCTAGTTCATTGTAAGCTAACAAAGTAAGGACTTAGTTTGGCATGCTATCACTCTGCTATCTAGCCTGTAGTACAAATAAACTTGTCATACTACTAGATAATAATTTTGCGTGCCATCTTGTTCTTCAAAAGCTGCATTATTGACTTGTTTCTCTGACTTGGCATGACGCTCACATATGGAAAGCTGAACATATTGGTTTGCATTCCCTCTTATACAAGTTCACAGGTGATCCCACTATATTCTGTATCTGGTCCATCCTAAGCTCCAGCATTAACTATCCTCCATGTGTTGCTCATTACAAGTTTATATCCCGAAACATCTTGATTTGCATCCCCTTCACTATAAGTTCAGGAGTATTATTTAGTTCACGGCCAAAATGAAGTAATTGCACTTGGCACATGTTGGTTCACATTCCCTCCTCTTTAGCTTTTGCCATCGTAACTTCTATTTTTGGTTTACATTCCCTGCTCTGTAGATGTAGCCATCATAACTTCATCTTGCTCAGTCGTTGTTACAAAATTTATAGCCTGCTACTATGTTGTTCATGCCAATTTTGTACTCCCTGAACATGTTGGTTTGCATGGGACTCGACAGTAGTAAGTCTGCTGTTTCATTCTAACATGCTCTGTTATATTGGCTGTTGGTATGCGGCATGCACTCTTTGTTTGCTTATTGTGCGCATTACAATGATCTTGTTATAACGACGAAATGATGAGTTCCAAATTCTTTGCCAAACAATATTGTAGTGTCTTTGCCTTTCCATTGTTGCTGTCTTAACTTGTAATGTCTTTGTTTCAGATATAGGTGCTGCATGGACAACTTAAAAGATTGCCGGATCGCTTCATTGTATTGCTAGGTTTAATTACCATTCAATTTCTCTGGGTTCTGTAATATTTTTTTCAATGCCTTGCAGCTGATGTAATATTTAGTTAGTTTTTATAGTTCTTTCGCGCATTTTTTCTTTGGTGCTTGTGGTAAGTGAGGCTATCCGACAGAAATCAATGCTGCGTAAATATTCTCAGTATCTAAATCACGAATTCCCATCCCTTAAACGGCCCAATTAAGCGAAATCACATATGTGCCTGCCCGCAAAATCCTAAAGCGCATATTATGCCGGCATATAAACAACAACTAAACGGGCTGGCCCACTTACTTCTTGGGCCAGCCCATTTGATTTACTGGACCCCACACTAATTGGGCTGGCCCACTTGCTTTAAGGTGGACCCCACCAACTACTGGCCGGCCCACTAATTAGTTGGGCCAGCCCATTTGCTTTTTGGTGGACCCCACATAATAAATGGGGCCCTTTAAGAGTGGGACCCACCTATGTTTTGGCCCGGCCCACTATCTTGTTGGGCCGGCCACTTGCTATATGGTGGACCCCACATACTAGTTGGGCCGGCCCTTTAACAGGAAAGTGGGACCCATGTGTTTTTGGCCGGCCCACTATCATGTTGGGCGGCCCACTTGCTATATGGTGGTCCCACATACTAAATGGGCCGGCCCTTTAAGAGGAAAGTGGGACCCACTGTGTTTTTGGCCGCCCACTATCTTGTTGGGCCGGCCCTATATGGTGGACCCCACATACTAATTGGCGGCCCTTTAACGGGAAAGTGGGACCCACTGTGTTTTGGCCCCCACTATCTTGGGGCCACCCTTGCTATATGGTGGACCCCACATACTAAATGGGCCGACCCTTTAACGGAAAGTGGGACCCACTGTGTTTTTGGCCCGACCCACTATTTTGTTGGGCCGGCCCACTTGCTATACGGTGGACCCCACACACCGGCCCTTTAACAGGAAAGTGGGACCCACTGTTTTTGGCCGCCCGCTGTTGGCGGCCCACTGCTATACGGTGGACCCCACACTAAATGGGCCGACCTTTTAACAGTGGGACCCACCTGTGTTTTTGGCCCGACCCACTTGCTTCTTGGGCGGCCCAGTTCTGTAAGGTGGACCCCACATGTTAAATGGGCCGGCCCATTTAAGTTTTGACCAGTCAACCTTAGAGGTTAGGCCCGGCCCAACTAATGGACCAGCCCAGCTATATAGTTGACCGGTCAAACTATGTCATCTGGCCCGGCCCGCTTAAGACGTGGCAGGCCTCGTGTGGGCCTACCATCTACCACGGGGTTTCAGCCGGTTAACGCCGTTAACTGCAGTTAACGGCGTCTGCCACGTGTCAGTTGCATGACGTCAGCAGTCAACGGGCTCCCGAAAACACTTCCGCAACGTCCGATTTTCCGTGGCGGAAGGGCGCCCAAGCGCGACGGACCGAAAAAATCGTCGTTGGACTTTGCCTGACGCAGTTTCCACAACAGAACCCATATCGTCGGGTTAGGTCCATAGGCGACGAAAAATACCCCTTAGCGGACGATTTTGAGACGTTGTCTATCAGAACTTTTCTTGTAGTGTATATGACATAAGAAGACTATATGCCTTGATTTTACATTTTTTTAAATTATGCCCATTTGAATCTTGGTCAAATCCTAGGTTTGACCATGATTTAAACAAGTTTAAAACATGAATATGAAAATTAAGCATGTATCCTTCGTAGTCACTCCAAAATAAAGCTCTTGAGAGGGTTTTTGAAATTTCCATGTTTGAAACCAAAAAACCACGTACTTCTCTTCATGCTTGACTTCATAAGACAGAGTTTGGGGTTAGGGGTAGCTTGATACATGATTTTTCTCGTTTGAATATGTCTAGACCTTGTTATCAACTTAATTGAATGCTTACTATATATATGACATAAGAAGACTATGTGCCTTGATTTTCCATTTTTTGTTTTTTCTGAATATTTATGCCCATTTGAATCTTGGTCAAATCCTAGGTTTGACCATGATTTAAACAAGTTTAATAAACATGAATATGAAATTTCCATGATTTATACCAAAAACCACTTCTCTTCATGCTTGACTTCATAAGTTAGGGTTTAGGGATATATAGGGGGTAGATTCATCATGATTTTTCTGGTTTGAATATGTCCAGAGCTTGTTTATCAACTTAATTGAATGCTTACTATATGACATAAGAAGACTATGTGCCTTGATTTTTCATTTTTTTAAATTATGCCCATTTGAATCTTGGTCAAATCCTAGGTTTGACCAAGATTTAAACAAGATTAAAACATGAAAATGAAAAATTAAGCCTTGATCCTTCTTATTCACTCCAAAATGAAGCTTTTGGGAGGGTTTTTGAAATATCCAGGTTTGAAACCCAAAACCACTTCTCTTCATGCATAGTTTAGGGTTAGGTGTAGATACATGAATTTTTGGTTTATAGTAAGCATTCAAGTTGATAAACAAGGTTTAGACATATTCAAACTAGAAAAATCATGTATATACCCCCTAAGGCTAAACTCTGTGATATATATGAAGTCAAGCATATAAGAGGAATGGTTTTGGGTTTCAAACATGGAAAATTCAAAAACCCTCCCAAAAGCTTCATTTTTTGAGTGAATAAGAAGGATCCAGGCTTACTTTTTCATTTTCATGTTACTGACTTGTTTAATTCTTGGTCAAACCTAGGATTTGACCAAGATTCAAATAGGCATAAAAATTCAATAAAGAATTCAAAAAATGAAAAACCAAAGCACATAATTAAGCTTCTTAAGTTATAGTAAGCATTCATGTTGATCAACGGAGTCTATACATATTTAAACATTAAAAATCATGTATATACCCCAACCCTAAACTCTGTCTAATGAAGTCAAGGACGAAGAGAAGTGGTTTTCGTTTTTTTTTTGAATTTTTATGCCCATTTGAATCTTGGTCAAATCCTTGCAGGTTTGACCAATATTTAAACAAGTTTAAAACATGAAAATGAAAAGTAAGTGTGGATCCTTCTTATTCACTCCAAAATGAAGCTTTTGGGAGGTTTTTTTAAATTTTCCATGTTCGAAACCCAAAATGATATCTCTCCGTGCTTTACTTCATAAGACAAAGTTTAGGGGTAGGGGTAGATACATGATTTTTCTGGTTTGAATATGTCTAGACCTTGTTTATCAACTTGAATGCTTATTATGTGACATCAAAAGACTATGTGTTTAGTTTTTTTTTGAATTTGTTATGCCCATTTGAATCTTGGTCAAATCCTAGGTTTGACCAAGATTTAAACCAGTTTAAAACATGAAAATGAAAAGTAAGCCTGGATTCTTCTTAGTCACTCCAAAATGAAGCTTTTGGGAGGTTTTTTAAATTTCCATGTTTGAAACCCAAAACCACTCCTCTTAATGCTTGACTTCATAAGACAGAGTTTAGGGTTAGGGGCCAAGTATATACATGATTTTTCTTGTTTAAATATGTCTAGACTTTGTTTATCAACTTGAATGCTTACTATATGACATCAAAAGACTATGTGTTTGGTTTTGATTTTTTTGAATTTGTTATGTCCATTTGAATCTTGGTCAAATCCTAGGTTTGACCAAGATTTAAACCAATTTAAAACATGAAAATGAAAATGAAAGCCTGGATTCTTCTTAGTCACTCCAAAATGAAGCTTTTGGGAGTTTTTTCAATTTCCAATGTTTGAAACCCAAAACCACTTTTCTTCATGCTTGACTTCATAAGACAGAGTTTAGGGTTAGGGGGTATATACAATATTTTTCTGGTTTGAATATGTCTAGACTTCGTTGATCAACTGTAATGCTTACTATATGACATAAGAAGCTTATGTGCTTTGGTTTTTTTTTGATTTCTTTTTTGAATTTTTATGCCCACTTGAATCCTGGTCAAATCCTTTGTTTGACCAAGATTTAAACAAGTTAAAACATGAAAATGAAAAAGTAAGCCTGGCTCCTTCTTAGTCATGAAAATGAGTTAACTTGGCTTTCCAACCCTTGAATCCATAGGAAACTTTGTACTAATGCAGTATAATAATCACCCGAGTTTTTACACCAACAGGTCTGTCACTTACGTGTGGTGCCCATGCGTGAGGTCCCAAACTTCAGTGAGCACAAGTCACATGCGGTAGGCAGGCAAAATACCCGATCAATCCGGGCGGTGGCTGTTAAGGACCCGATCGCATTTCTTGCTTTCAGACTGGGGTCTACCATGTAAGAAGTTTGTTCCTTTTGGATGCATCACTCGTATTTGCAAGTTTTTTGGGGGTCCCGCAAATTCAGGGTAGCATCATGCCCCCCTTCCCACGCCAACACAAACAGAGTTCAACACAACCTAATTAAGCAAGGTTCAACACAGACATAGTTCAACAACCCCTAATTAAGCTAATAGGTTCACCACAAACGCTGCTGAGCAGCAAACATAAACAGAGTTCAACAAAAGATGCTGCTTTTGAAGCAGTAGGAGAGACAAACATGCACAACAGTTACGGAGTATATTTACCATCTTCTTCCTGTCGCCTCCTCCCGGTCCCGCTTCTTCTGCTTCTTGCTGCCCATACCTTTAATCTTTGGTGGCTTGGGCTTGGGAGGAGGCACACGACCGGTCTCGATAGCTTGGTTCAATTTCTTCCTTAGGAATAGCCCATAGGCCATGTGGTTGGCTATGAAGCCGGATCGGTTAACAGTTTCCCCAACTTTGAGACAGCCGGACCCACCGGCTTCGGCATGCTGCAGGACGCTTCGAAAGTCAACCTTTATGCTCTTTGTGCAGAAGGGGCAGCTGTTCCTGGCACCAGTCCAGGGTTCACTCCAATACTTGTCGAACTTCCCCGCCTTAAGCTTGTTGAGAGTGGCCCTGGCCTTCCTATGACGCGACTCGACATCGCTGTCAACCTCATCAGTAGCAACCTGATACATGCCAAATAAACAGGTGAAGCAAATATGTAGCAGTTGCAACTAATAATGAATATGAATCTAAAAAGATTCTGACGCTAATTCAAAACCCTATAGCGCAAAAAAAAAAGAGGGAGAGACCATAGAGCAAATCGATACAGGGCTATGTTAAATAAGGGAGAGAGGTGAATCGGATGTGAAGCAAATATGTAGCAGTTGCAACTAATACTGAATATGAATCTAAAAAGATTCTGACGCTAATTCAAAACGCTATAGCGCAAAAAAAGAGGGAGAGACCATAGCGCAAATCGATACAGGGCTATGTTGAATAAGGGAGAGAGGTGAATCGGAACATACTTCCTCCCCCTCGTCGACGATATTCTCGTCGAAGGTCGGCGGCGGCGGTTCAAAGATGAGTTCAACCTCGTCCTCGTCATCTAGGGGATGCTTCCCAAGAGAGTGGACCCATCTACCAACAGCATCAGATGCCGATGAGCGACCGATGGCCCGACCTTCGGCAATGGCCTCCGCTTCGTCTTTGGCATCCGCTGCGGCAATGATCGCCGCCGTTGCGGCCATGCGTGCTGCGGTCGCGGCTCTGGACGCCTCCTCTGCGGCTAAGGCCAGCCGCGCGGCTTTCGCTTTCGCTGCGTTGACGGCGTCGGTTGGGCTCTCCATCGGTGGAATGGGAAGGGGAAGTGAAGAGAGGGTTTTTTCCTAGTCCGTGGAGAGAGGGAGAAGTGTGGACGTGAAATGGATAACTGACGATATTTCAAGATTTGGGAGACATAGCACGAACCGGCAGATGACAGCGCGTGGGTGCATTACCTCATACTGCCTCTGTCCTAGAAAGAGCGTACGTGTGGGTTTTCAAGGCATATTAAGGATTTTATTATTACATTGGGAAACTGTCATCGACCATCACTTTCCTCTTCAACTTTTCCACCTCCAATGATCTAAATGCATGTAGTAAATAAGAAAACCATATTATGCTAAATACTACTACCTCCATCCCAAAGCGTAAGGCTTATATTATTTTTAGAAGCTCAAACTATGTCAAGGTAAACTAAGATTTTACCAAAAATCATTATCATGCAAAATACAAAATTAATATCAATACATAGACAACGATTTTTTTGGTATGGTATCTACAAAATATTATATTAGTTGATAGATTGTTCTAAATTTTCGTCAACCTTTACTTGCTTTGACTCTTAAAAAAAGACTTAAGCTTTGTGATGGAGGTAGTACGTACTAGTCGTGAAGAAACTATATCCCTCGTGATGAGAAAGAAATATTTTTTACTACCACTCTTTTGTGGACAAATTTTGAAGTGCATTGCAAAACGAGAAGTACACTCTTTTATGGACAAATTTTAACTCTACACCCATTATTTCAGGATGGAGGGAGTATAACCCAACTTGTTTTTTTCTTCTGGGCACTACACTGCTTTTTCCCTGTGCAATGCTTGGTTCTACCCTTTTTCTCAATGTAATGGTCACTTTAAGTCATTTTTTCCCACACACATTTATTTTGTACTTCTCTACAGTGTTGACCGTGCTACTACTATTTGTGTTAGTGCGCCAAAAACAAAATGTTATTTTTTAAGTGCCAAATTAATCTAGGGCGTTGGTTGTGAATCGGTGAACAAAAAAGAGATAGCCCAAAAGAGGAACACACCAAGGTACAAAAACTAGCATATATGCATGTTTCTATGTACATATATATGACCCTGGGTTTGTAGATAAAAAACATTCATATATGCGCTTACTATTAATATACATAAGTTTATGCTGATTCTCTTGGTTTAGGTATATATATGGTTAGGCATCACTACTAATTCAGAAAAAAACAAAAATGTAACTCTTCAAGTGAAGTCATTTTAAGTGACCTAACAACTAAAATTCATATATAGGATTTGTATAGGAATTATGTAGGACTAGCAAAAGTGCCCATGCGTTGCATCGGGAGAAACAAACTCAAACTTTCGTGAGTCATCTGCAATGACACTTCTCCTCTCTGTGCCATTGTCGACCAATGTGCTCATATTTTCTCCTATTCATGAAAAACTTTATTATTCTCAAAATAGAAAACATGCCCCCATACGTTGCAATGGAAGATAACTAATTACACAAATTACAAAATCATTTTACTAAAATTTTACTTGCTTTTCTCTTTGCTTTCCAGCCATGCCAGCACTATAAATTAATAATATCTCATCCATTATTCCGTCGACTTAATTATTGTAAACTTCTCCTCTTACCTTAAAGTTTGGTGGACAATAAATTAGAGACGATGCGTTAAACTATCATAAGCTGGTCATGATAATTTAAGATACCTCCTCCATCCCATGAAATATGTTGAAGGTTTGTCAAAATTTAGATATACAATTAAATTTTGACAAACCCCATATGTTTCACGGAGGGAGTACAACCGAAGTATTTTATATGATGTGGAAACTATCTAACTTCACTATATAATGTAAGGAAACTTTCAAAGAGCTGGGGGATCCGTCGTTCCCATCCTCCGCTTTCGTTGGACGCCGCGTGTCCCTCTAGAGGCGCGATGGGTTGGGCCCACAAACCCAACGTTACCCCTTCCATGTGTTCCTCATCCACATGTTCTTCTTTCCTCTTTCTCCTCTGCAGCACATCCCTTTGCTGCAAGGTCGTCTCGACAGTTCACCGGCTGCCCATGCCCCTGCCGCTTGGTCGATTCCGACCAACAAAGCCCCAATCGATGTGGCGCCATGGCCGCACCATGGAGCTAGCATGCAGTTGCACTTGCATCCCAGTCGTTCCTCTCTCACTGCCGCCTCCTACCGCCGGACAACTCGCCGCCCGACGCATCCCCGTCGAGTGGGCGGTGAGCTATAGTAGGTCACCCTCCCATGCCCAGCAATTCCTCCGGTCGTTGCTGGCCTCTTCGTTCCTGGTGTCCCTCCACCTCATCCATGATGTACCTACCCTCTCCTTGCACTTACATTACTCCCACGCAAGACCTGCGTTTCTTCTGAGATCGGCGGTGCTACTTGGGCCTTGTGGTGACGTCCGCGGTGTTCCCGAGAGCTGCTACAATCAACATGGGTCACTGCTACAGTAGGCCGCGATGCTGCTACGATCGACAGGTGGCCTGCTGCAACCCCCCGGCAGCACTGCTACGATCGACGGGCGGCTGCTGCAACCCCCTGTGCGCTGCTACGATCGACTGGCGGCGCTGCTACCGCCCATGACGCTACAATATTCAGCGGCGGGTACAATCGACATGCGGTGCTGCTACAAGCTACGAGAGGCGCGACTGTGTTGCAAAGATGGTGGCGATGCGCGCCGCAAGTTGCCGGGATACGCCAACATCTTTACGAGAGACGTGGAAGACAAGAATAGGGGTGGGCTTTTCTTTCCGGTTACCTTGCGTGGAGAGGCGCTCCAAATAACTGAAAGGAGGAGACGAAAGCGAAAGCAACTTTGACCGATTCGTTTGTTGATCAGACGCCATCGGACGCCATCGGAGGGTGGAGGACCCGGGGGATCTGGGGCTTTGATCCCCTGGGGGACGCTCAGCGCGCTCCCGACGTCTGTTACCATCGATGTCTGCATAGAACGAATAGCAAAAGTAAAGGAAATTCAATTCGGCGCCACCACTCCCCAAAATACATCTATACAATTCAGCGTCACTACTCCCTGAAGTTCAATTCGGTTATCATTGATTAGCGTATACTGTCATAAATTTATGCAGACTACGCTCATGGTATGCTAATACTATACAGTGCTAGACAACAAAATTACGATCAGCCCAGATTTATAACAGTTTAAAATCACCAGGTAAAATAAAAAAATTATCTAGGCACAGATCAGGAAAAGTACACTGTAACAAAAATGAACCTATTGATCTCCGTTCCAAGATGTCATGGTCCTAGTTCCGTGATTCAGAACACTTGCATGCAGACTGCCATGCAATTCAAAGGAGGCAGCCGACAGCAATGTCCTGCTTGAGTAGAAACAGGGGCGGGTTGAGGTGAGAGATGCTCGAGGGAGTCGCCGTGTGGGCAGACCTGCAGGAATATCTTTAGGCTCCCGGCAGCAACATACAGCCCGCAGCACGCCTCCAGTCCTCTATTACTAATTCCCCACCCAACGGCGGAGCCACCGGTCGCGCCGCCCTTCTTCTCTTTGAGCTTCGTCCACGGTAATTCCAACTCCAGCAACATGGATCTGTTCTGGTGAGCGTCGCAGGATGGGATACGAAGGAGCTAACGACGCGTGTTTTCCCCTTGGATTGAACTGGGAGGAGAGGCGTCGAGGAGGTCAGGCCGGGGTTGCCTTCCTCTAGATCCGCCTCAGCGTGCGGATTGGGGAACAGATACAGGATGACAGCGCGGGTTCTTTTTCCGAACCGTTATTTTCTTTAACTTAGTAGTGGCATTGGTGGGCAATTTGATGTTTCATAGGAGTAAAATCGGAAATAAAAATAACGAACGAGGAGAAACCCTTTTGCTTTTATTATTAGGTATAGGTAGAAAGTCTTCCGTTGCGTCGGAGAAACAAACTCAAACTTTCGTGAGTCATCTGCAATGACACTTCTCTCTCTGTGCCATTGTCGACCAATGTGCTCATATTTTCTCCTATTCATGAAAAACTTTATTATTCTCAAAATAGAAAACATGCCCCCATACGTTGCAATGGAAGATAATTAATTACACAAATTACAAAATCATTTTACTAAAATTTTACTTGCTTTTCTCTTTGCTTTCCAGCCATGCCAGCACTATAAATTAATAATATCTCATCCATTATTCCGGACTTAATTATTGTAAACTTCTCCTCTTACCTTAAAGTTTGGTGGACAATAAATTAAGAGACGATGCGTTAAACTATCATTAGCTGGTCATGATAATTTAAGATACCTCCTCCATCCCATGAAATATGTTGAAGGTTTGTCAAAATTTAGATATACAATTAAATTTTGACAAACCTTCCATATGTTTCGACAGAGGGAGTACAACCGAAGTATTTTATATGATGTGGAAACTATCTAACTTCACTATATAATGTAAGGAAAACGCTTTCAAAGAGCCAGGGGATCCGTCGTTCCCATCCTCCGCTTTCGTTGGACGCCGCGTGTCCCTCTACCTAGAGGCAGCGATGGGTTGGGCCCACAAAACCCAACGTTACCCCTTCCAGTGTGTTCCTCATCCACATGTTCTTCTTTCCTCTTTCTCCTCTGCAGCACATCCCTTTGAACTGCAAGGTCGTCTGCAGCAGTTCACCGGCTGCCCATGCCCTGCCGCTTGGACGATTCCGACCAACAAAGCCCCAATCGATGTGGCGCCATGGCCGCACCATGGAGCTAGCATGCAGTTGCACTCGCATCCCAGTCGTTCCTCTCTCACTGCCGCCTCCTACCGCCGGACAACTCGCCGCCCCTGACGCGCATCCCCACCGTCGAGTGGGCGGCTGAGCTCGCCTGTAGGTCACCCTCCCATGCCCAGCAATTCCTCCGGTCGTTGCTGGCCTCTTCGTTCCTGGTGTCCCTCCACCTCATCCATGATGTACCTACCCTCTCCTTGCACTTACATTACTCCACACAAGACGTCGTTTCTTCTGAGATCGGCGGTGCTACTTGGGCCTTGTGGTGACGCTGCCGGCGGTGTTCCCCGAGACGCCGCTACAATCAACATGGGTCACACTACGTAGGCCGCGATCTGCTACGATCGACAGGTGGCTGCGCAACCTCCGAAACCTGCCGATCGACGGGCGGCTGCTGCAACCCCCCGTGCGCTGCTACGATCGACTGGCGGCGCTGCTACAACGCCCCGGCAGCGCTGCTACAATATTCCAGCGACGTTGGTACAATCGACATGCGGTGCTGCTACAAGCTACGCGCCGACTTCTGGTGTTGCAAAGATGGTGGCGATGCTGCCGGCCGCAAGTTGCCGGGGATACGCCAACATCTTTCTGAGAGAGATCGTGGAAGACAAGAATAGGGGATGGGCTTTTCTTTCCGGTTACCTTGCGTGGAGAGAGGGGACGCTCCAAATAACTGAAAGGAGGAGACGAAAGCGAAAGCAACTTTGACCGATTCGTTTTGGTTGATCAGACGCCATCGGACGCCATCGGAGGGTGGAGGACCCGGGGATCGGGGGCTTTGATCCCCTGGGGGACGCTTAGCGCGCTCCCGACGTCTGTTACCATCGATGTCTGCATAGAACGAATAGCAAAAGTAAAGGAAATTCAATTCGGCGCCAACACTCCCCAAAATACATCTATACAATTCAGCGTCACTACTCCCTGAAGTTCAATTCGGTTATCATTGATTAGCGTATACTGTCATAAATTTATGCAGACTACGCTCATGGTATGCTAATACTATACAGTGCTAGACAACAAAATTACGATCAGCCCAGATTTATAACAGTTTAAAATCACCAGGTAAAATAAAAAAAATTATCTAGGCACAGATCAGGAAAAGTACACTGTAACAAAAATGAACCTATTGATCTCCGTTCCAAGATGTCATGGTCCTAGTTCCGTGATTCAGAACACTTGCATGCAGACTGCCATGCAATTCAAAGGAGGCAGCCGACAGCAATGTCCTGCTTGAGTAGAAACAGGGCGGAGTCGCCGTGTGGGCAGACCTGCAGGAATATCTTTAGGCTCCCGGCAGCAACATACAGCCCGCAGCACGCCTCCAGTCCTCTATTACTAATTCCCCACCCAACGGCGGAGCCACCGGTCGCGCCGCCCTTCTTCTCTTTGAGCTTCGTCCACGGTAATTCCAACTCCAGCAACATGGATCTGTTCTGGTGAGCGTCGCAGGATGGGATACGAAGGAGCTAACGACGCGTGTTTTCCCCTTGGATTGAACTGGGAGGAGAGGCGTCGAGGAGGTCAGGCCGGGGTTGCCTTCCTCTAGATCCGCCTCAGCGTGCGGATTGGGGAACAGATACAGGATGACAGCGCGGGTTCTTTTTCCGAACCGTTATTTTCTTTAACTTAGTAGTGGCATTGGTGGGCAATTTGATGTTTCATAGGAGGGTAAAATCGGAAATAAAAATAACGAACGAGGGAGAAACCCTTTTGCTTTTATTATTAGGTATAGACTAGCAAAAGTGCCCATGCGTTGCATCGGGAGAAACAAACTCAAACTTTCGTGAGTCATCTGCAATGACACTTCTCCTCTCTGTGCCATTGTCGACCAATGTGCTCATATTTTCTCCTATTCATGAAAAACTTTATTATTCTCAAAATAGAAAACATGCCCCCATACGTTGCAATGGAAGATAATTAATTACACAAATTACAAAATCATTTTACTAAAATTTTACTTGCTTTTCTCTTTGCTTTCCAGCCATGCCAGCACTATAAATTAATAATATCTCATCCATTATTCCGTCGACTTAATTATTGTAAACTTCTCCTCTTACCTTAAAGTTTGGTGGACAATAAATTAAGAGACGATGCGTTAAACTATCATTAGCTGGTCATGATAATTTAAGATACCTCCTCCATCCCATGAAATATGTTGAAGGTTTGTCAAAATTTAGATATACAATTAAATTTTGACAAACCTTCCATATGTTTCGAGAAGTACAACCGAAGTATTTTATATGATGTGGAAACTATCTAACTTCACTATATAATGTAAGAAAACGCTTTCAAAGAGCCGGGGATCCGTCGTTCCCATCCTCGCTTTCGTTGGACGCCTGTCCCTCTACCTAGAGGCAGCGATGGGTTGGGCCCACAAAACCCAACGTTACCCCTTCAGTGTGTTCCTCATCCACATGTTCTTCTTTCCTCTTTCTCCTCTGCAGCATCCCTTTGAGCGCAAGGTCGTGCGGCAGTTCACCGGCTGCCCATGCCCCTGCCGCTTGGACGATTCCGACCAACAAAGCCCCAATCGATGTGGCGCCATGGCCGCACCATGGAGCTAGCATGCAGTTGCACTCGCATCCCAGTCGTTCCTCTCTCACTGCCGCCTCCTACCGCCGGACAACTCGCCGCCCCTGACGCGCATCCCCACCGTCGAGTGGGCGGCTGAGCTCGCCTGTAGGTCACCCTCCCATGCCCAGCAATTCCTCCGGTCGTTGCTGGCCTCTTCGTTCCTGGTGTCCCTCCACCTCATCCATGATGTACCTACCCTCTCCTTGCACTTACATTACTCCCACACAAGACTGTCGTTTGCTGCTGAGATCTGGCGGTGCTACTTGGGCCTTGTGGTGACGCTGCCGGCGGTGTTCCCCGAGACGCTGCTACAATCAACATGGGTCACTGCTACAGTAGGCCGCGATGCTGCTACGATCGACAGGTGGCCTGCTGCAACCTCCCGGCAGCACTGCTACGATCGACGGGCGGCTGCTGCAACCCCCCTGCTACGATCATGCGGCGTGCTACAACCCGGCAGCGCTGCTACAATATTCCAGCGACGTTGGTACAATCGACATGCGGTGCTGCTACAAGCTACAGAGAGCGCCGACTTCTGGTGTTGCAAAGATGGTGGCGATGCTGCCGGCCGCAAGTTGCCGGGGATACGCCAACATCTTTCTGAGAGAGATCGTGGAAGACAAGAGGGGATGGGCTTTTCTTTCCGGTTACCTTGCGTGGAGAGAGGAGACGCTCCAAATAACTGAAAGGAGGAGACGAAAGCGAAAGCAACTTTGACCGATTCGTTTTGGTTGATCAGACGCCATCGGACGCCATCGGAGGGTGGAGGACCCGGGGGATCGGGGCTTTGATCCCCTGGGGGACGCTTAGCGCGCTCGACGTCATTACCATCGATGTCTGCATAGAACGAATAGCAAAAGTAAAGGAAATTCAATTCGGCGCCAACACTCCCCAAAATACATCTATACAATTCAGCGTCACTACTCCCTGAAGTTCAATTCGGTTATCATTGATTAGCGTATACTGTCATAAATTTATGCAGACTACGCTCATGGTATGCTAATACTATACAGTGCTAGACAACAAAATTACGATCAGCCCAGATTTATAACAGTTTAAAATCACCAGGTAAAATAAAAAAATTATCTAGGCACAGATCAGGAAAAGTACACTGTAACAAAAATGAACCTATTGATCTCCGTTCCAAGATGTCATGGTCCTAGTTCCGTGATTCAGAACACTTGCATGCAGACTGCCATGCAATTCAAAGGAGGCAGCCGACAGCAATGTCCTGCTTGAGTAGAAACAGGGGCGGGTTGAGGTGAGAGATGCTCGAGGGAGTCGCCGTGTGGGCAGACCTGCAGGAATATCTTTAGGCTCCCGGCAGCAACATACAGCCCGCAGCACGCCTCCAGTCCTCTATTACTAATTCCCACCCAACGGCGGAGCCACCGGTCGCGCCGCCCTTCTTCTCTTTGAGCTTCGTCCACGGTAATTCCAACTCCAGCAACATGGATCTGTTCTGGTGAGCGTCGCAGGATGGGATACGAAGGAGCTAACGACGCGTGTTTTCCCCTTGGATTGAACTGGGAGGAGAGGCGTCGAGGAGGTCAGGCCGGGGTTGCCTTCCTCTAGATCCGCCTCAGCGTGCGGATTGGGAAACAGATACAGGATGACAGCGTGGGTTCTTTTTCCGAACCGTTATAACTTAGTAGTGGCATTGGTGGGCAATTTGATGTTTCATAGGAGGGTAAAATCGGAAATAAAAATAACGACCGAGGGAGAAACCCTTTTGCTTTTATTATTAGGTATAGATTTAGATCACATGTGAATTTTCCCCACACTAGTTGTTTGATTCGTAGAACATCTATGAATCTTGCAGTGCAAATCATAAGAATAAAACATTAGGTCATACCTCATGGAAAATTTCCTTTGGCACAATCAAACACAACTCATCTTCCTATATGATTCAACTAGCCATTAAATCTCAATCCTATGTTTTCCATATTTCTATGGTTTTCCCATCCTATGAATCAAAGGAGCCTTAGGGCTTATATCTTTTTTTAGAAAGGCAAACTATGTTAAGATTGGCCAAGTTTTACGAAAAACCTTTAACATGCAAAATACAAAGTTGAGTCATTTCGTTTGAATCGGAGGGAGTACATTTGACGTTATGGTACTATTTGACAGCTGCTTGGCACTGTATTTTTTTTCGAACCAAACTTCCCCCTTCATGAAGCTTTTATTTTAGCTTCAGTGACTTGATACATCCATATATCTAGACAAAGTTGAGTCAATTCATTTGAATCAGAGGGAGTACATTTGACTATATGGGTATTGTTTGACAACTGCTTGGCACTGTCTTCTTTTTTGAACCAAACTGCCCCCTTCACGAAGCTTTTATTTTGGGATAGAGCTTCACTGACTTGATACTTCCAAGTTTCACAGTGACTTGGTGCCACCATCCACCATCCATCTCAGATCCAATGTATGCGATCGACTTAGAATTTAAACTAAATAATTATTATAATTGCTCAGAAATATTTCAAGAACTTCCAGTTAATCGTGCATATTTCGATTTATATTTTGGTGAAGTTTCATTCGATTTGAATCAAAGGTTTGTGAGCAAATATATACTCCCTCCGGTTCATATTAATTGACTCTAATATGGATGTACTAGACACATTTTAGTTCTAGATACATCCATATTGAAGTCAATTAATATGAATCAGAGGGAGTATTTAGTTTAAACTAGTGCTCGTATACGTAAAAAGCTCTTTAATCACAAGCTAATCGTCCGAGTGGGATGAAATATTCACAGATTTTAGAACAAGGCATCTACATTTTACTGGATTTTTTTCATAATTTTTGTTTTTAGGTTCGAAATAAGAGATAGTTTGGAACGTTGGATCTCAAATGGTTGGTAGATGGTGGCACCAAGTCACAATGAGATTTGGAGACTTCAAGTCACTGCAGCTCTGTCCTTTTATTTTGACAAACTGCAGAGCCGCTGGTGCATCTATGCTTGCGTACGGCCGACGCCGATTCTTAGCAAGGAAGTTCTTCCTATAAGTAGTAGTATCCATACTCCACTCCAAGGCATGTATAAAAAAAAGAACCCATCCCGTTCTCGTTTTCCCGATCACTCTTCTCTGAAGATGGAGGAGGCCCTCTTCTTGTGCCCCCTCTGCCTGCTGCCCTTCAAACCCCCCATATCCAAGGTCGCTCCCTTCCGATTTCATTCTTAGGTTCACCTGTGAGAAATGTCAATGACAACTGATGCCACGTACGTTGTTCCGTGCAGTGCAAGGGCGGTCATATGGGCTGTCGGCGCTGCGTCGGCGAGCTTGCGCCGAACCCGTGCAAGAAGTGCGAGCAGCCGGCGTGGTTGCCGCCGTCGAATCGATCTGGGCCAAGATTGCCGCCGTCGAATCGATCTGGGGCAATGGTCAAGTGCGTCGGCTGCCAGAGCTTGGTCGCCTCCACGGAGTCCTACAAGCACTATATCGCGTGCCCGCATGGTCCGTGCGGCTGCACAGAGGCCATCAATACCGGCTGCAGCTTCACCGGCCCGCCGCGGGAGCTCCTGGTACACCTCCAAGCATCCCACTCCATCCCAGTGTTTACGTTCCAGTATGGCATACCCGCCTGGTGCATAGTTCGTGTTCCGGTACAACCGCGGGGACACCTGTTCATCGGCAGTGGGGAAGAAGACGGTAGCGTGTTCGCCATCACCGTTGGAGCGCTCGGCCCGACCACCATTGTGTCCTGTGTGTGCATCAGGTCGGCCGCGTGCTTGTTTCCGATGTACAAGGCGCAGCTGTTGGTGATTGGTCCGCCGGCGCCGGCGACGGCTGGGACCAGTGACCTCTCGACGGACACCTTGATGGCGGTAATCGAGCCGACGAGCTCCCCGACGCCTAGCTCGATCATGTTGCAGCAGCTCACTTCTTTCCTGGCGGTGCCGCCCCGTTACGCGAAGCAGAATGGAGGGCAGCGTGTGTTGCCTATCTGCGTTTGCATCAACAAGAAGGTTATACAATAATCTTCGTTTAGTCATACTGCAATGTAGTTACTCGAAGATCGGAGGGAGTAGTTTAGTTCGAAGTAGGGTTCGTTCGGATGTATTTTGGACTTGTATAGTAGTACTACTACTCCAGAACTATTAGCTAGCTAGTTGGAGTGCTAGAATGCAGCTCGGAGTATTATAGTATTTTGGCAGTACTACTAGTTATGTATGTGACTGCAAATTCAAACTAAAATGGAGTATTTCTTGCTAATGTTGTTCTTTTGGAGTCATCATTTTTTTCTGAACGTGTTAACTATGCTATTGTCTAAGGATTCGTTTAGATTTCTTTGGTTGAATTCATATTTCGTCTCTTCCTAATTTGGCAAAACTGCACTGTCATGGGCATTCTTACAAGGTCGCTGAAGTTTCAAAGTTTCTTAATGTATATTGCGTAGGGTGTACCCCCTTAACATGGATCTGTTGCATTTTTGGGTTGTATTTTTTTTGGCAATTTTCAGGACCATAAAATAGCACGCCTTCAGTTGAAATTTGAATTAGTGGCCGATACTAGCATGGAGTAGTGAAGTTTTTTTGTACTCCCTCGGTCCCACCAAAAGTGTCTCACCTTTGTTAAAATTTAGATGGATAGATGTATTTTTTTTACAAAGTTGAGACAACTTTGGTGGGACGGAGCCACGGAGTCGTAGTTGATGGCGAGAAGGTTGATGCCTTGCTAGGTTGGTGTACGTTGCAAAAAGAACAAGGTTGGTGTGTATTTGTTTTATTTGTTCACCATAATACTGACATGGCCATCGATTTGATTAGACAACACAAGCCTGGGATGTTTCACTTATTTATTGTAGGAAGCACGATTAATGTTCTGTAATGATGGGGCTACTCCTATAGTCCGTCTGCTCGGCTCCTACTCGGGTGTCGGGTCACAGTCACACTCTCCTCTTTTTTTGAACACATTCACACTCTCCTCTTTTTTTGAACACATTCACACTCTCCTCTTTTTTTGAACACATTCACACTCTCCTCGAAACTGCAGTAGGCAGTATATGCATAAGAGGAGGAGCGTCTCGGTTCACCTCCGTCGTCTATCCCCACTCCGCCCATCTTCCATAGCACGCGCCTGCGTCTCCGCCATGGCGCTTTCGCATCCTATCCAGCAGTGCCCAGTTTGAGAGCCTCTGTTCTCCAACTCAAACCCCCACCTGCCGCCATTGATCGCCATCTCTCTCCCAAAGTTCGAATCAGTAGATCTCCCAAGAAAATACCAACCCCATTGTACCACCTGCCTCATTGCGATGGCGAAATCGAGCAGGGTCTGTGGATCTGGGCTGTTTCACAAGGTGTTTACGGAAGGCCCCCTTGAAGTGCTCATCAGCCAGTGCGACGCCATCACCGCCGCGTCCCTAGTCGGTTCCTCCAAAAGTATTCTTCAGTCAGCCAAATACAGTGCCACTCTGCCTGCTTCTCAGCCGTTTGGCCTTCCGTGTGTTCTCTGTTGTGACCCGGCGGATAAACCATGGGCGGTGTTCAAGGAGGATTTGCCGGTGCACAGCAAGTGCAAACTACTGCCGCTGGACAGGTTCTCCTATGATGGCCTAATGCCACACGGTAAGGATGAGGAGCGGGCAGGCGCCAATGGAGATTGGATCGCCATGGTTGGCCCCGAAGGCAAGTGGAACCTCCTCAATGTCTACACTCATCGCAAGATTAAGCTTCCATCTTTGAGGAACAAGTTGGAAACCACACACAATCCACTTATATTCGAGTATCAGCGTTCTGCTATTCAACTGCAGAAGATAGCTATTTGCCAAGTTCCTACAGCTGCTAGGGGGTATCAAGATTTCTCCCTTGTCGCAATCTTCGACTTTGCAATTGCCTACCTCCATGGCGAATATCCTCGTACATGGATATTTCTTGAAAACCAGTTTCAGTACGGCGCCATATACTGCGATGCAATTATACATAACGGACTTGTGTTCGCCGTTACTGAGCTTGGAAATGTTTATGCATGGGATCCTAATCAATTTGGTAACATTTCCTCCCTATCTTTTTTATATACGTAACTTATATAGTATTTCACCTCTTATTTGTTGAACTGTCTTGGCATCTTTTGGCTTAAAGGAATTCCATAGGCGCACACCATAACCCTCTTGTGGTATGGACATATATAGAATTTAACATCTATAGGAATTTTAGTATGGTCTAATGTGCATGTTGTTCCTTAGGAAAAAGGCCCCCTAGTAATTAAGTTTCTTTATTATTACTCCCTAGAAAATTTAAGGTAGAGTAGAAATAGAATCAATAAAGGTGCCATGCAATATTGATAAAGACTTTCATTTGTTTATATTCCCCCGGTTCTAGAGAATAAGGAGTACTATATTCAAACCATCTAAAATTTGGACCAATATTTTCGGGAACATGTTTTAAATCCATATGAAGTTTTACCAAGATGTTCGAAATGCTTTGGTTAAGCAACACGAAGAGCCGGGAAGCTCCCAGGGCCGCTTAGTGGATCCCTGGCACCTCGCGTCGTCCCGCAAATCTTCTGGCGCGCGTCCTGGCGGTTGCCTGGGCGTGCCACCTGACCTGGACACTTTCGTGCTTCGATTGTTCCTGCATGGTAGACACGTGCACATTAAATACGAGCCTTATCGGCTCTCAGGTTTCCCTGTGGATCGGCTCAAAGAGCCGATCGCCCCATGGTCCTTGATGGATTAGCAATGGCATGGGGATCCTGCTTGATCAGGACAAAGCTAAAACGATCCACGACAGTTTAGGGTTTTCACCGCATAATCGGAACGTCCTACGTGCGATCGGGCCTAGCAGCTACGAGAGACGATGCAAACTACCCCTACGAGAGGCCTAAAAACCAACATAACGTTGATCCCCGGAACATCCCTCGCAGGGACGGTAAACAGCATCTAACGCACCACCGGATCCTCCGACCCCAGCATAAGGCCTAACTATGCAGATATTAAACTAATCCCTGCAGATGCAGGGAGCAACTATAACGGATCGGATCTACTAAGCATGATCAAGCAAGATGCTGCCCTTACGTCTAGATCGACGTAAGGGCAGCAAGGTGTCTAGGGACGGCATTGCCACGCAGATATGCACGTGAAAGCACCAATGCAAGCCCCTAAACACCTAAGGATAAATAGTACCGCTCGCCATCAACAAGGCTTCAGCACGAGCAGTACAAGGATAACGAATAAACTTACGCTGCCTAGATCGCTAGATGCGATCTAGGCAGCATGGTGCTTACCCGGGAGAAACCCTCGAAGAGAAGGGGTGGCGATGCGCCGTATTTTGTGTTTGTTTGAACGATGATTGTCCTCCTTTTCCGATAACCCTAGATACATATTTATAGTCCAAGGGACTTTCTAATTGAGGCGTGCACCTAACCGTGCACGGGCCGGACTCTATCTCTTTAATCTAAATTACAATACGATCTAATATGTTACAGATACATGGGCAATTAGCCGAACTCTCAGCGCAAGGCCGCTTCAAAGATGCTTCATGTGTACGTCCTTCAAGCCCATCTTCACTTACGGCCCATCTCCTGATTTGGCCAAAATCGGGTGGTAACACATGCCCCCCTGGTTTTGATAATGATAATTGCAAAACCATCTGTCTCCTTCGAAGGGTCATGTCGTGGCAGAACCGTCGCAGTTTCCTTCATGATGACGTCTTGCCTCCTCGCCTTCTCTGCACGACTTGACGGTTCTGGCACCACGTCCTCGGGAACTGCTTAGGCATTAAACCATATATTCCCCCTTTTATTCGGCCACTTCCTGTAGTTCTCTTCTTCATCCTCCTTGCACTAGCACTTCCAAAGAAAAAACCCTCCTGCGCCACCATGTCTTCCTCTTCGTCGGATCTTTCTGCGCAGTCCTCCCCCTTCCGCGAGCCGACGCCGGAGTGGAACCCGGAGGAAGCCCATGCGGCCAACATCCGCCGCGCCATCGAGGCCGGGGATGAGCCAAGCCATGACTTCTCTACAGGTCGAGAGGACGACCAGTCCCGGACCGACGGGGAGAGCGACCTCCGCTTCCTCGCCAATGAGGAAGCGGTGGAGGAAAGCGACGACGACCACCTTCCCTGGGACGGGGCCCCCTCCTCCGAAGAGGAGAGGGGAGGAGGAGGAAGAAGATGACAGCTCCTCCGACGAGCCGCCGGCCAAGCGCCACTGCCCCTGGCCCGGCAATCTCAGCGATTTCGTGAGCGGCACGACGCGATGAAGAAGACGAGACAACGAAGGTCTGCCGGCGGTCGCTACGCGACGACGATGGCCGGCTGGGAGCAGCGCCGACGACGGCGATGATGGCGATGACGACGAGGGCAGCAACGGCCCCTAGATAGGATCTTAGCCTAGGGCCAGCAGTAGTAGACGGGGCAATGTATCCCCTAGGATCTCCTTTTGAGAGCAATCAGCTCTTTATGTAAGAACTCTAGTTTATCAATGAAGAATTTCCCCAACTCGATTTTGTCGACCTTCTTCATGGTAATTTAGCCGATTGCCCTTCGTACTGAGCTTGCCGACTGCCAATCTGGTCGGTGCTTAAGGAGCCGATGGCAACGCATCGGACTCTCATGGTAATTTCGAGGTAGATCCATCCAGGACCTCCACTTCCGGACGAGCCACAATCGTGCAAATCCCAGATCCTGGAAATGCAGATCCAGCCGAAAGGAATGTCGGACTTCATTGCATCCTCGTCTTAGGATCCTCTACGCCACGGAGGTCTTAGGACCGTCGTTAGAAGAACTCCGATCTCTGAAGCTAATACTTTTGCGGAACAGGCATTATTCGCCCACAACTGTCCTTGTAATGCTTCATCTCTTTGTAGTCACACCTGGCCCAGAGCCCGTCAGCGATCGTTGTTTCCTCCCATTACCTCCAGCCATTCCCTTCTGCAATAATTCACCCTCTCTCGACGAGTTGTGATGCAGAGCAAGCCGATTTCAACCAAATCGGCTCCATAGAACAAGGAACCTTAAGGGCGAGCTGCCCCCCGAGCCTTAGTCCGGCGAGGATAAAAGAACCAGCCGATTGGGCCACCATCGGCTTCCCAAGCTGTAGGCTGTTAGCTGAACTCCACAAACTCGGCTCTCCCGATCATCGATGTTTAGTGTTTGCCCACTGCTCGGCTCGAAAACAAAGCGACGCTTACGCTCAAGAGCCGCCCCTGGCAGATCTTGGAAAGGTCAGCATCTCCCTTGAATCAAGAAACCTCAATGTAGTGGCCTTTCAGCCCTCCCAGCTTCATTCATGCACCTTGCTGTTTTGATTGGTTCATCATCTTGGGCAAACTGATGCAGCTTCTGGTGCGAATGGTTCGCTCTAGGAGATCATCGGATGATCATCGGTTGTTCTCATGACCCTAACCTGATCCGCAGGCTTGCGCAAACACTGCCGATTTGGTGATGGATGCTCCATGAGATCTTTGCCTGTAACCACCATACCCCTTGAGTCGACGGCCAAGCGTCGGCTTTGCCCCATGAGACCTCAAACAAGATCATGACTCTTACCAGCCAACCCAGCGGGCTGGCCATCTGTTCCGGGCAGGTGCCTACAATAGAGCCCTGTGCGTGTCACTCAAATGACTTGTATGTGGAAACTGATATTTTTGGCAACATCAGCACCGTTCCTCAGACAAGCTGTGATGCAGGGCCAGCCGATTCCGCAAAAATCAGCTTCCTATAGCGAAGGATCCTTCAGGGCCAACTGCCCCCCGAGCTTCTTCCGTTCAAGTCCTGCGTCTCGCCAATCATATTGGCTCGTCATCTTTGGCAGGCTGATGCAGCTCCGGTGAGGACGTTTCCTGATGCTCTCCCCATTAACCGAACTAACGTGTTTGTGCCTCCTGCTGCTATTGATCGGGGCCGCACCCGATATTGCCAACACAATGATCCGCTTGGGGGTTTGCTAACGGAGCCATCACCAATTCTACTGAGGAGAGCCGCCGGCATGTTTGCCCTTCAGTGGAGCCTCGCTGCTGATGACTGCTCCATTAAGCTCCTGCGTGTGACGGTCGCATCCCTTGAGTCGATGGCCGTGCATCGGCTGTGCTCAAAAATTTCTGTATTTTCGATTTTTTGCGGCCGATTTGTTTACGTATCGGCCCCCATACTTGAGCTGCTCTGCTGGAAATTTGACATCCGTTCCCAGCTCCGTATCCTCGTATCTCATCCATCTATGTGCCCCCCGAGCCGATTCTGTCAAGTAATTGATGGCATCGGCTCTTCAGGCATCTGTTGGATCAATGCTGAACACAGACAAAAGAATGTTGAGGATAGTTTCGGCCGATTACCGGAATCGGCCTCCTTCTTTGTTGCAATGCTTGACGATGGTTTGCAACTTCTTGGATTTCCACTGTAGCTACGTGGCATGTTGGAGATAAGATCCTTTA
This sequence comes from Lolium multiflorum, assembly GCA_030979885.1. Lineage (NCBI taxonomy): Eukaryota > Viridiplantae > Streptophyta > Magnoliopsida > Poales > Poaceae > Lolium > Lolium multiflorum. The sequence goes on along the minus strand of CM061747.1, from coordinate 127,258,811 downwards.
TTTTTCATTTTTTGAGGGCCGATCTCAGGGATCGGCCTTGCCACGTATGTCCAATGTCTTGGACTTGCTACTCCGTTAGGCCGGTGGATAAAACCAGCCTTACCCCATTTTTCGAGGCTTCGATGCGCTCACAACCCTCTAAACTGATTCCAGAGAGCGGCTCTTGGTCTCTGCTTCCCACACGCTCATGGCAGCTAATGATATCTCGATTGAGTCATCCGCCTGAACGACTTCCACTTCATCTCCATCCCACTGTATGATGCATTGGTGCATTGTAGACGGGATACAACAGTTAGCATGAATCCAGTCCCTTCCCAATAGGACGGCATAATTGCTTTTGCTGTCAACGATGAAGAACGCGGTAGGTATGGTTTTCCGGCCTACGTAAGCTCTACATTCAGAACACCTTTTGCTTCTGACGCCTGGCCGTTGAAGTCGCTTAATGTGATGTTGGTCTTGATCAGATCGTCGCTGGAATGCCCCAAACGACGTAGCATGGAATACGGCATTATGTTGACTGCCGCTCCGGTATCAACCAACATCTTGCTGATAGGCTGCCCATTGATGTAACCCTTCAAGTATAGGGCTTTCAGATGCCTGTAGCTTCTATCTTGTGGCTTTTCAAAAATAACTGGTCGTGGACCGCAGTCGAATTGAGCCACTGAAACTTCCTCGTCGCTTGGAGCGCGAAACTCTGACGGGAGTATGAATACCATATTTGTATCGGCCGATGCATCTGCACGCATCACCGATGCCTGTGCATCGGCTTTCGCCTGTTTGGGGCGCCATACTTTCTTTGACGGGCGCGCCTTCGTCTCCACTATTTGCTGGATTTTCGCGGCCAGATCGGGCCGCGCTCTTCTCAACGTGTACAGGTACTGTGCCTCGGCTTCTTCCAAGTTTCGCAGCCGCTGCACCCTACGCTTCTGAGAATGGCTGAGTCCATCAGGGCACCACCTTGGTCGGTGATACCTATCTTCTTCATCTGACTCCTCGAAGTCTTCTTCTTGAGATGACTCAGCTCGTTTATTCTGAGGTGGGAGAGGCCCTAGACGCTCGAATACTGAAACTTCACTTGCCCTCCTTCTTTGCTGTTTGCATTCTGGGCTTCTCGATTGTTGGTAATCGGCTCATTCCGGAGTCCCAGCAATGTTTGAAGAAGGACAGTCCCAGTGCTTGTCCACGTTGTCTTGCTCCCTTGACCTCTCGCGCGCGACGTTCGTACCCGTCGTTGTTGCCGTGTTCGACGATACCTCCTGTCCTTCGCATCGACCGACGATATCTATCATCGTCTTCGTCGTAGCCGACGTTGGTCGTACTGCTGCTCATATTTGTTGAGGAGATGCACGGATAATGGGCGTGGATACCGTATGTTTCTCACCTCCTCCTCGGTCAGGTATCGTCTATCGTCGTCTTGGGGCCGGTCACGTGGAACGGCCTCCTCTTTATCTTTGCCACGAGAGTGGCTGCTCTCTGCTTTGTCCGCGCCATGGCGAATCACGAACCCTGCCAGAGGTGGGCCGCGATCAAGATGGACGTGAAGATTGTACATGGAAGAAATACGTGAATCGGCCTTTTATACCAAGTTGGGCTAAACTGCCCATGTATCTTAATATAGTAGGCTACGTAGAAGTTAGAGTTTATCTCGTGCACGGTTTGGTGCACGCCCACATTAGAAAGTCCCCTGGACTATAAATATGTACCTAGGGTTTATGGAATAAACAACAACCAACGTTCACCACAAACCAATCTCGGCGCATCGCCAACCCCTTCGTCTCGAGGGTTTCTCCGGTAAGCACCATGCTGCCTAGATCGCATCTTGCGATCTAGGCAGCACGAGCCTGCCTACGTTGTTCATGCGTTGCTCGTACTGAAGCCTTTTTGATGGCGAGCAACGTAGTTATCATAGATGTGTTAGGGTTAGCATTGTTCTTAGTATCATATGCTTGCGTAGTGCAACCCTTGCGCATCTAGCCGTCCTTGTACCTCATCATGGGTGCAGGGGCGGCACCCCGCTTGATCGTTATTTAGTAGATCTGATCCGTTACGATTGCTCCTTGATTCATCAAGGATTAGTTTAATATCTGCAATAGTTAGGCCTTACAAAGGGTTGGAGGATCCAGCGGCATGTAGGGTGTAGTTTGCTGCCCCTAGACAGGATGTTCCGAGGATCAACCTAGTGTTGGTTTTTAGGCCTTGTCTAGGGTTGGCTTACGATCACCGTGCGTGAGCGCGAGGCCCAATCGTGAGTAGGATGATCCGATTATGCGGTGAAAACCCCAAATCGTCGTGGATCTCATATGCTTTATCTTGATCAAGCAGGACCACCATATATTCGGCCACCTTGGACGAATCATGGGTGGATCGGCTCCATGAGCCGATTCACGGGATAACCTGAGCCGATCGAGGCTCGTATTTAACGTGTACGTGTGTGCCCTGCAGGAAACTAAGCGAGGCATCATCCACACCTTCCTGACCAGGTATAGGTCAGGTGGCACGCCCTTGCAATTTGCATCGGCGCGCGACCAGGAGGCTTTGCGGGCCGTCGCTCTGAGGGACTGGGGCCAGCCGCAGCCCTAGTTGTTCCCGCTCTACGGTGTTGACCAGTCACTGCCCGCCGGTGGGTTTCTGACGTCAACACATTCTGGCACGCCCGGTGGGACAATCTTCAACATCCACCACATCGCCATCTACATCTGAGATGGCGGAAAGCACTCCGGTCAAGTACGAGGACCTGGCTGACAAGCTCAAGAAGAAGCATAACAAGGTCAAGGCGGTCCTCGGAACCGAACTCGTCGGCTCCTGTGGGAAGACCCGTTCGCACGGCATCAAGCTCGACGGAGACACACGTCCGTTGCCTGATGTCAACACGGTCGATCTCAGCCACTCCATAAGAGAACCAGGGTTCTCTTTCGATGCCAATATGGCAGGGTTCGTGATTCGCCATGACGCGGACAAAGCAGAGAGCAGCCACTCTCGTGGCAAAGAGAAAGAGGAGGCCGTTCCACGTGACCGGCCCCAAGACGACGATAAACGATACCTGGCCGAGGAGGAGGTGAGAAGCATGCGGTATCCACGCCCATTATCCGTGCATCTCCTCGCGAATATGAACAGCAGTGCGACCGATGTCGCCGCTACACGACGACGATGAAGAATATCGTCGGTCAATGCAAACGGGGGTATCGTCAGCAGACAGGAATGACGAAGTACGAACGTCGCGCCGAGAGGGAGGTCAAAGGAGCAAGACAACATGGACAAGCACTGGAGCTGTCCCTTCTTCAAACATTGCTGGGACTCAGGAATGAGCCGATTGAAACAATCGAGAGCTGCCCAGAATGCACACAACAAAGGAGAAGGACGAACGAAGTTGCAAGTGTTCAAACGTCTGGGACCTCTCCCACCTCGAGCAAACGGACTGAGTCATCTCAAGAAGAAGACTTCGAGGAGTCGGAGAAGAAGAAGATAGGTACCACCAGCCAAGGTGGTGCCCCGATGGACTCAGCCAGTCTCGGGAGCGCCGGGTGCAGCGGCCGCGAAGCTTGGAAGAAGCCGAGGCACAGTACCTGTACATGTTGAGAAGAGCGCGGCCCGATCTGGCCGCGAAAATCCAGCAAATAGTGGAGACAAAGGCGCGCCCGCCAAAGAAAGTATGGCGCCCCAAACAGGCTAAAGCCGATGCACAGGCATGGCGATGCCGATGCAGCGCATCGGTGACACGGAACATGGTCCCAGAAGTGGACAACATATGAACAGCGCCATCCAAAATTGTACCAGGACAAGTACAAGCGCGTCACCCTGATCGAGAAGGACAAAGATGAAGGTTCTGCAAGAGATCAGGAGTTCACTAGTGGGACCCGGGGGGCAAAACCCGTGTCCTGCAAGTGGGCAAAGCAACCAGGGCCTGCAAAAGGATTCGACTTCGATTTGAGCAAAACGGAGCAAATTTTTGATTGGCTCCTGAAGGAAAAACAGCTGAAGTTACCCGACGGCCACAAAATCCCCACGTTACAAGAGATGAACGGCAGACCATACTGCAAATGGCATGACACGTTCACCCATGCCACCAATGACTGCAAAGTCTGGCGCGGACAGATTCAGATGGCGATAGAGCAAGGCCGTTACTCTTCGTCAGTTTGCCATGAAAGTTGACACGCAGCCGTTTCCGGAGGTCAACATGGTCGATCTCAGCCACTGCATAAGACGCGAGCCAGGTGGCTCGTCGATATCAAAGGGCAGGGCTCGCAGATCGCCATTGCGAGGATAAGCAAGAGAGAGTCACGGAAAAGGTGAAGAGGAGGCCGATCCACACGATCGGCCCCAAACGATGAAAAGCATTGACTTAAGGCGATGGAAGCCAGGGTATGGGTTTACATCGGCTGACGAGCTAGAAGAGATTGAGGAAGTCAAGAAGGAGATCAAGAAGTTGTTGGACGCCGGGTTCATCAGGCCATGCAGGTACGCTGAAAGGATTTCCAATGTAATACCTGTGGAGAAAAAGGATGGCCGGTGGCGCGTTGCCATAGATTTTCGAAATCTCAACATTCTGTAAATAGTCGGATCGACGACTACAAGGGAAGACGATTCCAGCGATCGGCTAAAATTACTCGCACCACCCTTGTTTACTGATGTGCTATTTCGCATGGTGAGTGGCGAGGAAAGCTTGAATCGGCTGATGCTGCACTACAGTAGAGGGGCTGGTAGTGGCCCAATGCAGCTGGTGCAACCTCACTCTCGCCTTGATCGAGGCTCGGGGGGCAGCGAGCCAGTGGTGTTGAAATTGGCTGTCTCTGCGTCATAACCATGCTGAACGAGAGAGTTCTTGCAGAGTAAAACCACCAGGGTTGACGGGAGGAGTTTGAAGGAGGGGCCATCATCGGTGGTTAGACCTTAGGCCAGTTCGTTGCGGCACGGGAGTGCGACATCGCTGGAAAAGCTGTGAGCAAACACTTGTTGAGCAGAGGTCAGCTTCAACGTCAAGGTCGTCAGGCTTTCCTGGGAGCAGTAACCCAGGAGTTTTGTTATCAGGACGAACATCATATTCGGATGATGTTAAAAGTCTAAAGGCCTTTGGGTCTCAAAGCTGCGCGTCGGACCTGTTCGATTGGAGGTTTGGGTCTAAATTCCATGGACTGCAAGTCGACATCTGAGAAGGCAATCAGATCGATCTGTTTTGCAATCCATTTGAAAGCTGATGCTTTGCCATCGGCTCATTAAGCATCTACCGGATTGACAATCGGCGGACTCAGTATAAAAGAAATCGGCAAAATCAAGTTAAAGGGGAACTTCTTCATTGATAAGCAGAGATTTCTTACATAAGAGCCGATTGCTCTCAAAGGAATTGCTAGGAGGAACGTTGTCCCATCTACTGCTCCTAGCTCTATCCTATCTAAGGGCCGCTGCTGTCCTCATCCTCGCCATCATCAGCGCTGCTCCCGGCCGGCTCGTCCTCACTGCTGGAGAAACCACCGGCGGGACCTTCATTGTCCTCATCTTCTTCGCTAGCGTCGCCATAGTCGCTGTCGAAGTCGCAGATGTTGCCCGCCCAGGGGCAGAGACGCTTGGCCGGCGGTTCGTCGGAGGAGGTGGTATCCTCCTCCTCTTCCTTCACCTCCTCGGCGGAGGAGTAGCCGTCCCAGGAGAAGCCATCGTCGTCGCTTTCCTCCTCCGATTGCCCAACGGCAAGAAAGCGAAGGTCGCTCTCCCCGTCCGTTAAAGATTGGTCGTCTTCGGACCAAACGAAGGAGTCGTGGGTCGACTCGTCCCCGTCGGCTATGGCGCGGCGGATGTCGGCCGCATGGGCCTCCTGTGGACCCCATTCAGGCGTTGGCTCGCGGGAGGTGGAGGATTGGGTGGAAAGACCTGATGAGGAAGAAGACGAAGAGGAGGTCATGGCGGTGGAGGAGGGTTTTTTCGGTGTGCCGACGGTGAAGCCACAGGAAGTGGCTAAATAAAGGGAGAATACGTGGTTTAATACCTAAGCAGTTCCCGAGGACGTAGTGCCAGAATCACCAAGTCATGCAGGGAAGACGAGGAGGCAAGCGTCATCATGAAGAAAACTACGACGGCTCTGCCACGACATGACCCTTCGAAGGATGCATATGGTTTTGCAATTATCATTATCAAAACCAGGGGGGCATGTGTTATCACCCGAATTTGACCGAGTCAGAGGTGGGCCGCGATCAAGATGGACGTGAAGATTGTACATGGAAGAAATACGTGAATCGGCCTTTTATACCAAGTTGGGCTAAACTGCCCATGTATCTGTAACATATTAGATCGCATCTTAGTTTAGAAGTTAGAGTTTTACCCGTGCACGGTTTGGTGCACGCCCACATTAGAAAGTCCCCTGGACTATAAATATGTACCTAGGGTTTATGGAATAAACAACAACCAACGTTCACCACAAACCAATCTCGGCGCATCGCCAACCCCTTCGTCTCGAGGGTTTCTCCGGTAAGCACCATGCTGCCTAGATCGCATCTTGCGATCTAGGCAGCACGAGCCTGCCTACGTTGTTCATGCGTTGCTCGTACTGAAGCCTTTTTGATGGCGAGCAACGTAGTTATCATAGATGTGTTAGGGTTAGCATTGTTCTTAGTATCATATGCTGTCGTAGTGCAACCCTTGCGCATCTAGCCGTCCTTGTACCTCATCATGGGTGCAGGGGCGGCACCCCGCTTGATCGTTATTTAGTAGATCTGATCCGTTACGATTGCTCCTTGATTCATCAAGGATTAGTTTAATATCTGCAATAGTTAGGCCTTACAAAGGGTTGGAGGATCCAGCGGCATGTAGGGTGTAGTTTGCTGCCCCTAGACAGGATGTTCCGAGGATCAACCTAGTGTTGGTTTTTAGGCCTTGTCTAGGGTTGGCTTACGATCACCGTGCGTGAGCGCGAGGCCCAATCGTGAGTAGGATGATCCGATTATGCGGTGAAAACCCCAGATCGTCGTAGATCTCATATGCTTTATCTTGATCAAGCAGGACCACCATATATTCGGCCACCTTGGACGAATCATGGGTGGATCGGCTCCATGAGCCGATTCACAGGATAACCTGAGAGCCGATCGAGGCTCGTATTTAACGTGTACGTGTGTGCCCTGCAGGAAACTAAGCGAGGCATCATCCACACCTTCCTGACCAGGTATAGGTCAGGTGGCACGCCCTTGCAATTTGCATCGGCGCGCGACCAGGAGGCTTTGCCGTCGCTCGAGGTCTGGGGCCGGCCGCGTGGAACGGCCTCCTCTTTATCTTTGCCACGAGAGTGGCTGCTCTCTGCTTTGTCCGCGCCATGGCGAATCACGAACCCTGCCATATTGACATCGAAAGAGAACCCTGGTTCTCTTATGGAGTGGCTGAGATCTACCGTATTGACGCCATGCGACAGACACGTGTTTCCTCTGAGCTTGATGTTGCGAGAACGGGTTGTCTCAGAGGAGCCGATGAGTTCGGCTTCACAGATGGCCTTCAGCTCATCGTATTTCTTCTTGTGCTCCGCAGGGAGATCCTTGTATGTGATCTGCTCCTCTGCCATCTCGGATGTCGGTGTTGACGTGGATGTTGCCGAAGTGTCCCACCGGGCGTGCCAGAATGTGTTACCCTCCAAAACCCCCCGACGGGCTTTGGTTAAGTAACACGAAGAGCCGGGAAGCTCCCAGGGCCGCTTAGTGGATCCCTGGCACCTCGCGTCGTCCCGCAAATCTTCTGGCGCGCGTCCTGGCGGTTGCTGGGCGTGCCACCTGACCTAGACCTGGTCAGGAAGGTGTTAGTGCTTCGATTGTTCCTGCATGGTAGACACGTGCACATTAAATACGAGCCTTATCGGCTCTCAGGTTTCCCTGTGGATCGGCTCAAAGAGCCGATCGCCCCATGGTCCTTGATGGATTAGCAATGGCATGGGGATCCTGCTTGATCAGGACAAAGCTAAAACGATCCACGACAGTTTAGGGTTTTCACCGCATAATCGGAACGTCCTACGTGCGATCGGGCCTAGCAGCTACGAGAGACGATGCAAACTACCCCTACGAGAGGCCTAAAAACCAACATAACGTTGATCCCCGGAACATCCCTCGCAGGGACGGTAAACAGCATCTAACGCACCACCGGATCCTCCGACCCCAGCATAAGGCCTAACTATGCAGATATTAAACTAATCCTTGCGGAGCAAGGAGCAACTATAACAGATCGGATCTACGACGTAAGGGCAGCAAGGTGTCTAGGGACGGCATTGCCACGCAGATATGCACGTGAAAGCACCAATGCAAGCCCCTAAACACCTAAGGATAAATAGTACCGCTCGCCATCAACAAGGCTTCAGCACGAGCAGTACAAGGATAACGAATAAACTTACGCTGCCTAGATCGCTAGATGCGATCTAGGCAGCATGGTGCTTACCCGGGAGAAACCCTCGAAGAGAAGGGGTGGCGATGCGCCGTATTTTGTGTTTGTTTGAACGATGATTGTCCTCCTTTTCCGATAACCCTAGATACATATTTATAGTCCAAGGGACTTTCTAATTGAGGCGTGCACCTAACCGTGCACGGGCCGGACTCTATCTCTTTAATCTAAATTACAATACGATCTAATATGTTACAGATACATGGGCAATTAAGCCCGAACTCTCAGCGCAAGGCCGCTTCAAAGATGCTTCATGTGTACGTCCTTCAAGCCCATCTTCACTTACGGCCCATCTCCTGATTTAAATCCATATGAAGTTTTACCAAGATGTTCGAAATATATTTCAAACCATCTTATGTTCGACCATGATTTTATAAAGTACTAGTATTGGCATCCCAATATCAAATCAATATCACTAGTAGATAAATCATGAAATATATTTTCATGTGACGTGTTCTTTCCTTTTTCAAGGTCCTATAGTGCTCCCTGCTCCATTCATTCCGTGGACGGCTGGATTTGATGGCGATGATGATTTTGACTCTAATAGTCGTACGTGGTGGCTGGCAAGATCTCAAGATCGTTCTAGACTTCTCCTGGTCTATGCACGTGGCGTAATGGATTTTGACGCTGACGGTGCTCCAACTCATTATGATAGTACCCCTTCTGTCCATTGCGGTCGCGCTGTTCACAGCTATTCGGGGTATACCTGCATTGTATTCTCGAATGACACTAGTCGGTTACTTCCAGCCAACCCGTGGGAAAGGGTTACTAATCTTGGAGACTATTCTATGTTCCTTGGGTTGAACTATCCGATTTTCATGCCAGTGGGTGGTGCAACATTTCCCCCAGGATATTTGACAAGAAGAAACTGCATCTACACCACGCCTCAGGCCATTGGCTCTCACTTTGACACATCACATCAAGAAATTTTCCGCTTCAGTCTAAATGGCGAAGACCACCAAAGCATATCTTTCTCAAGCAGCGGTCCAGGGGCCAACTGGCATACGGGGTTTTGGTTCATCCCAAGCTACACCAACGCGCTGGACTGGAACAAAGACAATCAGAGTTAGGGATATTTATGTAATAGTAGGATCATACTACTAGCTAGCTCAGTTGGTCTTGACTCCTATTTAACTATTTATAGCTAATGTACTTAGGTGATAAATTTATGCTATTTGCATGAACCCAGGCGCTTCTTTTAATTTGATCAAATACGGTCTATACACATGCATGGTTGTTTGGCTGTTTCAGTGTCCCTAGAGGCATACATATATACTGTTATTTAGCAATCTTTATTACAGTACAAAGGTCTTAACCTCATGGTTCACAGAAAGTATAAAC